>CM045445.1:9928074-11143193 GCA_024666655.1 Dascyllus trimaculatus | reverse complement strand
GGTTCGGTGAGTTGGTATGGAATAACCAATCTGTGTCCATAAAGCTTTTGTCAGCTTAATTATATGCACCTCGATCTTAACCAATCACAGTATGCACAACTAAAAGCCGGTGGAAGATGGGGCGGATATATTGCAGTCAGTTCTAATTGAAGGACTGTCTTGTCTGTGTTGTTCAGTGATCCATGGATGGACCCTTTCCTGCAGTTAGAAGTAGCTGGGCTTGAATGACAGCTTCCACGTTAGTGAAAGCTGCACAACCTCAAACTGATCAGCCTCTTTAACTGTTGAAGCATGGCTTCTCGTGCAGCCTGCCCTTCTTCTAGCCTGCCTCATTCCAATTCTGAGGCCAGAAATAACTGTCAGTGTTGGCCCAACTAGGCCCCTGGAATCCAGGCTCGCTGTCCATCGCAGACGGGCCGACATTCTTTATGTGAGTAATGGGAGAATGTGTGAGGCTTTATCTGCCATCCATCCCACGTATTGTTTGACTACCCTGCCCCAACAATGTAAACGCTCTGAGTCAGAGTTCACCAAGGTCGGGAGTGGTATTTATTGACCCAGAGAAAAGAGGAGAAAAAATACTCAGAGAAATATTTTTAAATTGAGGGAAACTGAAGCAAACATAGCAGTCTGCAAACAACAGCCTTTCTCCCGAAAATGGCCTGTCATAAGACATCACATGATCACAGCGCTGAGCAGCTGATGTGTTTTGATTCTGGCACTGTATGTTGAGCAGCGTACAATGATTTGATTCAAATGTTATGATTGGAAGGATGGAAAAAAATCTGCAATCTTCAGTAATTGTTCCCTGGAATGAAATTGATTCACACCCAACCGAGCATGAAATAACATTGGCAGATGACACTGCTGTTACTCTGCCTGAAACACAACACGAATCTAATAGGAATAATCAGCACCTTCTTGCAGAGAGGAGACACACGTACAAAAACACACACACACACTTTTAAGCTATTAGTTGACGCAACTGTTTTACCAGGAAGGGTTACTATATTATGAATAAATCCAAAATAGTGCTTACAGAAAAATGTTTAATTTGATATCTTTTTCCTGGATGAAATGGACCTTTTCATGGCTGATATGACAAGTAACAATTGCAGCAGCCAAATTCTGTGTCAGTATACATATGAATAAGCATTACATTAGCCTTTTTTTTCCAAGTTAAGCACTGACTGAATTATATGCTTACGATACATCCTGAAAGCCTTTCAATTTGACTTAAGTGATGTATTAAGGTATAAAGAAAAGACAAACAATTAACTACCTGTTTACACAAAACATTGAATTTTGACTAAAATTCCATCTAGCATTTGGTTTCTGAAGCTTCTGTCCCTGCTATTTTGCCCTGGAAAAGGTGCATATCACTAAGGAACAGAATACTATAGAACACTGTCACACTCACACTATTTTCTCTATATTTTATACTGTCATAATGCTAAACATCTACAGCACACCCAACATCATCCTGAATTTGGACTGAATAATGTACGAGTAATTTGTTTGCAAGTGTAGAAGTGGTTTTGAGAATGGATGGATAGGTAGTAGCCTAAAGCACTGCGCATGCTGTGAAATGGACATCATACTCATAGTATTGCCAGTTTTATCCATGAATATCAACTTTTCTGAGATATGGTCATTGCATTTATAAATTATGCTGCTGAGTTTGGCCCAGGGGTGCGGGTACCTACACCAGTTCTGAAAACACTCCCCACACTGCTGCACAGCGCTGTTAGCCCAGTGGCTCTCTGGAGGCTCAGAGCTGATCAGTAAACAGACTGACCTGATTCTGATGCCCTGCCTCCAGCTATTCAGCCCAGAATCGTTGAGCATGGAGCTCCTCTCATGAGCTGACAGCCACAACATGGTCTTAGCTGGCCACTCCCTCATCATTTTTCCTCCATTCAACAAGCTGCCTGAGCAAAGATATATGTTTTTTGGAATAAGTGGCTGCAAGTGGGTGTATATTAAGCAAGCAGAGATTAATATACCACTTCAGTAGCAATCAATAGCTCTGACTGACTTTGCATTAGGGGAAAAAAAGGGTGGAGAGCCACGCTTTAAACAAATAGATCTGCGCTGAGACATCCATTAGAGACCATGGGTTTGTAGCGACAAACCTGAGGTGGCTGCTACCTCAATGTCAACATTTTCTTCGAATATTATTTGAAATGCATTTTAGTTTTATCCATCTGCACAAAGTGGAGAGTGACAGAGGTAAATGGAAGATGACCCGGGAGAAACCTGGCAAGGGCCATTTATACCTTCTGCCATCCAGCAGTGAATATTTTTTTATGCACAAAATGCATTGAAGACCATAATAACAGTAAGGACCCATGCTAACACCAAAATCTTATTATGCATGAGAATGTAAATGAACAACACAAACTCACTTTAAAGATACATATAAATAGCCAAACAACATCACTGTTTCTACAATAGATACTCATGTCTAAACAAAACTGCAATAATGAATCATTGAGTTGTCAAATAAGTTCACTGCCAACTGTCATTTTATCAGTTTAAGTGAATTTTAAAAATGATCATTTTCTGACTCGAGCTTCTAAAATGTGAGTATTTTCTGGTCTATTTTCTCTTCTATCGCAATAAACAAAGTATCTTTGGGTTGTTGACCAAACAAGACATTTGAGAAGGTCATCTTGGGCTTTGAGAAATCCTGATCAACAATTTCACTACTGTATGACATTTTATAGACCAAACAACTAATCAATTGGTAGAGAAAATAATGGACAGATTAATCACCAATGAAAATGATTGCTAGTTGCAGCCCTACTAAACAAGGAAATAGGTCATTTGTCAGCTGTATACAGCTTATTTGTATTTGGTTTCAGTTTCTCTCTAAATGTATTAAATAGTCAAAGTAGTTAAGCATATCTAAACCCTAGCAGTACCCATCATGAGGGTATATTCTCAAATGAGAGCAACACAGTTTTTCCTGATCCTTTCATTCACATTAAGTGAATGCAGTGCTGCCATCACGGTTAAGTGAAACCAAGTTGAGTTTTGGTAAGATATAAAATGAAAATCACAATCCAAAGTCACATACTGAAAAATCCAAGCAACTCTGAGGACCTTTGTGGCAATTTTACAATGTCATGCCATTTCCACCAATGTCACCACTCCACCACATCATGTGCTACATGAAGGACATTAGTTGTCATAAAAACAAATTCAGTACCAGGGTCTACCCACTGAACATTACAGAATAAAAAAATGCACTTGTGGTCAGTGAGATTAAAGATTTAAGAACATCTTCTCCATTTACCTCATATTGACTTTGTTAATGTGTTCACAGTGAGATACACCATATCTCTATCACCCTGTCGTCAGAATAGACTCAGTCCCACAAGCAGTCAGTGTAGCATCTCCATTGTCTCTCCTGGAAATTAGTGGGGGAGGGAATTAAAGAACAAGGTTAATTAAGAAAGAGCTTAAATCACAGCTTCTAATCACTGCAACTTACACACCGAGAGCAGTATCTACAGTCATTTTTGTTGAGAGCGAGGAATGGAGATGTGGTTCCACAGAAAAGTGCTGGAAACAATGGGTGAGAGGCTCATTAAACTGCTGACAGTGCCTTAATTCTTCCTTTATAACCAGCAACAGTGAGGGAGACTTCCTCCTCAAACTTACTCTTCATAGTGTAGTTAGAGGTCGAGGTGTTTGATGATTATGCATCAGCACTGTTGTGTTGAGCAGGGTGAGTGCACTAGAGATTGACAGTAGTACATGAGCACGATTAGGTAGATCTATCTGAAAGTGTGTAATGGATTTAGTCATTCTAAAGACATTCACTTCACAAATGTCAGGAATGGTTGTGCAATGTTTTTGGAGCTGAACTCCCACCCTGACCTCTTTATGAGACAAAAAGTCATGCAGATATGATATGACATGTTTACAATAAGGCAAAATGACCTTTTTAAATTGGTACAAAGCATGTCACATGAGATTAAAAGTAAGTATATCTACTGGTTACAGAGGTTTAGAGATCCCCTGCAGGCATGTTTGAAAATATATAAGAAATACTCTAAACACCTAAGCTGCTTTCCTCATTGAAAATCAGAATCTATCATTTGAGAAATCCTAATATGGAATACAAGATATCTCCTACCTCTCTATTCTCAGTGAATGAGTAACGGCTTCATGTTTGCAAATCACACTTGTCTAAGATGCCTTGGAGCAGACTGAAATGCAGCTAGTTAAAAATTCTGCTTGGATGTCTGCGTCTCAACCTACAACTTCAGGTGAGCTCAGAGGCACAAAAAATGCTTGTTAGTGTCAAACTCTGAACATCACCCTGCATGAAGAAGGTCAAACACCCAAGAGAAGTAACAATGACCAAAACTCATTTCTGAGTAGAGTGTGACTTTAATGATATTCATGGAAATGGCCCTTAAAACACATAACTTGAACGTGTCATTACTAGATGTCGGTTGCGCCCTTACTACTATTACTAGTGCATAGTTGTTCAAGACACATGACTTTGTCTTGGCTGAGCAAACTGTACCTCACCTCATCTGGATCTCATTGCTGCCATACTGCAGAAAAATCCATGAGTCAGGTGGAACGACAAATGTTTGAGAACAAAAACCCACAGCTTCATTCCCCTCCGTTCGCAAGACTGGCAGGGTTGGGCTGTACCAGCTGCTCAAGAAACCCCCAGTGTGGGAAAGTCTCCCCTCGGCTAATGGAAGACAAACACCTCGGAGAGTGGTAGAGATAGCATGAAAACGATTAAAGCGTGACCCAGATTCTGTTTTGTCTCTGGCCTTTCACTGCAGTTGACAAATACAGGAGGGGACTTTGCTAATGAAAACACTGAAGAAACACTGGATGCTAATGAAGACAAACAACCTCATCCCAAGGTGCAGCTGGCACAGTCTTTGACATGATGGGACAAGTAAGGTGCTTGTCGACAGATCTACGATATTAAAACTGAACAACACTGTTCTTTCCAAGAATAAAAAGCTACAATCATTTCAAATGCTCTGAACATAAAATGTATTTTTGCATTATGAATGTGACGTGAGGGCAGCACTTGGAAACATTATTCAGTTCTAAGGCCATCATGGACTTTTTGTGACATTTCAGTGGTTGGCATTTGCTTTCTACGAAAAAAAGCTGTAAATTATTCTGTACTTACTTATAATGCAATTTCTTAAAAAGGCTTTTATGACATTTCTATGTATTCATTAGTTTCATGTCTTAAAATGGCATTGCTTCTAATAAAACATTCTAATTCATAGTCAATATGAGATTCATATTTCTTTATGTAGCAAAACCTATTGGCCACACTGTTATGTTGGCTGTATTTGACCCTATTCATGTCTTCACTAATTACAGCTCAGTGTGTGCAGAGCTCTCTGCTTTGTGGCTTTTCCCACTGTCAGTATCTATTTGTCTTTCGAGGGATAAATCGCAAAAAAGAAAAAAACATTTTCAAAAAAATGTGCTTTAATCTCCAAGCTTTTTGCTCCAGCTGAGCTCTCTGCAGCTCAACACTCCTAATTGACCTGTAGTTGAGTGCTAATAGACCAATAAGGCAGTGTTTGTTCCATTTTGTGCACCTTTGTGTAACTCACTTTTTCACTGTTGTGAGAGAAGAAATGGAGAGAGAATAAAAATATAAAAAGAGCAAAAAACCCCTTGATGTTTGCCAGTGTTGTCGCAGTGTGTGATGGGACTCTGGGGAGAAACACTCACATCCCAGCGGGGAAGTCAACCCACGCCTTTAGTCGCAAACCTGCCCCTGTACTCTGGTGGGTTAACATCAATGAAAGGCATGAATGGCACACAGCTGATCAAGCTTTTGCACTATGGATGGTTGAGCCCTAAGCCCTGCTAAACTCAAGTATACAATGTAGCATGTAGCATTTGCAGATAAGGATTCCGCACTGCTTTATCTTAACCCCCAACCAACCTTCCTCCCCTGAAATATATTCCCCTGGGGACTTTCTTTCTTTTAAATACTCATCTCTTTAAAGATGTCAGTCCCTCCCCTTTGATTCCTATCTCACCCATATCTTTCTTCTCTATCTGGTCTGATTATTTTTTGCCCCGTTTTTATGAGCACAGCTACAGGGATACTATAAAAATCTTTTGGCTTTGCAAAAAAAAAGCACTTCATTGCTTGCAAATGCATGTAATGTTATTGATCTTGGAGATGAAGTGTGCTGGACTCACTTTAAGTTTTCCTAGAAAATTGAGGAAGCTAAATGCTTAAAATATAGAGGTAAAGTGAATTAATTCCTGGAATGTGCACATAGTGGTACACTGGCAGTGGAGCCCCAGTCATGAGGGATTCATTTAACAAATATTCCAGCAACCCAGCAAAGAATCTAGGAGCCCATTCCACTATGTTTCTACCAACCCCCGATGCTATGCGTGCCTAGAATGAACAAGAGTGTATTTCCACTGGTGGCCAGTAGGGGGCACTGACATAATACAGGACCATGCCAATCTGTTATGCCTGGCTGGCCCACAGAGATGTTTGCAGTAATTTAGTTCCACTGCCAATATATAAATAGGAATTCTGCTGTTAGCACAAAAGAGCGAGCGGGGGGGGGGGGAACATACTGCCGAATGAATGTGAATTGCTCCCCTGCTCCCATTTCAACATCAAAGTAATCAAGGAAAACAAGCTTTTTTAATCGAAAGTATGCAATTAGAATAAAGCAGAACTGTCCTGGCTGTGCACACTGCCAGAATGAAGAGATTAAATGGGTAAGGAGAGAGTGGAAGCACAATCAGTGGAGCAGCAGCTATCGGACTGCAGTCAGAACAGATAATGTAACACCTTTCATTTCTGTCCTATACTGTTACGCCAAAGACTGACTCGATTCTGGAAGCTTCAAGGACAGAGGAAACGCCAATCATTAGAGACGGCAGCGAGATCACTTTGTAGAAAAAACAACAAATGAAAACATGTGTTTTTGCTGTTTCTACTAGAACGAGACACAAGATGTTGAAACACCTAATTCTGCTGCATGATCATTGAGTTTCCACTTCTGTTTCATCCACATGAAGGAAATAAGCATGCATGTCACAAGGAATTGTCAAAGAGCATGTTAAATGGTCTGTTACAATATAGCACTAATTTGTTTTTGGAGCATAATGCATCATACAACCACTCTCTCTGCTAACACACACACAAACACACACACACAACGGCACACAAACTCAACACTGCTATCTATAGGCATACCCCATGCTGTCCTATCCTATGCAGTGTCAAAACAATGATAAACATTTGGCCGCTATAGGAGTGCTCTGGAAACCAGCCAAGCTGAATGGGCTGTTTTGTTTCACTGAACAATAGCTCTGCTAAAAGTACTTAACAGCTGTGCTATGCTCTGGGTTCCCCACAGACTCACAACAGCACAGCATACTAGGAAGTGTTGCTTTGTGCAGTTGTTCATTTCTTTATCCTTCTGGGAGCTACAGTATTCAAAATCTAGTATTCTGAATGAGGAGGAGGAGGTACGATAATTGCCATTTGAGGCATGCGCTGTATCTCTTTTCTGTCAAGACTATCTGTGAGCAACTATAATTATAACCCTCATTTCAAAAGGTATTGTTACAGTATTTTAGTATAAAGTGCTTTATTTCATCTCAGTGCCAATAATAACGTCATTAGTTGAAAGAAACATTTTCAGTTTCTGTTAGCATTTGGCCTTCTTTTAGAACTACATCTCTTTTCTCTGTCAGGTATGCATGAAGACGTGAGCAACACCACTGCATGTACAATCTGTACTCTCTTTTTATATCTTCCTTTCTGTAACTCTGTTCAGTCGTTGCAAACCTTCCTTTCTCCTCAATTTTCCATTTTCACTCTTGTAAAAATCCAGCCACCAGAAGCCATAATGTAACCAGATAACATCTTAAGATAGGATCTCACCCTGGACAGCTGAACACAATAACTTCAGGTAGACTAGTCGCTAAGGCGCCCACTGTGTACAGGTCAACTTCACTCTCTGCAGGATTGGAGCTAACAGCTGTCATTTTAGATCGATTTCTCCCCGAATCCCAGTGTAATAAACACTTGAGAGCATCTCTGGTTTGGTGATGTGTGAGTGTAATGAGGGTCTGTCACATGACTGACAAGTAATGTTCCTGCCTCTTTTTTCTTACCGATTCAGATGACCCCTATGTGTCTCCATGTCCATCTCCTTATCCACATATAGGTCATTACTGAATGTTACCTTCCCTCAGTAATCAAACAGTGATATACTCCAAGAAAGAGAAAAATATTAAAACCAAAGTGTTTAAGTGAATGCAGATTGTCTGGATGGCTCTGACCTCCAGATTAATCCAAGTTGTGTCTCTACAGAGCATCTCCTTTATTTAATACATTTTAATTTTTGGACTTGGAATCTGCCCAGGCCAGATAATTAATCATGGTAAATATGACGCCTTAATTAGGTTAAGTGTCTGCTTTTTGGTTATGCGTCTGTTTTGTTGTCTTTTCTTTGTGGCTGGATTTTGTGTTTTCATCTCAGCGGGCATGTTATTTTATGCTGTGCTTACTGTCAATCACCTGACACCCACGGGAGGAAATGCAAGTCTCTGCCAGAAAATAATACCTCAAACAATAACAATAATAATACTTCAACATGTCACCTTGCAAACTTGTCACTTCCATGTCCTTTTATTTAGACTGTTTTTGTTAAAGGAGACAGCAGTTAATTTCCAGTTTTACCTTAGTAATGTTTGTCTTTTAAAATAACACAAAAAATTAACCAATGTGACAGACCGCAAATGATTTTGCAAAGTAGATAAAACGGAGAGAAATAGGCTGTGACTCTAGCTGACAGCAATATTCTCTATTAACATTCTATATGCCAGTGTGTGGCAAGAAGCACCGCAAACACTGTGGCTGTAACTGTAGTGTTTGTCACATTCAGTCACACAACTGCTCACATATCATATGTGACCAGTCACATATAGATATAAAAAAGTGTTCATACACATAAATCCTTATAATTCATTATTTGCACACTGTGCCAACCATCTCTCATATCCAGTTGATGGTCAAGTGCTTGGTCCATCATTAGGAGCTCATCCTTCACCCTCATGCCACCTTCTATGCTAAAAGCCTTCCAACATACTGTACCCTCATTTAGAGAGAGCTTTAACAAGCAGCTACATTACTTTTAATTAATTCGACTCGCTTAATTAGCTTTATGGCTCTGTATATTTAAAACATTACGTAATTTAGCCAAGCACATGCAGCTTTGTTAAGGTTCCATGCACCCTTCCATCTCAACTCGTGAGATGTCATCACTTACATTTCTATGTCTTCCCTTTTGTTTCCTTTGTTCCACAGCTTATGATTCCTCAGTCACATGTTGTAAAGTTTCTAAATACTGACTACTATTGTATTTAGTCTGGGTCTGCCTTTAATGTGTGATTGACAAGGACATTAATTATTTTTGCTAGACTTGAGAGAATGGCAACATGCTGACAGAGCTGGAGTGCTTAGTGGTACGTTAGAGGAATATTTTGTTCCACTGTGCCAGACGAGAATTGAGCCATTGCTTATCACTTGAGAAACTGTGGTGGTCAGAGTCCTCCTGCAACTGGAAACAACAATTATGGATGTTTGAGAGACAAAAAGTATTCAAGTGGAAGTCAGTTTAAATGAATCTGCTCCTTTGAAAAGAAAAATCTGGCTACATTTAACTTCCCTATGGTCATTAATTAACCTGCTTACGACAGTCTATTGGTAATGTGCATGGTCACAGGTACATGGAGCTAGAAGGTGACTGCTGTGCAACGCTACACAGTGTTGTGACAGGAAAATCTTCTAACATCCACTGACGAGGGCTGGGGTTCAATACAACACTGAATGAAATGAATAAATACTGACTGATAATAGTAAGTGTTGAACAGCTTTAACTTGAAGCTAATATCCATGGGGAACAACTGCCACTGTTGTACCAAATACATATAACCCGCACATAAGCCTATTAGCTAATGGAAAGCAGGTTGCCACAGTGAAGACAACTTAGCACATCTGGAAGAAGCAGAAATATAGAAAGTGCAAGCGTTGCAGTGAAGTCCAAGATGTGGGAATCCCCTGTTCCCATCAAGAATCTGCCAAATATTAGTGCCGGCCCAAGTTAACATAATATTTATTCTGGATCACTTAGTTCCATCTACAGCACCTTAGGTGATGAGTGCGGTTTCTCTGAACATCCATTTATTATGTTATATATTACTGCTTATCTATTTTACATTTCACGACTATTTCAATAGTATTATGTATTGTCTTTTACCATTTAATTCCATTCAAGATTAAATGGCTCAATGTGCAGTGCAAACATATGAAAATATATTGGCAGCAAAGCTCTTCAAATTAAATTGTTTGACATGGATGTTTAATAGGCTGATGGAAGATCAAAGGCCTTGTTGAGACAATCACATCAAATCTGTTTTTTAGCACAACCAAATTGTATTCAGATTGATTTTACAAAATATGTGATATTTTTGACAGGTTTCAAGCTTCAATCCAATATTCACTGTGCAACAGAATGAAAACATGATGAAGCATGGACACATAAGGCATCATCAAAACTCTGACACAAGGACAACAGGATGAATTTGTAAAACCACTGACAAAGGTTTACACCCCGAGTAAGGCAGGCTGCAAAATGAAAAGGTGTGGCTAACAAGTAATGAGACTGAGCTTATTCAGGTGAACTACACTGTATATGCCTGAATCACATAGTACATATTGATCAATTGGCAATCACAAACAGCCACTGAAAGTTTCAATCTTCTCAAATAAAAGACAGAATTACAGTATTAGTCTGATAATTTAATAGCCATTGCAGTATTCGCGATTTTGCCACTTGTATTTTTTTAAATTGTGATTTTGATTTGAAATCAATATAATGTTTAAGCCTAGCCTGGACAGCAAAAAATAAATAAAATAAAAAATCAAATTGTTGAAATCAAATCCAACCTACATTTGGAGGTGATCTGAAATGCAATTCCAATCAGATTTCTACAAATGGATCTCGGGCCACTCAAACTGAATTTCAAGATGTCTTTTGCATCACTTGCAACACGACACTCAAAGACAATGTCAAATGCAGAGTCATGGAAGTACTGAACAGAATCCATACTGCTACTTGCAGAGCACCATGAAGAATATAAATGCTAAGATAAATAGTCTGCTGGCACTTAAAGTGGATGCTTCTGTTAGGCTGGTAATATCGGAGCACACAAATCTGATCTAATCATTAGTGCAGTGTGCCTTCAAGATCTGATCTGAGGAAGAACCTCATCTGCCTACTGACTGGACAAACTCAAAGAGTAGTGCATTCAACAACAAAATAATATAATAATTCAGTTGACAAGTTTCATTTTTATTCTCCACAATATGTCTTACAGTAGGTTACAAATCTTTAAATGAAGTGGATTTTTCCATCGATTGAAATTCCTCATACTTAAAATCTGATTAAAATAAATGAAGCACTCCCCGAACAGACAGAAACACCAGTAAGCAGCTGAAACATAACAGCGGCACACACGACAGAATGTGTTCTCCAATCTCAACCCCCTTTATCGTATGCACCAATCGTCCCCTTCACTCCCAGAGCAGGGAGACCTCATTAAGGCAGGTTAAGGCAACCCACTAATGGTTCCTCTCAGTGCTAATAACATGGGGTCACCTAATATTACACACTGCTTTGTTCCATTCATCCAGCTATTTATCATGTATTATTAACAGCAAGGTATCATGAAATCACTGCTATAATCATAATAATGTTCTCATGGCCCAGGTTAAGACAGGCAACCCTCAGTGTGTTAGCAGGTGACTTATTATGGGCAGCAGAGTAGGCGCTCCTCCACCTGATGAATATTTCACTGCAAACTGAGGTATATGCAATAGCAATCAGTATCAAGCTGTGATGGACTTTTTGTATGTGTGTAACTGCACTGCTTTTTGAATTACACAATGCTGTTTTTGAGATATGTTGCCCCATGTAGGTAATCAGACAAAGGATTTACATGCATTTTTTGCACATAATTATTTGCAAATATTCGACTAACAATGTTATTCAGTCATTTGCAATGAATTCAGGGATGAAATAATTTATTATTTTTACAGCTCTACATTATGGACAATTGGAGTGGAGTGCAAAATATCTGGGCAATAGATGTGATAAATATGTCCAAAGAATATTTATGCAGAATAAAACAGAGGCTTAGCTGCCTCCCAAGCCAATTCAGTTTATGCTCTTCATCTTTATTTCAAAAGCGCATGTCCTATATTTGTCGGAATAAAGCAAAGGTTTGTTTCAAATGTGCTGGTTTCAGTATTCTTATTCCTCAGTCTTCCAGATATTCAGAGGCCAAGGGCCAATACTCAGTAGCTTTTCAGCATCTGTTTAGAATATGAAGCATGCTGTTAAATCACATGCAGACCCTTTCTAGACTTTGGGAATCTTGCCTCGGTCATTGTAATGGGCAACGTTGCATTGCCAAGCAGGCAAGCTGATGTGATTTAGCATAATTTGAATAATGCCATTCATGGAAATGTGCAAGGGTGATGAAATTTTAATGGAGCTTGGGATAACACAACTGCTCCTCAATTACAATAGCTTTCTCCAAGACTCTGAGGCCTCAATCGCAACATGGCTTATTTCATTACTGTACTATCTATGGTTTTATTGGACTCGCTTAATTACTATGGATATCTCTATTGTTGCAGAGTAAGAAAAATCTGCAAAGCCTCTTTTTCGCTCACTGAGAGCCAGTTCTGCAAGCTCATCCTGTTTGCTTTGAGGAATGCTGTCGTTTTGCACTGGTGTTTGCAAAATCTGGAAATCACTTCAGCCATCAACTGCTGCATAGATGAGTTGCATATTTAATAATAAAAAACATTTAAATCATAAGGTGGTGTTGTGCTTAAGTGTGTATGAGTTGTTTCCACACCGTCAAAATAATACCTGCTAAGAATTACACCAGGCACCGGACTGAACGGAGCTGAACACTCAAGCCAATAAGCTAAATATGACTCTAGCTGCTATGGCTCTACTACACAATCCACAGCTGCTTTATCGTTCTACACAAGTATTTGCCTTCTAATACTACTTTCGGTAATTTAACTTTGGTGTTCTGATATTTTATTTATTCCTACTGCTTTTATAGATTTTTATTTTTCATGCTGCCTATTGATAAATAGCATTCAGAGTGAACGGTAAAAGAATTTTATACATACGTGCATAGAAATAAGATTTTAACAATGAATTCCTTAACTTGACCTAAAGACACAAAAAAAAATGCTAAGGTTAAACTGCTGACCCATAAAGTTGTTCTCATTTCACTATGATGGACTCAAACATTACCAATAACCACTAACCATGTTTTAAAGTTGTATGTGAGCGTAATTTGCAGACGCTGCCTATTGCAGATGTGGGGTTATGGCTGAATTACGTAATCGGGTGCTTTCAGCCAAGCAGTTTTATTGTTCTAAAACATTTTCCAGCAGTGTAGATGATACCAATAAAGCAGGACAAGCTGAGCTTTATGCCTTTTCTGTCAAACCAGGGAAAAAGTCAATGAGATTTCCTGTTTTTGCTTTTAAGACTCTGTGGGTTTCATTCGCTACCTTATTAAGTCGCTGGGCAGGATTGAAAGATGTCCCTCATAAAAGTTTACTGACACCCAGCTGTTTATGGAGGGTAGTAATGCAAACTGACATCTAAGTGTAGGTATACATCTAAATGAGCACTGTATTCTAGTTTTTTGACTAAAACATTGTCTGAAAAAGATGATTTCTAATACTACCAGCTGTTCCGGTTTGCAGATTTCAGTGGCTCATTCTATATTCAGATGCAATCTCCTCTCAGCCTCTGTAACTCTCAAACACTGACTGTGACTGTGTAGCTGGGGAAATGTGATGCTAAATATTTGCCATGTAGCTCTCTGTGCTTTAAAATCATCATGTATTCAATAAGTGGACAACAGCCACAAAGCGTCATCTTTCTCTTCAGCCTCACTTCCTCCTCAGAGAACACGACACCAATTAGACTGCTGTTCCCGGACATTCACCCATCAAAGAGACAAAGTGGTTGGTTATATTTTTCACATCAAAGGCTATTATTCTTTTGTTTCTCTTTTCAAATCAACATCTACCTTCAGGATGTGTGAATTTTCTCTCATTTTTTTCCCTCTTGATACAGAGTTAGTCTTCTCTGAACTCAGCCATAATGGCGATGGCAATGCCAAACAAAGACAACAAGGAGTGTGTTCCCAGTAGCACTCCAGAGATATCAAATTGTTTATTGTCTTTCCTTCTTCTCACTTTCTTTTGTCCTTTCTGTGTATCATTGGGTTTTTTTTATTCTGACACAGCATGTGAGAATTGGAAAAATCTAAAGGCAGCACCTAGTAGTTTTATATGGGGAACACATCACTACACAGCACCACAGCCATGTATGAGCAGTGGAGGTTTAAAAATGGATGATCCATGTGCATTATGTATAATAATGTTTAAAATATAAGATCTGCTCTGCTCCTTTGAGACTTTTGTCTGTATGGTGCGGGTTTATCAGGAGTGATTGATCTCAGCTGGATTTTGCATTAAAATACCTGTCGAGAAAATAAGAGGCACAGAGAGAAGGCAAATAATCCAAGTTTGACAAAATAAGTGTGTGATCACCTCTAACTATGCCGGATTACTGCTGATGACTTGCATACAACTGTTCCATGAGTGTAAAAGACATTTAAATCGTGCACACAACTATTAATCAATATATGCTGAAGACATCAAACCAACTCTGCTAAACATGACCTTTTTTAACTATATAATTAAATGACTTTCTTCAAGTCAGGGTCACTGTAAATCACACCCAGCTATCCTTTTCTTCACTTTGGTTCTGCTTTTTATTCAAAGTTAAAAGTATTCGACTGATCTCTTTGCATATATGTGTAGGCGTATGTAAACATGGACATGCTGTAACATAATTGTGTTTTCCTGTTGTCGTTAAAAGGAATGGATTTCCAAACACCAAAGAAAAGAAATTAAAAACCTTCAGCAGGAACATTTTTCTGTTCACATTTTAAACTTTTCTTGATATTGATGAAAATTCTAGTGATAAATCGTCATTAACAGATGTTTCCTTGTCTGCCAATGTCTGTGAAGCTTGCAACTAAAATATGAGCTTTCCCCAGATGTTGATGCCACAACAAACAGCACTGTGTGATATCTGTACCAACAATTAGATGACAGATTGCACCATACGAGCAAGAGGGAAACTCAGACTACTTTGTTTGCTTCAGTTTAATGAGACTGTTTATGATTTCAAGGGGCAAAAAATGCTTTTTAACTACCTGTTGTTAAGTTGTGCCGAATGGTGTTGCTGCTTCTGCGGATATCAGCTTTCATGATCAGTATGACAACCTAAAAACTATACATAAAATCCAGATTTTAGCTTTTAAAAAACTACATAGTTAAACAGCTTAAAGGCCGAATGGTAACAGCCTTTGAAGTTTAGTGTCCTTCTAATTAAAGTATTGGAAAATTTTAATCAAAAGGCATTTTTCAAACAACATTGAAGCAACTACCGATGTCCCAGAGTCCTTTTCAAAATGTTCAATTATGCCATAGATGCAGCTCCTGTTTTTTCATTGATTCTTCCCAAGAGAAATGTATTTAAAACTCAGCAGATTTTTCTCCCTCTGCTGATATATTACTTGATAAAGCAGATTACTTCTCTGAAACCGTTAAATCTCTACACCAGTGCTGTCAAAAATCTGTCTCATTTAAATAACACCTTCACATGTACTCAAATTCATTACCCTTGTGTATTCATTAAAGTGTCAGTCTGCAGTTACTGCACCTCCTCTCATTCCTCAATCACACCAAGTTCACATGATTCACATGCCAATAATAACCATGTAAGTTAGTCCATGTGAGCCAACTGCTAATAGATGCTTCATATCTTCCGGATCAAGCCAACCTTTAATAGGAACGTCACACTGCTTGCTGCATTGGCACAGGTGTAACTAATATCATCACTCATTGCTACATTGTATTACCATCATTAATGTTACCAGATCAAATATTTACCATTACGTATGACAAGCGAAAATTGTGTTATGAAAAAGGTCCATGAGTCCGATTCCCTTAGGAAGGATAAAAAATATATTAGACATGGGGAGAATGAGAATTTTTTTTCTGACTTTCAGGGCAGAAAAAAAGAGTAGGCACCACTGTTTTAAGCTGCAAGAACAAACAAATGCTGTCAATTTTCAGGAAAGATTACTCAACACTTTCCCGTAAGTCTACAACTAATCCCACTTTCAGCCAATCTCAGCAACATGTGTTGGGCAGATCAAATATGCCTCCGCCAAACACTGCAGCCGGCTTCCTTCCATTAACCTAACATGGTGCTAGAGTAAAACTCTAGGTTAAATGAAGAGGCTGTACCATCCATCCTTGACACCCAACTAGTAGAGGGTGTCACTGTTGACAGCTCCCATACTACATGACAGAATGATGAGCCAGTGGTGCAGAGGTGAAAAACTGAGCAGAGCCTGTGCTGTGTTGCTATATGACCTCCGGGATGAAAATACTTCATCACAAAGAACAAGCCTCCCACCCTCCCCTTTCTGTGTCGGCTACATGCCTAAAATGTAAATGTAAGTACGTGAATCTAGATGAAACTGGCCATCCATTCAGTCTGGAACATAGTAAGAATTATGTTTAAGCTTTAATGGTAAAAGATCATCTATATATCAAAAGATACAGGCAAAATAAGTAATGTTTGGAAGTATTCTGAGAACAGAATGCTGGCTCTCTAGAGAGCATATCAAGTCTTACAATACTGACAAATTAGGAAAACCATCGATATTAACAAGTGCTTAGATTGTGGAACAGGATCAACACAGACATGCAAGTTCTGCAGCTATATAGATTTTAAAGTCTTAAGTATGACCTGACTCATGGCTGGCAATGGTACAAGAAAAATCCAACAAAAAGCTAATAAGTCGTAGCATATACTCACTACATTTCATCAGAAAGAGGGCATGTTTTCCATTTTTTTTATCACAAACCTCTACTTACCTCATAATTTTCATTATGACTTGACCTTTATGGAAACAGGTTTAAAACTAAACTTCAATTTCAACATATACATATTAATAGCATTCTTAAGGTCAAAAATGAATAAGGCTTCAGGAGAAAACCAGCTGTGAAGTTAAAATAAAGCTCTTGGGGCATGTGTGATCTCTGGAGGAACAGGATTTTAGCTAATGAAAGTCAAGGGTTAGAGAATGTTGTCCTTCCCTGAATTTAAATGTCAAATATCAAACTGGGCTGGTTTATACCTCTATATATTATGTATCTATGTATATGCACAGTATGTGATATTTTGCAGTGAGTCAACATGTTTTAATAATGTGATAAGCACAATTAGCAACATTATCCGAACAGATGAAGTGGAAGCTGATGTATCTCTAACACATCAAGCCCTTATGCCTCTCTATGTGATTTACATTATGGTATCTGAAATTATTATTACAACAATTAATTAACAGAGACACTATGACAATACAGAATGATTTAAGAGTAACTGGCTGCAAAGTAGATTTCTCATATGTAATTAGTGTTTTCTTGGGCAGTCCAATCTTAATTTGTGAACATGAACAGGAAATTGCTTTCCAAGCTTCCAAAGCAAAGGAGCCAGGGCTGACTAATTAATAGCAGTGAGACACAAACACTACAGCTCAGGATTTAATAATGTATCACTGAAGAGACAGAGTCAGTACATAAGTCAATTTGTAATGATATGGGCACATGTTTAGTTGTTCATTGTGTATGCTCATGTTGCAGTGATGCTTTTTAATGAAATGTGTAGCCTTCAATTGTCTTCCAATCTATACCGCTAATCTTTCCATCTTTGTTTTGTTGTGCTGTGAAGAAAAACATCTGAGCTTCATTGCTCCTCATACATTTAATACAAGTCTTTGGAATGCCACTGAAGGGATGAAACACTATTCTTTAAGAAGACAGGACGATGGTGAAGATCACATTCTAAGACCGAGATTTGGCAGTTGTGAAGACCATCACATGTAATTCACATCAGTTTTATTCGCAAACAATTCAAAAAAACCTCCAGCCCTGTATGGAAGCTTCTGTCCTTGCTATGTTTCCTTTCTTTCAGTTTTATTTTAATTTGTCTACCATTTGTATGTGTTTGGGTTAGTTTGTCAATTTAATGGCAGTGTTTCTGTAACTGTCTTACACAGATAAGAAACATTCTATAAACATTTCTCAGACCTTTAAAGTAAAGACAAGCTTCCCAGAAACAAGGAGCATGAGTTTGAATGAGCTTCAATTACTCTATAGAGTAATTTCTTGACATGAAATCAAGAATTTCCCAATTTCTATCCATAGTTAGATACCTCCTCATTGTATTATTGTGCTGCTCTGCTCCCCACAGCTTTGGCCATTAACACACAGTAAGTCTTTAATGTACGGCCATATCAGAGAGACTTCTGAGACATTTAGAGTTTTTTTCTGAAAGACAACAACATCTCACTGAAATGGCACTAATAAGATGAAGAAAATAAAGTCAAAAACCAAATTATGATGATTTGTCTACTTTTCTATAAAACTTTAATTAGGAATCTGCAGCATTTAAATGGCTGCTACATCTACAGTACTCAGAGTTTCCAATTATAGATAAAAGGCAGATTAAGATTTTTTGATTTACAATTCTGAAAACCTTTGTTGCAGTTTTACAATATGATGGCAGTGTTTGCTACAGCTGAACCAATTATATCTGTTAGTAGCACTCTGTTGGAAATGCTTACAGGGCTATCTGTTCAGTAAAAGGTATGCTCCAGGGATGCTAGACACGTGGTGAAGAGGTTGAATCCTGGCTACTGCTGAGAGAAAGTCCCTCTTGTTAAGTAAATGGAAGGGTCCTGGGTCCCTCTCCCTAATGGTGTAGCGTCACTTCTGGGAGCACAAAGCAGTACCCCGAATACCAATGGGACGCTGCTGGGTTCTTGAAGGAACATAACCACCAGCAGACAAACACTGCCAATTAGCAGAGGGCCCCTACTCATCAGCCATGTGTTCACATCTGATTAACAGAACATATTCACTGCATCAGGTCCAGGCAAACACAAAACCTTTCCCTTGGGCACTTGGTTTTCTCCTCATATCCTTATTTATGTCAATTAAAAAGGCTTTATTATGATGCTAACTGTGAGACCACTCGGCAGAGTGTTATGGAAAAACGGGGGAGAAAAGGAGCAAACCAGTTACTGTACTGCACCTTTGTTTCCTTCCATAAGAGATCTCTACCAAAAGACCTGAACAAAAATCATGCGCTCGGTTTGGCCTTCTTGAACACATTCTGAAGAGGGCAGGAACTGAGAATCGACCAGTTTTTAATGGCTGCGTGCTTCTTTTTGCTGTCTTGAGTGGCTTGTGTAAAGTGCGTAGATGAATAAGAGTCTCTTGTGCTGCCCAAAGGTGTTGCATTGTACTGGTGGTGGCACAGCTGCCTCTCAACTCAGGAAACATCACCTGCCCAGCAGGTCAACACAGGGTCCTTCTTTAGCCTCTTTTAGAAAATGTTTCATGTTGTTTGACATTATTACCATTTTTATTTAAACTGAATTTACTACATTAAATCTTGTGCAATTTTTCAGTTTATACTCTTACTACTGCAATTTTGCTAAACATTTCACTTACACAATTAAAGCCATTAGAACATTAAGGACAAGGATTTTTAATAATTAATAACCAATTGTTCTAATCAAGCTTAATCTACTGGATGGCGTTCTATAATGGAGGTGCGATTTAAATTATTTTAGGTAACATTTGACAGCAAAGCTGCCTTTCCAGCTTCATGAAACCAGAAGGTGGTATTTCAGATTTTCTGTCTCAGTTGCTTGTTAGCAGTGAAAAGAAATGGTTTGTTCATGTAACAAAGAATCACAACCATTAGGTAATCCAACACAACCTGCCGTGGCAGGTGCGGCACCATTTACAGTTCAGGCCACCATGCCACTTTTGACATACAGTTAGGTCCATAAATATTTGGACATTGACACAATTTTCAGCATTCCAGCTCTGTACAACACCTCAATGGATTTGAAATGAAACAATCAAGATGTGCTTTAAGTGCAGACTTTGAGCTTTAATTTGAGGGTATTTACATCCAAATCAGATGAACGGTGTAGGAATTACAACACATTTTATATGTGCCTCCACCTTTTTAAGGGACCAAAAGTATTTGGACAATTGGCTACTCAGCTGTTCCATGGCCAGGTGTGTGTTATTCCCTCATTATTTCATTTACAAGGAGCAGATAAAAGGCCTGCAGTTCATTTCAAGTGTGGTATATTCATTTGGAATCTGGTGAGGTCATCTCTCAATATGAAGTCCAAAGAGCTGTCACTATCAGTGAAGCAAGCCATCATTAGGCTGAAAAATCAAAATAAACCCATCAGAGAGATAGCAAAAACATTAGGTGTGGCCAAATCAACTGTTTGGTACATTCTTAAAAAGAGAGAATGCACTGGTGAGCTCAGCAACGCCAAAAGACCTGGAAGACCATGGAAAACAAGTGTAGTGGATGACAGACGAATCCTTTCCCTCATTAAGAAAAACCCCTTCACAACAGTTGGCCACATCAAGAAAACTCTCCAGGAGGTAGGTGTATCTGTGTCCAAGTCAACAATTAAGAAAAGACTTCACCAGAGGAAATACAGATGTTTCACCACAAGGTGTAAACTATTGGTGAGCCACAAAAAAAGGAAGGCCAGATTAGAGTTTGCCAAGAAACATCTAAAAGAGCCTGTGCAGTTCTGGAACAACATCTTATGGACAGATGAGACAAAGATCAACTTGTACCAGAATGATGGAAAGAGAAGAGTATGGAGAAGGGAAGGAACTGCTCAAGATCCAAAGCATACCACCTCATCAGTGAAGCATGGTGGTGGTAGTGTAATGGCGTGGGCATGTATGGCTGCCAGTGGAACTGGATCTCTTATATTTATTGATGATGTGGCTGCTGACAAGAGAAGCAGAATGAATTCTGAAGTGTTTCGGGCAATATTATCTGCTCATATTCAACCAAATGCTTCAAAACTCATTGGACGGCGCTTCACAATGCAGATGGACAATGACCCGAAGCATACTGCGAAAGCAACCAAAGAGTTTTTAAAGGCAAAGAAGTGGAATATTCTGCAATGGCCAAGTCAATCACCTGACCTGAATCCAATTGAGCATGCATTTCACTTGCTGAAGACAAAACGAAAGGGAAAATGCCCAAAGAACAAGCAGGAACTGAAGACAGCTGCAGCAGAGTCCTGGCAGAGCATCACCAGGGACCAAACCCAGCGTCTGGTGATGTCCATGAGTTCGAGACTACAGGCTGTCATTGACTGCAAAGGATTTGCAACAAAGTATTAAAAAGTGACAATTTGATTTATGATTATGTTAGTTTGTCCAAATACTTTTGGTCCCTTAAAAAGGTGGAGGCACATATAAAATGTGTTGTAATTCCTACACCGTTCATCTGATTTGGATGTAAATACCCTCAAATTAAAGCTCAAAGTCTGCACTTAAAGCGCATCTTGATTGTTTCATTTCAAATCCATTGTGGTGTTGTACAGAGCTGGAATGCTGAAAATTGTGTCAATGTCCAAATACTTATGGACCTAACTGTATGTGGCACAGTAGTTAAAGTTCTACACTGGTGGTAAATGGACAAAGTAGGATCCCATTTACACCAGGAATTAAGATGTTATCTGGACTTGGACGTCTTTACTTCTTATCTGTGACTGTGGTGTGTATGTCAGTGTGCAGCTGAATAATTGAATTTCCCTTTGGGATGAGTAAAGTAACTATCTATATGTATAATATATTCAGACTAATGTTATCAACAAGCTTTGTCAACAATAATGACATACTCCAAGCCAAAGAAAGCAATGCTATGAATGGGCATTGGCCATCACTGTTTGCAAAGGAAGGCCTACAGTACTGTTCAGTCCTGTAGCTACAGTTTGAAGAGTCTGGGTTCGGTGAACTGACTACATTTACACCTGGCTCAGACCTAGATGTGGTCAGCTGATTTGATCTCATTGTGATATCACTGCTTTCTGCTTCGCTTTGCACCTTGTGATCTTAGTTATCTAGGTAGAATGTTCACACACAGATAACAAGTCAATGCTGTGTGTAGGTGGGACAATTGTAAAAGGCCCTGTACACCCACACAGCAGGCATTTTACTTATTTTGGCCAGTCAGACTTTAGCTGTGGGTAACGTTAAGCAGAGATGTTATGGAAATATGTGATACCAAATTTGATCAAACTACATGAATCAACAAAAGGTGTAATGGCGCAAATCTTCAGAAGTGAAATAAACTTAATACGAGAATAAGACATGCTAAACAAGACATGGAAGATGATGAAAACATTTTCACCAAACACAAACATGATCAAAAGTCTGATTAGTAACACTGCATCTTTTAACTACTTTCCATACAGAACCTACAGTCATTATATCCAATGGACTGAGCTGGATTACTTGCATGGAAGTTTGCCACAAAACAACCATAATATTTTCTTCATGGAATCTCCCTGAAAATAGATACCAACAACTGCGTGAGTATTTTAGTCAAGTCATAATAAAATCTCGCACTGTACTGTAAGTAGTCGGTCTATCCATGCATCCCGAGCTACTTATCCTTTAAAAGGGTCACAGGGGGCTGGAGCCAATCCCAGATGAATTTGTTTTAAGTAATACTTTTGACTCCATTATCAGATATTGCTGGGGATTAATTTTCAATTCATCAGCTGATCAAATAATCAATCCCTTTAGCTTTAACTTTACCTGAGAAGCATGTTCTCAAATTCCAGCATAACATATTTCCAATATATTGTATAAGGCTTGAAGTCCAAAATAATCTAGTAATACAACAATTTTATGTCATCCCTTTACTCAGGAACTTTTGACTTCAAAAATGTCATTTACTTATGTGATTATATGTTTGCTTCTTATGTGCCCTGAGATCTTCTGTGAAAGATACATACAGGCTGCACAATGGCAGGTGACATTCTGTCACGCATCTGTTTTTTAATGATCCTGACGCCTTTGCTACGATGATGCAAATCTGTCATCACACAATGAGCACTGTGGCTCACTTGACCCTGCTGTTTTGTATTAAAAGTGTTCCTTCTGCATTGCACTAATCTGATGAAATGTGTTTGAATGTTTGTACACTTTTCAAAGGCAGAGGCTTTATTGCAGGCGAAGCCAACAGAAGGCATGGCATAAGAGTGCTGACAGGAATATTAAGTGAGGCAGCCTGAGCAATATAGAATATAAATGAGGTTATTTTACACTGCAGAGCTCTGCAAACCGACGCACAGACTTCTCTCTTTGTAATAAATCATTCCCATTCAGACAGCCTCTACTCTTAGGGCATTGTTTAATATTATCTGCAATAGAGGGGAGAAATAAATTGGTTTACATTGCAAAAAAAGGTGCTGTGGTTGGAATGCATGATATGACGATGAAAGATAGAATATACTTGACTTATTGATGATAATGAACTTGCAGAAGAATCTTGCATGGAGGGTGTCATGTGGGAGTAATATTAAGAGGGGGAACTGGAGAGAAATCCCAAGTAAGCAGTAAATGTAGCAGAGTAAGATTTTCTGAAATAGCATTTTAGTCCCTACCCACCCCTTTCAATAGAACAACATAAAAATGCAATTTATGTCTACACCCTGGCCTACAATACTGCCAGTGCAGTGGTGAGATAAATATTTTGTCAGAGATGCCGAGGTCTAAAGATGAAGTGACAATTACGCCCCTCAAGAAACAATTCTTGCTTCTTTGCTGTTGTGGGTATTGTGGCAGAGACAACCTTCAATGCATCACCTTTTTCCTCTGATTTGCAGATACAAAAAGGGCCACTGTTGTGTGATGTATGTTGGCTTTTACACAAAGCGTTCTGGTTATTTTACTCAGTTTGAGAGCTGTGATTGAGAGGAGTAAACCTTTTACTGTGGCCTGTCTGCAGCAAGATCCAAGATCAACAATGAAGGGAAGGCATCAGAGGAGAGAAAAGCGTATTTTTGCTCTGCTGCTTGTGCTCGTCAGAACACTGAGAACTCAGTGACATTGAGAATTATACCTCCACGTCAAATGTGTTGCAGCAATCCCAAAATGAGACCATCGTGCCAAAACTATTCCCAGCAGTGCAGTTACATAAGTGAGACAGTTACTGAGCACAAAGATATGAACACTTCAAAGGTGAATTTAAGAACTGCACTTTTATTGCATTACCCATATGTGACAGTAGCTGATGAATAGAGCTGTGTAGAATCTTCTTACTTCCTCAGCCATCATGAAACTGTGCTTGACTGAACACACAAATTGTGCAGTATGACATTTAAGTCTACATATCAAACAAATGTCACAAATTTGATTTTATCAGCATAATAGGTTATTAGCTTTTTCTTAAAATCTACATATCTGATGCTGTAGTCTATATTATTCCCTCTAGGGCCGCCATATAGCTCACCGAGTTAAGGCATTACCACATGGCCACAGGTCGCCACCAGCGGTCGTGAGTTTGAGTCTGGCTCATGATCCTTTGCTGCATGTACCCCCTTTCACTCTATCAATAAACTTGAAAAATCTCCCCCTGAAAAAATAAATTATATACATATATACACACACATATTACTCCCTCCATTGAATATAATGTAGGTGCTTTTTGGAGCACCATCTGATTTGTAGAGAAGGTGTGTAAGGAGATCAGTGGAGAGTGTGATACCTGTAATTCTTTTAGGACATGAGATTCACACTACTCTATAGTGGGAAATGAACGTTGGCTTCAAGTGGGCCTTTCTCCTTTGAATTGTAGCCAGAATCATTAGGATTTACAAAACTCAGGCGTTAGCGCTTGGTGGCTCATTATTCTCCTGTTGTTGCCTCTTCCCATATCTCCTCATGCACAGCGTTGCCCTCCAACACCACCGTGTTCAGAGATAGGACGGCACTGCGGTCCTCTCCAATCAGATACACGATCAGGATACTTGGTTAAAGATTGGTCTATATGCGGCACTGTGCCTGCTCAGTGGATGAAATATGATTTCAGGATGGGGTGATTCAAGCTTGTTTTATTACATCATTATCTCTATGGTGATGCTTAAACATTTGTCATACATACATTGTACAGAGAATAGTATAAAAACAGGGTAACATAGACCCTAGGGACCATCCTCTATTCATGATGGAAAGGCTTTGAGAGTTGAACATACAATGTATTGGACAAGAAAAATTACATGGATGATGACAAATTGTTTAAAAAAAAGGTATCATTACTGAAGAGTATCAGTAGTTATAGTATAATCATTTAAAGAATAAAAACTGTTTTACTCATTTGTCTTGTCCATCATGGTAATGCCTAGCTTTGTCTAGTGGGTGTAAAGTTTTGTTCAGGCTAACGGTGTGGTTACAGGTTATATGGCCGGTGTAACAACTCCATTCCTGAGCATCATTTGATTTCAGTGGACAAACAAACAGTTAATGCTCCATTTATGTCTCATAACTTTGACCATAAGTACAAGCAATGATGTAGGAAAAACCGACCACACCACCCTAAACTGTGGAATTAAAGTCTGAGGTATCTGTACTTTGTAACAACCACTACAACAATACATCCCCAACAAGGGAAAAAGCTACAGAAAGTCAAACTGTTTGCAAAACAGTTCCAGAGCTACTATGGCTTATAGTTAACATCTAAATAAAAGCCAGAAAGTGCACATATAATTTTATTTCTGCACCAATTATCTAACAAAATTTAGCACTCCCTGTGTTAAATGAGTGGTGATATATATATATATATATTTCTTGGGTAAAACAGTCTTGTCATTTTCCAGCACCACAGCTTGACCCATGATAGAGAGATAACCAATACGGACTAGTCAAACTTCTTTCTGTAATGTGGGCTGAAATCTGAGATATAACTGTTCTGGACGTGCATTGTATTCAAAAAGGCAAAAATGGAGATCTTCTCTCATAATTATGACTTACTATTGTATAGTTACAAGAAAAGATTTTCTAATCAGTATTTTGGAAAATTACACCCTTAAAATCCTAACTGGTGTGAAGAGATATGAAGTTTTAGAAGAAACAGAAAATATAATGTTGCCATGGATACAGTGAGTCACGCTGCAGCATGAGCTCTGCGTTTTTAGTCTATACCTTTTAATTCTTCCTTTCTACCTTAGATATACCTCTAAATTGGCTGTCTTTGTTCATGTGACTTTTGCGGTCCTCCTGGGGTGCCTGAGATCTGCAAATGTGCATTGCAGTCTGTCAGAGTTTTAATTTCCCTAAGCTCGGGCTTAAGCCAATGACATTAACTCAAAAGGTGTAACTGGAACAAAAAGCAAATTCTTGCAACATCACCTGTCAAAGATGGCTTAGCAAGTTTAGATATGTATAACAAGTTTTCACCTATAATGTTCAAGCAAGTTAGAACAGCTTATGTTTTTTTTCAGTTTCCTTGTGGAATACAAACAGCATGGCAGGATTAAAATAATAAACACAGATAGCTCAAATGGCATTAAGCAAATTATCAACCCTGTGTCAACTAGATGGGGAAAAAGACATCAGTGTTCATAGACCACACACAGTTATGATATGTTCTGGTCAGTATAGTACCATTATTTAATAGTGCATATCCTAACAGCGTCAAATTTTAGACAGTTCAACTCTCAGTCTTATTACATTTTTCTAAAGGGTTGTACCAAGCACACATTTGTGACTGCAGGATAAAAAGCAACTTGCAGTACTAGTGTGTGTGTGTGTGTGTGTACGCATGCACGTGCGTGTGTATATATGTTGCACAAAGCTGTAGGCACTGATGACTGGAGGAGAAAATGTATTGCAAGAATGTGTGAACTGGACAGAGTCTGTGATACTTACATTTAAAATAAGCATCTATATACCAAAAAATGAAACGGCTGCATAAAATAAAGAACTGAACAATGACACAGTGCATTGTGAAATCTAATTCCATGAGATATGAAACATAGAACATCTTTAAAATCTCCCTTTTGAGGACCATTTCTCTCAGTTTAAAATTCCCTTATAATCAATACCAAATTGCTCCATTTCTCATGACAGGCAAAGCTTTGGTGCAATATATGGCTATATCTCTTGCTAGGGAGTAAAACCCCTAATTTAGTCTGCAATAAAACCAAGGGGCTTAGAGAAACTGATTCTTTACCAGAACATTAATCATAAAAATTTAATGGATATCAAATATTTAATACAGTAGAATGTACAACTTGTATTACTATGGCTTTCTCCAAATCGATCATGTAGAGGAAAATCCATAATTAAAATTATGCTAGCAAGGGCAAATCATTAAAATTTCTATTCGCCTTCATGCTTCAGGAAAATGAAATATACACCCTGCCAGTGATGTATAGGCTATTAGAGGCAGAAATAAATTATTACTGTCTCTTATGAAAATGGGTGCTTGATTACATTAGAAAAAGAAAACTGTGAGAATTCTTGTGTAACTGAATCTCATATGCAGCCTCTGTTCCAATGAATATAGTCAAATAAACACATTAAAAAGGTAAATAGTTAAAGGTCTAGACCACTGCAATGAACAGATTTCTCTCTGTACCTTTATTAACATTAATATATTTATTGTTCATGTCTGAGACGGCATCATAGGTTTCTGGTAAACAGATACATACGACTGATGAAGCTGCCCTGCTATAATATAAAGCTGAACACTTTGTAATGTAACATTATGTGCAAGTACACAACAGCAGTCTTAGTAGCACACAGTAGGAGAGAAAAAACAACAAACTTTTAGATTTTACGACAAACAACAGATTTTACGTTAAGCTAGTCTTTATGGATACCCTTGGGGAAATTCATTCTATGCATTTAACCCACTCTAAGTATTTAAGAGTGGCCACTGTGCAGCACCTGGGGACCAATTCCAGCTCTAAGCAAGTGCTTTAGTTAAGGGCACTTTTGTTGAATTAACTTAGCTTTTTTTGATGGCAGCAGAAACTAAAGCTTCCAGAAGAAACCAGAGAGCATGCAAACACCACAAAGAAAGGCCCTGTCCCAGTTAAATAAGTCTTTTAGTTTTTGTATATGATTTATCAAAATTATTATGTTATAATTCACAGGCAACTATGCCTTGTGAAAGATTGGGAATCACAGCCCTCAACTGTATAAAGACAACTTGCTTGTGTTTCAGAAGAAGAATGTTTTCTAAAAATAGTTTTTTGTTTTTTATAACTCCTTGGTGTGGTTCCTCCATAGTCTTCACATAAGCTTACCACTAGCAAAGATTCCTACATGTGATACTGTGCAGCAGCTCAAGTAATTTTTCCTACATGCTTGCAAAAAACACTTTCCTTGAGCTTACTTTATTTGCACAGGGTTCTCCTTTTAAATTGTTCCCCTATTACCGATTAAATTTCTGTGGTTACACTTCTGTTTTGGGTCACAAGAATGGTCAGCACCTTTTACCTAACACGCACTACAAGTTACTGTAAACGCATGCAAAACTGGCTGGTGACAAAAACTGAATCGCTGGTTCAAATGTAAGAGTTTGGTGACAACAAAACAGTCCATTAAACTGCTAAAAAGTAATCATGTTTGCCCTCAACCCCCTCAAACCCCCACACTCACCCCATCCACCCACCCCCACACCCCCCCATTGTAATATGGACCAAGGCTATTCCCTTTTGGACGAATTCCTCCATTCATCCACACATACCTTCCCCTCTATCTTCGCAGCTCTGGTTACTCTTTGATCTGCTTATGTTCTCTCTAAAGGCTGAAACACTTCAAACAGAAAGGGCCGAGAGCCAAGCGTGACTTTCATACAAGCTGCTATTTTTTTCCTGCCACTTCATCGATTTGATAAAAGGGATCGATACTCTTAAATAATGTATCATATCTTGGTCCTCTGTTTTGGGATCGGAGTATCAGTTGCATCTTTATGATTTGAGAGAAGAGTTGCTTTTCACTCTAATGAGTGTGGACATATCTCTCAGAACATACAGTACAGCATGGAAAGTATGAATTATGGATTAGGAGCA
The DNA here is from genome assembly GCA_024666655.1 of Dascyllus trimaculatus. Classification (NCBI taxonomy): domain Eukaryota; kingdom Metazoa; phylum Chordata; class Actinopteri; family Pomacentridae; genus Dascyllus; species Dascyllus trimaculatus. The sequence goes on along the minus strand of CM045445.1, from coordinate 11,114,021 downwards.
CAAAGAGTTCATATAGTAAGCATTTGATCAGATTATCAAACATTTACCAATACATGCATGTTTGACCATAGACTCAGGGACCATTATAACTTTGGAGGCCTTTATTCACGTAATGGCTTATAAAATATAGTTCAATATTAAAATATTAAGATGACTGACTTTTTAACTTGCTCACCAAAGCCCAAAAGTTCTAGTTTCATTCTTACAGGATGCACACTGAACCACAAAACAACTGCTAGTGTTTCTATGTAAGGGTATACTCACTTTTTTTAGATAAAGAAATAACTAATGATTGTCCAGCCTGACCTTATGATCCTACTTTTATAATACAGTTTGTTATTATAAAAGTTTAAACATTTACAATGCAAGTCAAAAGCGCTGAACAATACTTAAGATATCAAAACTATGAAATGTTGCATTTGTATTCATCCGGTTACGAGGAGCTTTATGATTGAACTGCTACTTTGCTAACACTTGATACTAAGATGTGTCAGGTACTTGATCTCTGGAAGCACCAATGTGAGCTCTAATCTGAGGTAACGTTAACTGGTTATTTCTGAGACTGATGAACTTATCCCGTGCAGCAGAGGGAACTTCAGGTCTTCCTTTCCTTTTTTTGTAACTGCACTTGGAAAATAGTTCTTGAAATTTTCTGGATTGACAGAAATTAACGCCTCAAATGACGACTGTTGTTTCTCTTGTCTTGTGTGGTCAGATAGTTCTTGCTCCAATATGGATTACTACACTAGTTGTATAGGATGTTTGTTGTATACCATCACTACCGCAACGCATTAAGGTGGTAAAAAAAAATTCCACCATTTAATTTTTAATAAGATTCATCTGTTAAGAGAGAATCTTTCTCGGTAACAGGCTCAGGAAACAAATTCAAATGATAGTGGCCTTGAGGAGTCTAAAACACACTTTTTTGCTTACAACATAACCCAACATAAGTTATTTCACAGTATACAGTATTATTCAACAGTGTAGTAGGTAGGAAAGTAGAAAACAGTAGGAGTGGCCAAACTTTTGAGTTGTATTATGCACAATGCAAAATAGGACAAAAGAGATAGGACATGATTGCAAGACAAAGTAAGCTCATAGCTCAAGTGATCACAACACTTAATTTATCTCTTGCCACAACAATTGCAAGGCAAAGAAAAATGGAATTCGATTTACAAATTCATGAGTTCATGTATATATATATATTTTTTTTTTTTTTTTTTTTTTTGATTGACCAATGCAGCACCTTGCCAGATGACAGTGGACACAGCGCTGGGATCCCTACTGCACCAGCAGACTGGCTCCATTCAGATAAATGAGGAGTGGAGTTTGTTTTGTTGAGGTTTTCTCTCCCCTGCACAGGGCTATTATTTGTCTGAACTAGAGATCGATATCTTGAACATTTACCTTAACTAATAGGTTTCCACATTAACAGTCATTAGTTAACTCTCTATTGTCTGATACTTTGTCTCGGATAGCAAGCGAAACTGGCGAGCCAGAGGAATTTTCACAACTTAATGCGTTAGTGTTCATCAACACAACTGCTACAGTTAGCGACGCAAAACAGCTTCGACTTCTTCCTAAAACAGCAGAGAGGTGTACTGGTTTATCACTTGTAACTCCACCTCATTCTTCAATAAGAGGCTCCCCCTAATGGCACAGTCTACTGTATATTTTTGAATAGTAATATAGGACAACCTTTGTATGCAATATTGGTCAATATATTTTTAACTGAATAAACGCTAAATAGCAAGTAATAAATTAACCATTAATCATTAACATCCTCAGTCTGAATGCACCCCAACTCTGTTTACAGCCAGTAAGAGGCAGCAGGTATGTGCTCTATCTGCAGTGTAATTTAAGAGAAGTGATATTTTAAACTGCAATTACAGATATGGCTGATCCACTTTGGTTAACTGGATTAAATCTTTAATAGCTAACACCTGGCTGTTGGAAAAGAACCACAACTCCAATCACCAGTTGATTATTCTTGGGAGCTTGCAAAATAATTCCCTTCACTCTGCATGAAGGAAATAAAGATAGACAACATAATACAAATGTCTAAAATGTGACACAACGGACCACATGCAGTAAATAAGGTTATCACAAGGAACACTATGAACGTCTAGTAGCCCTGTTCATTCCTAATCGATTCAAGGCAGTTTAAGTCTTGACTGCATGAAAACAAGTTAATTTCCACAAAGAAATGAAGAAAATATTGCCAAAAAAAGTAGAACCAAATGTAGTAATTGTTTTATTATTTCACTTATCAGTATGGCCCTGCTCTGGTGTAGACAGAGAAATCCTTGCAATTAAGAGATCAGAGTTAATTGCATTTTCACATTTTGGAGAACTACTGTAAGCCATCCTTCAGCATGAAAATATCATCTTTACAATAATACCACAGATGGACACAGGCAGTCTGACACAGAGTAATGCTTACTGAGGTTTCTTTAAAGACTCCCTGAAGCTCAAATCAGAGCTGAGGTCATAAGCTGTGGCTGTGATAAAAAGAAAATATGAGAGCGAGCTGTGAGCCAAAATGCGGAAAGGCCCATCTCATAAGTGGCAAAGCAACGGCAGTATTTCTGGAGGCGGCAATAAAAACAAACACAGTGGTGAAATATACTTGTATTGATACACTTTTTATCAAAATATTACACTCATATACCACGATTACTGGCCTTTTCTAACATCAGGTTTGTGACATTGCTTGTATGTAAACTTTTTAAAGATAAGGGCTTATCGTGAGAAAGATTAACTTTCCTTTATGATGTCCATCATAGTAACCTAATTTGATGTTCTTTAGTCAGGTTTTGCATATGAAGTCTGGGATTGCTAATTGGTCACAAGCTGTTTGTCTTTCCTTTAAAGTCAAACATACTGAAGGCATGTCACGTTTTTAAAGTGTTTCAAGTTCAGATTAGAGGTCCACTTTAAAATCCTTCTCTGGTCATTGATTCAATCCCAAAAACTCATCTTCATGTATTCAGGTTAAATATTTAGAAGCTTTTTTCCATAAAATGCACAGATCTGCTACTTGCTGCAGCTCAAGTGTAACAGCTCAGCTATAAGACTGTAAAACGACTCTCACTATAAAGTGGCATTATGTCTGTGTATGTTCTCAGTCATCCTGGTCAATGTAATCCCAGGAGCTTTAGCAGAAATCAACCAGACTTCTCTTTTAGGTTCTTGAAGACATTTCACCTCTCGTTCAAGAGACTTCTTCTGTTCGAACTGACTAATGGGGAGTTTCAGATATTTTATAGCCACTCCAGCTCACAGGGCTGATGGTCCATTGACGACCTGAGATTTCTGTGTCTCAAGGTGTGAATTGTTGTGAAACTAGGCGGTCCAACAACGACAGCTATCATGGTGGAGCTGCCAGTTCACACAACAAAGGATATGAACCTGCCATGGCAGGAGTGACTCCAGATGTTAAGGTGAATGGCCAAACTTTCTGAGGAGAGACCTTATTGCTGTGTTACAGGTGTTTGATAAGTGGTGTCGTAGACCCACTCCTCTGTTTAGAGAAGGCTGTTCCACTTTGACATAAATGGCTTCTTTCATTTGTCTCTCAAACCATCTGTCTTCTCAGTCCTCTGTGTACATTGCTGTCCTCACAGGATTGTCCCTTATCCTTTAGATGCAGGTCAACTGCTGAGTCTTGTCCTGAGGAGCTGCTCTCCTGTTTTGAGCCATGTGCTTGTAAAGCTGTTGTTTAGTCTCCTCTATGTACAAGTCTGTGTACTCCTCGCTGCATTGGACTACATGCACAGTGTTGCTCCGCTTGTGTGTGTAAGTAATTAGTAAGTAAATTTATTTATAAAGCATTTTTCACAGACAAAGGACACAAAGTCCTGTACAACAGCGATACAAAATACAAGAAAACACAAAAAAGATTTTTAAAAAAGGCTAGTTGAACTACAAAGTTAAAAGTGCAAAACTGCACAATACATCGTTAAAAGCGCAGTACACAGCAAAAGAAACACACAATAAATAAGTAAATAAAACAAGTACAGGGCTAGTGCATACAAATTACCCAAATGCTTGTCTAAACAGGTCTTTAGCTGGCTTTTCAAAGACACCAAAGACTCAGCAGACCATAATGGGGCTGGCAGAGCATTCCAATATTTAGGCATTACGGCTGCAAAAGCTCGATCTCCTCATGTCTTGAGGCGAGCCTGATGGACAGACAACAAATTTAACCTATTTGACCGGAGAAATCAAGCAGACTGGTAAAGACGGAGTAGTTCAGCAACATAGGCAGGAGCCTGACTGTTTAACGTTCTCTAAGTGAAAATTAGAATTTTGAACTGGATCCTAAATGTGACAGGGAGCCAGTGAAGGGATATAGGGCAATATGACAGAGTCTACTTGATCTTGTTAGTAGTCGAGCAGCAGCTTTCTGGATTGCTTGCATACAATTGAGAGCAGAAATACTAAGTGAAGTGAAAAGTGAATTGCAGTAGTCAAAGCGAGATGCGATGAAGACATATATATTCATCTGCAGCTCAACAGTTGAAACTACAGATCTCAGTTTACTAATATTTCTTGAATGGAAAAATAAGACTCTAGGGGTGATGAATATTAACCCTAGATTACGCAGGTTTGAATGACCAGCAGTTGAAAGATGTCCAATATTTTGCATGATCACAGCAACAACCTTTTCCAGAGCAACAACCAGAACCTCTTTCTTATCAGCATTAAGCTGCATAGAGTTTTCTGCCATCCAGACCCTAATAGTATTAAGGCAGTCAAAGAGCCTGGATAACCTGAAATGTAGTAGGATTGAGTGAAAAGCACAGCTGGATATCATCCACATATAAATGATATGCAACATCATATTGACTTACTATTTGTCCCAAGGGCAACAAATATAAGAACAACAGAGGCCCCAGGACTGAGCCCTGTGGGACACCACATGACAATGGGGAGGAATCAAACACAAAGTCTCCAACAGAGACGGAGAAACTCCTGTCGGTCAGATAGGATGAAAACCAGTCTAATGCTCATGTAACATGTTAATGAGTATGTGATGGTCCAGAACTGAGGTCAAGAAGTACCAACACAGAGCGGTCTCTTGAATCAGAAGACATTAAAATATCGTTTGAGACTTTAAGAAGTGCAGTCTCACTAGAGTGCGGTTTCCTAAATCCTGACTGAAACTTATAAATATTACGTCTCTCCAATGCAGCAGTGAGTTGAGTGGCCACAACCTCTAAAATTTTTGACAATAGTGGTAATTTAGAGATAGGTCTACAGTTATTCAGGAGAGCAGGGACACAACCTGTAGACAAGGAGGAATTAACAATGGCTAACAGAGTACGTCCAATAGTTGGCAAAACATTTAAAAACAGGAATGATGGTATAAAATTCACAGAGACATAGAGGACGTCTTCATTTCCCTAATCAAATCCAGCAGGTCATGCAAACTGATGGATTGGAAGAAGTCCAGGACAGTGAGGGATAAAGGTGGGCTACAGGTGGGTGGGCATGTCCTAGAAGGCATACTCAACCTGAAAGCCATTACCTTATCGACAATGAATGTGAGGAACTTGTGACAATTATCATATGAGAAGCATGGTGATAGAGAGGATGGTGGTGCAACAATGCTATTAATAGTCTCAAAAAGAACCTTGGGATTTCTTTTTGAAGATGAAATTAAGCTTCCTTTACTGATAGATAGATTATCAGTAAAGGATCTATAATCTATCTATAGATTATTATAATCTATAGATAGATTATAAGAATAACAGAGATCTTTGACATATAAGCGATGCACCTCCAGCCCAGTAGCTTTCCATAGACGTTCAGACCTGCAACACTTCTGTCTCAGATGGCGGACAGCATCTGTCACCAAAGGAGAGGTGTTGTTTAAAGCCCTGATCCTAACCTTTACTGGTGCCACTTTGTCCAACAAGATTGAGTATTGCTCATTAAAAGACTGTATTAAAAACTCTACATTATTAAAATCCGCATTGATTTCATGCCAAAACTGCAGAGAACTGATCAACTGTACTCTGTGTAATAATATGGGAGTGCAATGTTGTTACAAGACGCAAAGGTTCAGCAATTGCAAAGAGAGCAAGGAAAATACACTTATGATCACTGATCAATAGGTCCTCACTGATGTTATCAATATCTAAGCCCAGATAAAAGACAAGGTCCAAGGTATGACCACCCAAGTAAATGGCACAAGAAACATTTTGCCTGAAATGACAAGATTTAGTAATATTAAGAAATTCAGTGGCAACAAGATTGTTGACATCATTGATGTTCAAGTTAAAATTACCAACTAATAAAACTTTTTACAGCTTAATAATAGAAGCCAGAAAGTCAGTGAACTCAGATAAAAATTGACCAGCTGGGCCAGGAGGCCGATAAATTAACACACAATAATACAGTTTTAGCCGACCAAATTTAATAAAGTGCAGTTCAAAAGTAGTAAAAGGTTCTGTGTGCACCAATTGGCAAGAGAATCAACTGTTCCAGACCACAGCCAGACCTCCGTCGCATCCAAATAGATGCGGAGTCCCAATAAATGACCATTCCCTTGGCACAGTTCATTTAAATGGATAAATTCCATAATTTGTTGGCAGGTTTCAGTCACAACATTTTTTTTCCCCAAGTTTTCACTTGTGAACAGGTCATGTGAGCCTTGTTTGCCACAGAGTGTGAATTTATCAAGCACATTTTGATATATGAAGCCAGTGCATTATCTTTACGGGATGCTTTGGGGTTACACGGAATTGAATGTAATACTAACACCACAGCACCTCAGACCGTAACAGGGGCGTGAACGCAGGTTAGTGATTCTGACTGAGATATTAGTTGGTTTGTGACAGTAGGCGTCTGCTGGTGAAAGGTGTCTACTGGTGATATGGACAGGAATACAGAGAGGTTGGGCAGCAGTGTGGTCATTCCCCAAGGGGGAGCTGGTGTAGGTAATCCAAACAGGTGTGCTGGAAGCCAGGAATGGGTGAGTCAATGTTATTGACCGGTGGACTAAGATACTGCCGGAAATTGATGTCCAGGGGGTGACAGTGGAGGGTGTTGGTGCTTGTAACAGTAGCCAGAGTCAGTGGAGACGGGGGAGGTTTCAGGGTTTGTGGTGGGGATGTAAACTGGACAAAAGGGAGTCTTTCTTTTCCAGTTATTTGGAGAGCCGTTGCAGGTCCTCCGTAAGGTCAGTGATCTTTTATGTGCCTTTTGAAGTAAAATATAGTCCTAAGTGTTAAAAGAAGGCATGGTTTAAACTATCGCTGATACTGCCCAGAGTAGACCTTCAACTTGGTTCTTACTCAAACTCCAGATATCCGATTGCTGAATTCTTACACCTTGCAAAAAACAGACAAAAGACAACATCTTTTGTGGAAAACATCTGCCAGACACACACAACACTGTCACTACACTGATGCACGCGCCAAGAAAAAAAAAAGGGTTCGAGCGGTGTTTTGTTTATTGCGGATGTTTTATCCTTGGGGTGAGGTCGGTTCTGTCTCCTAGGGAGCTGTCTTGTGCAAGTTGTTTTCTGACCGTCTCCACTGCCTCAGATGTGGGACATGAATTAAAACCACTGTTTCATTTTGGGCTACTTTCACTCTGAACCTTACTGGCAAAATCAGTGGAGCTCTGGGTGTGATGAGCAGTGTTTCCACTCAGCAGTGCTAAAATCACTGCAAGGTGTTTTGCAATGTTGTAGGTGATAGAGTTGATGTTATTCATTACAGCCCTCTGTGCTATATATGTGTGAGCTTAGGTAAGTTCTGTGCATTTTATCCTTTTTAGTTGACGTGCCCTGAGAAGCAGCAAGAGTGGCCAGGTCCACCTGTGACCATTCTGCAATTAACATAGAGCTTAAAGCGAGGCCACCCTGATCACTGTTGCCAGTGTGCCAAATCGGCAGCTAGTATGCTGTGTGGTGTCTCCGCTTCCAGGTGTGTGTGGTGCTTTGCAGATCTGCAGATCAAGTTAATCATTTTCCTTAGAGGCTCGCTTTCAGTTAAGTTTGGTTTTGCTTTAATTGTAAATAAATAGCTTGTTGTTACTTGATCAGTTTTCTTCTCTCCATTTTCATAAAATCATTTGTTACTCCCCCATTTCCCTAGTTTTACGGGGACATAACACTGATGATGTTGGGTCTGAGTGGTGCTCCTTACATGTGTATTTTTTGAAGACCATGCATGCATGGTGTGTTTTCTCCACAATGAAGTTGGTAGTAAGATAGGCGGTCAACAGCTTTTTCTTTCAACTGTAGGCAGTCTATGACCTTTTTTGTAGCCATTTGTGGGATTTCGTCTTCTAGGTAGTACTGTCGCAGGGTAATGTTACTTTAGAGTGGTAGTCCGCTGAGTTGAGTATCACAGTGCATCTACCTTTGTCGGCTGACAGGATTGTGTTCTCAGAGTTGCTGATACCTTCAACCTCAGCTGTTCTGCTTCGGCTGGATTGTTATTTCTAATGGCTGTTTCTCTGGATGTGGTAAGTTCCATTACTGGTACCTGCTGTGGAGATGTGGAAACGTTCAGTCCTTTGACTAAGACATCCTTCTCTGTTTGGGTTAGTTCCCTGTCGGATTCCCTCCGTTTTTGTGGGAGTGGGTGTGGAGTTCTCTTGATTTTCTCTGGCTGATTCGGAGATTGTCCTAGTGTTATTTGTCTTGACCAAGATCTGCTGTTCAATTCCCACAACCCCCTGGATGATATGCTGGGGTCATCAGAACCTTACAGCACAAGGCTGAGAATGTTCCTTCCAGTGCAGATGGAGAAGGAGAAGGAGCATACTCGCATTAAAAGAAAAAAAAGCACTGAGGAACTGTGGCTACCCCAACTGGGCTTTCATTAAATCAAGGAGAAGATCTGGAAAGCAAAGCACCACAGCAAAAAGAGAAGAAAGTAAGAACAGTAGGAACAACTTTGTCATCCCATATGCAGCTAGAGTATCTGAAAGACTCAGAAGGATTCTCTCCAAACATAACATACCAGTGAACTTTAGACACAGAGACAAAACTGGTTTAACCCAAGGATAAAACACCCACACACAAGTGGAGCAATGTTGTACATGCAGTCCAATGCAGTGAGGAGTGCACAGACTTGTACATAGTCTGCCACTTGTCAAGCACCTATAATGCAGTGATGAGGTCTCTCCCCAGAAAGTGTCATCATTAACATCTGGAGTCACTCCTGCCATGGCAAGTTCATATCCTTTGTTTTGTTAACCGGCAGCTCCACCAACATGATTGCCGTTGTTGTTGTTGGACCATCTAGTTTCACAACAATTCACACCTTGAGAGACATGAGTCCTGGGTTATCTATGGGCCATCAGCTATGTGAACTGGAGTGACTATAAAATTCTGAAACTGCCCATCGGTCACTTAGAACTGTAGAAGCCTCTTCGATGAGAGGAGATACATCTTCAAGAACCTAAAAGAGAAGTCGTTGATTTCTACTAAAGCTTTCAAGTGTTACAAAGTGGCTAACTGTGATATTTAACAATACATAGTCAAACTAGAAATTGATTCTAAATGAAAATATTGATATGTAAAGCCCCACTCTGCAGGTTGACAGGATTGGTTCTGTAGGTTTGATACATATAATACCCTAGAAGTCTGAATCTGTGCTTTTGAGAGTCATTGGTACGCAGTTTGAAGGTGGAAATGCTCAGCCATGATGGTGACTACTTATTTTGCTCATGATGTGTCTTCTGGAATATAAAAAAACACCATATGGACACGTTAACAAGGTAAAAACTTGATTTTCACCAGAGAGCTTTTTTCAGCACGTCATGCTGACTGAAACACATTTTCTGCTCTCTCTCAAATCTATGTGGTTTCATTTTCTTGCTTATTGAAAGGGAGCCGATGGTGAGTGATGGAGAGCTAGAGCTGCATACACTGCAAAGTACCATGCATAACAGCTCACCACAGTTTATTTTCTCAGCATACTAACCCCAGATGTCGTAGAAAGCACTATGTAGATGGCTGGTTCACTACTGTAGTGTGTACAGTTAATAAGAAACCTATAGTATATATGCACCAATGTCACTGTAAGACGATTCAGATGTAGTCTAAGTCATTCCAGTGCATTATATTTGGACATCTGTTCACAAGTAATTTCAGTGAAGTATCTGTGTGTTTTACCCTACATATTCGGTGAACGTCAAAAATACTGGAATTCTGCTAAACTGTTAGAGCAGTAGTGGTGAACTGGTCTCCATTTATTTATATAGTGATGTGGAATGCAGTGGGTATTTAACTAAAATTATACTGCAGGTACTTCTGAGTATGAACAAGCTGGCTCTGCACCACTTTTGAACTCAAATCATTCTCGCTCCATTTGCAGGTTGTGTTTCATGCCGCACCAACCATTTCAGACCACAGCACATCACCCATCAAACTGTGGCACTACATCTATGTGACTTTCAGGAGTTATACAAGACTGTTAGCCAGGATCTTTCATTAAAGAAAGTTCAGCACCATTCATAGACGCAACCATTTATCAAAGCATTGAGGATTTGACAAACAACCTATCAGCGGTCTCCATGAACATAGCGACCGAATATGACAAAGTGACGATGATGGAGTGTCCTCCTGTCAAATGAATGAAGTATTGTCGGAAGTGTAATTATTTCAGTAAGACAACCCTGAAACAGCATGACGTCAGCGCAGAATGGCAACATCTGAATTCAACCAAAGTGGAGTGTCTTCATATAAACTTCATTTCATAATATACTGGATTCATGTCAGGCACTGTCATTAGGTGTGAAGACAAGCTGTGTAAGGTGCAGCACCCATCTGTCAGATAAACAAGATACCAGCAGATGACAAGCCTATGCACAACACTAACAGATGAATTTAAAATTAATATCTAATTGCACATTTTTTGCACAGATAATTAGAACGGTGTCTAGCAATTCTTATCTGCGTTTTTAATTTTATGTGTTCCAAGTCTCTTTTAAAACTTCTTAATTCAGAGTGCAAAGCCTTCTTTATCAGTTAACTTCAATGATGTCTGTGTTCATATTGGATTTTGAATGTAAATTGGAAATTAAAGTGAATACAGCTTACAGTGCTTTTTATTCTCTTTTTTACACACATAAGTTGTCAGTAGTTTATTCAATCCATTGAGTCATACAAAATTCTGCTCCTTTCTTCTGTCATTAGCATTTAACAGAATGTAGAGTAATCATTTTTCTATGGCATATCTAAGTCCAGATGCTTCATAAATATCTTAAAGCAATATTAATTAGTCAGAACTTGGCCATTAAATATAAATTTTACAAATGAGCATGAAATAATTCTTCTGAAAATGTGTATATATTTTTAACTGGTTGACTTCGGCAAACTTACAGCTACAGAACTTGACCCAGATGAGTTCCGACTGATTGATGCATTAGCCCCAAATAGCACTCTAGCATTAAAATTGAAGCCAGAATGTAAAAACATTCTGGGGTCTGACAATAATTATCAGAAATCAGATCAATCAAACATTTCAAATGTGCTTCCCACATTGTTTGGCTTTCAAAATGTGAGTTTTAGTGGCTAATGTACTTTTGAGGAGGAAAATGTGACCATGGACTCCCATTACTGGAGCATTTTCTTTTTTATTTCTCCAGGACATTCTTTTGTGAACATTATAGTATATTCAGATCAAATTGGTAGTTTGAGGACAAATTATTGTTTCTCAGTCAGCCAGTTACTGGGCCTTCTAGTGGTTTAAGAGCAGAACCTTTATGGAACATTTGGCATACAACGAAGAAAAAGTGAGATCTCTGTAGTGACTGCATCACCATAATTATCACCTAGCTCTCAGCCATCATCACCTCGCTTCACTAACGTCACAGTTACAGCAGAACATTTTCATAATATATTATTAGCAAATGATATAATACAGAGATGTAAAAATAAGATAGGTATATTTGAGGATAACAACACCTCATTCAGTGGTAAGATTTCAACAGGATGAGGAGCAAGAGCTCACCAGTCGGCTCTCAGAACCAGAAAAGTAGAGTGTTTTATACAGAGTTCACAGTGTAGAGTACTGTTAAGCTGGTGCTACATGATGCAGAGCGCTGCTTTACTGACTCACCCTGCACTCCTAAATCATTCATAAATGTTTACCCAGTACTATATGCCGCAAATGTGCTCCAGCAGTGCCGTTTAGATGCATAATATCGGCAAAGGCAGATCAGAGCTTCTAGCATAACATGAAGCCAAACTTCAGTGGTACATTAATAATGAAAAGCTTCAAACAAGAGGTTCAGGACCTCCCAATGCATGGGCAGTGAACTGGCTCCACTGCTGAGTGCTTCTTAAAGATTGTTCTACGTCACCCCACCTCAGTTGTGTTTGGCTTCATGCACAACCTTTAGACATGGCAGCAAACATCTCGGGCGGTGGAATTGTGAGCAGTGATTCTGCAATGATCACTCACAGGTGACGTGCCTAATAGTCCCTTCAGTCTACCACTTTAACCTGACATGTTCAATAAACTTCCATATAAGTATTGATGATGGATCTGATATCAGAATTACAGACTTGTGCTGACATGCTCACCAATGTGTGCATCGTATTCAGTGGGGCTTAAGAACACTGCGCTTACATGCACTAGTGTTAAAGAAATAGGACTTTAGACAAATGGAACAAGCTACCTGCAGGCTTTCAGGATAGCTTTCCCTAGTGACCAGATTTCATCTCCTTAAAAGGAGTCATTAACTCCTAGTGACAGAGAAATGAATTCACTCTGTGGTGAGAACAGCTTCTCATCGGCAATCATTAGTTTAGCACTCCATAATCACCCCTTCGTGCTGTGTGTTCATCAGTAGGCCTGCTCTGCTGGTGTTAAGAGAGAGTGAGGCCACTATCATCAAGGGCAGGATGTGAAAATTGCTCCATAAAACAAAAGTAATACCCAATAAAATAGGAAAGCAACTGGCACTTACGACATAAAACTGAAAGATTACCATGAAAGTACATGGTAAACACGTTGTTATACCTCAGATCTAATCCAAACTGCAACCTTGTGGTGCTGCTTTACCTTAAGACTTAGAGGTCTCATCTGTATATTAAGATGAGAAATGGGACTCATAGATGAAATGCTACTCAATAAAGCACATTTTCTTGTTAAGGGTCCATCATAGCAGTGGAGGAATAATTCAAAAAGGCTGCTAAGATTAGAGAAAGAGCTATGTGGTGTTTGTGGCTTTAAAGGTTCTGCAGGAACAGGAACAATCTATCTTCATTGAAGCTCTGACTTGATGAGGCAACCTGAAAGGTAATTAAGTTTGATATGTTGCTTGTGCTCCTCAGCCCACGCTTTGAGAGAGTAACAAGCTCCAACAGCAAAAAGCAATGTTTAAGTTATGGCCTGTCATCTTATATTTTCTGCACCTTACAATTTTTCACTGTCACAGGCACCAACTTACAAATTCTATTTGAACCAGAAATAATCTAACATTAAGGCTGCTTTCCACTCCCAAGCTGACTACTGATGAATGTTGAGGTGTTTTTTAATCTAAGAACAAAAACAAACAAATCTTGAGATGGCACTTCAACTGAGAAAACTATGATTCATTCTAAATTTGTATTATGAATGTTTATGACAGTAATGCAACAAGACACATCATAAATAGTAGACCAGTCACAACATAAGAAATATACCCGTTTTCTCCACCTGGAAACAAGCGAAGCGCAGATTAGCTTACACAGAATTACTTCCGAGGATCTTGTCATGAAAGTGCAGGAGGATTGTGAGTACATATTTACTCATTTCAAAACTGCCTCATTAAAAATTTGTTACTGCTGCTATATTTGATACTGCAGTTGTTTGCTTGCATTATATATTTAGTAAGAAAATATAATTTACATAATTAAAGTATTTCTATTAATTATTTACATTTTATTGTTAAAGTGAAAAATGAACTGTGCTGTAAGGTGAATCGCATTATGACATGTCTTGGTGGAAAAAGCACAGGCATAAATAAAACTTATGTTCAATTCCATTTAGCTGCTCTGATTTGTTAAATGAATCTGCCAATCACTTGTAGGACTGGCATGGAGTAGGAAAGTCCTTCATAAACACATGATATTAAGTGGGCGCAGCTGGGGATATTTTACAAAACTAAAATACTAGGACCCTTCTTTGAAAAGGTAGCTTTTATAGGACATATTTATGTTCACATTGAAAACACACAATACACCATCTTTATGTGACTTAACCATCTTATCCATCTTCTTAAAGTGAAAGATACATCAGCCAAAGAATACTTACTCTAAATGAGTGGGGTACACAAAAACAACACATACCAGCCTCAATATTTCTGATTGTACTATAAGAGATAATCAACATGCAACTCTACACACAAATATGGCTAATTTGATTATAGATAAGCATAGCTTAATCATGAAACAATGAGAGTAAAACACATAATTCAACAGAATGCAGGGGATGCATTGCAATCAATATTTACGACACATGCATTTATTCCCCAGAAAAATCACCCCAAAACACAAATATGTGTGAATGTGCAGAAAGTTTTGAACACCAGTCGAAAAATTAAAACACAGTCCAGGGCTGTACAAATGTTCCACATGCACATTCTAAGAGGTCACTGCCCTAAACAGAAGATACAGAAGAGAGCAGAAGAGTAAATCCAGCCTGTGTGTGTGCTGACTCAGCAGGGATAATATTAAATGAGAAAAGTTGATCTACAAGAGAATAAATATTTGAAAGCAATACAGAATGCCCTAGAGCCCCACTGCATTATATTCCACTATATTATGAACTGTCACCTGGCTCCTGAATTTTGTGTTTTTCTTTACATAAACAAAAGCCTTCCACAGCAAACTGATGCCAAGAAAGCACACACTGGTGCATTAAATACCACAAGAATACACAAAAATGAAGTGTTTGACGCTCAAAGTTACACCCCCCACCCCCTTTCGAAATGATACCTATGCTAATGCTATCAAGCTACCACCACACCTGTTCAGGCTAATCAGGAATCGAGTGCAGAGCTAAACAGGTAAGTGGGAAACTACACACTGAGTCCATGTTCTGACAGACTAGCAACACTCATTAACAGCTTCAGACCCGAAAACAAGCAACAGTAGGACAACAATAATCACAACCTCCATGCAGCGCAAAACGTAACTTAATACAGCCAGGGCAGGCTGATAGCCGTAAAGCAACACAAGCATCTAAGGCAGAAATTTTGACTTACGTTTTCTGACGACGAAACCGGCATGTTCCTGTCATTCAGGGAAGTTTATTCAGTGAAGAAATGTCCCAATGAAATTAGTGTTTTTTTTCTCATGAAGTGGACCTTAAACCAGCGTGCTAAAAACACAGGTGCATCTTTGCTAACAGCTAGGTATGTGCAGAGCTAGCTTTTAGCTCAGTCCGGTGTGATGGAGTTAAAATGACCGCTTCTGATTGGCTGATAATTTTTTGCTTTTTAATTAAAGTCACCTGGATCCATTCAACTCAAACACTCTGCCAGCAAATGAAACGGAAGAAACTCAGCTACAACTGAAAAAGAAGAGGCCATGGAAATAAGCATTAAAAACAATGCATTTCAATATAAAAAAAAACCCTTGAAATCTTAATATTACAAAATTAATAGTTATATACTTATTAAAAGACTGCTACTGAGAAAACCTCCTCAAACAACCTTTAAGCTAAAAGACAACACTTTTTTATAGCTATTGTTTTATTTGACATCCAATGCGCTGGAATACAGAAATGAAAAATTAAAAAAAAACAAAAAAAAACAAGCATACTAGATTTAACCGTTAATCTACCCACTGGTCTGTTGCATAGACATAGTATCAGAATACTTGAATACGTGGACTAGATTGTGCACATCTGCAGTCAAAAAATGCAACTTGGCTTATGCCCCCCAAGCAGGTCTACACATGGACTGCATGCTCAACCACTGCGTAAAACAATCCTGTACCCAGAGACGAAATCAGCCTGACTGTGACGGTTAAAGAGCCCATATTATGTTTTTTCCCTTTTGTTTAGTGTGTTATATATCTGTTTTGTGCATGTAAGAAAACATGCAATTGCATGCAGTTTGCATATAATTGGGACACAGTACTTTGTCAAAACATTGCACCTTTAACTCTGATCGTATTGCTCATACATCTGGCACATTATGTAGAGGAAAGTGAGCTGCCATCTGTATGTGCTCTTGGCAGAGGCTTGTGAGTAAGAATGGCCCAAAAACACATGCTGGTTTGCATTGTACAAAATGTGACCAGATGTAGTGGACATCCTAGTGTTTTGCATTCGACATAGTTTATATTGGGACATGCAACATCTTTTTCTGGCATACTAAATGGTATAGTAGTATGGGCTCTGGGATGCACCCAGAAATCTGGGGTTACACAAAATAGGTGTTGCAGCAGTATACAGTATGAGGAGAACAATGTGTTTTTTGAACATTAAAGCATGTGAACCTATTCTAAAAGACTCCCCCCCAAAAATGCAGACCTGTACATCAGAATATTATGGACTCTTTAACCTTGTAGTAACTAATCCACCCTGGTTTGCAGCTCATATCTATCCAATCAAAATACTTTTCAGAAGAAGAACAAGCAACTAAAGTGACCTAGTTCCTATTCTAGATCTTGTAATCTGGTCAGGACCCTGGATTTGAATAATATACTGCATGTTTATGATTGCTTTATAGAAACTAATTTTCAAGTTCTATGATCTGTTTTATTGTCCCCAAGCTGTGTCTAAATATTGCATTGTAAAATGTTCTGTGTACCTGCCTTTTGGTAAATCTAACTTAAGTTTGCACTGTGGAAGACTGTTTAATTAAATGATACATTTAAAAGAAAACTGGCTTACAGTCAGAAATACATTTGCCTTGAGGCAACATTGTTCCTACACATGCTAAAGTCTTCATTGCATATTCATTATAAATGTCATTATGTCTGTGCAGTGTGTAATGAAATGCCTAATTATACAGCCGGATTTTAGAAATTCATTCTGTGTCTCTCTGTTAAAGGAATTTGTTCATATAAGTATTTCCAATAATAATTACGTGGGTGGGCTTAATAGAAAACTCCATGATTGTATAGTTTCTTGTGCACATTAGATGGTCAGCAGTAAGTTAGTTGATTACATGTATTTGAGCCACTTCTTTGTTTTACTTTAATGATTATGGCTTGCTTCTAAAACATGCTGTTTTTTAAGTGCTTTGGATGAAATGGAACAGCATTGTGCGACGTGAGTGATGCTGCGTTAAAGTCGAGGCCTTCAATCTATTCAAGAGCCTTCGCTGTACTATCTTCACAATTGAGTTAGCTTGCTGCAATTGCTGTCTATTCAATGGCTGAGAAATTGAGTTTTAAGCCTGAAGCGCTGCCGACATCATGGAATGAGGAGAGAGTGTGTGTGTGAGAGAGAGAGAAGGAGAGAAAATACTAAAAAGTAAATGAGTGTATCTTCATCCTCCTGTGCCCACATTGCAACAAGCACACATATATTTATTCTAAATGTGACACTTGAGAAAGTTTTTGACAACCATGTCAAAACCCAGAGGTCCTTCATCTGTCCAGCACTGGTGTACAGTCATTTAGTTCCAGCAACATAACCAAAGGCTTATGCAGCCTATCCCTTCTCTATATGCAAAGCAGTGATTACTGGACAGGTTATAAATTGTGTTATTTTCTCCATCTCACCAAGAACTGCTCATTCGTGGAAAGGTGATTTGAGTGACCCACAATTACAGAGCTTGAGAGAGAAAATTGCACACTTGACTCTGCCAGAGTCCAATTGGTTCCAACTTCTAGATGATGGGCAATCAAGGCTATATTTATTTGGTCATGTTTGGGTCCAAGAGTTGATTGAATTTTGGTATCAATCCCTATCACTATTTTGTACTTGATTGTGTATGCAAAGTATTTTGTGGAGTGCTTTTGTTGTTTATTTGCCATACTCTGAGCGGCCTGCATGCCAGGCATCCCTACTGTAAGGCACTGCTCCCCTCTGTGACTCATGCTTGTCATTGTTCTGTCGCTTTGATCAGCCTGAGTCAATCTTCTTTGCTTTCGCTGCCAGCCATCACAGATTGGCTAGACTATGTGACACGGAGCCAAATTCAGAGACGGCTCTCCTTCAGACACAAATACACTCAGAAATGACCCTAAATTTGGTTGTGTTGTCATTATGTCTGGAATGACGAACATATGGGTCCATATGGCAGTGCTTGTCTGAAGCACCATATGTTATCAGTGCAAGCAGGCTGTAGCACTCATTTGAATAATATTGGTATCCCAAACCAGGCCTTATGCTGCCGAATTCCATCACAGTGCTTTAAGAGCTTCTTCATTCGTCTGGAATTAGGGGAAGTAACCAAGCTTTAGGATGCCATGATTGAGACCTAAATCTGAATAGGAATCAGTTGTACATTTGCTGTTTTCCATTTTGTTCATGTTGAGTTTCAAGTAGCCATATGTGGCACACTTCAGCTGATTGGTTTGTGTCTTGGTTCTGTATGTGAATGTACTACATTCATGCAGACAAAGAATGTAATGAAATCCACCATATGCTACTAGAGAAAGCATCAAAAGAGCGCACTGCCTTCTATTGCTTCCACATTGTTTATTTGACTGAGTGGACACACAAATTCTATTAAAACAGTACAGACTGATGAAAATTGCTTGCAGACCTGGCTTCTTCTCAGCTGAACCCCACCCTTCCTATCCTCTCTCTGTCAGCCGGGGTTAAGGATAGCTACCAGCAGCTCCGCAGCCCCCCATCAGAAAACAAGACTGTTTCTTAAAGCAAAACACCAGGATGCTTTCAACTCCCTCCAGGCAATAAAGGGACACAGAGAGCATTTTATATAGAGGTTGCAAGGTTGCACTTCATTACAGTGTGGACAGGTAGGCCTGCCAATAGTGTGTCTGCAGTTTATTTGACTGTGCAGAGCCTCTGAGGTGGTAATAATAAAAAAGGAATGTATGCAGGATGTTTGATTCAAAGCTTGTAAGATTCTGTTTACACAGTGGGGCGATGTACTTTGATAAAACATTTCCCCCATAGGTGCTATAACCTACTGCGGGCTCGGGCTAAGTCCTGGTAAATGAAGCAGGGAATCAACATGTATAGTATCACACTGCATCAAATGGAAGCTACCTTTTGCAGTTCGTGCAGTAATGTTGGTTTTATTTCCCATGCTAGTCGGTCCGTCACTTTGATTCAACAAAAGCTACTGACTAGATTACCGTGAAATTTTGTACAGATATTTAAGCTGTCCCAGAGGTAGAAACAAGGAGAACTGGCATCATTCATTCAAATGAAATGTGCCCAGTGGCACATATACAAAAGCGTTCTTCATGCGTCCTCCATACTCTGCATGTTCCTGCCATATCACACCCATAAAGCATGTGCATTAGCATCCTTCTCAGTCATCCTCATCATAATCAAAGCAAGTAAAGCTCAGGAAAGTGTATTCACCCTTGAGCAGCCATGTCTTTCCCAGTGATTGTACATAGGGGAAAATGCTTTTTGGGCCAGTGTGCATCTCATGATGAATGTCAGAGTTGTACTAAGAAGGTTTGGCCACTTTGCCAATATTGCCACACTTTTCTTGAGCACTTTACAGATCACCTGACTTTTCCTCTCGCGCCACCCATGCCTGTAGGTATCTTTTAGGTCACCCAGGTCTGAACCTCTGTCATATTTTTGGATCTGAAAATAAAATTTGAAGCTCGAAGTTTTCCTCTGAGATGAGTGCATGTTTAATTCAGTTTAGACTTGCTATTTGGAGTTTGCTGTGTGTGGGAGTTGCAAGAGAGGACGTAAGAACTTCAATAAATCTCTTTAAACAAATACCTGCAGGTATACAATGGCAGCGTTTGCAGAAGGTATTTTGTGTGGTAAGACAAAGCTCTGATCTTATGCTGTTATTTTTAAGAAATGTTCAAAACAGTAACCGCAAGTAAAGACAGTTGTATGAAACATGTTAAATATGCATACTGTGATGACAATGAAGGCTATTGCTTTCATATAGGTTAACTTTCATTTTACACAGCAGCCATGGCGATGATTGAAAACAGCTCATGTAGGTGACAGTATAAATAACTGTAGGCCGACGAAACTTTACAGAAGACAAATTTGAAAATGAATATAAGTGTATAATGGCATTATCTTGTAATGGTGTGACTCAAGTGATTTCTGTATGTATTTTGCCGTGCTGAGGACTGAAGAAGCCCCCCACTCCACCGATGATCTAATGACTTTTCAAACCCTGGCGAACCTGATGCCACCATGAGTTTGTCTTTGCATTTTTTTTAGGGAAATACCACAACTTATAGATGAATTACCTTAATATTTTTTTTTATTGCGTAAGACTTGTGTGCACTAACTTTGGTGATCCCTTCAATTTTCTCCTGGTGCCATTCATGACTATTAATCGAAAATGTTTCTGCTTCAGTGAAACGTTTATGCATTTCCCAGGCTTTCTAAATTCATTGTACTGTTTTATAGTATGAGTTTATAGGCAGCATGCAGCCAGCCTGTACAGTTGGTACATTGGCTGTTTGAGGTGATTTATCTTGGTACAGTTGTGAAATACACATGAATGATGCATGGCACACATGTTGCATCTCTTTCTCTGCATCTCTGAACACCTCTCTGGTCTTATTATTTAGTGAGATGCTTAATGCAGTGACGCACTTTTATTTGCAGAAACAAGTCACTGCCCAGCCGTTGTCCCCTTTGCACTATAAATATGTTAAAAGGAAATGCCTGCATTTACATTTTTGCAGGGGGAAAAAATGTCTTTCTTTATCCTAAACCTATCTGTGTGTGTCTTCTTGCAGGCACAATACTGCAGAGGAATGCCATCAAGCAACACTGGAGACAGGCAACGTAAACATTTCAGCTAAAATAAATCCAAAGTCACCCTTTGTCTACAAATGTTGCCTTTGAAAAAAAAATGTCATTGGTTCTTCTGACAAAGTTGTCACAGGTCAAGTTGTATTTCATATGGGTACTGAGGCAGACTCACACTAGAGGTGAAATTAAAGGGCAAACCAGCAGAGCATTGAAGAAGAGCTGTGAAAACCAAACTTAGAGTATTGCTTCACAGCTGTCATGTGAAGGGACATATAGTACACTCTCAGCCTCCTTCAAAGGGGCTGCTCAAGGTAAATAATTCAGAATGCAAGGCCAGGTATACATTGCAGAGACTTTTGCTCGGTCTGACTCACTCTGTATGTTTTGTTCCTGCCATGTCTCAAATAATATATGAAAAAAAAGTGTACCACTCCTCAGTGGAGAATTGGATTTTTCTTTCTGGCTCCTAACAGAATTTGTAAACAGAGCTGCAGAGTTTGATGAGGTCTTGTTGAGGTAAGTCCATAGGTCTTGAGGTAAAATGGAAGAGAATAGGAACATGGAGGCAGCACAGCAGTGACTTTTTTTTTCTCCCTCACTGGATGGAGGTGCCAAGTGGTTCGGTGAGACCTTGGCTCAATATTGACAGGTATCGCTCAGTCATGATACAAACTGCAGTGAGTTTCAATTTTGCCTTCACTCTTGATTCTTTTCTCTTTTTTCCCCAGAATCAGTAGCTGCGGTTTTCTCAATTCTCAGTTTACTCTGCTGGTTTTCTTTCAAAATTGAATCCCTTAATAAAATCTACAAGGACTGGAGCTCAGCTACAAATCTTAAATTTTATGGCCTTATTAAGATCAGGGCTATTTAAATAAAGTTATGATTACTTGAGTCTTTATACATTTAACATCTGGATTATCACCATTTTACCACAAGTCCACTGATGCCTTTTCATTCTGTGCCCTGCTTCTGTGTTTTACTGGTAATGATGATAACAAGATGTGACCAGAGAAAAAACTACCACTCCAGAAAAAAACTATAGTGCTATATACACTGTATATAGCAGTATTTTGGAAACAAGGACAAATCCTATCTAGAAGATCATAACTGCAGTCAACAGAAGAAGAAAAAAAAAGCCAGTCCAGGGTGACCTCTGTATGCAGCAACTCTCTCGTTCCATTAGACCAAAAACACTTGAAACTACTCTACTGAATCAAAATTGAATTTTCTCCACTCTCATACTCTCCATATCAGCAACAATGCATTATCCCCGCAAGGTCAACTAGGTCATGTAGCTCAGGCTTACAATGATTTACTTCACAGTACCTTTCCTTTGGCAGCGCTGACTGGGTGACTGCAGTGACTGACTAAATGTTAAACACTAAATGCTATTAAACTCTTGTAAGTGGGAACTCTGCTTGTCCATCGCTTTTTCCATTCCATTTGCTGGGTATTTAGCTGAATACACAGTTTTGCCAAACTAAATTTAGAACCTAATTGGTTTCAGAAACAAAAAAAAAGTTACAGTACAGCATATTTGCAGGCATAATTGACAGGCAGTTTTAGCTTGAGAAGAGAGCGTCGCTGCTGATTGACTTGTTTTTCTGTCTGGGTAACATTATACAAATAGAGCGAGGCTGAAAATGATGGTTGCACAAGCCACTAAAATGGAATTTAATGTGTAGTTGGCATCAAGCAAAGGAGTTGGACTTTAAAGTATCATCTTTTCAGCAACAAAGTTTTTTTTTTGGCTTGATGACAAGGCATTTTTAGGCCTGCCAGCTGCATAATGCTATAAGTACAGCACTGCTGGTCTGTGTCAGTCGATCCAGCAGATGGAAAATTTAGTCTAGACTGAAAATTCTCAACAAGTATTGGAGGGATTGCCATAGAATTTTGAATAAATGATGGTCCCTGGAGGCTAATGTAATGTGGGGACTGTGAGTTACTATGAGGTTGGAATTTTGGTGATCCTTCGTTGTATACTGTCGTAATTATTTGGGCAAAATGTATCCAATATTTGAGCATATAATTAAATATACCAAATTAATTACATTAATGCATGAGCCATAACCTGCAAAACATCTGCATTTTTATTGTGGACATATTCTTGTGCTTACCTTTGGCTCCATTGTGCAGCCTGTCAAACACCCTTACATCAGGATGAATGGGCTGCTAGTGCTGGTTCAGAGCTGGTTCTATTTGTGAAGCAGTTTGCTTTACATGACTATAAACGCATTTGAACAACAGTTTCGCTGCTATGGATGGCTTCCTCAAGGTTATTCTGAATTTGTGTTGAGAAACACAAGGCAAGGACTACTCTCATTGACTACTGCTAGGAAACCACTGGAGGCGTTATTCGATTCATTTTCTCTGCTGTTATTGCCAGTCGGTATTTATATGTGCTAATGGTAGTCGGTGTGAATGTTGCTCCATTCACCGGCGTCTATACAGTGGAGTTCATATACGACAGCTGGATTTCTTCATTCGGCTGTTTGACATTCATATTGAAACACTGAATTGTCTTCGTGTTCTTTGTTGGTTTGGGCACAATAGTTATTTTTTTTCCTAAGATATGGTGGTTACAAAGTTTTACTTGTGGCTTGTTGGCTGTGATAATCTGCCCCCCCAGCCCCTGTTGTAAGCAATTCTTGGTTGTACATCAGCAAACTGCCACTCTGGAACAGTTTTCCTGGCCGAGAGCCTGTTTGTTCTTTGGTTAAAACATAACGACCTGGTTTGAGATAAAGCATTTTTAACTACCGTTGGAAAAGAGGTAACAGAGCCTCGAGTGTGGCTGTAGACTACTAGAGCTTTTGCTGTTAAAAATAGCTGTTGGTGGTTGATGAGTTTTGTCAACGTTCGAGCTAAATGAACACTAAGCATCAAGAAACGATGAATAAAAAAATACAACTTTTAATTTTAGAGGTTTTCTCCAATTTATGACTCTGATAATAATTTTAATTGCAGACCACAATGGTTGTAGATTAAACTAATGAACTAACTCATCAGAACTTGTGTCTGAATTAATATTTCAGTTTTTTGTTGGTTCCTGCATAATTGATGCAGATGTTATGTATCACTATCTGATGTGGGGCTCACTTTAACAACTTCTTTCTGCTTTGATGTTCTTTTTTTTTTTAAATACACTTGAGGGAAATCTTTGTTCAATAAACGATGACAAAATAAACAGAATGATACATGGCAGAGTGATGGATTCCCTCGTGCGTTGGGGGGAAGGAGGATCCTTTTCATGCTTGACCATGTGTTGACTGTGTGTCTTTAATTAGGAGAGGGTGGATTTAACCGATAATGGCCAGAGTGGGAAAAGACATTGGTGTCATTAGGATAATCAGAGCCCTAAATGAGGTTTTGATGCAGTGTGTCCGACAGGTGTAGTGGCAAGATAGGGGACGGAAAGGTTCCTCCAGCACGCTCCAGCTGTGTTTACACTCTTTGTGTGGAACAAAGGGGCCTTGTCATATTCACCATGATTGATGCGGCTACAGAAGAATAGTTAGAGCGTATTTACATGAAACACTGGTGGGAGGACCAACACCGGCATGCCGTGGTTTTTTTTTGTGTTGCCATTATTTGTCCTGCACACTCCACAGCCAAGCAGGCACGCTGCAGCCACAAAAGACCATCTCTAACTGTTCCCTGTGCGGTGAAATCAGTTTACATTTCTGGGAATGATTCACCACGTTCACTCGGCCCTCCGGACACGACTCCCCAACATATCCCTCACTATCACCGCGTCATCTTCGAGCAACCTCTCGGCTCTGCCTCGGGGAAATCACACCGCTCAAAACATCTCAGCAAGACATCTCTCCCTCATGTTTGTGTCAGCCGTGTAACATTTTTTGAATTGCTAATGACAAATTATGTTCTGAGGAGAAATCATATCGGCGTACTTGACAAACGAAGAGCATTATAAAAAAAAAAAAAAAAGAAAAGAAGCCAATAATGGTGCTCTTGACTGATCATTCCAGAGATCTCATCGGCAGCTCCTTTTAAAACATAAAGCAGCTCTGTTCCATTCTGAGGGCTTTGGATGAGCCCAGTGAGTTTGGGCTGATTTGAAGAACAATGAAGTGGATGTGCTGTTCTATAGACTGAATAATGAGGTTGTGTGCTTCAGAGAACAGCCCTACCCCCCTCCCCTCGCTCTCACAAAGACACCATCCCCCATCCTCCTCCCTTCTTTGATGGAGCTGATATATGCATAAGCAACACTTTCATGGGGTGCCAAGTATTGCTGGGTTAGAAGCTCGGTGACCTATCTATGGCTCACGCTGTAATTACTTACATCACAATATTTCCACCTGAAATGCAAATAGCATAAAACCTATTGGCTTTAAAACCACCTCGCTATAATTACTGCTACAGCAGCCCGTGAGCTGTTTCTGCTTTAGATTACCTGATTTTATGCTGCTTTTAGTATGTTGCCACAGTACGTGTTGATCACTCAGATGTTGTCAAGAAATTGTTAACCTTTCTGGTACAATAAAAGTACACTAGCCCATGGCTTCTGACTGAGAAAGGGCATTCTTTCTGTTTTAATGGCTGCCAAACCACATAGGGAATATGATTCATGTAGAGCAGAGCATAGTTATAGCAGAATGTTGTCTCTCTCCAGCCCTGAAATACCATGGCCTTGACTAGATTCCCATGGCTATAATTAGATACTGCGGTTCTGAACCCAAGGTGAATCAATGTCTTAAACATCTCATTCTCCTGCTGGATAGCAAAGGCTTCATTCCCCCCCCCCCACTTCATTTGGTCTGGATCAAAATGAGCACCGCAAAATAGTCCTGCTGTGTTATTGTTGTGCAACGCTCGGAGGCTCTGTGAATGCGGTTTTGTGTTCTTCACTTTGTCGGACCACAACAGAGTTTGCCGTATGCAGAAGAGCTCCGCTTTCTGTGACGGGCCAAGGTTTAGCCCTGAGGGGTTACTACACTCTTAATCAAACTAATGACCGGCCAATAATGAGGAGAGTGTGTGCAGATATGTCTGTGCTAGTATCAATAAACTACTGGGCGTATTGCTGAACCCGAGCCAAATGTTATTGTTCGCCGTACATCCATTGTGGTGTGTTTTAAAAGCGAGGTCAATGTCAAAGCCTCATTGCACACAAATGAAAATATCTCCACACATTCATGCCTCAGTGCTTATGAATACATACATAAGTAAGCCAAATGAAACTAAACAGATATCCCAAGAGGCTGTTTGTGTTCTATCGATAGCGCTCCTTTTAACATGCACTCTTTGTATCTGTATACAAGCTGACATGTTTCAGTGGTATGAGTTTAATATTTCTTAAACACTACTCGCGATTGTTATTTGTTGTTATTTGTATTGTCACTACTCTGCATGTGAGAGACAGGGTGAGCAATAAAGAAATTTAAAAAAAAAACATCACTGTGTATGAATAGCATACTTATTCAACTGCTTGGAGATTTAAAAGGGGATTACAAGGTTTCTCTCCAGAGATGGATTTTGCTCCATTTAAACAAAACTCAGCCCAAATCCAGGAGGTAGGCTTGCATCGCGTTGATCAGCTGTTTAAGGTGCAGTTTATGGAGGCTTAAAACTCTTTAATTGACGCTTTCTCCCCGAGTTGAATAGTGGGTCTCCAGAGTAATCAGTATGCATTAAATCTCATCTCTCTTTGTGAATATTAGCCTTTCTATAGAAGACGGGGAGAACAAAAAAGAGATGCAGGTCCCTATTCACACATACTGTAATTTTTTAAAAAAGGAGAGAAACAAGGATTACTCTGATACAAAAGCTCCTTGCTGCAGCTGTAATTACTCACAGTGTGTTTGTCAAATAGCGAGTGGTTTCACAAGTTTTGATTAAAACATATACTTTACTTGCTGTGCCACGTTCCCTTTCAGCGGGAGGATGTATCTTCCATAAATTAAACATTTCAAATAGCCTTGCCAATTTCTTTAGTCCTCCTGTATGCACATGAATACTGTATGAGCGTGTTTTACTTGAAGAGCACAGAGAGAATGAATCTGTGATTAATAGAAGAATAATGCAAGTGTAATAGAAATTACATTTTGAACATTCATAATCTGCTTCCCCTCTCTTTGTTCAAATTTAAATGCTTCAGGCTCCAATTTTCATTTTCACTTTGAATAATGAGACGGTAAATTGAAGTGCATGGCAGGCTAAGGGAGGGAGAACTTTCAAGTTCAGCTGAAATGTATTCTGACCTTGGTCTCTCTTTTTTTTTGGTCAAAAATTCATCTGATGCAATCAAAGAGTGATTCAAATGTAAATCAGAAATGCAGTATGATCAAAGTTAAATTGCCGTTTGACTTCTGTGAGCCGTTGCATCTCTGTCATTGGTAGGTGATATGTGCAGTACATACTGCTGTTGGCAAGATAAGGGGGAATATACGTGTGATCCATCATCTTGTGCACATAATAATCAGGTCTTTTTCCTCCTCCTGCTCACTGCTGATGCATGGAGACGATGACTTTGTGCTGTATCTTTAAAGGGAGAGAGAATTTCCACGCCTGGCTTTGTATGTGAGCTATCAGATGGAGTATTGCATGTCAGTCATGTCATATGCAATGGATGGTGGTGGTGGTGGGGGGGTTTAGAAGTAATGTGGAAAATGGGGACCTTAACCCATATTGAATTTAAATAGAGGAATCAATTTGAATGCACAAATCAAGATCTATGATGACACGACGGACACCATCCTTGACATATACACTAACCCCGCCGCCCTTTCGAGTCCAAACGTATCATATAAATGATTCCATTTAATTATTTCATTTCCAAGCGGCTTGCGGTGCATATTTCTGACACTGAATATTATCTGGAACAGGACTGAGGGGGAATTCCACTATTTCGCAAGACATTTGCATAACCCTCAGCCCCTCTGCCCTCTGAGCTCACAACTATAGCAAGGTTTCATTTGATCTTTTATAGGCATGTACACTCTCACCCGGCGTTCCACTTGAATTTCCCTTTAGTTACTCAAAGCCCCGCTAAGTGACATGCTTTGAAAAGGAACGATGTGTTAAAAAAATATCAGTTTCTCAAGAGACACTGTGTTGATTTTATTTTATAGACAAACAATGCAATTGAAATCAAAAATTTGTTACAGCAAATCATTCTAAGGGAGTTTTTCCTACAGTGAGTGGCTGATCTGTGCTCCTGGATTTGTCTTTTCTCCTCCTACATACATGTCAGAACATGTACAGAATTTTGCAGTTGTGTTACTTTGCAACACACATGTCAAAAAATGTAGCTCTCACCTGTTTCTCCACACACAAATTCATTTTAAGTGCTTTGAACCGACAGTCCAAGTGTTTATATTCCCAGCAGTAATGGTGTTTCGCAAACTAAATTTAGGCAGTGAGAAATGGTATTATCTGCACAAGTTATAATATAAACAACACATAATTTAACTATCTCCCAGGGTCGCACTCAGTAATTTTCCTCACCCAGAATCGTATAAATCCATGCAAGTAGCTTTTATTTTGATTCTTTTGTGATATAAATTGCCTCTACCGATGTATTCATACTTCATTGTGAGATGTATTTTTCAGATAAACTAAATCAAGCAACAAAAGAGCTTTCGGCTACAGAACATTGGATTTACTGATCCAGTAATAGGTACCATAAATTCTGACTTACATGCAGCAATGACAAATGGTACATCAGATAGGAAATTTCCTTTGGGACTTTCATCCTTTTCCAGAAATGGTTTCTACGTGAAACAAGTATTTATTCTGCTAAGTGAAAAGGTAGGGTGACAGAGGGAAGATGTAGCACGGTGCATTCTTTATTACAAAAATAATATTAAAGTTGCAGCTGCAGTGTGATGCGGGGAGATCATGGCAAGTGTTTGTGAAGGGATGCCATGACAACAAAGCTGTTAAGGGAGCCAAATTGCATATTGATTTTTTTTAGAACGTAATTGTAATGTTTCAGGATTCTATCTGACTTTTACCACACAAACATAAGTTGACTAGATATCAATGAGATTGACTCACCGTGGAGATCAGAGCAGTTATCTTGTAACTCATTAAAACTGTGATTGATAGCAGAGTATGAGTCATACAGCCAGGGTCATTTTGGCAACACGGAAATCATAATGTAGGTTAAATTATAAAGTGTGTAGCATCAGTGGGTCACTGCCAGTTCTTTGTGTTACTGACTGGTCTTAAAAGGGTTTAGCTGCTACATCATCTGTCAGGTTTTGCATTCTCTCATATATGCACATCCACAGTTTACAGTTATAACGGTGACAGATTTACCACTACCAATTCTTAAGTAACTTTTGAAACTAAAGGTCTTACAGGCAGGCAGCCAGAATGAGAACCCGGCCATTAATTTTAACGACTGAAATGGCAACTGGCAGATTTTTTTTTTTTTAATCACCCATAGCAACCCTGCTAATTAAGCCAATGATACTGAAGCTCATGGAGAATTTAACCCTGGACAGACCTAACAGGCACAGGGGCCCAAGAGCACGTGTTTGAAGAGATGATCAACATTTCTAGTTGGAAAGTCAATTAAATTACCACAGAGAGATGAAAAAAATTGCCAAAACAACCACAAAGAATCACAGAATGACTGCAAAAGGTTGCAGACAACTGCGGTGAGACTCAAAGAGTGGAGATGGAAACCAATGAATTAAAGCAAAACTGAATATGACTGCAAAGAGATACAAAATAATTACTGAAAAAACTGACCACAATGGACAGACGGAACCAGCTAAAAGAGATGCAAATGATCACATTAACAGTGCAACACAAGCAAAAACCGCTGCAAATAGAGACAAGGAGGCTGCAAAGTGCCACAAATGACACAGAAGAAGTCTAAAGCAACCACAAACTGATGCAAAATGAATACAAATAAATGCAAGACTACTGCAAAGAGACACAACATGATCACTACAAGATACAGAATGACTGCAAACAGACAAAACAATGAGCACTTTTTGGGTGCCTTTGAGTTTGTGTGGCTTATTATACACTCATGCACATCACTTCGGCTTGTGGACAAATCCGAAGCCTGACAGACGTAACGTACCTAGTTACAGTTGCTAAGCTGTATTGGACAATCACATTTTGGGGAGGGGTTTAGTGAGCAATCAATAACCTCTTTAGCACTTTTCCCAAGGTAAACAGAGCTGCTGGAAGGTTTGAGATCCATTTGAACTGCATGTTTCATTTCATTGATCAAATACTCTTCCATAATCGCTCTCTTCAGCATCCATCTCTGACCCACTTCTGTTGCTGGCCATAATGCAAAAAACATAGTCCCACCACACTTAACCATAACTGTAATCCTTCCTCTTACATTTTGCTCCTCCCTTTTCCACATTCCCAGCGCTCATAACATCTCTGTGTTCTCAAGCAAATTCTGCCTAAACTGAAGGCTCCCGACTTCACTTTGCAGCCTTGATTATTTCAGGCTGGTGAGTCAGGAGGAGCGTGCTGACCTATATCCCTGCATGAGATTTGCATCATTGTGGGAGTGGTTTTACGGTGCATTTAGCATGCCTACTGACAGCCAAAAATATGTCTGTTTCTAAAGAGACAGGAAATGCTGCTTGTTTGACATGTTTGTCTTTTGGTTGCGCTGAAGGTATATTGTCTCCTCAAAGACAGACAGCTAGGGCCAAATCAACTGACAAACAATGTATATTCCCCAGCTATGGCAGACACTTCACCGTGTTAGTGTTTCACTGCAGGAGGACAGTTGATGCAACCCAAACTGAAAGTGTTTCTCTCGAATTTAAAGTTGCATTTAAGTATGTTTGGCTTCACATGCTCCTGAGGCAACATGGGAAATGTGTTAGCAAGCAACTCACTTCACTATTACCGTCTTCATAATGTTATTCCACTTTTTTATGAGACTGTTGACCTGACAGAGCCTTGGTGGAAAATGTGAAGCCTCCAGGGTGAGATCGCCTTGCATAAGCACATTTCCCATTAGAACAGTGCTGAAGGGCAAGTGGAATTTGAACAGGTCTCCTGTCCATATACAATACCAACAACTTCTGGAAAAATATGGAAATACGCACAAGCAGAGCGGTCAATAAGGTTTAAAAACAGGTACAGCTGCTCTGTGTGCACAAACAGGAACACAAACAAGTAAAGAAATAAATGAAATTTTAAAAAAAAAACAATGTAATGAATGATTGAATGGTCACCGTCTGTGCTTTATGTTTGAATAAAGACATGAACACGGTGCAGCCCTCTACAGCCCTTCTTTCTCTCTCCCTCTCTCCGTCTCCATTCATTCCCTCATGGTTAATTGAACAGAATAGTTTAGTGTGCAATTAATTATGATGTGCTGAGATGATGTATGGACCTGACAGGGCATTGTGGGTAATAATAGGAGAGATTTATTTACTGGCTCTGTGTAGGCTCCTCTCAACCCTGCAAAATTAATACAGTTTCTCTGATTCAAATTATGGAAGAAAATAGGAAGGAAATTGTGTCAGACGCATACATATACAATACACTCGGGATCACGCTCACACACACTGAAACGCAAACAAATGGATGAACATGCACACACACACACACACACACACACTCGTACTTACACACAGGGAATCAATGTTGCTCTTGTAGGAAAATTGTAAATGTAAAACGGCAGAAATGAATCATGCTAATGGCATGGCTGACAGTTGTGTTCAATATTATGATTTCAAACCCCCAAAAGATTGATTACATAACCTCTTCTTTATTTACTTGGTGGGAGAAAATATATTACTCCGCAGTGCTGGGGGATAAACATGAACTTAAGGAAAAATAACACAGTTCTGATGTGAGCGGAGCAGGAGCGAGATGCATCAAAGCTGCTCTGGTTCTGGTGAAGAAAACTCATTAGATTTACTTCATACTTAAATCCAGTTATATATTACTAGAAAAAATAACCTTCTGAAGCTGTAGGGTGGGATAAGCACAGTTAAAGGACTATCTTACAAGGAAGGGCTTTTACTCTGTGAAAATGTTATGTATTTGGTGCTACATCTTTTTCATAAACCTGTTTTTTTTTAATCACTCCCTCAAACTACACAGCCTTAAAAGCACACTTTGCAACTTAACACAGTGGCCGCTTCAGATACCAGTGACCATTGTTTATATAAGGTAGACAGAAATATACCATGACGTCAGAAGAATTATATGTTCATTGCAACTAGCCAGCCTGGACATGATTCATATCAAGAGACTAGAGCAGGATGAGAGAAGCAAAGAGAAATTAAGTCTGCAGGTCCAGCTGTATCTGCATATAGTGTTTGCATTGGCAGTCAGTGTACATATCTGACAGTGAAGCTTGAAATAATTTCAGCAAATAGGCTGCAAAACTTGGCAGAATAGGATGAGACAGGTGTGTTATTGCATTAAAACATCTGCCCAGTGCAGCTTCAAAATAGTCCCTGGAAACTAGACAAGGGGTGTAACTATGACTTAGTCCAACAACAGGTGTATTTTTGCAGAGGCCGGTGCTTTCCCACATTCACTTATGAACAGTATGTGATCAGTGATCATCTGCACTGAATAATGCTCATTACGGTCCTAAAGCACCTGGACATGTAAATGGGTACAGATGTTGCTGAAGCATGTAAGTAAAAATGAGAGAGGCAGCATTTACATGTGTGGGTGTGGTGTTCAGTCTGAATACAGGCCAAGGAATATACAGTTTCATACAGCTGCAAGCACTTAGGTTGTTCGACTGTCTTTCACTGACTGCTACCGCATTCTATAACTCTGCCGTACTATAGTTAAACTTGATTCATGTATTTTCTTCACGAATGCTCCTAGAGCGAAAGAGCTATTGGGTAAAAGTTGTGCACAACACAAAGAGGCATTGATTGCTTTCTATTCTGCCATCCAATTCTTTCATTCTTCCCCACAAGCGCTCTCTGGTGTCTCTCCATCGCTGTTTAAAAAGCACCTTGCTTCTTGGCTTCGGTGTTCCATTTAGCAACATGTGGGCACTCTGCCAGCTGCTTTCATTGTTACATAAATGAAACAAATCCCCGCTGTGTTCGAAATGATGTGGACATGGAAAAGGATGATATTACTTCTCCATCAGGAGTTGGTCCAAATACCAGGAAGCTTGTAAAGGTTGGTATGTTTGGACCATAAGGAGGCTGTTCTCAAAGAGCAGGGCAAAGGGAGGAAATTAAATCTAGATGCCGCTGGAGCCTAATAACGGTTTTCCTAATTTCTCACAATGGAAACTAAGCAGCAAAAGGATTATATAATACTAATGCAACAGTAAACAGCCATTTATGAGAACAGTTTACAACACTTTTCCATGGGGATTTGTCTGCAATATAATCCAAACATCACATGATATGTAAACAGATGTGCCTGAAATTGAAAATGCCTGGCTGACAAGTGTTTTTGATCCACTCCAGTGATTGAGGTCACCACTATACTTTTCATAAGCTTCTCTGTTTACATCAAGGGTATTACCTCATACAATTACATCTCACTGTGCTTTAGGACTGATTTGTAAACATGTATGTAAATGTATATACGTGAATGTATATCCGTCAGCGTGTGCGTGCGCGAGGGTGTCCGTGGACATCCATGCACGGACAGACAGCCTGAGGCATAAGCAAACCTACAGCCACCAGGGGCCCCAAAACTAGCAAACTCTCTCAAGGTTTCCCTCTTTCTGATTTTCTTTTTCCCCACACAATTTGTACATGATCTTGTTCTACCATTTCGACATTTTCTTCTATTATTTATTTACAACGCTACTTCTTTAGGGGTGAAATCAGTAACTTTGCACAATTTGTTGCCCTCTGCATGTATTCAAAAAAGAAAAAAAACGCTATGTTTAAAGGCCCCCTCTGGCGAAAATCAAGCTTTTTTTCACCTTGTTAACATGTCCATATGGTGTTTTTATATGCTGGAAGGCACATTATGAGGAAAAAAGCAGTCAGTGCCACAACCGAGCATTTTCACTTTGAAACTGCGGTGCACTGATGATGGTCTGAACTAACACAGATTCTGTCTTCCAGGGTTTCAAACATAACAAACCTGAAGAACCAATCCTGTCAGCTTGCAGAGTGGGACTTTCTATATTATTATTCTTCTTCAGAATATGTTACTTAAATCTTACAATTTGCTTTTGTGTAATAAAGAATAGTTTTACTGTGTTGGAGCGAGGTCATAGGTGAGCTGTTTGCTTGAGCTGCAGCAAGCAAGGAGGAGTGTAGAGTTACATCTAAGCGAATTTAGAGCACAGAGGGAATATTTTCAAGGAAAAAAACACAGAACTTTTATACACTGAGATGAGTTTTTAGGGGTTTAATGAGCAACCAGAGAATGACGACTTTAAAACAACTGCTCTAAAATAATCTATAAGCCTACTGATATTCTGTTTTTAGGTCACAAAATTGCATGAAAAAGCTCCAGTGTGCATTTCATTGATCACAATAACTATGTTTTTCTATGCCAAAGCTTGATTTAGCTTATTCATCTCTACCATGTAGCTCAGTTGTTCTGCAAAAACTATTAATGATCAAATGCACTGCACCATCACACTGATATTCCTTCAGTTTGTCACAATAAACACATCTCAAGTCGATTCTGTATGCAGAGTGCTTATACTTAAAGTATATCTGTAACCTGTTTTCAACATCTTCAGTAGGAACCAGTGACCTTGATGCTGTGAACCATCAACAGGCGAAGTCAGAAAGCACCGAGCTGCATGTTTTTCTTTTCTTTTGTTACACATGGGATTTGTTGACAACAACAACAATACGGAATATTTATGGGCCTTGAGCATAGTGTAAACAAGCTGTAAACACAACAGTGACATACCACCGCTTTTTAAAATGATATTGCAAATGTTAGCAAACAGCCGACATCCATCACTGAGAACAACACCTTCCACATGCAGGCAGTCATGTGATGCTTTGTGGATGTAAAGTATTGATTACATCAGCTTTAAAGACAGAAAGTGCAACAGCTAACAAGGCACGGGATTATGTTTGATGGTGATGCATTGAAACACAAACATAGTGTGAGATCAGATTCCCTAAAGTAGACCAGTGAGTGGTTGTGTGATATAAAATTTTCCTAAGCAGCAGAAACATTCATAATGTCCCGATCATTATGTTTAGTTCCTGCTGTCTTTCTGTTTGTTATTTAGATTGGTCTTCATCGCAGTGCAGCTGTTGTACAACTATAAAATACATCACAGTGTATAGATGGTGGTGGTGACTGAACATGAACTTCCCTCCAGTGAGTGAGTATTCATTTCCATGGTATAAGTGAGTGAGAGGAAAACTGATTAAATTCTGCACAAGACCAGTGGATAACTGTTTGACTCACTCCATCTATTCTAAATGCATAGAACATCAGACTGTTGACTTGCCATGAACGATGCATTGTGAGGAGCAGATTAGGGTGAGGCTCCTTGCCATGTCTTTAAGTCAGCTTACTCTGAACCGAAGCAGGCACCAATCATCAGATACAGTGCGCTGGCATGGGCTAGTTTGTATGCAGTCAAAGATGCTCTCTTCTTGCCACAGGCATCTCTGTATCATTCTTCATTTAAGTGGTGCTTTGAAGAGTCCAGTGAAGTGTAGTGAGAGATACGAGTGAAAACAGCTGCCTGTCACAGTGGATGTTTACTCTTTTGGAGTGGGCTTTGAATAACCCTTTTAAAGTGCTATTTATAATCAATTCATTACATGCAGCTCTGAATGAACCCGAACCTTTTATGAAAGTTGCTCCACTATTCCAGTATTAGCCGGAGTCTGAACTCTTGAGGAACATTCCGACCCTGCTTTTTTCAAAAGTAATGAATCTTTTAATGTATTTTTGTTTTGCAGTCTGTAATGCATTTGTTTTGCTACAAACTTTAATGCACTTTTTCAGTTGTATATTATTATTCATTTTTATTTTCAGCATAATGACAGCAAACACTTAAAGCTGCTCCACTTACGGCAATGTATTTAAGGTAAAATTGCTTACTGTAATGTTAAAGGGGTGTCTTGTTGTGATGAAACCACAAATAACTGACCCTGAGCTACACTGAATGTTTTAGCATCTTTCAGCTCATTGTTTCGTACCAAACAGCAAACAAACAAAAAAATATCATCTGGTGAACAAAGTTAAAGCCTAATGAAAGAGCCACCTGTTAAATTGAAAAATATGTGGCTAAAACAGGGCTAAAGAGACAATAAATATTTAACTGTCAAGCTGTCAACTGGACACGTGACTCCAAATGTATGCTAAAGCAGATACTTTATAGGGGAAAGACTTACCACCTAAGTTGGTACACCTACCACCAGTTAAATCCTGAATACTGAACTCGATAACGCCAAAGAAGGTCACTGTGTGAAACGTGACCTGCTCCTCTGCCCAAAAAGCCAATTCTTTGCTTTGTAACAGCCGAACCAGGAAACATCCAGCCAATCATGTTGCATTTACTCAAACATGATGCTAAGAAAACATGTATAACCTGTGTGGTGAAACTATTTTTTAAGGGGGAAAAGTTTGTTTTTTTAATATGAAATTTGACTGGGCTACATACACTGATCAGGCATAACATTATGACCACCTGCCTAATATTGTGTTGGTCTTCCTTATGTTCTCAAAAATGCTCTGAACCATTGGACATGGACCAGAGGACCTCTCAGGGTGTCCTATGGGGTCTGGAACCAGGACATTGGCACTGGATCCTTTGGGTACTCTGGCTTGTGCAATGGGGCCTCTGTCAATCCAACTTGTTCCACTGCATCCTGTTGATGCAGTGGATCAACAGTGATCAGAATGGGATATATGAAGTCTGGAGGTCAAATCAACATGTTGGGCCATTGTCATGTTCCTCCACATGTTCCTGATTGGTTGATGTTTTTTCCATGTGGTGGGGTGCATTTTCCTGCAGGGGTAGGCCAGTGGTATTTGTGATTTCCATTTGCATGAGGGAGTGTGCTTGTTCTGGAATGATGTTTATTTGGGTGTCTAAGTCTCATCAACATGGATGTCCAAGGTTTTCCAGCAGAACACCACATAGTACCAATATGATCAATGTTATTCACTTCTCCTGTCAGTGGTTATGATGTTGTGGCTGATTGGTGTATGCTGCTGACGATTAAAAAAGCAGATCCCCATTCATTTAGATAGGCACCTGGTCTTGTTACTCCGAAATAACTGCCCTGGGATGACACCAAGATGGCTGCCAAGTGCCAAAACTTCCCTGTAAAAACTTTGTTTGAATCTGCTCCATATCAGTTGGATCTGTACATACAAGTGTTCACTGGTGCATTTGTGGTAAGAACTGACAGTTCTATAAGATGACTGCATTTCATTGTTGTGTTTACAACTTGATTTCCCCGTCACCCAAGAGATCAAAAAATCCCAAGCAAAACAAAACAGTGGTACAACTTTAAATAAAAACACAGTGCAATTTTTATTAGAGGGCATCCCTGTGGTACAGGGGTTGCGGCACCAACCATAAACCGCACTTTCTTGGTTTTCTTTCCATAGTTTTCTGTCAGCTGTCTGCTACTGCTCATGATGATGACTAAAAATGCATCAGAAATGCTTTAGAGAATAATCTGACTTGAGTACAGAAATGGTTCATTATGGCAAAAGTAAGAAAAGTCAAACATGGTCCAGAAATGCAGTCATATATTGCAGTTTCTCTCATTTAATATGAATGAGGTACCTTTAGAAAACAGTCCATCCAATGCATTAAGTGTGATTAAAGGCTGACTTTGGTGACATCAGAGACAAGAACAAACATTGGTAGTATCTTTCTATTTGTGCCACCAGATGATCTGTCTATAAATAAAGTGGTGGCTGACTCGGTCCTATCTGAGCACCATGTTCCAGCACCTACTACTTTGCTTTGTTCAGCTGCCGTTAGGAATCACAGGAAGCCTTGTACCATTTTGGGGGGATTTCGGTCCCAATTCTGAACTCAATTTCCTTGCAGTTTCATGGAAGATTAATGAGCTCCTGCTTTGTGTGGCCTCTTGATATCTCCTCTGAAATGGAACTTAACAACCAATCACAAGCATAAAAGGTGACTCAGACCCAGTCATCAGGCGGAATTGATACACTCTTTGGCTGGACTTTCCATTTCCCACTGACAGAGATTAGACTAATTGTGAATCAAACCAAATGATTAACTTGAACACATTTTGAAAGGTTCTAAGGCATTTCAATTAACATGCAGGATACCACTGAATGGAGAGAGTTTAATGAGATCCAATTGTACTATTTGCCAAAGAAATACGATGAGTTGATTTATGTGTGTTTATGATGAATGTTTTATTCTTATTAAATGTGTCCTTCTCATTATTAATCAAACACAAATGGAAAACTGATACAGCACTGCAGTTAATGAATCTGCTTATTAAACGAAGCCCATGCCGTTAACATTCCCAGCATACAATTTCATTATCTTTTTTCACCCTCGCTCTAATTATCTTTGATATTTTTCATCTTCACAAGGTCTGATGGCTATCTTATCTTAAAGGCACATAGCCGAGACTTTTATTATGCTTTCTGAGATCAAAAAAGAGACTTGTCTGAGAATAGTGCTTTTCTGTCAAATGAAACAGAAAGATCAAAAGGAGCGCTGAAGAATACTCTCATCATGATGTTCTGTTTGACTTCAATTTCTCTCGGTGCTGTGTGAATCACATGCTGTGATTGAGGGGCGGCGGGCACAAGCCTAATAATACCTGACCACATTATGTGTGTACTGTATGTGACGCTTGAAATAATGCATGTGCACAAATGCAGAAACGTGCATTCAAACACACACACACACACACTGGTCTGTGTTTTGAGGACAGTGTTTAATGCATTTCATAGTTATTTTCCATCTGGTTGGCCACTGATCTCTCCCTTTCAAAGCCAAAAACTAAGCACAGGCACCATTTAACTTGCAGAGGAGAAAAATCTGCTACACTGAAGACGAAATGAAATGACTTTCATCATAAAATGTTCTACAGTCTTCACCAGAGGAAAAAAAAAAGAAGTCATCAGAATATATAAGAAAGATTTAATCAAACATGGCTGCCAAAGGCCACACACTGAAACAGAGACTGAGGAGCAAATTACATTGTGTTTTTGGGTGATTGCTGTAAATGCTTATATACGGTAAACCTATGAGAATGAAGCGAGCGGAGTGGCTTTAATGACCACAAAATGATATCTGTGATTGGGACGGTAATTACGTAAAGAGAGGGGAGATGAATGGAAAGACAACTCTGCAATAACAACGTGCATTCAGGAGATCAAAGAGACGTGGACGTGCTCCGAGTGATTTAGATACAGTTGTCACAGACAGCTGCCGGCATAATCACGCTGCCATATTCGTCAGTTGATGGGCTCTGATGAGCAGCCCGAGCTTAGCCAAATCATTATTAGATCCCCATTGTGATAAATGTTATTTATTGCTGTCAAGCGGCATTAATGTTTAATTCAGAGGTGGAAAATGAGCAGGGTAGAGCCGCATGGTTCGGCCCACTGACGGTCAGTTTGTGACAAAGGGAAATGACTGAACACCGGCCAGACAAACTTCATCACCCGGGAAAATAAAGAGAAAGTGTGTGTGTGTGTGTGTGTGTGTGTGTAGTGGGGGGGAAGAGATGGGTGGGTTTGGAAGGGTGGTGGGTGGGAGTGGTGGTGGTGGGGGGGGTGTAATGGCTCTAATTTGCATGTGTTTTAAAAGGGTAATGAAGTAATATGATGTTTATCTTTTCTGAAGAGTTTAATTTCTGCTGGCAGAGACCCAGAGCGCACCGTGACACAATATAATGAACAGCAACGTGAATATGGGCCAGGGTATGTAATGGTAGCAGATGTGCATGGGCAGGGTGGGGAGAGAAAGACAGAGCGGGGAGGTGGGTGGGGGTGGGTGGGGAGGGGGTGGTAGCTTCTGTTGTGATGGGCTATGGATTGATGTGTGTGTGTGTGTGTGTGTGTGTGTGTGTGTGTTGGGGGTGGGGAGTGAGCGGTGGGATGGAGGTGGGGGTCATGCTCAATGATTTATTCATTAAGTTCACTAACCAGAAGCCTGTGTTTGTTTGTTGACCCTCAGTAGTGCATCGGAAAGACACTTCAGTTGCTCCTGTTGTTGTTCATCCCGTCAGCCCTTCATCCTCTTTTGTCCATGATAGCGCTATAATACGCGTGGCCTTACATTAGGCATCTCGCACTGCACAGATCGCCACTGTGCGTCTTCCGTGTGCCGATGAGTGCAATGAAGTTGCCTTTCTTTCCCCCCTTCGCACCAACTTCAGCCCTCTGAAAGTGCAGCAGGAAGGAGAAACGCTGCGGAGAAATTGCCATGCCCAAGAGGTTCTGGTTCCTGAAATAAGATGATGATGTAAAAGGGGTCAGCTGCTAATCTTTATTCCCTGAGTAAAGCGCTCATTCATTATGTAACAGTTTGCATTTGTATTCAGGCCACAGACCCGGGGTGCAGAAACATTCAGAGAGCCACTCATAAAAAACATCAATTTATTTTCTACTGCTCCCTTCTTTCCTCTCACCCAGAGAGAAGTCTTTATTACATGTTGCTTAACAAAGAGATGCAGATGTGAAAAAGAGTGTGAGAAATGGATTGTATCAATAATAAAATCCCTTTGTTCAGAGGTACCATCAAATGTTTGCTTTGATAATGAGCCCGATCTTCTTTTTTTTTTCCCTGCTCTGCTGTGCAAATACTCCTTCTTTAGCGTTTAAAATTTAAATCAATACGGACTGTTAGGAAAATGAAGGCCCATGCTAAATAATTTTTTCAGCCTTTGAAGTGCTGTAACCTTAAAATTCCGCAGAGTGTGTCAAAACAGATGCTCTATCATACTTAGCACAGCAAAAAAACAGAAGAAACACAGTCTGGCATTTATTTTCTTGTTTAGGTTTTGAGCAGAAGCCGTATTTGCTCTGACTTTACTTTATAAACATTAAAATGAACTTTTGTTAGTCACTTGTCATATTTTTTTATATCATGTCTACAAAATGATAAACAAACCTTTATTGATATTAAAATGTATAAAACCACCATCTGTTATAATGGATTAACTCAGCTGTGTGTTCATGAGAAATTATAAAAAGAAAAAAGCGCAAACAAACCCAGGAGGATGATCATCGATGTTACAGTTGTCAACAAAAACTACAATGAAAAGTCCTGCTGTTCACGACAACAATGAAACTAAAGCTAAGTAACAAGTAGGATTTCACGACACAAGCTATGATGAAATGTTCCACATTTTTCACCGATGAATAAAAACTATTCAATAACATTTCACCTAGTTTGGCACGATTCACCACTGAGAACTGAGACTGTACCTCCACATCATGTCGTCACTCTGCACAAGCAATTTCTCACTCTTTTGAATAAACTGCAAATGTTTTGGCACATTCGTGATTTTGCACAACTGTCTGCTGTTTCCTACATCATCAGCTGCTTATGTCACATTGATCAAAATGTATTAAACTGCTGCTCTGTTAAATGGTCTTCCCCCGAAAACATCTATGCATTTGTTCGTTGCACGAGTCATTACATGCAGAATGATTGAAGCGGTTGTCAGACGTGTTTTCCATGCATTTCGGCTAGACTGTTTTCGTAACGTGTCTTGACATGACCGTGTCATTGTGATGCAAAAAAGGAAGAAACGGCAACACTGCACAGCACAAAGGGAAAAGACATAATTAGAAATATAAACACCGCTGAGGCAGAACTGTACCTGCAGTGCTGTAAGGAGAATTACGGTGCAGTGCTTCTACACCTCCTGACATTTCTGTCTGTCGGGCCACAGATTCTCATCCACATCACTATGGATATCTCCCCTATGTAATTCAGTGTGGAAAGACTCTTTTGGAATGTCTTCTCCAGCCTCTGCAGGCGTCTGCTGTGAGGTTTATTTTCCTTTGTGCTGTAGTGTCTTTTTTTCTATGTATCACAATAACATGGTCTGCCAGCAAATTGCAGTTCAAGATGTAAAGGCGTAAATGTGAATCGTGTCCAATCTACTGCAATCAGCCTCCTACATACAGTATTTTCTAACTGTTAAAATGACTAAACAGAAAAGAAGTGTGGACTTTTGCATTTTCAATTATTGACATCAAAACCGGAGCCATAGTTTATAGAGGAGTTGTATTGACAACAGGGCCACAGTTTGACTATCCTCTCAGAAAGCAACAACATGAGGACTTGTCTTGTCTAATGGCACTCATGTGCATTGACATATTTATTTACTTCTGAGAGATGCACTAAAGATTTTGAGCGAGTTATAGACTTTTGCAGATAGTGCATTGTGTGGTTCTGTTTGTGTGAGTAGTTATGAGAAATGCACTTACTGCTTTCCAAATGTTGAAGGTGATTCAAAAATGTACCAAAGCAACTGAGGAAAACTGTAATGAGAAGCAACTCACATTCAGTAAAGCTGTGACAGTGAAGTTATCTGACATTATTGGTTCTTCTGATTACAGTGAGATGAAGAGGCAACAAAACAGCTCAGACAAACGACAAGCGTGCAGGGAGCACCCCAGCGTTTATGAAAAGCTGGGCTACCGTTTGTCTCGTCCCTCTAACATCATTGATGTGGATGTAACTTTAACGTTACTTTTAGTTAGATATCTTTCGTGTTGATGTCAGGATTAAGTAAGCTACGGGATAAATGGGCCCAGCCCTGTTCCCACAACAACCCAGTGGTCCCACATTTTTAAGATTTTTTTTTCACTAAAAATTTTGAAAATTAGGCCCTACGTTCCCACATGTCTCACATTTCTAAGACCCCGTTTACACGAAGGGAAAACGCAGATATTTCCATGCAGTTTGTCTCCCATTTTTATCTAAAGAAAACAGTTATTTCTAAAAACTCTGACCAAAGTGGAGATTTTTGGAAAACTCTGGTTTGGTGATTTAATGTAAATAAGGAAACCGATGTTTTAGCATTGTGGCACGTTGGTCTCTCGTTTGTTTGGAATTTCTGAGTGGCCACTTGTTTGCTGAATTACAGAAAGTTAAATGTGCGCTGTGTCTAAATTGCACTGACTCATGGAGGTAAGTTTAATTTCGGTATGAGGGTTCGTCACTCCTCAGCCACCCCATGTTGGAATAGTGATGTTGAGCTCGAGAGAGTTTGGAAGCTAGCTCTCTCTCCATCAAATCGCCAGCAACGGGATTGAGTGGTGAACCCCTAACTACTAGGGGTAGAAGTTTGGGAACTGTGGGAACATACGGCCTAATTTTGAAAAAAAAAAAAATCTTAGAAATGTGGGAACGTAGAGCTGTGGGAATATAGGGCTGTGGGAACATAGGCACACTCCCAGATAAATGATGATACTTCATCGAAGGCAGGACTCACACATATACATTGCATTGATGCTTGACAGTGGGCCTGACGTTTGGGGGACATCTTTGCTGACGCGATTTTCATAACATAAACACAAACAGCTTTAATTGGCTGGTGTCTAGGTTGAAGTTTTCTTAACTCTCACTGTAAGCAGCGCTATCCAAGCAACGGTCCCACAATTCAGCCCTGTTACTATGTTCAAAGTTAATCAAAATCGAGACCATGAAGCCTGAAACGCATACACATTAGTCCTGCCTAAAGCTTCTTCTGGATGGTCACTAAAGTGGAAAACAATACTAATATTATCCAAACATTTAGTGTCTCTTCTCAGGCTAAAGTCAGTAAACAGGATTTTAGTGAACAAGTAACTCAGTCATAGTAAAAATGTTGTTGTTTTGGAGAGAACAGGTAGGAAAGGAGGTAATGCTAGATGGATATAGAGAGTGTGAAGGATTCAGAGTTTGAAAATGGTAATGTTGATTGGATTTATAAGGAGGAGTATGTTTACTGTCTGCAGAAAGGAGGTCGATGAAGGCATTTTCCACTGTGGGAACCTACAGGCCGTTTTATGGTGGCCCAAACCTTTCTGAGTCCTCCAACTACAAGAACCTCCCCTGTCGAACCTCTTTCAGGGCTGTTTTTGAGGAAGACAAAAGTACAGTAAATCTGAATGGTCCTGACAAAACTGCTGTGGTGCTCAACACTGATTGGTTAAACTCAGACAGGGCACAAAGTACCACATTTCAGTCCTCTTGATATCCTCATCAAGCAGCAGTTTTCTCTCTACCAACACTATCGGCAACGTAAAACCATACAGGCAAACTGGACCAAACCTCCCAGTGTACTATGTCTTGTCTGCTCATAGAACTGGAGTTCCAGTTAGTAACTACTATTAGTCATTTGTTGGTGCTCACAATTAAACGTTAACATCGTGGTCGAAGCTCCTACGCTGAAAAGGAAACAAAAGCTGAACAGGCTGAATAGGGGGCCATACCTGTAAATGTTCGCAACATTTCACGCCTGCTGTGAGTTTCTGTAATGGAAACGTGCCTAAGGACACATTGTACACAAACCGTGTGACCAGTGAGAATAACACCTGTAACCATGGTAGCCACATATAGATAGTGACAGGTGTAGATTTAGAGTGATTCAAGGACATAAACAATAAACATACAAAAATGGGACTAAGCTGTCACTGAGGAAAACTAGACAAAAACATTGACTTAAGGAAGAGTAAAACCAACACAAACCAAAGAAGTAAAATTTGACTAAAGATAAAACACATCTTTGTCAAAGGACTAAAATTAAATCAGCATCAGGTGCCAAAATTAACACTGGTGACAATTTCTCAAGAGGCTTCTGCACAATTACCACAATTACAGTGGTCCTTTAATTGACTGGGCAGGGGAGGATATCACAGATAGCTGCTCGGTGCGTCCGCAGAGAGACACTATGAATGAGTATGAATGATAATCACTTAAACCAGATTGGAATGGCACTGAGCCAAACTGGATGTGCAGTTAACCATCTCTTTACAGGAGGATAACATCGTCGCTGCAGGAAGCTGAAGGGGCTGGTAGACGGCCCCCTTTCTATTTTCATCCCGCCTTGATAAAGGTGCCTGACATCATCTAAACAGCGAAGCCTATTTGTAACCAGGTTACCAGCTATCTTTCATCTGTAATTGAGAGCATGCAGCTCGA
Source organism: Dascyllus trimaculatus (assembly GCA_024666655.1). Lineage (NCBI taxonomy): Eukaryota > Metazoa > Chordata > Actinopteri > Pomacentridae > Dascyllus > Dascyllus trimaculatus. The sequence goes on along the minus strand of CM045445.1, from coordinate 11,069,120 downwards.
GTCAGAAGTGTATCAACAATATAAAATGTTGTTAGCCTTCCATCAAGCAGCCTCTGAAGGGAATTAATAGCTATCATCTGAGAGGAAAAAGCGCCTGAGACAGACTGGGATGGGGGTTGTAGTGACAGTGAAAGATGTTCCCGTGGAGTTGCTGTTATTAGGGCACAAAAAAAGAAAGAGAGACAATGCACATACATGCACATGCGTTATCTTCCCTCCTTTCTTGTGCATGCCTTTATAAAGTTAAACCATGTGCATACAAAACATCCTGTCCTTCAACCAAACACTTGATTCGCCACAAATATTCATCAACCTCACAGGGCTGAAGTGAAGTTTGAACTCGTGCGACTGCTCCACACATGACCCCGTGTACCCTTTTCCTCCGTGCTATCTTCTCAAGTTCCCAGCGCAGCTTGACACAACATCTCGGCGCTGACCTCGGAGAGCAATTTTTTGACGTGAACTTGGCATGTGAGAGGAGACCCCAAGTAGATACATGATAGACACGCATCCCCCACCTTGTCAGACCATTTGCTCCCTGCCTCCCAGGCCCGTCTTCAGTGTGATCCCAGGGTGGATTGTGGGGATTGTGGTGAAGGGGTGTCGCTGGCTCCCATCTGATCCCACTGTTGGGAGGGTTTCATAATCCAGGGTCCAAAACCTTTATGTTTTTCAGAGTTTTAAAAACACACATAAATGTTACGCCATAAAGGTACTTCATTTGTGGCCACGTACGCTCTTCACCCATCACCATACAGCTGTTAATCCAGCGAATGCATTTGATTTACCTTTATGTTAATGATAACCCTGTTGATTCCTACTTGATGGGCACTTTGCAGCTCGTGTGACAGGTGTTATGATCTAAGATGAGTTTTTTTCAGCATGAATAAACACAACATGCAGTCCCTTTTGGCTCCATGGTGCAATATTATGAAATATTTTTCCAATTTCACTTGACTTTCGTTTTACGGGGAGGCTGAAAATGAGAACCTGCCACATCAGTGCAATTGCACTGTAAAGCTAAACAAATGGATTAGAATGTACGAAATATTCCACACTGAAGGCAAGCGAGTCTGTGTGCCGCAGGCGGTCAGCAGTTTGTTATAATGGGAATTTCAGTCTTGTCTTGTTTGCCTCGGAGCTGAACAACTCCGGTGCTCTGCTTGTGTGTGCTCTAATTACAGACAAGATTAGAGCGGGCAAATTAAACTGCTACCAGCCACTGTTTGTAATTGCCACAAGCAAATGTTTGTAATTATGAACAGATTGCTTTACTATCGATAATTAAAACAACAACACAACTTATTTAATGACTATCGGGAGATGGCACTCTGAAATTGACAAAGCAGAGCAGAGAAAATCATTTTCACCCCGACTCTGTTGCCTTTTTCTTTTCTCCGCCGCTGCTCTTTTGTTTCCTCACGCTTGTTTCCAAATGCTGCCTCACTGTAAATCAGATGCGTTCGACTGGATTTGCTCCAGTTAAAACAAAGACAGTAAAGTCTGTGCTGATAGGGTTGCTGTCACAGAGCTTGCTTTCCCCTTAAGCAGTGATTGTCCATTGTCTGTGTGGTAACTGATATACTAAGCAGTTGGTATTATTAGTTGTGCAACCATGATTATAATCCCCCACCTGTTGTCAGCTATTTGATACTGACACACAATATCAAGCTAAAGCAACTGACCCTGTCGCTCTGCTGGCTAATGAGCTGCTTCATGAGGTCACTGCCAGCAAGCTACATACTAACATCGCCGCACTACTACTACTACTACTACTACTGCTGCTGCTGCTGCTGCTGTTGCTCTTTATGCAATTTACAATGATGTTGACCTTGTGCCTTTGTTCCATTTCTGGCTTTGTCTTTTATCTTCCAGGTCTTTATTGCCGGCTGTGTTAAGCTCACAGTTCACACAACCTGCTAATAATTTCTCAAAACCCTGGAACACGTCCTCACTGATGTGGAGGCATTATGACTTGACACAGCTGCGCCCAATGCAGATATTAGATTAAAAAGATCATTGGCAAAATGCAGGGTTGTAGTAGTGCGGTGGTTTGAGCCCTCTTGCCTGTACAATGATTCATGTTATTTTTAATCACCTAGTGAATCTGTGGTTGCCAAACCTGCTTTATGTGCCTGGAATTGATTTCTAAATATGAATTAGAAATACGAATTTTCAACTAGCTAATACAATTTGCTAAAATGCGGGCATATGATAATTGGAAGCAGCAGATGTCAATTTATTATCCGTTTTGCTGGCTGAAAGGACAACTGTTGCCAGAGGTTGAATTGGGATATGTAATGTGATGGGGCTCAGTAGGTTTCACTGTTTGCCATGGGTTCATGTACAGTACATGTGCGCAGCAGCAACAGAGGTAGGCAAAACGTTCCTAATGCCTACATTTGATTGAAAAACTATTTATTGATGTTAAACAGTAGACCTATGATTGATGCCATTTGACAGGCTGCACATAAACTACAACAATGTCTGATCTGAGCTGACAACTCTGCTCTGAATTTGTGCACAACCTGATGACAGTAAAACCTGTCTGTTAGTGCACTTTCCTGTGTACATCAGCATCAAATATAGGAATGACTTGATGAATTCATATGCATAGACCTGTCTTTTTAATAACTGCATTAAAATGGAATTAAAATTCACATTCCACAGTGTTAAAATAAACACAGATAGAAAATAATGATGTTGTAGTTGGGAAAAGAGCAAACCAGCCAGCATGCTGGTGTAATTTGAGGGGCTCTAATATTCTGTTCAAACCATTAGCTTGAGTTCATTTCTTTTGCTTTCAGTTTATTTGATTCACTCTCAGTTTACTTGTTTTTGGTTGATTCTTTGGAGAACTTCTTCAATTAATTCGACACAAATTAGATTCTAGAAAAATCAATTAAACCATAAAGAGGAATAAACTGAGTCAGATGTTTATTAAATAGCTGTAATCTGAATAGAAAACCGTTACACGTAGTCCACCAACACTGTCTTGTTTTCTTAGGGCGCAGTTTGTCCTGGCTGAGAAATCCTCCTCTACTGTGAAAAATGTCAACATGTGATGCCACAGTTTGTCTTTAATGTATAGTATATATTTGCTGCACTTAGGGGATAAAGTGACGCTAATTCAAAAGGAACCGTCTCCCACCTTTAAGGCCAATCCCCCCATCACATCCCATTACCTCCTATATTCATTATCCTCATTGTTATTCCTTTGGCGTGTTTGATTTTTATGTTCTAATAAGGCGGTCTTGATACGATAACAGATGGTGTTTCATTTTGTCATGGACCTGTAGCCAAAGTGCCAAGAGTTGTGATGTGTTTGATTTTATTAGAGATGAGATTTAGCACATACATGCTACATTACTGCAACAGAACTCCCATTTCTCATCTGCAGGAGAAAATGAAACTGTGATGAAATGTAATATAGTCCCCCTCAGGCAGAACTGGAGGGACTGGGAATTGCACCACAATAAATCTAATGGATATTACTGCACTCAGTTCTCCCTCTCCCTTTCTTTTTTTTAAACTCACTATTTCACTCCCTCTCCCCCTTTTACCTTCTCTCCACCTTTTATTCTCTCTTGCTGTGCAAGCATGCACAGATTACACACACTCACACACACATATACACACACATAAAGATTTACATCTGCTTGAAGAGCCTGTCTCTGCTTTCAAAAAAAAAACCCCACTTATATTTACCATCAGATCCATTTTAGATCGCCCTAATGGATTTCAATTACCTAACTTGAAAGCTAATGAAGTAGATGCCTTTCTCTTTCCTGTGCTGCATCCTAAAAAGCATGGCAATTCAAAGGACAGAGGGTTATATATACAATTCACTATCAAAGCATTATATATACACACATATAAAAAGACTGGCCTTGTGGAAAGTTATTATTAAAAAATGCCCAATGCTACCACTTTTGCAATGGAATGGCTGATAATTTTGTTTATTACTGTCACAAAAAAACATCAAAAGCAGTATATGACAGCAGAGTATATTTCCACAGCGCTGCTTTGGGTTATATTCTCATCTAATTTGAATAACACAGTACATCAAAACACTGCTGTTCCTCTACAAACTTCATTTATACAATATGTGTTTTATTGTATTAAACACATCTTTCACCTTATTGCCTGAGCAGTCAGAACAAGGACAAGTACAGCGTGAGAATGATATTCAAGAAGTTATCTTAACAAAACAGCACTGCGTGATTTATGCTACTTTTATACTGTCTGGCCTCACTGAACGCGGAACGCATGCAAACCTTTTTACTTGCTTAACCTGCAGCGCACATACTGCAAGACATGAGCAAAACAATTGTGGTGAACTTTTACACCAAACAGAAATGTAAACACACCATGCAAATGGTCTTCTTCTCTGACTTAGAGAAAATGGTAAAAAAAAAAAAAAAAGTCATTTCTATTGTTTTACTCAGAAAAATGTTAAGTTTAGCCAATTGTGCACAAGATGTTTTCGAGCTGTTCAACTGGTGGCAGATTCATAACCATTGAGTTACCAGTTAAAACCAGTACACAGACGCTTCTCTGACCAGTGACAATAAAATGACATGATGCCTTGATGACAAGAGAAAGACAAGAATGTCAGTTAGCCAGACACTTGGATGTCCACAACTCAACCATTTGTGGAAAAATTATTTTACACAGTTCTAGATAAAAGCGTCTGATGTCATCTTATCCCCTATAAAATGTCTGTCAACTTCACCAAGCCTTCAGGAAGAGTAAGACAACATTCTACAAGCCAACACTAACAACAACATTGACTGTATGCGTTGCAGATGATACATAAACACGCAAATGGCCGACACAGTCTTCACTCACTTGTAAATTATGATCTGTGGTCCCAGTCTTGATCATTTCCAATACAGAGTGTACATGGTTGTTTCATTGCATCAGTTCTGTTGTAGTGATGCCATGTGTTGGAATACATTTATTCTGTTACAAAGAATGAATAGGTTTCACTAGGGTTTGGTACTGTTGTGTCTTCAGGTTGCATACCCAGCTCAGGGCCAATAAGTTTTTCAACAAATTCATGAAACATGGGTAAACTAACACAAACAAACTACAGCAGACTTTGTAATGGATGAAGTTATGGAGCAGCCATCATCTGGCAGAGGCAAAAATAAGTGCTGATATGGTGATCAAAACTGCAAGGTGGAAGCCCCACTTGATAAAAGTTAATTCCTGTATACTGTTAGTTTAATTTTTAAAAATAGACATTTTATGATCAATTTCTGTGTAACAGGACACACCTTGCTTTAAAAGTATAAACAGAAGACTGGCCTATTTTTTACATTTGCAGGGCAGGACTGTGTGGTGCATACACAACATGTGCTGCTCTCAGCTGGAAGTCTGAACATGCATTTTAGCATTTCTGACTGACTGGCATTCAAGGTTTGTCCACATTGCATTTAAGCTGCATTAATCAATATCGTCCTTTTTAGACATGGGCTTGGTAACGTTTCTGCTTCATCAGTCAGACATAGGTCACGCTCACATCAATGTTCCTCACAGCGTCATTGGGCATGAGTGCATGGTGCATCAATTGACAGAATACATAATAATACACTAATTAACAAATGACTAAGTCTAAATGAATGGCTAATTTATAAAACTATCCAAATAACTAATAACTATACTGATACATGATGATGATAATCATTTTGTAAACACTGACAATTCTGTACATATGTGATGAAAATCTAACAACTACTTTGCAAACAATAAATATAAAACCTATCCAGCTATGATTGAGCTGCTATGTAACAAATGATTTAACTGCACCTTATAAACTGTGACTGTATGTGTGTGACAGCTCTTCTGTGTGACTTGATGTTAGCTCCTGATCGATCCTATCTCCATGACAGGGACAATTTATAGCTACAAGTAATTAATAAAGTCATAGATTTTTCATAAAAGCACGCAGCCCTTTGTAGATGCTCCTGTTGTTGTTTGATGTTGCAGGTATTCAATAAACTCACAGAAAAGACTTCTACAAACGTAGAATTCTATTTAACGTTTTTTCAAAACCTGGATTACATCCATGAAATTGGAGGACAAAACAAGTGAGACGTGTGTTTTATGACTTTATCATAGAAAGTGTCTTCGCCACTCTCGGTGATGGTAATGGACAAATATTGGTGCAGGCAGGCGATGTCATGCAGTTAAGATTTGTGTCGAGGTGGAAGTGATTCAGAAATGTTTCTAGGTCAGACCTGGTACAACTTTCATTTTCAGTGCTCAATCAAACATGTTCAGTTGCTGTCAAGCCAACAGGAAGAAGCACATGTCTGTTTTATTTCACACAGTGTTAGTAATGGGTGAAATGACTTTGTCTTATGTCAAAGTGGTTACTTGTATAATGAACCCACTGAGAATTATCACTCTACTCAGCCTGGTGGTTTGTTTAGCATCTTTTAGCCGACTGCCTTTGGTTTTTACAGCCCGTAACTTTGTAGTTTTGATTTAAGTCTTTCTATCCGCATCACACCCGGCACCAAAGGACAAACAGACTAAAGTTAGCTGGTAAACACAGTCTGGTTAGAAGCTAATAGGGCAGATAGTTACTTCAGTTGGTGGAGACCAAAACTGAGCTAAAAGGATGGTGACTTTGAGGAACCACAACTCTAGATCAATACTAATTTTGTTCCATGCTTGGTAGATAGTGAAATTACAATCAGCTATTAACAATTTCTTTTTAGAAGGTCATATTATCCTGTGTCAGACTAGTTTTTTCTTAATTTTAGTGCTGTCCCCAGGTGGCCAAAAATATTTAAAACGAACAGTGAGTACTGGAAAGGGTTTTTTTTCTTCCTGGGGATGGCCTACATTTAATTGGATATCGCCTAGATCACTGTAATGAGACCCCTGTAGATGACCAAGTATCTGTACAGTTGGTCTGCCGCATCTTTTTTTTCCATCTGATCCTCCCAGGTTTTACATTTTGCTTTAAATCACTGTGTTCAAACATATTTGAGTGCTTTGGAAGTCTAGCTGAAAGGAAGTCATTCCATTTCAGAGCAGCAACAGCTTGCAAAGGCTAAAATTTTTTTTAATGACATTACCAATCATTGAAGAGCTCTCGCATTTGAAATATCTTAATAGTTACTGCTTCAGTGAATGCAGGTGCACTGCAGAGGCCAACCAATTAAAACCATTAAGTGAAAAACACATACACAGGGCTGGCTTTGAGGCATATAGAGCATGGTGCATAATTACACTGATTAGGACTTCACTTACTTTGACTGACAAACATTATTAAACATTTTTTAGTTTGTCTGTATAAATATCTTTTTACTTAATTTCAGGGATTTACTCATTAATAGAGACATAACCAAATGTAGTTATGTATGAGTAATATGTTGCACATAATATGTAAACATTCAATATACTGGTGCTGCATCTGTCTTTTCAATAACCCCTTGTAGTGCTTCTGACATCCCAGTATCCTTGTCCATTATATGTCAGTATTATGTCGTGTGTTAATCACATTGTCAGAATGTCTCTACAGCAATGTCACCCAGACGTATTGTACTGTATAGTGCATTTGGCAATTAAAGGGATTCTGATTAGCATTGCAACAGGGAGTCCTTGCCAGGATCAAGTATCTCTGCTGTCAAACATCACAGAATACACAGAGCTAGATGGAGGTCACAGCTCACTGTTGCCAATCTTGTGTTTTGCTGCTGCTATAAACCTGGTTTTAAAAAGGCTCTTAATGTGAGCTTCTGTTGAAGGATTCAACCTGATCCCGCACAAGGAAATATTTAGCCAGCATTTTGTCTGACTTCATGCACATTTTGTTTGTGCACTGAGGCTCTCAACATAATTTTTTTTTCCATTTGTCTGCTCCTGTATTCAAACGTCAAAGTTTGTGTCTTGCTTTATCAAACAAGTGCAAGAACAAAGCAGGAGTACATACTAAATATCTCATGTGAATATAAAGAATCCAGAGGGTAGCAGCTCTGTTGTCTTAACAGATGGTGTAACACCTACACTGCAGCAGTCAATTGCTTTTTTGTTCTCTCGAGTATTTATAGCTCGCTCCCCCAACCTTGCCAGCCTTTCACTGCCATGCGCAGAGAAAACTCTATTCAGTCATTTTAAGTTGTGAGCCTGCACAACAACAAATTCTTTATTACTGCAACCAAGTTAATAAGGATCAGACTTTTTCGTTTGGAGTTCCTAATGCTATTAAAGGATATCATGATTGTTTTTAGGAACAATAATAGACTGGGATTAACTGTTTCAATCCATTATGAAGACCAAACTTTGGTGTGGAACTACTGTACCCTTATAGTGTATGGCTAATAAACTGTACCAAATACAGCAAATGAGGAAGCATCAGTATTATTTGATTAAATAACATATTAGTCAAGACTTTAACTATACACCTGTATTTAAATCACATCACATCTAATGCAAAGTGCCATATGACATGCAGTAAGGGTGTGAATATGCAGATGTGAGAAGTATTAATTATCTTTTCAGCCAGTGCTGCATGATGACTGTCGCTCAGCAAACAATGAAGACAAATTGTTTCTCATGAGATATTATGCATGGTTTTATTTTGAAGCACAGGGATGTAGATAATGATATAGTGACTCAGTACCATAGAACCTGTACATGCCCTGTATCTCTGTCATGTCACATGTCTTACATTAACGATTTGCACAACAAAAGCTGCAAATAGACATTGTAATTCTATAAATGATTTGGATTGTAGTTGTCTGTTTAATCAATGCTGCATACTCCCACCACGTATCCCATTTCATCTTCCAGGTGGAGTCACTCTATTATCAGTTAAGTGATGCCGATGAGTCTGCTGCATTGTGAAAATGATTTTAGGATGCAAGATGCTTAATGCACAAAGCATGAGCATATGAATCCACAATCTCTGATAAAAACTGGGAACATTTTTTATAAGAGCATCAAAATGTTGATGTCAGCAAGTCTCAAACTGTTGCACTACACAGGTCAGACTTAGCATCATGCTAAATATGTAGTTTATGTATTTGTAGGGCTGCAAAAACTGATTATTTCTATTGTCATTTAATCTGTGGATTATGTTCTCGATGGACTGATTGTTGTTTGACTTAGAAAATGTCAGAAAATGATCACAAAAATGTCAATGACTGTTTTCCAAAGCCACAGATGAAACAAAAAGTTGTTTTTTGTCACAGCCCATAATCACTTTACTGTTACGGAGAGGTAAAGAAACAAAAATGATCACATTTAAGAGGCTGGAATCAGGGAAATGAAACTTTTTGTGTTTTTGTGTCTCATTTAATTGATTTTAAGTTAACAACTAATTAATTGATCGGTTATTGCAGATTTACTATTTAGGCAAGGTCAGAGAGATACCTGTGTGTTTGCTACATCATCATCTCTTTGTGTAAACTTTGTTCTTGTCAGATAGATAGTTCATGACCATTCACTATGTAAAAACCTGCATTCATCTTTGCAGTGTGACGAGTGAAGGAAGTAGTGAACCTGACGTGACAAAAGGTTTAAGAAATCCAGTAGAAGCAACGGTATATGTCAGCTTTGTCACTGGGTTGGGGAGATTATTAAAGTGAATAGCGAGATCAGTATGTGTTCTGCTTCGGACCGAGGAGAACAAAAAGCATGAAATAACACAACGTACAATCTTGCGTTGCCACTTTGTTGCCACAGCAACCGCATTTGACAGGTCCTTGTCAAAAACAAGTGTTCAATATCTCCCTCATTGTTGAAGCGTCTCACAGAGAACACACAAGGTCAGCTTGTAAAAAATCAATGAAACCAAGCAAAAATGTTTGGTCTCGAGAAAAGCTCCACAAATATGTGGGCATCAACAATGGCAACAACTTATCGTACCATCTGTCTGTCCACTTCTACATCCTGTGTCATCTTCTTAGCCTTTTGTTTCCCCTTTCAAGGATCCACGGTGTACTAACTGAGATGCCACTGAGCGCGCTCATTTGCATTTAACAAGAGATCAAGAGTAAGTGGCAGACACCTCTCGAAACTCATCTAATCTGCTCCATAAAAGTATTGCGACCGTGTAATACAGCCCATATTTCCATTGTAATATGAAGAGCTGTCTGAGATTGCCACAAGAGCTAATTCAGTACATTTCATTTCACGTAATCAGTGGAATCATTTGATTATTGATCCCTCTGATGAATGTGCATTACAGGAGGAACAAATGACAGAGCCGCCCAATAAATTACCTTTTCCAGCAGTTAACTTTAAAGGCATTTTCAATCAAAGTCTAATGTCGTTTGTAGCATGATGAGACAGTGTCTGGAAGGCGATCCAGATCAATACTAGCCTTTATACTCTATGTTAAAGCACTGGAGCTTCCACAGTCTCCAATACTGTATAATTATTGTTTACTTTCTTTACTTACTGTCATTGATATTTTCTGATAAAACTATTGTCTTTTTTTTATTATTACATATTGGATATCGGCCAATCATGTCACCTTCTCCAAATATCACTAGGGTTCCCACTCGACCACAGCTTCAGATAATTACTGAGTAAAACCTGTTGAACATTGTACATTTTCTCTATTGATCCAATTTCCGTCTTGCCTTTTGTTAATTAAATCTTAACGATAGTAATCTATCACAGGATACATGTCGGCGGTCACCTGCCTATTACCCCTAAACAGTTACCATTGGTGGTCACACATGTTATAGGAAAAACTTTATTATTAATCAAATGTGGTGAATTAATAGCATATAGTGTTAAGCGGACCAGTGACTTCACCACCATCTTTTCCACGCTTCTCATGAAAACGTATCTGATTTTTTTAAAGCGTGTTTTCGTGTCACATGAAGCTGTGGTTGATGGTACACGATCTCAGCTGACATTAGAGCTGGACTCCCAACCTGTCAGTGCTGCTGACTGCTGCAGTAGTAATTAACCACAAAAGTGGATATGTTATCACCAAAGTACACCTCAGACAGAAGCAAACGAAAATCAAGTCCTGTGTTGAGCAAGCAAATTATAGAGAAGTGAACTTCTAAAAAGTCAGCAAAAAGAAATGCAAATATGTGTGTTGGTTAATGAACTTGCATTACTGAAATAACAGGCAATGAGAGAATATTAGACATAACAGGGTACACTAACTCTAGAATGTGGGAAACGTAAAAGGTTGTAGTGAAGAACCCTCTACAATCCTTTAAGTTTGCAGTTTTCCTCAGTTTTGCGGAGCCGTGTAGCATCTTGCAGTCTACTGCTTTGGTTCTACAGTTGAAGTTCCACGATTTTCTTGTTTTTGAGGCTCTTATATGGATCCTTCTGCTGTTTGATGCTGCAGATATTTAATAAAGTCAAAGGAAAGATTCCTACAAACATGTCATTTAGGCACGTCTGTCTGTTAATGTGACGGTATGCAGTTCAGACTTGTGCTGTGCTGAAAGTGATACGGCTATGTTAGCAGGTCTGACCTAGTAAGATAGCTGTCATGGCTTTAGGGAAAAGCAACCTGGATGCTCATTCAGACATGAAACTGAGACATTCAGGTGCCATCATATTAACAGAAAGACGTGTAGAGTGGCAGAGAAGCAGAGTTGCTCAATACTTTTTAGAATCAGGTCTGTTTTAACCAAATCAACATTGTATTTTGCTTAGAGAAGCATATAGCAGGCAATATTCACTTATTATAATATTTATGGATTTATATGTGTTTGTCTAACCGTCAGTGATAGCCATTTACATTTTTTCTGTTCTCAGGTAGTATGCAATATTTCTTCTCACTTTTTTGTTATATAATGTGTATAAATATGCCCACTTATACACCGATAAGCCACAACATCATGACCACTGATCATATTGGTACTATGTGGTGTTCTGATGAAAAACCTTGGATTTCGGCATCCGTGTTGATGAGACTTAGACACCCAAATAAACAAAGAACAAGCACACTCCCTCATGCAAATGGAAATCACAAATACCACTGGCCTACTCCCACAGGAAAATACACCCCACCACATGGAAACAACATCAAACAATCAGGAACATGTTGAGGAACATGACAATGGCCCAACATGATGATTTGACCTCCAAACTTCCTACACCCCATTGTGATCAAGCATCAACGGGATGCAGTGGAACAAGTTTGATGGACAGAGGCCCCACTGCACAAGTACCCAAAGGATCCAGTGCCAGCGTCCTGGTTCCAGACCCCATAGGACACCCTGAGAGGTCCTCTTGTCCATGTCCAATGGTTCAGAGCATTTTTGAGCACGTAAGGGAGACCAACACAATATTAGGCAGGTGGTCATAATGTTATGTCTGATGGATATATGTGTTCACTTACGTTACAATGTACATTTTGTGTGAAAATTTGCTTTGACATACACCGAGATAGGATAATCCCAGTAAAAAAAAAATATATATATGTTTGAATAAAATGAGTATCAGGAGCAAAGTCATTATTTTAAATGGGGGAGCAGGTCAAACTCTGACTGTTTCCTCTGGGATACACATATTCTGGGCTGAACTTTCACATCCAGATGGCTCGGTCTAACAGCCATCTGTGGCTACAGGATCCAAATATAAAAAACAAAGCAAAAAAAAAACAACACAAAACCAGTTTGTAATCGTTGACCCTGTAGGAAATGTTAGTTTTGGTCAGCTGGCATAAAAGACACCCACTGTTTTAATATGTCTTCTCACACAGGGACATTGTACAAAAAATAACATTATAATGTTATAGTAGTAGCCTCAGTCATAAATCGTATTGAATAACCTTCTTGCCTTATTTCACAGAGCCAAGAACAATGAAAACAAACTAGAGTCAGAATAAGTGGTGCAATAGCATGAATATCAAACAATCTTCTGTTCTGATGAAAAAAAAATATATTTTTCATCCTTCTAGTCATTAAACTGCTCAATATGCACTGGAGTTAAGAGCAGGGTCAACAAGCAATTGATTCCTGCCTGTGTTAAATCCAAATCCTTTCTTTTTGTATGCAATAATAACAACTCACAACATCTTGAAAATGCTCATGAATTACTGTGGAGTCAAACCATAGCCATCGAAACAAAACAGGCCTAATGCAGTGAGTTAGAAATGCTTTAAAAGTCAAACAAGCACTTTAATCGACAGCTGGCGTGATCATATACTAGTTTTAAGAGCTCACTGGGTTCGACGTGAGTGTGTGTGTGCACATATATGGGGGTGGGGCAGTAAAAGGGGGGTTAATCACCCTTGTGAAAAAAGGAAAACCTACAAACAAAAGCGTTCAAAGGCCCTTTCATATGTTTTCCATTGAAATTTGGTGAATATTCTGTCACCGGGGCTTTTGAAGTGATTGCTGAGCATACAGTTCAGAGAAGTGCTCATTTGGGCCACTGCCTCCCCAGTCTTTGTTGTCATCTTCATTGTGCTTTGCTGACCCTGTGCTTTTCTAAAGAGCAACATCCCACACCTCCGATTAATGCCTCATTAGGCCTGATACTGGCTGTGAGCAGGGGCGCTGAGCACGTCTCACGTCTATTTAGGCACGACTCCCACACCCAAACTTTCACCACCGAGCAGAAATTATTAAGAAGCCCCCCAAAACCTGGGTACTGTTTAACTCCCCTTTTCTCACACCCTCCACTTTGTAGCAAGGCCAGAGTGCACCTACGGCTCTTTTTATTTGCTGAGGCTTATCCACGATCTGTTCATGTGATTGTCTCACTATTCTATGCTGCTTTCAATCACGTCAGCCTCCATGAAAAAACAAATGTGACTCTCAGGTGACCAGTTAATGTGAGGTTTAACTTTACGTATTGTTCCATGGTCATTACCATGCAGAAAATGTAGTGTCGGCTTAACTGAATAGGAAAACCTTCTATTGTGTTTAATAATTGTTTCTCTGTGCAATATATATATATATATATATATGTGTGTGTGTGTGTGTATGTATGTATATGTGTGTGTGTGTGTGTGTGTGTGTGTGTGTGTGTGTATGCAAGGGAATGTATTGGTGTTGACCTTGTATGTATAAGACCAATGTCCAGTGATTTTATATTTTTCAGAAAAACTAAATAATTAAGCCTGATGGTTTGGTTAAAACGACCTCTGCTCCAAAAGCCCAGCTAATTTGCTTCATTTAAGTTGGTGAGAAAGCTGACAGTTGAACCTTGGTGGAGACCAAAAACAACTGGACCGAGACTGTTTGAAAGTATAGATTTAGCAGTAATACCCTCAAATTATGTGTTTCATTTTCACCTTGTTTGTCCCATTTGTCATTATACATATTCATTTACAGCCTACGGTAATAACCTACTAATAATGCGCATAATGACTTGTTTCTCTGTGAGCCCTCTGTGCCACCACAGAACATCAATATAAACATAAGAATCTTTAAAGTGCTGACTGTCAGTCACCTAGGTTTGAGCGTGGATCCAGGTGATGTGCAGAACCTGTTGGCCTGTATGACTTCATGTGATGCAGACTTTGTTTTTTAGAATAACATCCATGTGAGTATGAACCAAAGCTGCAATGCAACAGTGCATATTTTTTTTCCCTTGACCTAGTTCAAGTTAATTGTACTGCAGGTCTGGAAACACATTTGGTGCTCCTTTATGGATTGAGAAAGTTCTCCACTAAATAGACAATAGTTTAAAAGCCCACTGGACTGTCTGTAAAATACAATATCATAAAACTAAAGCTTGGAATATTGTGCTTCTTAGCTCAGCAAAAGTTCACATTTTGAACATACTTGGTTTTTATAATACAGTAACAGTGATTAATTCAGTTAAAAAAATCTATAATGCAAAAATTTACATGAAAATGTACATATAGTTTCAGTCTTTATTCCAGCTCGAGGGACTGTAGAGGATACTCAGCAGGTCATTTACATTTTCCTCCTAATTTATGATTTCTATTTCTTCAGGTTTCCTTCCAAATGTGGCTCAAATTTTGACCAAATTTCCAAAACAAATGCAAATTGATGTGCTTTTCCATCTAGTATCTGGTCTGACTGCACTTCAGTATCATTCTGCTGTAGGGGACTGGGCTGTATAGGCCATATTCATATAGATATGTATTTCTTTTAAGCAGTCACGATCGTCCGAGGCAGTGCTGAGCTCAGGATGCATCCTGCAAAAGAGGGGAACTGGTTCTGGTGGAACATTTGCAGATGGGAAACCAAACACTGTGGCTAATGGCTAATTCACTGGAAAAAACAGATCTGCCTTACTGCACAGGCCAAATCTTTGTCCAAACTTACCATTCTCAGTGTGTAAGTTGCTAGTTGGAGGTTGTTGTTTCCCATGGAAAAGGGAATTTTGAAAACAGTCTTGTTTGCCGTTTCTGCTACACGTGTAATGTGTTTTGGTAATGGCCAGCTTATGTCTACAGTTTACATCCAGTGAGTCGGACAATGCAGAAATTAGGTGTTAGTGGGGCTAATTCTCCATTGAGATGCCATTTCAGCCTGATCTGTTCCCCATAAATGTAGCTATTGTGGCATTAGAAGCTGTGTTTTGCACTCACCACCTCTGTTGAAGAGATTCAGCGAAACGAGAACTCACATAGAACATCTTGCTCCTGCAGCAGAAACCCTCTATGGCCGACAGTAAACAGAAAATTGCAACTGCTTTAGGGTCAGGGGCATTTGTAACATTTCCTCTCAAATGTCATTGTAATTTCATAGTGGGTCAAGAAATATGTACAACCAGTTTCTAGTGTTTCATTCTGGCAGGTGACAGACACTGTAATCCCTCACATAAAACTCTTTTTAACCTCTTGTAATTCTTTGCGGTATGAAGAGTTGATTGTCTGGACCCGCTGGCATCAGTCTTCTAGTAGTGATGAAACTTAGTCCCGAGAACAACAGTGCTGCAAATGAATCTGTGAGCCTGAATCACGAACAGTAACTGACACACTGACTGTCAAAACAAACAACTTGTGTTCATTCTAATGATAGTCTACAACATTTCATTTAACTTTCTGACATTCTTTAGGAGAAGGAATGCCAGTGGTATTGTAATGGTAATGTAACTGGAGTGAAAATCAGCTTCACACAGGTATACAAACGCGTGGATGAATATGCAGGGTGATGAGATCAGCAGGCAATTTGCCCCAGATGTCGAGCCATGATGGCCGATCCAGGTGACAGATTTATTTTTTCTTTACCTTTTTCATGATGTAAATTTTAAACTGCACAACAAACAAGTGGATGGAAACACACCCCAACGGAAGAACATCAGTAGAAACTAATTGGCTCTCTTAATATATGATAATGTACAATAACACTGCATCAGATGATTTAAGCTTTCAATGCTACCAAGATGCAATAGTGAACAATATTTTCTCAAGAAAATTGCTATTATATTTTCCCTTTTTTATTTTTAAAAGTGCATTTTTAATTAAGTGTGTTTTCCATTTCACTTTGCTATTTGGTAATTTATCATCTCTCTTGCAATTCCAAAGACACTGTCTTGTATGTTATTATGCAGTTTGTCTGTGTGTGTGTCGGCTTCATTTTTTAATATACCAGAGTAAGGTTCTCATTTATTCACCTCCCATGTTCCTGTACTGACTTAATCATTTGGCTTCTACGAGACTCGGCTCTACAAAAAAAATAAAATAGAATAAAAATCCCTGTCTTGCTTTTCAGATGATGTATGAGGAGCCTCATTTAATAGCATTACGAGTTGGTACAGCCTGAGAAAAACTAAGTATGAAAGTTGTACTGGTGTCTTGTGAAGGTGTTACAGGCATGTAGAAAACTGAGTGAGAATGCTGGTGAAAAATCTGTCAATACAATAAAAACAAAGTCTCGGTTTGTATTATTACTGTGGATGCAACTGCAAGCTACACTAAAGTGTTCTGTTTTAGAAAATTGCAGTGCAGGTTTGGGTGCAGTCCCCCCCCATGTTAATGCAGCAGAAGAGCAGACCAAATAAAAGCTGCAATGAACCGACAACAACACAGATTTATACACTGCTCGATACTATATATTATCTCCACTGATGTATATTGATTGAGCTGTGGCAGGTGATTGGAACAGCCATGCTGTTGTGTTGAGAGATGGCTGTTTGACCAAATGCTTCAGCTTGCAGCCGTCCTCAGGAGGACGATCTGCAGCTCACAAACACACTAACTACTTGCTCTCCACATGTGCCGAGCTGGGAGAGCAGCCTTCACCACACAGCTTTTAATAATCAATCAATGCTGTGTTGCTTGGGAGTGTTTCAGCTGTTGGCAGTATATTATTATCAACTTGAAAAAGCATCGTGAAGAAGTGCCTCTAAATGGATAGGAATTAAAGAATTAAACTTTAGCACTAAAAACTGGGTGCATCTCAGTTTCATAACTTCTGTTGTCATGGAAACAAGTGCAACAGACTAGTTTGACCTCACAGCCAACTTTTACAAATGTGCAGGTCATGTTAACGTGCTAAAGGTCGGGTTAATTATGAACTAAAGGAGGAAGTGTGCGTTTGTTTTGTGTGGAGCTCACAGCAGAACGTGTTAGAGCAAAAACAAAATTTGTGACAACCGGTCTGTAACGCTGCTCTCTTTCATTCAACGTCCCAAGCAGCACTTCTGTGAAAAAGACAAGAACAATGAAGCTGAACAAGCGTTTTAAAGCAGTGTACGACATGCAACAACCTCTCCACAGGCTTAACATCCAAACAGCACAGTGGCGTTCACAGGGGAAATGCCTGAGCAGTGCCAATCAACAGCGACTCTGGAGCATGTTAGAAAAGATTACAGAAGTCAAATGGCCTTTTCTCCCATTGTGACTGTTAAACTGATCTTGACAGGCAGTCATAGGCGTTGAGGCTCCTAGCTGCCTTCGCCGCCCACCAAATCTATAAACTAAAGCAGAGAAATCTTTGAGGTGTATGTGTGAGAGTAGTGGTCCTGAATTTCTCCCTAATCCCATATCCCACTCCCCCCGTCCTATTCATAAGAATCATAAAAGCCATGCCTCAGTACTGCACTGCATTATCCCCCCTTTTTTTTAGCCATGGTGGTCATTTGTCGTGTGATTAGTGATGAAAAAACGAGCCGAATTGGAATTAAAGAGAAATAACAGCGTGGTGAATGACCTGGATGTCGGTCAGAGGGAGGAAGAGGGGGACGGGTCTGTTCCAGGCAACCATGCTCACCAGGACTCAGACAATGGACCCCATCGGCTCTGATGCGGCTTGACAAGTGAATGACATGCTGAATGGTTGCCATGGGAACAAATGTGTTGAGTTTTATGCATGCATATTCTGTTTTGCCCCCCTCCGCCCCCTTTCTTTTTTTCATGGCTGGGGAGATTTGACTAATGGTGTGCTGACTCTAAACAGTGCACGGGTTGGGGAGCTGCACGGGGAGCCCCCTTTTTCCACGGCTCCACCGGACATTGTAGCCCGGCTTAATGTTAACGCCTCGGAGAGTATTAGCTTAGCACAGCTAGAGCTCAGGAGGAGATGAGTCTGTGTGAATAGGCAGCAGTGCATTATAGCTCTGAGAGGAAGGGGGTTTCCAGCGCTAATGATCTAATAACAAATGCTCCGGCCCACTTTGTTGGACCTCAGACCCTGTGGATTGCTGTGGATTTTTGCCACAAACAGCCGGGATAGTGCACGCACTGTAAACAGCACTGTTGGGATTTTGTTATAATTTATTGTACAGTATGTTGCAGGTGTGCTGGTTTTTAGCCAACATGAGCTAACAAACATTATAATACTTGCATATGCATGACAAATATGATCAGGATGATCTTTTTCTGTGGTCTGAATAATAAAAACAATTGCTCTGCATTTCCCACACATCATCAGTAACTGACAAAATGTTTCAGCTACAGTGAGATGTTACTTGGATTTTGGTTTTCTGTAGGTGGTGCTCTTTCCTTCATTGTGCAGCCATGATAAATATCACTACCTATTCTTCTTCTGCTGTATTTGCATAAAACACATAACTTTCAGTGCATCAAACTTTTTTCCTCCCACAAAAACTTCTATATTTATGTTATTGCTGACTAATTCCATAAAAAAGACCAATACTAACAACGCATTAAGCTCTGATTGTACTCCATGGACATGTTGTTGTTGCTCTACTGCCCTTGTAGTGGACTCTAGTGCACTTGGGGAGATGAGGAAATGTATATCACGAGGACCCCAGCAGAACCTAACATACATGGAAAGTGTAACATTTACGTAGGCTCACTATTCTTTACGACTTTTCTGTGGCACCCAGCCCAAAGCCCCCTGGTTCTTACAGATGATCTAAATCTTTAAAAATGTGTCATGACTGTATGCTCTTAATAGGCAAATTTTAATTTTAACTGGGCAACATAACCGCCTGAAACACCTGCACTGTAGCTTTCAGCACAAATCACTCAAACAGGAGTAAATAGTGTATTTATTAGGGACTTCTTTTTCTTGTCTGCTGGTTAGCTTTTACAGCAGCAGATGATATGTGGCATCGGCTCATGTAATGGTGAAATATTTTAATAGTAGTTTCTCGGTCTACACAAAGAATATTTGTTAGTAGGATTCATTTGCTGTCACTTTTGATCTTTACGTGTAGAAAATGTTTGTTACTAATGTGTTAAAGATTTAGCAATACTACAAGGCAAGGCTCGTCTGTCTGTGTCATATTAAAGGTTAAAGAATATTATAACTAATATAAACTAGTTCAACTAAACTACATCTTTGTGTTGAAAATGATAGCTGCTCTGTAATCTCGTGCAGCACGCAGGTGTTGAAAGCCCCGAGTGTGAATGTTGGTTAATATGTAATGTATTGTTCAGGGTGTTATCAGGAGCCAGATAACCTATCTTAATCCTGTGATATTTTTAGCCTCTGAGTTTGGTTTGTCTCCAGTTTGTATGTCAGCACAAGGACAGCAGCTAAGTTTTCTGAATAAGAAGGTGTGCATAGAAAAGCGCAGATCCCCTCCCTGCGCCGACTGCAGGTTAACTCATCCTGAGAGCAGATTATATGCTGTGTCGGCCTCCACAAAACCCCGCTGATGAGAGAGGAGAATCATCACAATCTCCAACAATACTTCGATCAGACACCTGACACAATGAAACGGAGCACGTGTGCAAAATAGCCCACTGATGAAACTGACATCTGAAACATTTCTCCCTCCGAGCGCCAATTTATCATTTTCACTCCCGGATAATAGAAAAGCAATCTTCCAACCCATGATTACACTTCTCAAGAAATCATATTTCACGTAAGGAAAGGCATGTTTTGTGAACAGGATGAATATCTAAAGTGCCAATCATAGAGTGTATACACTCCAAAACCAATAATGCAAAAAGATACATGACAGTGCATCCTCTATCTTTACTGAGGAGAGAATACATATTCTGTATCAGCAGCCAGAGTACACATATCACATCACTGCAGTGACCCGAGGAAAATACAATTCTGCTGTCGCTGCACATACATCTCACTACATTATCTTCATCCCACTTCACAGATAAAACTACAACATGACTGTTTTAGCATGACTGTGTGATAAAACTACTTTCATTTATTCGTTCGTACAGCAATTTTAATTCAATCCCATAACTGGAAAAGGATGAGATTATCACTAAGAAGCCATTAAAGTTACTACTGAACATTTGGAAGCAGTAGTGTTTTTCAAATATTGATCACTGATCATAAAGCAGCAAACATCTACTAGGATTGCACCATTAATTGTTTAATTGAGTGTAATTTTCAAATTTTTGTAGTAACTAGCCAGAGACAATTTATCTCAGCAACTGTGTCAACTATCACTGTAAATTTACTCAGATGTAACTAATTATCAGTACAACATTAGTAGCTTATTTCACAGGAAAATGAAACATTGGTTATGGTCTGGTTATTATGATCCCTATGTCTAGTGCATGTTTGTAATGTTAAGCATGCCAATATTTATCACCTTTGACAAACAAAGTACAATAGGGGATCACCTCACAGGAGTCAGAAACAGATATCTTGTGGCTATCCCGGCAGTTGTTAAGTATAAATAAACTTCACTTGTTTTTAACAAGGTTAAATAGCTGCAATGTTGAGCTGAGATATATACACAGATAAAGGACAACATTAAAACCACCCGTCTACTATTCCAGTTGTCTATCAAAATAACCCTAAACTGTAGAACTATGAACATGAGATCTCTGAGGTTGTGCTGTGACATTGGTCTTGTGGGTTGTGAGGCCGGGCCTCCAAGGGTCAGACCTGTTACGGCTCATCCTGCAGTTCCTTGATTGGATTGCGATCTGAAGAGTTTGAATGCGAGATCGTGAGCAATTTTTACAGTATAGTGGAGGCAGTGTCCTACTGGGGGATACCATTGCTTTGGGGGTTATGCTTGGCCTGCACTAATGTTTAGATGGGTGATATGTGTCAGAGTAACATCCACATGAATGCCAGGACCAAGGTTTCCCAGTAGAACATTACATTATAACAAGATAAACAAAGTAATTTACGTCACCAGGTAGGGGTTTTGATGTTGTGGCTCATCAGTGTTCACCAGTATAAACTTCACAGGCTGCGGCCATTCATTGCAACAGTGTGTGAATAAGGTTACCATATCAGTGGAGGGAAGCAAGCATTTTATATATATGGTAAAAACACCAGAGAAATGATGTGAGGCTGCAATGCAAACATAAATGTAGCCCTCATCTGATGAAAATGGTTAAACAACAAGAACAGCTTTTCACTGGAGGAATATCAGGTAGGCGCTTGTCCACTGTTCGTCTCCTGTAATACAAACATATGCTCATAAGAGCCCGGAGACAACTTAGTAAAGCTACAAATCTACTTTAGCATTTACATTTTTACCCACACAGGTTCTCCCCTAATAACCCTGAGGTAACACTGCTTTACATACTTTATATTTAACAACAGCGGTGCAGCTATTTTGAAGTGCAATCTTCCAAATGCAGATACATTCTGCATGAAATAGTTCCAAGCATTCATACTCATGTCTATTTTGAAACAGCTTTGTTTTGCAAAATAATCTGTTATTGAGGTCAGTATTGACATCACGTGCAATGTTTTTCAGCTGGTCATTTATGTTGCACTTCCACTGGGTGTTCAAATTTAGCGGCTGCATATTTTGGTATATCTCAAGCAATCAAGGACTATTTATAACCTTATTCATTACAGATGTGTGCTGTGTTTATACAGACAGAGCAGGAGATAGAATGGAAGGAGAGATGGAGAGAAATATGTGGGGAGGGGGAGGGGGAGGAGAGAACACGCCACTGAATGTCCCAAGCCATTAGAACAAGGGATATTTCTGGTTGACTGAGCAATTCATTCTCGACATGTCACATTGAATTTCTTCCATTATAAAACACTGCTGCCTTCTCCACTCCAAAGGCAGATTGCCTGCACCTATTTCACCCAGTGAAATATTGCTTCTCCCCTCAAACAATCTTTTTCATCCCAAAGTTGTGAAAAAAATTTTGAAACAGTGATTAGTCTATGTTCACAGCTCACAAGATTTCGTTTTCTTCTACTTTTGCAGACTGCACAAGCTCGCACTTTATGATTCGACACGCTTTCCCCACCAAATATGATACCATAACGTGCTAATGTGTTTATATCATCATCAATTCTGATGTGCCCCCATATGCACAGCTGCATGGTCGCTGCGTTTGCCATTCCATTTTAGGCATTATTGATGTGATATCAGACACTGCAGAGACAACAACAATCAATTTGTTACTGTCAGCCTATATGGGGCTTTGGTGCTGAAGTCAGAGTTTTACACTAAATCTATGTGTTGACACATGATGTAAAGAGGAGGACGGAGTCTTTTGGCTGAGCCAGTTGTATGATCTCTCATCCTCAGCTGCATCTTGTGCTTAGCTCCAGCACTTCACAAAGCCCTGATACGGGAAGCCTGACTTTGCTCTGTGCCTCTGACAGTTCTGACAGACCAGCAACAGAGATTGATGTTGCCCAGATAGAAAATAGAGGAAGAATGGCAATTATGTCAGGCTAGGAGAAACATGTGTCTGTGTGCTGCAATACAAAAGGCCCTTGCCGCATTGTTATCGTTTTCAATAACCCAAGGTGTGTTTGGGAGTAAATGGATTGTCTGTAGAGAGCATTTCATCCTTTTTGCCCCCCCTCTTCTCTTCTCTTCTCTTCTCTTCTCTTCTCTTCTCTTCTCTTCTCTTCTCTTCTCTTCTCTTCTCTTCTCTTCTCTTCTCTTCTCTTCTCTTCTCTCCTCTCCTCTGTCTTGCAGACACTCCCTTTTATTGTATTACTGTTTTATTGCCTTTTATTTCACATGTACAGAACAACATTTTCTGATTAAACACCATGCATCCAAAATGGCAAGACACTGATACAGACTATCAGCTTCATAAAATCCATTATACGCGTATTTCTCTTTTCAGGCCCAGCTCTTGTCAGAATGCCTACTCTTGCTTTTTGAGGGGAACTGGATGAACTGAATATGATGAGGAATCACTAGGCTTGAGTTATGCAAGCACATTTAAAGCTTTTTTCTATAATCTGTCACCAACCACAAATGCAGGCCTTATGGTTCACGTCCCCCTTATAGAAAATTATCTTAAAGCTATCATTATGGCAAATCCAAATTCCACCACTCATACTGGACTGGTTCCAGGTTGTAGTCCATAACCGCTCTCTGTAAGTCCTGCTTCACATTCCAATGAAAGGTACAGCATTGTAAGGATCTTATAATGTACTGTTCTATACTGTATACTGATTTCATTTAACGGCACTGTGGAGCTATTCATGCTTCAGAAAATACAACCATTTAGGAAGAATTTAACGACACAGTCCAGTGCTTGTCGAATCAAATAGAGTTGGAGGGGATGAGAGAGTTTGTCAGGGCCCTGGTGAGTCGACACTAATGGAAATGACAGTTTTGGAGAGAGACAGTAGAAGGGTCATGGCTCAGATCCAGCCACCCCTCTGTTTCTCTCCTGTCCAAACTGGCTGCCCTCCTGAGCCTCGTCTCGCACAACTTAATACAGCGCTCTGCTGAAAACATTGCATTTGTCCTGGCATAATTACACAGTGGAAATCAATTACACTGGAAAAATACAGTGGTGGAAATCATTACACTGGTTGTCAGGGGGAACCATCAGCAATTAGTTTTGACTAGTTAACCGACTGACTGCTCACATTTAGTTAATTGAAGGTGTAAATTTGCAGGGTGTTTGCTTTAACTTGCATTAGCAAAGGGCTTACTTTGAAAGGTTGCATGACATGTCATTTATTTGATGGTGGTGTATTCCTTTTTTTCCCCCCTCTGCATGACAGCCCAGGAAGCAAGATGCTGAGAGAAATTACAGCCTGGTGGATTTGGATTGAAATTAACTGCTTGCAACAAATCAAAGATGTGTCACTCAACCACAGACAGCCCCTAGTTAATTTATGAGCACAGAGATGAGCCTCTTTCTCTTCCAGACTCATCTATATCAGTAAATGGCACATTTATATTCAGCAGAATATGAGGTTACATTTTGTTTTACACCTGTGTTGACATTTAATTCAAAAGACAACGGCCAAGAGGGCAAGGCTATTCTCAGACCCATTTTAATGTATTTCAACATTCAGCCATCATAAAAACGAGCCCCGATTTTATTGTGATAATGGAAAAGTAGACTGGAAAAGTGGATTTGGAATTGGTTTGCACATAATATCTTGTGCTATAAAAATGAGATTTGCAGCCATAGAGAAAAACAAATCAAGATCCTTTCTTCAGTTATTGGACCATGGAAGAGAAAATGCAGTTATTTTAATGTAGCTGGAAAATGATGCTGTGTTCATAGTGCCCATGTACTGTGTCCGTCTTGGTGCACGGAGCACGATGTGATTGTCAGGCAACAGACATGCATCTGCAAAAAGACAGGTTTTGGAGGAATTAGGAAATTAAAAAAAATAATGAACTGATCCTTTCTAGCCAAAGAGTGGAATCTCACTCAACATGTCCATGAAACACAAAATGAAATTCAAAAGAAGTGAAAAGAAAAACTCAAAAAATGTATCTTAGACTCCCCTGACACCCAAATTAGCTAGTACCTTCACATTTCAACATATCAGTAGATTACAGATAGAAGTATCCTGCTGGTTCAAGCCTCTAGCCCTATTATTTGTATGCAATGGACAATATGTAGATTTAGATTTGTGTCTCAGGGCAAACAACCCTCAAGCAGCACAGTATTTCATTTCATGCTGAGCATTCAGTTGCAGCGTTGCATAAATATTCATGAGGATTCCTCCAAACCCATGATATAAACATAAGAATATGGCCAGTGACAGGCATTAGAGAATGGTCACACTGGATCAAATAGAATAACCTGTCTTTGATGCTGTGGAGGTATCAGCATTATTACTGTGATTAGAGGACATATATGAGACAGAATAGGACTTGTAGTGCTCTTCCTTCAAAACGCGTTTTGCCACAAGCAAAGCAGAGTTCAAATATGCTGGGATGATTAGAATCTACGGTAACCAATCCAAACCAGTAACGATCTGTGGGTAATATCACTGGGCTGGGTTTGGAGAAGTTCATGCATTTTGTATTTGGGAGCATGGACAGAATTCCCATAATGCCCTTTGTTCTATTCAAGCGGCCACAATCATGGCCATAAAGTAAAGCTAATGGGGAAGTGGTTTAGATGCAGCAGCTATGCATAAAATAGGAGGCAACAGTCTGCTGCACTTGCTGCACGTTGATGCTGAGCAACTGAGTTTCCACTGTCAGCTACCAGAAGTCCAATTCTAATCATACAACATAACATCCTGCAATGACAGAAATATGCTTATATAACTAATTGCATTACTGCATTACTGTATAAGAAGAACTTTGTTGTTTTTGATACCCCAAGTCATTGTTACTATTGTTAATATCAGGGCTAAGATTGCTAATGCCACTGCTTTATATTGTTAAAAGCAGCTAATGGTGGAGCCCTCATGTAAAGGAGAGAAATATGCCACTATTTACGAAGTGAATGCATTAATAATTATGTGAATATATTTTAATTACGACCCAATAATTAGCCAAACATGAGGCGTTTCTTTCTACCATTCTCTGTTAATGACTTAATCACATGCATGTTTAAACATGAGACAGTATTCAGGAAATAACAAATGTTCATTATGTGAATTCTATTAACTAAAGAGGTCCATGCTGAGCATGTGAATGCAGCTGAGATACAAATACTAAACCACTGGAAGTGAGTTTTTGTTTTCGCAGGATGTGATCTAATGTGTAATTTTATTTTACTTTCGGTATTGATTCCATTTAGTATTGATACGCAAAACAGGACTTTGTATTGGTGCTAGCTGGTGGAGCCCCTGAATCAGCTAATGGTACAGCTGCAAGTCCAACAACAGTGTGCTTTGATTAATTTGATGAAAATACATGGATTCTTTGAAAACTGCTCATTCCTGCAACATGATGAGCAAAATTGAGTTCATGAC
This sequence comes from Dascyllus trimaculatus, assembly GCA_024666655.1. NCBI lineage: Eukaryota > Metazoa > Chordata > Actinopteri > Pomacentridae > Dascyllus > Dascyllus trimaculatus. The sequence goes on along the minus strand of CM045445.1, from coordinate 11,042,685 downwards.
TCTCAGACAATGTATTAAATCACGCTGCATGCATTAACATATCTGTAATTTTTTATTCCCTCCCTGCCTCCATGTTGTTTTGACATTCACACTGTGCTGAGAATAGGTTTTAATCTGTGTGACAGGTGACGGTTTCCCTTTTCAGGGTACGATAAGGTGACAACCACCCTGTGAACACTGTAATTTACATGTGTGGCAAAACAAAGAGCTGCTTCCTCAATGTTCAGACTATGAGGCAAACAAAAAGAAGTTAGCCCCTGACATGTTACAGAATAACAGATTGCATTCTGCAAATAAGAGCCTGGAACTATTAATCATTATGTATTGGACGTTCGTTACAAAAAAACTCATTACACTGGACCATTAAGAATATGTGCAACGCTATGGGATACATTTATAATGTTTTTCATGAGCAAACCTTTCTGGAGTAACAGATGTTCTGTCAAAACACACAGTAATTAACATTTTTGCTGCATTGAAGTAAATATTTCAAAAGACAGCAACAAAGCGTGGAGGTTTGCTTGCACATGTTTTCATTTAAGCCTCATTCTGAGTTGTGGTTATTATTTTTATAATATGAGACAAATAAAACCCCATGAAAAACCAAATAGTTTGTTGTAAGAGTCATTGCAATCCACATTGACATTATAATGAGGAGCATTTATCTAACTATAAAAACCTCAGGGGTCAAATCACAAAACATGAAGGAAGGACATAATTTTTCCTCTTCCCCTAAGTGGCATTTTATTGGGCCTCTAAGATGTGACCTGTAGTATAACAGATGGGCTCCACATTTAAAAATGTGTGTTTTAGAAACTCAATAGGCATTGGACTTCAGTGTATGCATTTTTCACTTGTTTTTCTAGAGAATAGTTCCTCATGAAATCTGCTGACAGTGAGGTACATGCAGATTCAGGAAGCTCGTCTATGTTTCGGCTCAGTATGAGGAGCCATTTAGGCCTTAATGTAGCTTTAAATGAGCTTTAAGTAAGTGAAGCAAACACTAGACAAGACAAAATATAGACAGGGGCGGTAAATCCAAAATCACAACAGCTATTTATTTATAATTAAGTAAATAATTGGATTCACGTTAATGTGATCCCTGCATAATTTTGATTGCCTTCAACTTTGCAAGTAGAGCAATGTTTATAAGCGTGAATAGAGACAGCATGCCAGGATGTTTCGTATTTATGTTGCTCTTTTTCCCTCTAACACACTGTTGATGTGGCTATATCTAACACAAATTACATATGAACCCCCCCAAAAACCTGAGGAAATCTTAAATTATTAAAAGAAAACCGAAGCATATAATGTAATTACTTCCCTGGGTTTAAGGGAACGTCAATCAAGGGCATATCTTGGAATCGCTTAATGGGATATTGAAATATCCTCTTCCAGCATGTGGCACGGAAGGCAAGTGCTAATTAGTATGAATGACGAGTGCTAAGATGACTAATGCTGCTGAGGACTGGTTTTAATTGAGAATAATATAATGAAGTGTCCTACAGATTTGCCAGCGTGTAGTCTTCATCCCTTATTGGTCCACACAGGCCTAAGAACTGTAATAAAATAGCCAGCGGTATGTCCAGCAACATGATATGCCTTTTGTTTCTCCAGGTTTCATTTATTATTGGTTTGTTAAAGACATATAGCATTTAATTTTGTGTGCAAGTGGTTAAACTGCCTTTTCCTATTTTATGGATGCATGTTCCAATAAATCAGAACATGAAACGCAACATCTGCTGACACACAAGGTATAAAACACATGCAATATTCAAAACATTCCATGGGGCAATAATTGCATTACAGACGTTCTTGTAAAACTCTAAGAGATATGATTCAGCAGTGAGAATGTAACTGCAAATCCAGCAAGAACAAAATGAAGCAGGCTACCTTTAATGTCTAATCTCCCTCATCATTACTGATAAGTGTAATATATAGGCAATGGGCCCCGAGGGCTCCACATAAAAGGCAAACTCAGGGGTTGGAGGGAGGGAATAAGTGTGTGGGTGAGAAATTATCTGTGAGATACTATCTGCTCATATCCAGCAGTGTCAATTTAGTTGTTTTTCTTTAAAGGCGGTATTATTACATTTTTTTTTTACCACTCAGGGGGGCAGCTGGAACAAGCTGTAAATACAACACTGACAAATTGCTACTTATAAAGGTGATAAAGTGGAGATGTTAGCAAACAGTTACCAAATTACACAACCAGCAGACACGGGTCAATATTAGCATTTTATTTAGATGAGCTCTTCTGGTGCTTGATTGAATATGAGTCTCCTTTTAGCTCTGTTTTGTTCTCCACTAAGTCCAGAGAGCAAATACATAAGATCACTCCACTGTGTTCACCAGTTTGTAGCGATGCACATTTTCTCTGCAGGCTGAAGTGGTAAAGAGTGAATAAACTCTATTCTATAAAACAATGTCAAATTAAACACAATCTATGCACGTAACCTGACACACTGATCAAACACCTACCATCACTTCATTTGTAAAAGGCTCTTTATATTGCATTGTATTTAACTCATAGTGCTATCTATGTGGTATTTTATATTGCTCTAAGTAATATAATTTATACGGTTTTGTTCCCTTGTGCACTGAGAAATGACAATACAGACTCTTATCTGTCTCATCTCCCTCCTTATTATAATTCAGCAGAATAACAAAACAGACTGACTGGAAAGAAATTGTTTAAACTTCATAAATTAGCCAACAGTTTTACTTACAGATGGAGAATTTGCATTTTGTGTTTCTCGGCTGATCGGGACATTTCATGGCTGCGTCTACCAATGCTTCACTAGCTTTAACCAGCCCATAAGAAGATGACAGATCAGTTTTCATATATGAGGCTATGGGCTGGTCTCGGGGGCCCTAAGCAAAATTCTGCTTAGAGGCCGTCCTACCTGACCTATGAACCATGTAAACCATTTTTCCATAAGGACACACCTGACACCCTTGTAGTCTGTCTACAATCCCCTCTCATTCAAAGTAGCCTGTTCCTTCCAAATATAAGTAAATAACAAGCACCACTGTTATTTGATCAGCTGCATCTACTCAGAGAAGCTCCCCTAGATTAAATGCTACTTTGTAGGTATTACTTACTGAGAAATGGACATCCCTATTGCCCAATATGCCCAGCAAATCAACATTCAAAATTCAATACTTGATCAATAGTCAGGGTCAGTTTATTGTTTTCCACGTTGCATTAGTCATAGCTGTAACTAAACCTTGACTGAGAAACTAGATAGTCATTGTATTGTTTTAAAATGATGTGCACCATCACTTCTATATATTGTCTGGACTGCTGCAGAGGCTGCTGCTGGAAAGCACAATTTTTATTTCATGCATGTGCATATGAGAAAGGAAATGCATTTATCTTATCCGAGCTGAAGTTTGTTTACACCACTGGCGTTTATCAAATGTGAGAAATAGCTGTATTTCATTCTCACTTTTGCCAGGCACAAAGTCAGAGAGCACAGTCTGGGGAAAGTGGCGGCAAGCGAGCAAGACACAGACAGACCAATAGATGTGCTGCCTAGCTAGGTTAGCGAGACAGACAGCCTAAAGAGAGATGCACTGCAGACTCGTACATCAGCTTAACGTTGCTTTTACTTACTGACATCAAATTTGGAGAGGGAAGAACACAAGTTTACCTGATTGATTCATTCTCATGGTGTTTTTTTTCCTTTTCTCTTTTCATGACCAGAAGGAAAGAAAGAAAGTTGTAAACACTGGCATTCGAGCACACGCATGGAAGAGGCAGGGCCCTTGTATAATCTGCATTCCTATACAACATGCATAGTGGGTGTATAGCATCACCCAGCTCTGTCCTACACTAAACCAAAACAATCAGCTGAAAGATGCTAAAATGCTCCGTTAAGCTGACAAGACATGGAGCTCGCGATTCCAAACATCAGTAAGTTTGTCATTTTCATTTACACATTGTCATTTTCTACATTATAAAATAGCGCAGCTTTAAATACTGGGTCACATGCATTATAGTCTGGTCTTATTGGGTCCATCAAACTGACCTATACTAGCGGATCGATCACTTTGCTTTGCTTCATTCCTGTGAACTAGCAAATAATGTCATTCAGCTTTCCGCCATCTAAAATGTATTCTTTTCTTTCACTGAATGTCTTCAGTCGTTTTTTTCTTCTCACTGCTACATGGTGTATTGAAGTGAGACCTTATCTCGGAGTGAAACTGTCTTTACAGAAAAGCAGACCTCCTCTTCATGATCATGTTGTAGCCATTATCACTACTTAAGGACTCTATCCAAGAGGGCAACAGAAGGATAAAGCTGATGTGTAATGACTTAAGGCCTAAAACCCATTCTCCACAAAGAGACATGTTCTCTGACCTGCTAAACAGATTATCACTGCTGTAACACCATTGATTAGGTTTTATTGCTTTTTCTCCACTTTCGGCCTTGCAGTCCTTTTAAGATTTTTAATAAAATGTGGGCAGTAACTGAAGAGCATAATTATTATCATATTTTATATGAGACGTGTATTCAGAGCAGAAATGAAAGTTGTGAGTTTTATATTGATTTGCTGCAAGGCTTGGAGTGTGTTATCCCCTCATGTTTTCGGTGTCTCGCTGCAGGCCACCGTCTATCTCGGAGAGGGTGTCAGACATAAATTTGTCAGTGTTAGTGTGTGCATGTTTTTTAAGTCTTGCTGGAGTGGCTGTTCAGTAACACTTCACAGAAACTGTCTTGCAACCATTTTACTCTCCTAATAGCATGTGTGCTGTTTGTCTGAAAAGAGAACACCTCATGCTCAGAATCCAATCATTTTATTGCCTGCCTCGGCTGTACCATACTATCTGTATGACAGGCTGTCCATTCCTTCCCATTAAATAACCTATTAATACAAATTACATGGAATAGACAGCAGCAAAATTTGCTATTGATCAAACATTGTTGTTATAAAATACATTAATTAACCATAGCTGACTCAGTAGCAATTGTAAGGGAATTATTGTGAAGGTAAAGTTGTCAGTGGTGCTCAGATCTCCGATGTACAAACCTACAAGTAAAGATGGCCGACAGAAGCAAATGTAGAGAAGGTTCAGAGTTTTATTTATTTGGGTCTATCTTAGGATTTTCCAAAGTAAGATATAGATTGCATAATTGTTTTCAGATAAGTGTTTTTGCATGTTCTCAAATTTAGCAGAAATTATAAAGGACAGCCAGAGGTAGTTTCACCAGTAAAGAATTTTCCCATGTACAACTAGCGCATTGTGCTCACTTTGAGTGGACACACATATAAATGTTTTCATTGCTCATACTTCAAAAGACATTTTATCTGCTTTCACTGCTACATTTCCCCTGAAAAATATTCTTCTTCCATCTCTTATTCTCCGACTTATTCTTTGACAGCTTTCAGCCTCAACTGACAAACTAATTCATGTTCTTAAACCAACAGGTCAGCTACAGTGCAGTGGCTGCTGTGCACACAACCGACCCGTCAACTAGTTACAGTGATATTCAACTGATGTTTCAACTGCTTTTAGTAGTCCACTGCTTTGATCTTGTTTTGTTAACTGAGAGGAACTGCACTTCAGCTGACATAGCGAGCTCCGTTTTTCACGTTTTCCAGATTTCAGTCATACTCTAGTGGCAACCTCTGGGGCTGAAAACATAGACGTGATAAGAACTGCAGTTCCTCGAATGGCCACTTGACGCTACTCTAAAAGTGAGTCATGTCTTTATTAGACTCCCATATTAAAATGTTCAATATCATAGCAGAAATGTAACATGTTTACAACCTGGTACAAAAACTGTTTTGGTCTATATAGTTAGATTAGCTGTTTGTGGCAACTATACTCAGGGTGAATTTTTATATACCGCACCCGTCTTAATTGCATTAGAGTCTAAAATTATGCATAAATAAGAGCCTGACTGTTTTGAGTGACAGGTGGGTGCCATCATAGGCCCAATATGGCAGTTTTACTCAGCACTAAAACTTGTTTTTTCTTCTGTACTTACATTCACGCTATAATTTTAACCTTTTCAACACTTCTATGTTTACCACTGGGGCGGTTTCTTTTGCTAATTGTACAGTAGTCCCTCACCATATCACGGTTCACTTTTTGCGGTCTCACTGTATCGCAGTTTTTTAAATTGTACACAGTTACCATATCAACCAGAGCACTGTGTTCTGTATCCTGGGCGCTGATTGGCTCAGCTACCGTAGCACCAGTCTCCTCCTCCCTTGCATAGCATGCGTTCAGCATCCTTATCCATTTCGCATCGACGTCTGATCAACATCTGATCACTGCGCATAGTGTTGCTCTTTGGTGTTGTGTTTTTGTGAATTTTTTGTAAATAATTAAATTTATTTCAAGTTCTATAATGTTCATTAAATGTTCTGTGCCTTCCAAGGCTTCTGGCACCGAACCCAAGTGCCAGAGGAAGATGCTCAACATCGCAGAAAAGGTGGAATTCCTAAAGGAAGGGAGAAGCTATACTGTACCCATATAGAATTTTATATGTTGTTACAATTACATAGGTTTAAGAGTGTAGAAAGTGTTTAAGAACATAGGAAGTGTTTATAAGAGTGAGGGAAAGGTTAATAAAAGTGTGGGGAGGGTTTATTAAGCCTTGAAATATATGTAAATAATAAAATAAATCTAAGGTTGCTACTTCGTGGATTTCGCCTATCGCAGGGGGGTTCTGGAACCTAACCCCCACGATAGACGAGGGATCACTGTATACCAATTGCCACAATGTCTTTCAATATCTCTACTACTTTAAATGTTACAATAACGATTTAAAAAAAAATCTATGAGCACAGTTAAATTTGCTTCAGAAGCGTTTGAGTTTTCTAGTTTGCTTTATGCGACAGTGACTATAAAAGACAAATTCCTATACAGCATTCTACAGCTTATATACTAATCTCTCCCTATATGTTTTTGTTTTTTTCTGGTTTCTTCACTTCACGCTACTTACCGATAACACAATTTGGTTTGATGCATTCAAGTCACTGCCTCAGAAAACGTCTGCTCGTAAATTAAACACCTTTTTTTTTTTTTTAGCTGTCGTGTGCATATTTTCTCCATGGGTGATGGTAATCATAATAGCTCTGAGCATGACGTGTACCTGAGCTTGACTTTAAACAGGATTTAAAATGACAAAAGAGAGATTGCACTCGTGTGTTTTGTAACACTTATACTCCAGCGACAAGCATCAGACAGCTCTTATTCGTGAAGGTGTCGCATGTTGACAGGATCCCGCGCTTAATATGGAGGGGGTTGTGCAATAAATAATGATTATTAGGTTAATTAATTATTTTGCATTTATTACTCTTTTGTATCGCCATATAATTACGCTGTACCGCTTTAATTGAATCTGAGCAGGAGCCAGCAGAAGATAATTTGTTTTCACCTTACCAAATGGTTGCAGTGTTGCCAGGCTGAGAGGAAATGACATATAGCAGAAAAGCATAATTCATCTGGCTGAGACACTGATACCCAACCATCAGAAAGGAAATTAATTCGACTCCCTGGCTGCACAGCCAAACAACATTAAAAACAGGAATAAATAACAACAGCAACCAGGCTGAATTGGGGATGTAGTGGAGCTTGCTTATCTGATATGAGGTGTGTGGGCGACTGCGTGGGTTTTTTTTATGTGTATGTCTGTGCAAGAGTGAATGAGATTTGATTGGTGGGCGTATCACTGTGTGTTGTACGTGAAGGCGCTGCTTCGTTGTGCATGCAAGAGCCACTATCAAACGGGAACATGACGAAAAATGGTTTGCATATGCATCAGTGTGTCCATAATTACAAAGTAGATTTCCTGGCGACTATCATGGATTGTTGACCATCTTTAAGCAAGCACTGGAGAGCGTTCAGATGAGGATTATCTCCTCCAGCACAGCACAGCAGAGTTTAGCACTGTATGTCATTGATTAAGCTTGCGTTTATTACATGCCAACACACATCCCACTTGCATAGTGTTTCCCTGTGTCTTTTAACAGGTACTTAAAAGCACCCTATCTAGGAAAGACAAATGTACATGTTATCTGAATATGTGAAGGAATGCAGCACTCTTTATTCTATGTTTAATCAAAATTTCTGCATTATGTTATTGCTAGTATATATTGGTGTGTGTATATTTATTTATGAATCAATTAATTTGTCATTCTGTGACATGGAAATATATTTCATAATTATGTGGCATAGAAGAGATGCAGAGATTACACACGCCAGAGCAACACATTATATGACCTATATTCCATTTTATATCCATTCATATTAAACAATAATTACCAGAGTTGAAGGGCAGAAGTAATTGAACAGAAAGATAATTTACAGAACGCAGTGTGACACTCCTGCTGAGCTGCAATCTGTAACACCACAGATTACATTAGGAGGATGGTGAACATTAAACAGTATTAGATGTTCACTTAAACAGGATCCAAATGAAAGAAGACACATTCTGACACACTTCAAAGCAGACATTTGCAGACAAATATGACATAACAGCAGAACTTGGCTTATGTATTCTCATGGCCAGTGGCATTGATTTTCATGTTTATTCTGACCTCTTCTTTCTACTCTGGAGAGCTGGATGTGACAGGTGGATGAAAAGACTTTTCTATGTGTTTACTGCACCACTAGAGGTGCAGTGAGTAGTGCATCCCACAACCCTCTGTTTACTCCTGTGTTTATTGATGAAACTCTGGCTATTTAATTGATACAATAGCGTTTGTTAGAAATTCTCATGGTCCTTTTTCATTACAGACATTCTGACATGTCATATAGGTGTAATTAATAACATTAATTATGCTTGCGTTCAATCTAGGTGAGCATGTTCCGAGGATATGGTGTTGTGTATACTGTGTTGTGAGTCTCTGAGACTTTCATGTAACACGAACATCATTACTACATTTGCTTTTCCTGCTATGACAAATCTAAATGTTTGCAGTGAAAATAAAATTGCAATAAATAGATTTTGTGTGTTTTATCATTTATTTCCTTTTCAAGTCATATATTCACAAAATCAATCTGACATATTGAGTGTTCTATTTGATTTATACAGTTTCAAAAACAACTTCTCAGGATTTTCCTCAGCAACCAGTAACCTCGGTATTTTTCTTTTTACTGTGCCCAACTTTACTCACTGAGCTTCTACTTCTTTATGATTCTGTTTTTACACAAACCTTTCAACTGTTTCACTAGTAACTTGTTTCTGCACATACACTGCAAATACCTATAAAGCCGATCACACAGTCTTACAGTAGGTGGGCTTCTATGGATCCCTGGCGTGCACATATTCTCCCCCAGTGCTGTGAGGTACTTCTACTCAAAAATAATATCTCTGATCTGGCTGTCTGGAAATAACAGTTTCCAGTAGCAGCCTAAAAGTAACACTTTTATCAGTTTCTAAGTCAGAAACAAAACAAAGTGCATTGGGAGAATTGTACACAGGCTGCAAGTACAAAGCAAGCACTTACTGAACAGTAAAACAACAGAGTGCACAGGGTTATGTTGGGCGGCCAGGGATACATTAGTACTATTTGGTATTTCTATGGACGACATGATGTGGTTGGATACTAAAGCACTTTCAGCAATGGGCGGAGATGAAACCTGCCTGGCTGAATCATCACTGCAATTATCAACTACAATAAAAAGACTCCTTTCTTTGACAGAGAGTCAGAGGTACAAGTCTGTGTACAAGGGATTTTAGGAGGGTAAAATTGCATTCTGCAAAATAATAGCCTTTTGTTTTTTGCTCTGCAATCTAATATCTCCTGTAATCAGCGATTAGGTGCTGATTGTTTATTATATTTTCCTTCATGATAGAAGGTGACATTGAAAGAATGACACCCTCCACTCTAATCCTGTGGAAACTGTGCTGGGTTGATGTGTTTGGTAATTGGGTTCAGCTACTGATGGGTTTATCATTTTCCATTCAGGCTAATGCTTTTTGTATTTTTTTTCATTCATTTGTGACAAGAGTGGATTTAATCAGTTTTGTGTAGTGTGTTTATCCATTCATGAGGTCAGTGGTGTTAAGGAAGCCAGCATCAATTAAATGTATCATGCCTCCTTCAAAACTGTATAAATCAAAGGTAGAAAATAAATACTTTATACAGACACCACACGTTACCATATGGTAAAGTACATCTTTTTACCTATAACATAACAATGCATTAATAATAGAAATAGGCAGATTAAAAACACTCAAGATTTCATTTTGTAAACATCATATAACTTGTTCTGTAAGACGCTGACAACTGTACAATGTGTGCTTGTATTACCAAAGTTCAAAAAGTAGTTTGAAATACCACATTTAGCATAACAAGAACAGGGTGTATTGTTTTCTCAGTGGCCTCTCTGCACCACCATCTCCACCCTTTCCATTTGCTGCGGTATTTTCTCATATTTTTCTTTTTTTTCCTCTGTATTTTCATAATTATTAGATTGCCTGTTGTTATTACATTTGACCAGTATTTTTATATTATGTCTGAAACACAGATGCAGCCAGGGAACATTTCTAACTTACGCTGTTTTGTGGAGAGTGTTACATTACATTTCCCTGCAATAGAGAGCAGTGTCAACTTATTATTATTATTGTTATTATAAGCAATGTGTTTAATAAAAAGAGAGATGTTAAAGAGCATCTGAATTATTATACTGTGTATGCAACTGAATATGTGTGCATACGGACTAGTAAATGTGCAGATACTGTAAATGAAAGAGCCACAGTGGACATAAAAATTAGACGGTAGAGTCAGAACAATGGGTGAAGTTCAATATTATAAAATAACAACGGCAGGCAATTACAAAAGAAGCATAGCTAACCAAATGAGAAAAACACAGATGACTTATTGTAATGATGCTAGGGCAACGTAGCAACAGAGATATGTGCAGCCAGAGGCAGCCTTCAAAGACCTAAATGTAATCACCAGCCTTGTTCCAGGACCGTCTCATCCACAGTCCCAGAGGCTCCAACAGAAAGGCTCTGGGAAGCAGCTACAGCTGAATGGAGGTGGGGCGGTTACATTTGGAGCTTCCTGAATGGGACTATGTCATCACAAGGAAAAGTCGCATCTTAGTGTGACTCATTTTTTCTTTTAAACAATCCAAAAACATACCACTTAGCAGGCAAAGATTAGTTACTCAGGTAAACAGACTCTTTTGATTATTATAGAAATAGATTTATACTTTTCACTGACAGCAGCCCAAAGGATCAAAGCTGCAACACTGGCAATCAATCAAATGTTTTCATCTCTGGAATAATACTAGCAAACTACAACACTGTAGTTCAAACTTTGCTTTTCCCCCTACACATTTCAAACTGATAACTTTTTTGCAGTTGTTGCCAGGCTGCTCCTGTGTATTTGTGCTGAGCCATAAAGAAATACAAGCTGTGGATAAACATGTCTAGACTTTGAGAAGCAGCAGTGGTCTGAAAATACAGGTGCATTCAGACAGAGCATGAAGCGGAAACTGCAGCAAAACAACAGAAAGAAGTGAAGTTTGTGGTAAGTTCAGAGTGTGAGTTTGATCCACGGTATAAAAACACACACAGAGACATAGATGTCACGGATAACATCTAGTAGCTGTTTGTACTGCTGGAAGTAACATGTTACAAAGTAACACATTACTATATTTCCAGTGGCAACAAGTCAAATGAAATAATACAATTACAATTACTGAAATTTAGATGGGATTGTTTCTTGTTACTTTTGTCTTCCAAGATTTGTTGTAAGGACAACTGCAGATTAAACAAATGTGGCCTGGTTGTCATCTGACCCCACTTTCTTAACATGGAAGGGGCCCTAACCCTCCACCCTCCATTACTCTCCCTGTAGCTTCTGTGCAGGTCTCCTGAGGCCTGCTAGTTCGCTGCTGGATCTCCGCCACTCGTCCATGCCTGCACAGGTTCTTCTGCAAGACCGGCTTTGTGGTTCAAAAGCCTATGTGGACTGGGCCTCGCTTTAAAAGTAACACAAAAGCTACTTTCTATTGTTACTTATAACCTTGACATGCATGGATTAGACACGTAATAGATTAGACAAGTAATATAATTACTTCTAAATTAGTACCAGTAACAATAACTGATTACTAGTTTTCAGTAGTTTGTGCAACATTGCCTGTTTGAGGTGAATTAGTTTGACTCACCAGACATACGTAAGTTGTGGGTATAGCCCTGCCACTGACCATCTCCACCCCTTCTTCTATCTTTGTGTGACAGTTTCCAAAGTCATCTGAGTTTCCAAATTTTGACGTGGATTTGTATCATGCAGTAAGACAACCTTGCTAGTTGTTTTTGGTAAATTAACTATTTTAAAGACTGTACTTGCATCTCTGCATGAAAATATTCCACCAAACCATTTTCCATATCACTATTTCGATGCATCCCTTTGCTTAACTCTGTCCAGTACGACTGGGATTGTTGAAAGAAATACAAACCAGCTTTTTTCCCCCTGTATAATAGAATGACAATGAGGTGCAGTCAGACCATTCTGTAATGCAGAATGCAACACTACAGCAGCACTAGAATAATACTAGCTAGGTGTGTGTTTTAGTAAGACAACTGACATTTAAAAGTAATACAAATGTTATTTTCCTGTATATCTTATAACTTTACATGCAGTAATTTGAAAAGTAATTCAACTGGTGACTGTAGCTAATTACTGATTTTCAGTAGACAGCAAAACATTGACTGTTTAAAGTGAATAAACACAGACAACAAATTTTTTTTAGGGCAAACCTAAACTATTTGAGGTGAAAATTTCTAGAACCCATGGTTTTTGTGTTAATTGCTGAGCTGAATGAGTCGTAAATGACTTCATTTCTGGCAAAGATGGACAACAGTTATATGAGAGTACTGGATGTAAATCTAGTTTTTTTATTGATTGTATTATATATCTAGATGTAGATACTGCAAAGACCGTAACACATTCCACTGTTATTTTACCTGATCATGAGTATTAGCATTAAGTATGCTAGTACAACTCTTACCAACCAAGTTACATGACAGAAAGTAGTATTTTGGGTGAAACAAGCCTTTAAAATTGTAAGTACTTTGACATAAAGCAATATTTTATCTTGAATAAACCTTTAATCTATCACTTGTTAGAAAGTATTGCTTGGGTGGATTAAACCTTTAAAAGTACAAGTACTGGGACATCAGGTAGTACTTTGTGTGGAATACTTCTTGAATAATCTTTTGAAACCATAGCATCTTGGGTGGAATCCGCCTTTAAAACAAGAAGTCCCACACTTTAACGATCATTCATGGCAGTAGGTTGCGCTGCCTCAAAATGAAGAATGCTGGAAGAAAAGGTAAAAACTAATTTAAGGCTGTTGTCGTTGTTTTAGGAGAAAAAAATGGCGGCTGCTACCTGTTAGCATTAGCATGGATGACGCAGGTGAAAACAGAAGAATATGTAAAGTTTTTCTAGGCTTGTAACCTGTCACTGAATATATATAACTGTCACATTGAATACACTGATCTAAAAATGATGTAGGTTAAAACAATAACATGCGGGCAGAGAGCAAATAAAGAGCGTTAATTGTGATTAATTATCAGAGGCATCATGTCAGGAACATGCAGTGTCTAGTGGGAGGGGCCTGGTGTGTTTGGGGCGTGGCTGGCTTGTTCACACATTTCTCCTTGTTCATCACTCCGACAGGCAGAGCCGAGGGCTGAGCGGGATACTCTCTGTACTACATCACACTCACTAATTGCACCATCTGTGGAGTGTTGTTCTGCTGCTTGTTTTACAAACGCTGTGTTTAGCAGATGGGCCAGCTAGCTACTTTCTTCCTCCAACTGCTGCTCCAACTAGTTTGCTAACTTGGACAGATAAACTTCTGACGGAGGAGACACACGGACGAGTCCCGCGTAGCTCCTGTTTCTGACGGACTTTTACTTCGCGGTCATCTTCGACACTTTATCTCCAGTTTTGCGCGTTTATTCATTTTTTCCTGCGCGTGAAGAAGAAGAAGGAGGAGGAAGAGGAGGTGGACCCACGCTCCGCCGCCGGTCTCGTGGCTCCTTTGTATACAGCAGCGGCGGCAGCAGCTGTGTGTAAATGCGTGGACACGGCGCGTCTGCTGCTCTGTGAGGGACACCAGCTTCTTCTTGGGCTCAGTCCAGCCTGCACTGTCCTCAGAAATGAAGCGGCAGAACCAGGCGTAGAAGAGGAATACCAAAACTTTACCTGCTCTCCCCTCCTTCCTCCAGTGTCTCGGTGAACCCGACCAGGCTTGGGTCAGCTCCGCTGCCTCTCTTCCTCCATCTGTCTGTGCGCGCTTGGATTGTAAACGGCAGAAACACTGAGCTCGGTGCAGAGCGGCTCCACTCAGCTACAGCTGCGCGGCTCCACACACTCTCACCATGGATGTAAGGTTTTATCCGACCGCTGGTGGGAATTCTATCCCAGGAGAGCCACCCAACCTGGATTTTGCCCACTGTTTGGGCTACTACAACTTCAACAAGGTGAGTTTTGTGCTTTGTTTTTGCGACCACGTTGGTGCTGAAACGTTGAGCGCACCGGACTCACGTAGCCCTAATAAGTACAACTCTGACTAAAAATTAAGTTCAGCTAAATTGACCTCTCTGAAGTTGCTTAATTAATACTTCCCTCCTCTTGCTGCTACTAACTTAGTTGTCGTGTGCCTGTGGTGAAATGGAAGCACAGGACAAGTGTATAGTGGCTCAGCAGTGTTACTTTTTGTCCTCATTGCACTGCTAAACTCTCACCAGAGGGATGTGATCCACAGTCATGGGCGCTGTTGCCTTTACGGTTTCATGTTCCTCAACATCAGAGGTGGATCATTGCATCAGCAGCCCACATTACAGTGAGAATGTGATGAAAATAAGATAGTGTGTCTCAAATGAACTGCTCTGCTCCATGATGCATGTTGTAGGAATGTTTTTTCTTTTACTCCTCCTTTGGTTTCTAACAGGGTATTTAACTTTATTCTGAGTGTCTTACTGGCATGCTGTTGATAGCTTTTGCAGACAGCCCTTTAAATGAACTCTCTGTTTATCAATTTTCAACTTTAATTAGAAAATTAGAAAAACATGTGCAGGCAGTAAGAGTAAATAGACAGCTCACTATTTAACTGTTCAGCATGAATGCAATCATTGTCAGCATTGCACTGTGTTGTGCACTCATCTTACACATGGCATCAGTTATACCCTCAGACTGTCACAGTGTGCACAGTTTTATCTGCTCCCTGCCAGGTTACATAGCATACACTCTGCACCGTTTGCAAGTTGTTTCATTCACTTCTCTGTATCTGTGTACAAGCTGCACTATGTCTGAGTTGTGAATAAGAACGTTGCTGCGATATGACAAGTTTATTAACTCACTGAAACGCACTGCAGAGCTTATGTAAAACACACTTGATGGTTTGTGATAGTTAGTCTGTGATGTAACACTTGAAATATTAGGCCTGTGATCCATCAGCAGCTTGACTCCCATGTAGACCGGCAAGAAGGAGCATGATTATGACAGACAAAAATCACACAACTGCTGTGTGTGGTTTTTATGAAGTCTAAACAATGGTACCTCCTACATCCCCCACCCCTGCTCAAATACACACACGCAGACACACGCAGACACACACTCTACTACCCCCTCCCCAAATTATTCAGCCCTATAGTGCAGCTCTGTTTGCAATCTGATGCTGCTCAAAACAGTTACCAGGTTTGTCTCACTGTTTCATCAGCTCTTTGTCATGTGGCCAAGTTGTCATATGTGCCCAATTTCATCATGTCTTCATCAGCCTTGAGAAACTTTAACTACATTGCTTTGAATTGGTGTAAGAGTCGAAGTGCGATTTTATTCCTGCTCATAAATTCCCCAGGTCAAGTGAAATTTTCCATCTGTAACAGTAATTGGCCACAATGCAAAAGGAGGCAGCGAGCAAGCGAGAGGGAGGCTGGTGAGAAGGTGCTTATCCAGTATCTCTACCAGTTATGTTGGAGAGAGAGAGAGAGAGAGGGAGGGCGAGTACAAAGCATGCATTTCATGCTAATTACAATGCCTTTCCACGGTGAACAAATAGGCTCTTTTGCATGCATCTTTCAAATAAGCCTCCAATTTATTTGAATCAGCTCGCTGAAAGGTAGCACAATGCAGAGCGGTTAGTCATCCAAAAGATGTGGCATGCTTACAAGTCACACAGAACTGAAGCATTACTTGTTTAATCTATTTATAAGCTGTCACAGCACCTTTTGCAAACAGCAAAACTTTCACTAGATTCACAGTTTTGATTTGAAAACAGGCAATACCCTCCCAAAACGCTGGCGCAGGAAATGTTCAATTTTAATGACAACAGAGACAGAAGGGCCCAGAGGCACTTTGAAACATCAGAGATTCTTTTAAATTTACAGAAAAATCCAAGCGAGTGGCACAAACTTAATTAGGTGCTGCAGTCATGACTAATGAAGCTGCCTGTGTCTTTGGCACTGAGATGAAGGAGAAGCAGAGGTGCTGAAGAGAAACATGCCACAACTTCACACAGCTGAATACCGCTCATAAAATCTGTTTAGCAAGAAAAAAATTGCTCGCTTTAATCTGATAGAATTAAACATGGTTCCTTTTTTTAAAAATCAAAACTCAATATGTAGCATTTCATTTCTGGGACTTTTAAACATCAACTGCAGTGTTTGGGTGACAGGGCTGTCACAGTAGGGTCCCTATCTCCTAAACTACCTCGACTTGAGGTTGAACACGGATCAGCTATGCTCAAGGGCAAACCCACCAAGGCTCCTGCTTTTGCTGATTGGTTGTTACTGCAGGTTGCGTTGTTTTCAATTTATCTGACAATGACTCTTAGTTTTCCTGGCTGTTTGCTTTGTGCTCAGAACACCTGGTTTTAGTCAGTACAAATCATAAAAGCTGCCTTTTGAAGTTGGAAAACTTAAACTGAATACATGGCTTTATAAATACATATTTGTGCATCTTGTTCTCATTTGTCTAATTTCTTATTTTTGAGATGTCAGTGATGCGAGACAGTTACGTGTTTTTTTTTCTGGGCACACTACTCATTCATGCACAGCATCAACCAAAGACAAGGAGCTGTTGGTATTTGACTGTTTTTGGTATTTATAAAAATCAAATGTGATTGACTTTAATGGTTTCATGAAAGAGACCCAGTGTTATTCCCATATTTATGGCCATCTGGTCTCTTTTTCCTCAAGGTTTAATAATGTTTCAGATACAGTATCCATTTAGTGTGTGCTTTCATTACCTCCAGGCGCCAAGAAATCACCAACAGATGTTAATACAAACTCTTCACCTGCACTGGCGCTAACACTTGAGGTTTATTTGCAAAACTAATTCCAGCACCACTGAGACATCATAATTCTTTGTGGTTGGGAATTTACCATATTAGAGAATTTAATAGCACCCTTGCAGATGGATATGGATAAACACAATGATAAATGGCTTAATAGCAGAATTAGAATTGTAAATGTAAATGTAGGGCCTGGGATGTTGTTTATGTGTAGTGTAGTAAACAGACATGCAGGTTTTGTGCACAGTAAACAAGTTATGTTTTCTTAGCAGTGTTAGCTTCTTTTGATAAAGAGCTGCACTGATTAGTTCTCAGCTACTAAATTTATCATCAACCATTTGATAAGGAAATAGCCTTATAACTAAGAAAATTAATTGGAAATTCCCTGGTTTCTTTACCTTTCTGTGACAGTGAACCTATTATTTTTGGGTTGTGGGCTTTTGGAAACACTGATAGCAATTTCCTACTAACCAACCGATAAATCGAGAGAGTAACTGACACATTATTGGACAATGAACATAATCATTAGTTGTAGTGTTGTTTTTTTTTTTTAATCAAACCCCATTTCTGATTTGTAAATTAATTTATGAGTATTTCCCTTTTTATGCAATAGCTTTTATTAGCCTTGTTAGAATTGCTATTCCCACGCTGGATTCAAAATAACTTGCATCATCAATATATCAAAGCAAAGAAAATGACATTTTTAGCATTTTTTCATCAGTTTGTAATTAATATTGACTGACATCTTTATTAAAACAAATTCAGTGGTTTGGTTGTCGCACTGAAAAGAGATACAGCACGGGGCTCTTGGGCCAAGGTAGCTGCTTAAGCTCTGTTTGTTGTAGTATTAAACCACACTTTGCAGTTAACACCAGTAACCATGGACATCACCAAACCTACGAGGATTAACTTCTTAAGAACTACAACTTTATCTGTGAAAGACTAAATGTGCTGTATAACCATTGATTGGAAAGTTGTTCAGGACTTGACGTGGCGGTGTAGCTGCAGTTATCAGGAGATTTTAATGAGCCCGCAAAATGTAGGTGAAACTTGTTTAGGTCCATGTGGGCCCCGACTGACATATGCATATGTAAGGAAACCTAAAACAACAAAGATTTAAGGATCTGGGGGAAGGGTCTTAGTGAATTACTGTATTTTGACAGCAACAAACCCCCGGGAAATAATCACTAATTGTGTCCAAACCACAGTGTGTCAGGCTTCTTTTGTCTCTGCTGTCCCTTCGCTTCATCGGGAGGGAAGGGGTTAAGACTCTGCTCAACTAGGGGGCCTTGTGCATCTCTCCAGTGTACACAGCTGGTGCCATTTCATCACACACATTCTAAACATATCCAAACACAACTTTAAATGTGTGCGTGTGTGCGCGGTAATGCTGTGTGTGTGTGTGTGTGCAGGGGAGGGGGTTGGGTGTAACCTTAGAGGCTGTCTGCTTTGTCAAACTCAACAGTTGATGAATATGACTCCAAGGTGCATGTTAAATGTTTAAATGTCCAAGAAGTGAATAGCTGATGTGTATTGCCGAGTCTTTTAATTGTGGCTTGTCAGGAGATGTAGTTCAGCAGATTTATTAAACACCTAATTTTCCCACTGAGACTAGAGAGTGTTATTTTTAGTCCGCCTGCTACACACACTGTACTCAGAGATCCTGCCTCTAAAAATGACTGCTCTGTGTCACAGACCACACGACACATGCGTCTACACCGAGCAGATGTTCGCATTTTGTTAATGCACAGCTCTCCACCTCCTGCACGCTGTTCCTTGTGAACTGATTGATGATTGTTGCTGTGATCCTACGAGGATGCAGCAGCTATAGAGACATAAGAGAGAGGAGGCCCAAACGAGAGGTCTAACAGCCTCTTATCAAACCATGAGCCTGATAGTTTCTGATTTCTGTGGCACCACATTATCACAGCCGTCACTCTCTTTACTTTGTTGATCACACTGAAATGTTGACTTACAGCACAAATGCCCGCGCACACATCCGTTGAGTCTGCCTGAATTAGGTTCTTTTCATTTCAACTTGTTATACCAGAATAATGTGATGATTTGAACCAATGGTCTGAACCTGTGGGAAACACAAGACCAGGTTGTCTGCTTTGTTTATGAGGTGGATGTGACAAAGGCTCTGAAATCTTAGACAGACATAGACCATTACCCAGATCAGCACTCGTAAAGACCCTCTGTAATCCTGCCATCACTGCTCATAAATCCACTTCATTACATCTCCTCATGCATTACTCAGCGTGGTTCATTTAAGCAGACCTCACACTCGAAAGTTGTTGCT
The DNA here is from genome assembly GCA_024666655.1 of Dascyllus trimaculatus. Taxonomy (NCBI): domain Eukaryota; kingdom Metazoa; phylum Chordata; class Actinopteri; family Pomacentridae; genus Dascyllus; species Dascyllus trimaculatus. The sequence goes on along the minus strand of CM045445.1, from coordinate 11,023,103 downwards.
CAACTTGTGGGTTGAGGACCCACAGGGCACCATGTGGCCCTCTGACAGGGCACAAGACAAAGACTATCTTGGTGCACTGAGAGTTGGCTTCAGCTTGTGATCTCATGACCAGCAAAAAATAAGAGCCCCCCTCTAAAACCAGTAGAAGAATCCATCCTGCCATGTGCTCATAATATTATGTTTTTCCTTGACAGTGTTCATCCTGACTAGACTAAAACAATTATCTCTTTATGGAGTATTTGTAGCAGCATGGCTGTTTCAAAAACGTCTCTTTCAGCGGTACAAAGAGGACAGATGCAGAGGGGAGTCACATTTATTATCATGTACACAGCACCACTATGCCATCCATCAAACCATGTAAGCACCTGAGGAAAAATAGTTTATCTTGACATCTAAAGTCATAAAAGAAAAGTTTGTTTTTCAGTTGCAGTGCTCCAAGTTATTTATGAGTCCTATAAATGTCTCATTTTTTAATGCATTTAATCATTTCTCCACAGATTTTTAATCATTAGATTTGAAATAGAGAGTTCTATGTGCAGTATAATACAGTCTGCTGCTCAAAATTGCTTTTTGCTTTCTTATTGTTTTTCTCCAAAATATGTAATTATTGGATGTACCATTAAAGTGCAAATGAAACATGACACAGTAATAATTCTAGCACTGAATTTAATCAAACACAGTGCATATAGATTTAAGAGCTATCCACATGCCCTTCAACTGCAAATGTTGCGTGACAAAACGCAAACATTTAAAGTGAAGTGTTTTTTGGTGAGACGAGCCACAAAGCCAGAAAAGCTGAGCCCACTCCAGAAACATCCATAAATCATAGTTGCACACAGACTCTGAACTCATCTACGAGGCAGTTGTTAACCTCATGTGCAGCTCCCTCTGAAAGAAGAAAAGATGACATCGTCCAGGTCAGAGAGGGGCTTGAGTTTTAGTTTTAAGATTTGATGATCTTTAGAAAAGATTGAGCTACTACTTAACTGAAGTAGCAAAAACACTTGACTCACAAGAGTTTTGCTAAGCTGCATGTATATATCACTGACATGAAAAATAGTACATTTGCTGCTTAGGTTAGTTTATCTTGCAAGGTCAGGAGTAAACATTAACTTCCAGAAGTCATTCTGAAGGAGTCATCTTTTTGTGAAGACTGTGCCCGTTTGAATCAAAGCAGAGCCCATGCAAGAGATATTTTTCCACTGTGATCGACTGTTTTAATCTGGTTTTGGCTCACTACATCTTTGACAGCCTCAACCTTGCTGACTTATTAAAAGGAGGAGGGGGGAAACTCCCCGTGCCCCAGAAAAACTGCTTTTACCGTGAATTAAGCAGTTTTCAAAACGACCAGTCAATCACTTCTGGACGGCTGATTCAATAAGTGTTGTGTCCCTTTAGTGGTTAGCCTCGCTGTTAAGACACATTCATTTTTAAAGCTTTCCAGAGAGGCAGCCGTTCCATGTTTCATAGATCTAATGTCCAATTCTCTTAATGGGCTCACAGACTGTATCAAAACATTCTGCTGTTTTGCTTTTAACTTGACTTGCTTGACTTAAGCCCTTGGCTCTGTTCAAGAAGCATAGGCCACTGACAAAAGTCCTCCGTCTTGCACAGTTATGGGTGATATTTTATAGCCAGGTCCAGTTGAATTCATTGCATTTATCTCTCTATTGGACTCCTTTCCTCCAGCTGTTCCTGCTGTTTGCTTGTAGGTTAGCTTAAAGCAAAGTAGCTGCAGTATACCATGTTTTTTAAAATTGAGACATGAGTCCTGAAATGCATTAGTTAGTGCTTTTTAATGATTTTTTTCGGTGCTCCTATACAGCTGTGACCATTCAAACTAAAGCATTCTACTCACTGTACCCACCCTTGTTCGTGTTTCGGCTTCAGTGTGAATTTCTTTCTCATTATAGGAGTTTGAGCTGCAGGTGTGTAGTATTACATGTTACACAGTGTGATTAATCCTCCTTTTTCCTCCTGCCCCCCTCCCACATCACACATTCCCATAATGCAGTGTGTTACCAGGTTGCACTAAAAGCACTGACAATAGTAGCAGGTGTGCAAATATCCCTCAGACCCGTTGGACAAAGAGCTTAAATAATGCGGGTAAATAAAACTTTTATTTGAATGGTCAAATAGACGGCGTGTTGGAGCAAACTGCTGCAGGCTTCAAGGAAGACTAACTTTAAACACAGCTTGTTTAACATGCAGCAGAACATGCAATCACCACTTTAAAAACATCTTTTTAAAAATCAGAGAGATGTATGCAGCTTCCAGGTAAAATACACAACCTTGGACACTGTTTTGCCTCCTGTTTGCATGATGAGGTGTCAGTGATTGCCAGCTACTCCTTCTCACACATAAAGTCTGTGGCAGTTGGATAATGTTAACAGTAACAACCATAGGAGCAATACTGCAGCCCATAAACCCACTTCACCCCCTGAACGAGCTTTAATAGCCTCCCAGAGTTGGAAAACTGCCACCTCACCCTGCAACAGTTTGATTGCATCCTTTATATACGTACATGCAGAGGACTGATAAGAGCTCTCTGACATAAGTTTTGTGTTTTTTGCTATAATTGTTTAGTATGTATGAAATCAAATCTCTATACAGAACATTTATGGAGGATTTTTTTCCATAGAATATGTTTATCCTTTAATGTCTCTTTTATACTGTGGTTTGTTAGAAATGTCCATCTTGTGGTGCAAAAGCACAGGATTTCATTCACAATTATATTTCTGCTCTTTAATTTGCTATCACTGTGTCTCTTTGTTGTGCAGTTTTTACTACCATTTTGTACCATTTCTCCCCATAAAAGACTTTTGTGTTTGTGCAGACTGTGCAAACCTGACCTCAAGCTTGAGACACAATGCGCTGAACTTTTTCAATATTGATCCAAGATCGTAATCTTTCCCTTACCTTCAACCAAGAGCTTTTTTTATGGTTACCTAACACTACCATAAAGATGTTAATCATGCTTTAGTTGTCAGGACTGCATCCTGCAGGGAAGACAAATTAAACATGTTCTGCATTTTAAAAAATACACTGTTGTCTCATCTCTTACATCATTCTTATGGCTTTAATTGCCCATTAATTGTCTTCATTTGAATGAGCACGGCTCTCGACATGCTAATGAAATATCACTGCTTTGAGAATTCTTCTGAGAGATTTTCCATTTGATGTGAATCATGCAGTATTCATGAATCCATCTAGTTTTTATTCAGTTACACGATCAAAAGGAACAATGGACACGGTCTCAGTGAAAGCTCCAGCCACATAATAAAGGTCCATTCCCTAAAACCTCGACTGGGATTATGAATGGGGTCCATGAAATTCTTGAGCCGACTTCTGATATTTCGGGAGTTGAAGTTGAGGCTCATTCACAGCATGTACTTGTTTAGTGCGATGTGTGTGTGTGTGTATGTGTGTGTGTGTTTCTGCTGGCTAGTGAACTCTTGTATGTGGTCATAGTGTGGGATGGCAGAAGTAGAAACAAGCTCAAGGTCTGTGAGGCCTCAGCGTTGGCAGGCCTTTACTCCCTGGACAGCCACTGATGATTCTTTCAAATGACATTCCTTCCAAGGAAACTGATCTAGTTTCTCATTTTTGGAGATTTGGACTCAGAGTGTAACTTTACAAATACCTGCTCAACCTTGGAAAAGGGATTTTTTTTTTTTAAAATAAGCTCCCTTACATTTTTTTTTCCTCCCCTGCTGATAAACAAGAAGAGAAACCGAATGATTACAATGTTTCAAAGGCATTACAGGCAGCCGATTAAAGTGTTAGGTTGGAGTTAGCCAAGGTTAACCGTCCATAATGAAACACTTTGAAAATAATGATACGCTGCATGGTTTTATGAAGGCTTGTGGCTGCTCAGCTCAGCAGTGGTGACCTTCAGCAGTTCCACGAGCTAATCGCAGCGATCCCGCAGCACCCCTGTAGTTTCGGGACTCCATTAGCTTCTGATATGCATCCAGGAGAGCAGAGCTTGCACAAGGTCTTCCTGTGAACCATTCTGATGTCACCGAGGTGGCTTACCATCTTCACTTTCAAGTCTCCTCATGAGATGTGACTTCAGCTGCTGCTTTGATTTGTGAATGTGGATATACAGCACAGCAGGACAGGATGAAGTTTTCAGAAGAGAGCAATTGTACACCAGTCACATCAGCTGATACTGAAACTAAAGTGACTTAAAAGGTGAAACAGATTTCAGTTCTTGGATCAACAAAATCGACGACTGCAGAGATTTTATGTAAATTGCTTAAAAAACAATAATTCTCTTAACAACATTACATCACTTGTGAGTACTTATCATCTGTTATTGCATGGCCTGTGGCCAGTTATGAAAAAAGCTGCATATTATACACCTGGGTAGCCTGGATTATACTCTTGCCAGTACATTTTGAAAACTGGCTGCTATCCATTACTGAATACCTATCTACAAAGAGAAACAACAATATTAGTTTTGGCTAACAAGTATAATACCTTTGGGATGTTATAGAACATGTGGAGACTGCCTGGAATATTCTGTAGGGTCATCTGTCTGAAATGTGTCAGGCTTCTTATTACTGCAGGATAATAATGTTCCCATTTTTCTCACAGACTGCTGTGCAGTGCCAACATCTTAATGCATTTTATGAGGTTTATTGTTTTGCCTTGTGCATTAGTATATACAACCGTGAAAGCATACTCCTTATAAATGTAATGCTAAAAGGTTGTGTTAATGTCATAACCAGAAGTCTGAGAGGCATATCAATAATTGACAAATGTGTACCGTTCTGCTTATGTAACTCTCTTGAGCTGCTACAGTGTTTACTGTTAATTACTAATGTAACAGCCAGTATGTTCAGTGTGAATACTGGTGCTACTGAAATAGCATTCCTTAATGTCCTGCAAATAAGTATTTTTGCTGATCTGTGCTATTTTCCTGTTGTGTGGATTGGGTGGGCAGAAGGGGATGAATGTAAATTGCTGTATTATCCTGCTGGCATGTTTGACACACAGAGGCAAATTCCTATCAGCTTTAGTTTGATTTAGAAGTGAAATTCCACCAAATTTAGCTGCACACGTAGCTAGCATAAAGTCAGATACTCAGTTTATCCAGTCCTAATGTAATTGTTGACATAGTTGGAAAGGGACAGCTCTGTGTTCAGCTTCACTGTTGCAAGGTGTTGACTTTCTCAGAATACGTCCCCAACAGGAACTAATTAACAAATAAGAATAATTGCCCAGTTCTTTCATTCATCACCAGAGTCTCTCATAACAGGCAAGCTTCAAGCAGGAACAACAAAGTAGTACATAAATCAAAGTAGTTTCCTTTGCCAAGCCAGAACCCCCTGGGAGGTACCTTGGTGCTTAATTAAAATCCAGAAGGATCATGTTTTAAGTGTAGGTGAGCGAGCACTGAATAACAATGACAAATCATGCCCCAGAGCATTAGTGGTGTGTTTTGGAAAAGAATAACAGCATCTTTCTTTTTTTAACCCCTGTACAAAATAAATGAGATTTAATGTGAAAGAAGAAAGCTGTTTTCAATGAATTGTGGTGCAGGGATTGTTGTAAACATAGCCTTTCCTGGCTCCAAAACCTGCCAAAACCAGGATTGACATATTAATCTCATAATTACCCATGCAGGATTAGAATGAAACAGCTCGTTATTAGACATTATTTGATGGCTTACCCTGTCAGTGCACTGTTTATCATCCCTTTTAAAGGAGGCATTTTTCTTTTCCTTATTTTCTAATATAATGTTAGTGTCAGATGTTCATAGTAAACGTGGCCAAAGTTTCAAAAACGAGGTAAACATATGTAAAAGTGATCCATGTGAGCCAAAAGCTCAGGTTTCTGCTCTGAACGCCTTCTTTTTCTATTTCCGCGACAATCAGTTCACCATAGATTTCTTTATATGGCCATCTACTCAAGACACAACGTTGCAGGAAGATAGTATATTGTCATGTGGCAACAACAGAGTAACATTTTACTAGCTATGTTGGGTATTTCCTGACAGCAGGCGTTTTCCACTTCAGTTGGCATTTTTAGTGCATTTTTCCTATACATACACCTCTTAACAGGGCCATATATAGAAAAATGTTCCATGCAGCTTGTGATTGAAAGACTAAATCCACCGTCATGTCACACAATAAGCAGGTGATTAGCACAGTATTTACCAAACAGACGTCCTGCTCTAATCTTCTTTGCTGCGGATGTTGGTGCTCCCCACTTTCATATTCCATATCAGATTTGAGCTCAAACTCATACAGATGGATTTTAGTAATTGCCATTTCCAATCGAGGACAAGAAATAATAACACTAATTTGTACTCACAGAAGAGGTGGTGTGGAGGCTAAATTGTAATTTTAAGCCAGCTGCAATATTTAATCTTAAATATGTCAGTGCCACAGGTCATCACAATGAATATTTGTGTAGTCTCACCTGTCCAATATTATTCAGAGTAAAAATACACTATAAAAAATAAAAAGTCATTAAACTTAATATTAGAAGTCACACAACACTATTTTTACAAAAAAATGCTAGTATTAGCTAATATTAGCCACCACAAGCCACTGCTCATACAGCACAAAGCAGAGCTGTTTCAGCAAAACCCCTGACTATATTAAATTGTGCAGTGATGCATTTAATTGCTTGTGAGTTTAACTTTCATTGGTAAGAAGGAGAAAGTGTTACTTCTTATTTCAGTTATTACATAGACTCTGCTAAATAAAATATAGGAGCTTTAAGGATAATGAGTTGATGGTTGGCAGATTAACTCTTTTAAGGACAGAGTTCTCCTCACCAAAAGATGCTGAACAGCAAACTCCATTAAATAGTTTTTCAAAATACCGTTAGCACAAAATAGTTCATAGACTTTCTCAGTAATCAGTGGCAAGGCGTTGCCAGCACAACAATCAAACAGGTATCATAGCTGCTTTTCGTATGTCTTCCCTGGGATCTTGGACCACTCTTCTTTTCCAATCACCTTCAGGTCTTTGAGGTTGGAAGGCTTCCTTACCAGCTCTCTGGTCTTCATTCCCGCTGAAGGTTTATGGTGGGATTCAGGTCTGGACTCCATCATGTTCATATTGTTTGTGAGCTTTTGAAACGTCTAGGTGAGCTTTTGTGTGCCTGTCTTGGAGAAGTGGAGTCTTTCTTGGTTGGCATTCTTGTTCAGTGTCTGCTGGAGTGTCTATCTTGAGATTTTGGTACCAAAATTGCTCAGATTCATCAGAATGGCCCTGGTGGTGATCCTTGGATTCTTCTTGGCATCTCAGACTACCATTCTTGCCAGCACAGGGGTCACTTCTGGCTTTCTATCCTCCTCTTTCAGATAATTCACAGTGTGGAACTCCTTGTGCTTTTTGATTATGCTTTGCACTGTGGACACTGGCACTTGAAAACACTTGGATATGACTTCATAGCCTTTTCCCATGTCATGAGCAGTCACAATACCCAAGTCTCTCACAGTGATGGGTCCTGATAGTAAACTTGCAAAGCTCTTTGGTTTTAGCCATGGCTTGAAACTGACTAGTAACTCACTAGAGAACTACTTTGCCAACTGTTCTCAATTCCTAGTGTACTACAATGCCCTAGAACATGTTAGAAATTACCATGGCCATTTGGAATGAAACAGCCACTGCATATTCTAAAAAAAGCAAAAATTTCAAGGGCTGTGAAAAACTTTGAATATGACTTTTTTTTTTTTTTTAGCAAAAATAAAAAGGAAATAAAGACTAATAAATTAACTGAAATAGTTTATCACTGACATCAATTTGACATTGGTATGAACAATTTTTGGCATAACTCTAGCATTTGGTCAACACCCTCTACATTGTGTATGTATTATTTGTGGATGGCCACAGTGGCAGTCCATAGGGCTACTGTTGTCACTGGTCTTTCCAGACCTGACATTTCGACACTGACCGGTCTCTGGGCTACAGCCAGAGATACAGTGTAAAATGATCAGATGAAACACGATGAAGGATCACATGTTCTAAGGACAGCAATCAGAGTGTAAACTGGCCTACATACTGCTTTTTCTATAAGCGTCATAATTCTGATGTGCACTGGCTCTTAGGAAAGGCTAAAAAAGGAAAAGTATATTAAAAAGGGAATGTGTGTAGTTATCAGCAGAAAAAACCCTCTCCCAAGTCAAATCCGCTCAATTACAGAGCTCTGGAGAGCTATCCCCAAGCAACCCTTCCATTGGCTAATCAGTCACAGTAAATTGCAGTGGTGAATATTTCAGACTCGACAGATTTGAATAAAGACATCATGATTATTTCACTGTTGTACAGTGCTCTCGAATAATTTTAGAGTCCTTCAGCTGGAGCTCACATAAACTGCATAACTCCTGATTTAAAAAGAGGTGGGGGGAAAGTCAAAGGAGAAAAGCAAACACAAGGGCTGTCAGTCAATGTGGCGAGCTAATTGGGTCGATCTCTTTAGCGAAGATGAATGAAGAGATTAACTCTCCCTATGTGTCCAGTGAATCTCCCCCTCTGGCTCCAGGTAAATTAGCCGATGACAAGTTGACAGTGGGAATTCTGTTCCTCTCTCCTACTTAAAGCTACAGTCAGTATTATACAGCATGGCGCCCCCTGTTGAAATCACTGATTTTCTTATTACAGGCTTTGTTTACATATTGATTAATTGGATTAGTGACATTTGTCATCCAGTGTTTGTTGACTGAATGCTAGTGACTGACTGGGGAAACCTCTTTACATGTATTTTGGCTCTGGATTGTTTAGTTGTTACAGTATTTATGTTTATTTTTTTCCCTAAGTATTGCACATACAGATGCTGTCAACAGGTTACATACATGTGTGTATGAATATACATGTGCTGACAGAGAACCGGGTCAAACAAGCCTAATGAAGACAAATGAAGAGTGATGAGAGAAGATGTGCACATGAAGGTGTGAGTGCAGAGGAGACTGTGCCCTGCTCTCATTTATTTTTCGTGCAGAAACTCACAGCATGCTCCTAAAATAGAGGTCAAGGCTCAAATACAGAAAATGTCAGTGACCCCCTTTTTTTAGCTGCCTGCACTAGAGAAATGGGATAAAAGTGCTTGGAGGTAGTTGTGGTCAAAGGACCGAATCAATAGCGCTGTAAAGGGGGACATACAGATACAATGTATATGGTTATTTTCAGTTGTGGAAAGAGAACAGATTCAAGGCTCTGCGGTAGTTTCACACTCTTGCATGTGCTTTTTTTGTACTGTAGTGTATATAACGTGCATGCAGGGATACAATTTATCTGACAAATGGATGCTCACTTGTTTGCCTGATAGTATCAATAGGGAAATTCAGTCTAGAAATAGTCACATTTGATTGGTCACGCGTTGACAGGTCTCATCAAACAGAAGTGATTTTTGCATCGAGGTTTTTACTTTTTCCCTCCATGTGCAAACACTTTGCTAACTTACACTGTTCTTTTTCAAAAGTGCTGCTTTCACACATGGCAGACCTCCAGGTTTTTGTGCGTCTTTGATCTCCAACCTGTCGTTTTACACAGAGGAAAGAAATAATTTTTGCATTATGACTAAAAGATGTGTAATATGCCTTTGTTCCGAATCTCTTTAAATGTCAGTGCAATGATATGGAATCAAAGTTGAGGCTTAGTGTTTGTAATTATTCAAAGCTGGTATCTTAATCTCACGCTGCTTTTGAAGTAGGAAGTGTTAAAGTGACATTTTGAGTTTAAATACTGTTAAAAACACTAGTGAAGCACTTAGCCTGATGGTGGCTGTCACAGGAAAAACAATGTCTACGACTCAACAGCTGTCAGGTTTGCTAATGATGTCCTGGTGTGCTGTCAATCTAGCAGATGAACGGACAATAGTATGCCAAGGAGAAAATGCTTGAAACAGCTAATTGCTTCTAAGAGCTCACTCAACCATTCTGTAACTACTATGTGTTCACAGATGTCTTTTCCAGCTGCTATTTCATTATGGAACTCAAAGACATTACAGAAGCAATGTACTGGCTTTCTTTATGTGCCTGTGTTGTTGCACATCAAGTCTTAATGATTATAGATACATTATTGCAACCACAGGAGAAAGAAAAGGAACACGTGTGCAGAAACGGCACAAAGCACAGAATCTATATCTGTGCATTTTCATTATTTCACCTAATTTGCCCCCGTCATTCCGTTAATCTCTGCCAACTTGTTGATTGTCAGTTTGGAGACACATTTCTGGAGAGGAGCCCGAGAGTATTTGCAGCCGGACCTCTGTCAGTAGCGCCAAGCAACACAGCCGCAAATTGGAATGTGGTACAGTTCTGGGAAAGCAGCCAAGATTTAAATTAGACAATAACCTCTGCTCTCTCTATATTGCCTCTCTTTTCCAGCTGCAGGCCTAGCCATTTGTTTAATACAGTCAGGCCTGTAGTATATAATAGACTGATATATGAGTCACCGCTCAGCAGTTTGTGCTTTTCAGATTTATAGAGATTGAACAACTGGCTGGCTTGTGTTTACTGTGGTCTTCTGTTAAGAATAACAGAAAAGACACAGGTTGCTCACCAACTTGGAAAGTATTGTCACACAGGAACATTACTGTTACTGGACTCGAGAAATTTTCATTGGAACGTGACTTGAACAGATGAAGAAACTGAGATTAAGAATCCAGTTGGCTGCGCATATAATGAGATTGAGTCGGCTGTGTGCTTTTGAGGTCTTTTTGTAAACACTTCTTCAAAGAAAGAAAGAAATTTTGTTTATTATCATCAGATACAGTTAGACCAAGCTAATCACTTGACAACAGTGCTCACAAAGACGGTTTTGTATACAGTGAGGCTTTTAGTGGGCTGAGTATCTTGGTGTTCATACTCTCACTACTTCAGGCTTTTAAATGGTTAAATATAATACAGAAGAAGAGCAGCTCTTTTGTAGCATCTATACCTGTAGTATAAACGTGTAACATAGCTTCTTGTTTTTGTTCACAAAATCAAATACATTCGTTTTCTGACATTAGTATGTAAGAAATAGACAATACTTTTGAGTCCATCACTAAAAGCTCTTGACTGTGCACATTCCCAAAGCCATTTATAATGAGTGTATTAGCCAGTAACAGCACACGGGGAATAGAAAAATGCATCTGTGCTGCTCGAGCAATAAGAGAGGACTCCACTCCCAGCAGCCTTCAATAGAGCTTTATGTGAATCTAAGTCCCAGGGCTCACAGCCATCTGACAAACCACGAGAAGTAGCACAGCCATCACCATTAGTGCTACCAAAAAAACAAACCTGTTTCCAGTGGCAGAAAGCTGTCCTCCTACTGTCATTTATGTATGTGGCTTTTAAATATTAGCTCCTTTAACCCCACAGTAACCTCCTGTTCTGTAGTAGATGAATGGCAAGAAGGGCAGCGTAAGCTTTGGTTAAAATCCACACCTCTGATACCATCTTGAGTTGGAGTTGCATCAAAGCTGCTGAGAGTAAACAGCCTTGAGACATGGCTTAGCAGTAAAAGCAAGACAACACCAGCAAGCTAAGCCTTTCTCATGTTGCTTCCTCAAGAGCTGTGTGTCCATGCAACAGCAGCCATTGTGAGAAAGCTACACCATGTTTCTGAGGCCCTCTCCATCGCCTAAGCTCCTTTGTGGCTGTGGGCCAATGGCTTTGCACCCCGCCAGATCAAAGATGGAACCCCATTTAGCTTGCGCTTTCTTTTAGGATTTGCTCTTGAGAGTACAGAGCAGACTCAACAGCTAGGGAAAAAAATGGGATGTTGGATGTTGACCTGCATAGTGCTGAGACTGCTGGGCTCAGGCTATTGGTCCATTATGACAAATGCTGAGACCATCTTTGTTTTGGCAGCATTTGCAAGTCTTAGGCCTCAGAGAAAAACAGTAGCTATGGTGAACCTCAGTGTATTTTAGTTCCATTGTGTATCATAGTGGCATTGGTTGTGGCTGTGCAACAAAATTAGCGTGTTAATGTGTAACTGTATTTGCTGTGTTTACTCTTAAAATCACAGTTTACACATAAAACTGGATGGTGAAGAAGCCTCAGATGTTACTATTATTTTACCAAAATGTCTTGATGTACGATTCAAACTAAGAGTTGCCTTATTTATAGACATGCAGGCTTCACTGTTGGCAATGTTAGTCTGTCGGGGAGTCAGTCTACCTCTTTGGGCCAGACTTAAATAGCTCAACAACTGTGACATGGATTGTATGGAATTGTATACATCCATTCATGGTTCCCAGTGGATGATTCCCAATGAGTGAAATGTCTCTACAGCTGTTGGGCTGATTGTACATTTTGTGCATTTATGTTCCTCTCAGAATAAATTCTAATTGCTTTGATTAAACCTTCAAGTGTTTCATTTGTCTGGTACTTTATGGCCTGCAAAACTATTGCCGTTCAATTAGCTTAAGCTGAGGCAACTACTTTGTGTGTAGTGCTCATTAGCAAAATGTTAGCATGCAAATACATGAAACTAAAATGGCCACAAGTACTTTTGCTATTAAAATGGTACAGTGTGGCACATTACCTGTTAATTGTCAGCATATGTTTAACCTTTATGCCTACATACACCCTCACAGAACCATTAGCATGGCTATAGACAATTATTCCTGTTAAATTGTGCTTTTAAATTGGGAAAGCTATTATTTAATTTTCAACATAAAAGCCCCCAAATCACATTGGTATTATGTCTTTCAGTCATTGCAATAACCAGAGAGGTGTAACACTACTGTGGTCAAATGAGATTTAAAGCAGACTAAAAAAGATTGCAGTGTGCCACAAGTTTATTTTTCTGTGACTGACAGCTTTTCTGTAATGTATGAACTGATGCAGTAAACTCAACTAATCTCATTCGCAAATACTTTAAAAGAAATGCAAAGATCTTACAAACACTGTTTCACCCTGCTCGGTTTGTGTCTCCATGTTATCACTCTTGTACACCGTGTCTGTGCTGAATATAAATTTAGCCCCAAGGAATATGCTGAACGCACAAACTATAGTTTGCCTTTTACTGTCTTTCAACACTGCCATAATGACTGGGAAGCTTGAAAAAGCATAATACATATTTGCTGAGCTGTGAAATCGCTTGTAAGTTTTTCCTTTATTTTGATAGTTAAGCTTGTCATTTTGGTTGGATATGCAAACTTACTTTCATGCTCCAACACTGAATTATAATGTTCCTGTAGCATGTAGAGTAATTTGAAGAACAGAGGCTTTGCTGTGGGTTTGCTCATGACAATGCCATCTGTCTTGCTCTCATATTTTAGCGGGTTAAGTGATGAAATCTCCTCAAAATTAAAGGTCCAAATTTGAACCTGAATTTCATACATATTGAACATTCTCTGGTCAAATTCTAAATAAAGGTATCATACTGTTAAAGCCAATTCCCTGCGATTCTGTGACTAGGAAATATGGTCAGTTTGTGGGAGATTTTATATCTCTACAAGGGTTCAAAGTGTTCCTCCAGGTCCATGTTTACTAAAGCATAGCAAGCTGTGATGACTGTAGTTGAGGCCACAGTGGTCTGTGTGGTGTGAGAGGGGAGATAATCACCACACAGCCTGAACAACACTGCCATCAGCTTGATTCAGATCCCACATAAGACTTTTTCTCACGTTGGATCCTCCGCGCTGCTGCGGTTGCACTACCACTGTGGGGTAAAGGAAGAGTGAGATGCTTACAATGAACTTCCCCTCAGCGTTACCTTATGTAGTTGAGGACTAGCAGTCTTAATGGTGGAAGACAGTGCTGGGCTGGGGGAGTAATGATTTTAGCTTTAAACTGAATTACCAATCGATTCGGCCTGCAGATCAGAACACAGCTTGCGAGCCGACTGTGTGGACATGCTGTGTTGTGGAGTCGCTTTACAAATTGACTGCTGCACACATAGGAGGAAATATATCTATATATGTCAGCTCGGCACTGCATGCACGGTGGCCTGCTGGGTGTGAATAGGCCTTGTGATCACCAGAAAGGCAGCTGCAGAGTGTTTATGCTGAATTGGGTTGTAAATGAGCATGTATTTGGTGAGGAGGACCTTGGGAATCAGAAGATAACTTTCCCAGAGGCTACAACAGAGCCCCACCTGGATGGAAAGAAAGGAAATGGTGCTGCTCTTTTGAGTCTCTCGTCCCCTTCTCTCAATGAGCGGCTCAAATCTGGTGATAGACCTAGCTTTAGAGGAAATTGCATAAAATAATACATAGCAAATTACAGCAAGTTTCTCTGGACTGGAGGTTGAGTTTTAAATGTGGTGTTTTCGCTGTCTTTTATGGAGACCACTGGAGAACATATTAGCACAAGTGTCATGTTCCAGAGAACACATGCTAGGCTGTGATTACTGAGCTCAAGCTGAACTGTAAAATCGCTTGTCAGCAGTTGATTTGTTTCTGGAAAAGCTTGGGCTCTTGATTGAATTAACTTGGTGGTTTTCAGTGGGGAGCAAGAATGTGTCCAATTTGGTTACCTGCTGACAGACAGCACCGATATTGTGACTTTTTGATCACGCTGTAAAACCAAGGCGCAGTCTGCTGAACCTTATTTAAAAATACAGATTGAAATAAAAGCAGCCACTATTTTTTTGCTACTTTTCTGAGTAATGCTGTATTATTTAATTACTTCTGACAAAGCAGTATTTGATATTCAGATAGAAACATATGGACTAGTATGACATGTTTTCCATTTGTATGCATGCAGAGAAGGCAGCGTTGCTATCAGAGGCTCTTCAGGCGTATATTCTGTGGGTCTTGGTTGTCCAGTTCATGTTTACTGATAGGATCTGTGTGGTTACTCCATCATATTGGGGGTGAGATGGGGTCATGTTGGTGCAATATTGTGTTCGCCCTGAGGTTGAAATAATTTTGTTTGCTGTAATAGCTGTAAAACACCTTATTTCCCCCTGGACATTCTTTCATACAAATATTCCTGTGCTGGGATTTAAAAGGCAAGAAAAAAATCAAGCCTCAAAATTACACTGACTTTAGCCAGAAAAAACAAATGTGTTGTTTAAATTGGGATTGCAACTGTACTATCTGATAATGAATAACTGAAGCATTCACGATAATAATAATAACAATGATAATAATAATAAAGAATATATTTGAAGTATTGCCTCACTAAAAAGACAAATCGTACTGCACACTTACAGAAAACCCTAGGAATTCATATTCATCCCATTCACTGCGAGGTTGCTTGGTTTTTCTGTCTGCCTGCGATCATGCAGACAGTGGAGTCTTTTCACGACAGGATCAGGGTCCATGTAAGCTCTTAATTCTCTCCTGTTAAACAGTTATAGAAGAAATGTGCTGGTGTTGCAGAAGGAGAAATAAAAACACTGAGTGCCCAGCATTTGCTCTGCCATGTAGCCATGTCTGGTCTTAGTGCGGCTCATATTACAGAGCACCTTTAACCGTGAATTCACTCTGTTAATAAAAGCCTTCAACCCCAAAGCTATTTTAAAGCACCTTTTTCTACAGCTTCCCTATGGTTCCCTTCTGCCAGAAGAGGCAAAGCACACAAAGTACATGACCGATTTTTTGGAAATGGGAAGAGGTGAGATGCTGGTTTCTTGACTGTATGAAACATCAGTGCCTGGTCTGTGGCTGTCGTGCTTTACTACTTTAAGATCATGTTGATGAGTTTCAGGAGTATTTATCTTGCAAAAAAAGAAGTGATTCAAGTCTTCACATTTGCCCAACTTTTCATGTATATTACATCTCTGCTTTTAAAATATTTCTGCATGTGGGCACCCACACCGTTGTCTGACCCCTCACATGGTAGCTCTTTTCTAGCTCGTCACATCATTTTAATTACAGAGCCTTCATTGTCTGCACTGACCCATTTTAACGCGGTCCCTTACCGTCAGCTGCGCGGCCCTTCCAATCACACTTAATTTCATCTGGCATTTGACTCAATCGGCACCGCCGCAAACATGAGCACAGAGTGCCCCCCTCAAAAATGAATTGGGAATAACAATAACAATCTCCACTCCCTGCTCTGGTCGTCCGCCGAGGCCTCCGGCCCGACATGGTACAGCTTTTAATGGTGAAGATTGATACCAGTGTCTGGGGACATTTCTTGGGATGTTAGTCACAGTTCTCTGAGGAGATTCGGAACTGCTCTTAAAGGGCTCAGGAAACACAATAAAAAATGACTCACAGAGATAGAGCCCAAGGAGGTTCACACAACTAATTGGCACTTGGACTTAACTTGATCGTGTTTTCTCTGTTGAAGCTAATGTGATTCGGATCAATGTCCATCCTTACAGTGTATAACTGATCTTCTCAGTGTGATGTTTCTTTTAATGAAACATTGCTTTCTGATTTACAAACATGTACATGTTTGTGAAGTTGTCATCTGCATTACCCAGTGATGTGTAACATGGCAAGTAATTGAGTTGAAAATGTGTGACTGTAAATTTCTTCTCTCTTTTCAGCTTCTTTTTTTTTCAAGGCAACAACAAAGTATACAAGCATCTATATTAGAAGAAGCAGAAAGATTTCTGATCTATCTTATTTGTGTGAGGTTTCCCCAAATTCTTAGCAAACTATTTACAGTGAAGAGCAATTGTCAGCTCACTCTTGAAATTCTTTTTCACATCCAGAGAGACACAGGGACAGAAGAAACAGAGACAGCCCTGCACGAAGCCCTATCTCCCCCCACAATCAGAACAATGTTCCTAGTGCTTGAATAGAGAGGGATATCTCTGAGACTTCAATTTATTATCTAAAAGAAGAAGGAGGACGGAGTAACACTTCCAAGATAAGCCCAGCGTAAGGTTAATTACCAGCCGAGTGGCTGACGTAACCCAGCCATGTCATGTCTCAAAGTTACACACAGCTGGGACATGAAGGAGTGCTAGCAACTGACAGTTGTTCCTCACCGGAGCCTGTGAGTCTCTCTGTGAGAGAATTTATACCTTTGTATGAACATTTGTCCAAACATGTACACCCCATTGCTCGAGTCAGATATAGTTTAGTGGGGCAGCTCCGGTTAAGATGGCACCGGAGGCCCAGACAGCTCAAACCACCTGCTTCAGCAACTGCTAGCAGAGCTTGTGGCTCCCTTTCTCATTGGTGCGTAACACTGTTAACATTGCTGCTGACTCCCCACTCTCTCTCCAGGGCATAAACTAATTAATGGATACCATTCGCAGTTGATTAGCAGCAGTTCTTTCGGTAATTACATTCGCATACTAACCACTCAGAAGAAAAGGAGAATAGAAAAAAACACAAAGGGCTAGAAAATATATTAATGCACTTCTCAGTTCACTCTGATCTTAATTTGTTTCCACTATTGTTTGGCTTCTGCTCTGATAAGAAGCCTTTTTTTTTCTTCCTCTCGCTCTTTCTCTCTCCCCCGGTCTATTGGAGTTTTTTGTCACTCATTATGCTTTAAGAGAGTGACTTTGTAATAAACACACAAAACAAATTGTTGCAGAGCTTTGTTGAAAATAGGTGTTCTCGATGGAACCTCATGAAGACGCAAACATGCCGTGATTCTTTCTCCTCTGAGCTGTGTAGGCTGGGTTATGCTCTCCTCACTCACACAGAGGTGCATTGTGCTCCTGGGCCCAGCTGCTAGCCCATAATTCTTCATTCTATGTCCCATTGTTCCTACCTGTCAGCGTGGTTGTGTCTCCAAAGAAAGGAAGTGGCTGCCATTTTGCCAGCAGGGCTATGTGTGGGTTGGGAGGGGCGGGGGGATGTTGTGAAAACATGTTATTTCTTACCAAAGTACAGGGTTTTAATAGCTCGTCAGCTGCCTTAAACACTAATATGTCTTTACAGTGTGGCACTCATAAATCCACTGCTGCTGACTTTGTTCTACACAGTTAATAATCTAATACGAACATGTAAATACAGGTATAGAATTCACTTTAATTTGTTTCAGTGAAACAGGGTGAAATGAGATTCTTCGTGAGCATAGACTCAGTCAAATGAGTTGTTGAACCCAGCTCCTTTTGACCCAAAATGTACTCCACCCATATTAAAAACACCTCCACCTCCTCATTTCCCCTCAGTATCCCTCCTCTCCCATAGTTTATTTGAAGTTAATAACCTGCCACTGCATCTTGATACTTGGCTTTGTGATGCAAACATATCCTTAATTGCCATCCCATAAGAGCTGAATAGCCAGACCAGATTCTCATTACCCTGGTTTGAATTGGCCAGGGCCTCTCACGTGCCTCTCGTCATGTCACAATAATGGCAGAGTGGCAGAATGCGCTTGTGTTCACAGAGAAAGGGGTTAACAACAGTGTGCAAACATCCAGAGCCAAGTGTGACAGTCTGTGTGAGTGACAGGTGTCTGTTATGAAAGCGGAGCAGCTCGAGTTGCACTTGATGTTATCTGGACACTCGCGATCTGATTGTGTCTTTTGTCTTCATTTGCAGTTCCAGAATAACAACAACTACATGAACATGGCCGAGGCCAATGGTGCCCTGCTCGCTGCTGGGGATGTAAGTACGCTTTACGTTTTCCATATGCAAATTTCCTTTCAAATGTGGAACATCTAGTTAATGCAAAAATACAAATGCAGCCAAGGACAGTGGAGTAAAGGCTTTCTCTTTTTCTGACTTGCTAACACCTACATTAAGTTTACAGTAGATAGGCCTTATCGTAGGTATTATGTGGGAGTCATTATTTAAGGAAATGTAGAAGGATAAAATTAACCAGTGTCGAATCAATAAGCTCTATATTTGATATGATGGTGAATTATTATTTTTTCATCTTGATCACCAACAACTTATTTATTGCCTGAAATGTTGTTTTGTTGTAAGACTGATAGAAGAGTTTACAGTTATAGATAAAGAAGATGAGCTCGACTCCCCCATATTGCCTTGTAGTCACTTCTGAGAGCTGATGCTAATGTGATCTGACTGACTCGACCACACTCTGTAAGATAAGGTGATATCTCAGAGAGCTGAGGATATAAACACCTGTTTTCTTCCTCTTTTTAAAGATATAATGGAGAAGCATTAAGAGATTCCACGGTCAGCTGACACATACACAAAGTGAAATGTCTCCAGCAATCTTCGAACGCAGAGCTGCTGGAATAATTGTGCACTGTACAGATGCATTAAAAGAAAGAAGGGAGTAGATGTTTCTCTGGAGGTATATAACAGCCTCTCTGAGCCATAGTAGTCCTAACAGTGAGCTAAATTTACCCATTTTATTCCCCCTCCACCCACTCTGCTGCCCTGTCATTAGAGACAAGTGCACCAAAAATACCCGTCATCCTCTGTGGTTCAAACGGTCCAATCTCATCCAGTTTAACAAGGGGAGATTGATCTGGCTTCAAAACCCACAGCAAAGCATCATTACACAGCTCCAAAATACTGAGATAGATGTCATTGTTAACCTTATTGTTTTCATTCATGTCAGCTGGGCAGCAGGGATGCAACTGTGACATTCAAGGCAGCTACACAGAAGTGTCTGGAGCGCGTGACCTCATGTTCATAAAGTGGCCGCTTCACAAAGCCACAGAGTATTATGGAAGAAGTCTAATTTTCCCCCACATTTGCGCTGAGTGGGCGCATCCTCTGTATCCACGGGCTGCTGAGGCCCACTGCAGCAGGGACCACGCCGACACAGGCTGCTTGGAGAGCGTTCAGCCCCCAGCTGTGAGGGCCTACTGTGGCAGTGAGGGGATAGAGGGGGATGGGGTGGAGGAGGAGGTGGGGGGGACTCCTTGATAAAAACAGCCCAGCTCATTTGCATTTTATCAAAAGGAACAACTGTTTCCAGTGTTAGGGCACAGATGGTATTGTGCTTAGAAGGAAAGAAGGAGAGAGAAGAAGTCTTAAGCATAGATTTTTTTCCTTTCAAGCGTTGGAGTGTCCAAGGTATTGTTTGTTGCAACCTGAGCTGAAGTGAGATTAAAGTGACTTCCACTTTGAGTTGTGAGGTTTCACACTATCTCCACTGTAATGCTATATTAATCTTCTTAATGTGTCAGGCTTGTGTTGTAGGTACAGTAGGAAAGGAAGTCTCCTTAATAAGGGCTCCGTGATAAACAGCCAACTTTGACAGCACAGTTAAATTTATGCTGCCACATTTGGTTGGCTAATATTTTCAAATCAAACCGTAGGTATATTGTATTAAAAAACACCGCCACTAGTGGTGTAGTATGGTAACTTGAGAAAGTTTCGTCTACTAGACTAAGCATGGGTTATTTCTTTCTTCAAGAGCTGCCATAAATACATATGGTTTGCTTTTACTACAATAGAAACCTGTTTACATCCTTCTACTATATGTTTACACAATGCATACTGTATACTTAAAATTGCATGCAATATGTATTGTTCAAAAGGTTTCTGCTTCAGAGCAGCAGACCTTTATTTGCTGTTTGGATGCCCAGTGTATCATTTACCTTATGCACTTAGAGGATGAGATAAGATGACCTTGGTGTGCCTGGTAAAGCATACATCCTAGCAGGGAAAGCTTGACTGCTTTCCTCAGGGAAAAGGATACTGTATACTGAGATTGTGTTCCACTCAGATGTATCACTTTACTCTCCCAATCAAATTAGAGTCATGTAATGAACTATAAATATGTAGAAATGGACTACAAATGATCCAAATTTGAAATAATGCTGATTAGGGGTGCCATGGTTGATGTTGTCATTTGAGTAGCTGCACTCTGCCTGTCTAGATATTTGAAACTGGATCCTCAATCCAGCCTCTATTGATTCTGAGGCCTATTATATGCAGTAATTGCATGCTGCTGCCTTTAACAAGTCTTGGTTATTGCATCTGTGAATTGCATTACTACGTTTATTGAAGGACTGGGACTATTGCCTCAAAAGCTTTTTCTTGCTCCCGTGTCCTGATATTGAAAGAGCACCATGGCATCACAGATAAAACACTGGAGGGGGAAATTCACTGAGTCACATCCAAGTCACCTCAGTCCATGTTTCTATTGTTGTCAAGGTTTCATTTATTATATATAGGGGTAAAATAAGTTTCATATATTCTTTATAAACCAACATTATACTGTTTTGTGAAACCCGCTTATACCAAAGTCCCACAGTATTACTTTTTAGTCCATGGTAGCAGGGGGATGGTCGGCCCTGGCCCAACACAGTTATTATTGCATTGGATTAGTATTATCCCTGAAATACTGTAGACATATTCATAGTTTCTGGAGGATGAATTCTAATAACTTAAATAGTCCCCTAACTTTTCCTTCAGCACCACTATGACGTTGACTTTTTTTGTTTTTAGACATGTCTTAACAATTAAAATATGAATTGCCATGAAAGACTCTTGGCTCCAGTGATCCCCTGACTTTCCATCTAGGCCCACCAGGATATTTCACAGGAGATAATCCAAATAAGTTTTCACTAATCCTGTGAAATATCTCAACATCTGCTAAATGGATTGGTGCAGAATTTTGTAAAGACAATCATTGATCCCAGATGTCTGCTGCCACCATGAGGTTTAGATTTGTGGTTTTAAGTCATACATGGTGACACTACAAAAATACAAGTTAAGAAAACTCCAAGTTGAAAGGCAACAGATTTTTGCCTTTAACTTTAAATTAAAAGTTGAAAGTTAGCTTTTCTTGGTTTATAATAAACCACAAATTAAGGTTCAAAGTTGTCAGGACTGGCTGACCGTGCTGCATCAATGGGACATCTTTGACTCCCTGAGTCCAAATAAGCACAATACCAAGTCATTGTTTGAATTTATAAATACTTTAGTTTAAGCACTAATTATCAGTTGTTGGTGTGTTAACACAGATGTAAACATGCTACACGTTAGAATGCTGGCATTTTCATCGTTAGCCCCACTTAGCATGCTGATGTTAGCGTTTGGTTTAAGCAGTATGCACAGTGTGTGAGGGAATCATTAAAGTACATTTGCATGTGAAGGACAACTTATTTGACTATTTTTAACGTGGTGCAAACTAAATGAACACCGTAATTAATTTTTCCAGGCAGAACATAACAGCTGTTTATAATATTTTCCAGTACAGTAGTGGCTGGTCCAGATTTGCCACCTCCAATAGGCACTAAGGACAGGGGATTTCCAACACACCTGCTCAGGATGCTCATGCTGAGGACATCAGGCCTCTCTGTTACAAGCCCTGCTCTGCCCTCACACCACTCAACCCTATAGCTGCCAATGAAAAGACACACACACACACACATTACTCCATCTCTCTCTGTTGTGTTCTCCTTTGCCCACCCCTTAACATGTACATGCCTGCACATCCCAAGCCAGCATCTGGCTTGGCACTTGGCTCTGCTGAGCCTTTCAGAACAATTTAAATGGATAATCAGGCTGGTGATGCGAAGAAAGTGGATTGTGCATCTCTTAATCTCCGATCAGAGCCCCCTAAGCTGCTCCTGGTGCAGAATTAGACTGGCTTTATGTGAAATGACACCAGACAGTGTGCAACACTGTAACACTCTGTGGGTTCCACTAAAATCTGGCACCTCTTCCCCGGGGAGAGGGTCTTTTCTACACAGACAACTGACATCTCCCATACCGCCATGTGAGACACAAACTCCATGTCTCCATTATCAGTGCCCCTGGTGTAGATGTTAATTTGTATCATCATTAACAAAGAGAGGCGATGCACACAAGCACAGTCTTTGATACTGATCTTGCTCCATCCTCCCTCTGCCACTGTGATTTTTTTCCTTCTCTCCACTTCCACACTGTTTAGCAGATACTAAACACCAACATTCCTTTTCCAAGTACCGTACATGTCTGTGTTTCATGAAAGGTCACGGTCATGCTTGTGCAGTTCTCCCACAAAAGTGGAGCTGACCTCAGCCGACCTTCCTCTTTGACATTTGTATCAAATCTCTAGGTTGCCTCTGCAATTCAGGCCACAATGCACCAGAATATAGGATCCAGTGGCCTATATACTGTAGGTCTACCCTAATTTACTTTATACAACGTAACACCACAGCAAACCTACTTGCATCAGCAAGGCGCATCCATAGCTGAGCAAGAGCAAAAACTGTAAGTGATGTTTCCCTTTGATGGCTATCGCAGCCTGAGCAGTGTATCTGACTGTAGTGGACAAGGCAAGACTAAGACAGAGTGATAGTTTTCTGTTGGAGAGATGATACTAGTATACCAGTGTCTTCAGGTTGCTATATGATATAATCCAGATGAGACTTGGACCATAGATCTGAAAGCTGGCGTGGAGATTGACCCTCCTCCACAGGGGAAGTTGAAAAAGATGAATGAAGACTGTGATGATGGATGATCTCTGATGGTTTCCATGTGCTACTGGAACTTTTTGTCCATGACTCACGACAGTTTTGTTTTATTAACCTTATAAACACACACTGGGTTTTGATTCACATGCTGCTGAACAGGCATTATTGTGAACTAACTTCCCGAGGTTTTTTTTGAGTGGGCCAAAGCCTAATATGACAGCAGAGGACTGATCATAAATGGTTCCTAGTGAAGGTGCTCATGATTTATTTTGCACTCTGCGAGCCAGAGGCCCGGGCTGTGATGAATATGACCTTAGCTCCTTCTGAAAGGAGAACTGATTTTCTAGCTGTGAAACAAGCACCGAAAAGTGAAACAGTGGTAGAAAGCAGGAAGAGAGAAAGAAAAGGGAAGAATAAAAACTCTATTAGCTTCCCCTGCCACTGGAATTCATCAGTGCTTGTCAAGACAGCTGCCCTGAGTAGGCAATGAATTAGTTTCAAGTGTCTGTGTGCTAAAGCAAGCAAGGGGAACATTAATACTCCCTAATCAAGGTCTGTGTTGGCATATTCCCTCCGTTGTCTCCCTTCTGTTATTCCATCCCCTACTGGAGACTGACAGAGTAGCGGAAGGCAGGGATGTTAGCTCGGTTTTTTGACTGCAGTTAGCTCGGCTGGCAGATCTCAGGACTGCTAATATCAGGTGTGTGTTTGGTAGCACAACTTCACCTCTGCTGGGGTTTGGAGCTTGAGCACTATTTACGCAGCATGGGCACAGTATGATGCTTTACATGTGAGTAAATGCTGTAATGTTTCAGTAAGAGTGACTGAAAAGAGAAACCAGCATCCCTTTCAAAGAAGCTTATCTCAAAAAGCAAAGCATGATCATCTCCAGGACCCTCAATCCTTCTGAGAATTAAATGCAGGTGTGTGAAAAGGTGAATCGACGTGTGAGACTCATCTGGGCCTGTTCAAATTGGTATAAGCGCCTGTTTACTCCTATTTTTGGCCAATTATTTTCATGCCAGGATTGTCTGAGAAGTTTGAAACAGCTGATGAGGATGCAGGAGGCAGCTTAACACGTAAACTCCGCTGTAATAGTGACCCAGGAACGAGAAAGTGGTGTTTGAGATCAACCCGAAGCAGCTCCTCAACGCAGAGCTGGCTTTTTATTGTTACATTCCACATGCTGTTCAGTGTCTCCAATAATGCGGGGAGTTTAGCTTGATTTTAGCTGTATGACAGTATGTGTTCAAGCAAAGTGTTAGCAGTTAAAACCATGTCACTTTCAGTCAGAGCAACGCTTTGAAGAGGGTTTCGGTAACTTAACAGCAGCAGTCAAAGCCAGCGCCTCAGATAGCATGCTGTTTGGCCTTGCATTTATGTGGACCTGCAGTGTGGTCATTGTGAGGGTATGAATATTTTGGCTTTCCAGAGAGTGGCTTAATGCAATGTGCAGATGAAAACAAGACCCAAGTAGGTGAACAGTCCCATCTCCAAGAAGGCACATAAGCAAATTAAGTGTGACCAAAAGCTTTAATTCGAAAGGCAGAAGGATTAGGCTGTTTGATGAGCAGATTTAAGGGTGCAGGCAAGGGGAACAAAAAGAAACACTTCTGGCCAAGCGTAATAATCTTTGAAAATGTTCTTTAAACCCATCTCCCTGTGACGTGTATTTTCACTGCACTTCAACCCAACATCTTCCATCCCCAAGATTAAGGGCTTTTATCATGTATCCTCTCTCTCCCATGATTGCTGCTTGATATTTTTGCTTTTGACATCTTCCTCCACACTCGCCTTTTTTCCTTCTTCTGCCTCAAAGTGGACTTTAATAGGTTTAGGAAATGTTACATCTTAGTGCACTTACAGACAAGTGTATTACCACTCTACTAAAACACTCCCTCTCTTAAACAAAGTCGTCTGATTTAATCCCTGAAGGTTTCCTTCCGGCGTGTTAGATAAGGCCCACCTCAGCAAATGCTTCCTGGCTGTTTTGTGTTGCTCGATTTCACGACTTTCCTCTTCATTCCTCTTTCTTGCAGACTTTTCATACGCCCAGCTTGGGAGACGAGGAGTTTGAGATTCCTCCTATTACACCTCCACCTGAGACGGAGTCCGGTCTGGGTCTGTCAGAGATGGACTCACCGTTCCCACCGATGCCAGAGCCCCCAGCTCCGCACAGGGGTCCCTTAATCCCTCAGTTCCCCCCACAGAGCCTGGATCTGCCCTCGATTACCATCTCACGCAACATGATGGACCAAGAGGGGGTGTCTGTCAACAATGGCCAGCCTGTGGTGAGCACTGCTATGCATATATACCACTAGCAAATGATGAAGTCTATTTATTTTCTGTCTCTTATCCTCATTTGTCTACCCGCAGAGGTCCTGCACTAGTACAGCTCCAGTATGTGTCCTGCTTGTAGCTGCAGCTCCAGATGTGGTTGTTCATGGTGTATCCAAACTGAAAGATATGGTTTAAAAGCATAAACTATTAGAGATCCCCTGATTTCAGTCTCTCAACAAGCCCTTTTACTGAACCATAATGTCACCTTCACAGTTTCTGTACACCTCCTGTTGTCAGCGCATCTGGCACAGCATCTGGCCTTGTTTACAACACAGGAGGTATATGATCACATTGAGTAAATGTCATGATATTATGTTACTTAGTGTGAGGATTTAAAAAAAAAAAAAAACGCACCCAGAGCATGGATGATCCCTCTCCGTAAGGTGAACAGATGTGAATAGATCACAGGTGTTAGAGTACAAAGCGCATTCATCCCCAGAAGGACAGTGAAAATGGGACCCAAAAGTGCCACAGTTTCGCATGCTCATATTTAATTCATGTTACCTCGAGAAACCTTTTTTTTCTGTTGTAAATGCTGATACAAGCTTTAACCCAATGTCACACGAGGTCTTCAAAAACGACACATGGTAGGTTTGGAGTTTATGTCATAGTGGTGTAGAGAATTACCGTCCTACAAGGTTGCGATGAAAACATTTTTAGCTCCTTTTAAATGATACAGATGGTCAAACATGGAACTGTAGAGTGAATTAATCACTTTCTTTATGTTGATACTGTTATGTGCTACAGATCGTGAGACTGTTGTCTCAGGGTGGAAAGGCATTTTCAAATGCCACAATCATAGAAGCACTGAGGAGGAAAAATGGAAATGTCACTGGCTGACTAGTTGTCTTACAGACCTATTACAAAAATGGAAGATTCATTTAGGAGGGAAGAAATGAAAGGACAAAGGCATGAGTGAAGAGATGATGATATTGATGCTGCATTTGCTTTGTGAGTCACAAATCACATTGCATTGAGAAGAGGTGCTATTATCATTATAACTGTGTGAATAAATGAAATGTGCTTTTAGACCTCCTGCTCCCCCCTTCTTTCTAACACATTTGTTGAATCACACTGATATCACAGATATTTATTTACATTCCATATGGGAAGGGCCTATAAAATTTTACAGCTCTTTTCCCTGCTTCCATGCTTCTGGCATGTAAAATAATTGCAGCTTTTAAAATATCTCTGCCGCATACAGTAAGTGATCCCCAGAAGGCTTTTTGCCTAAAGAATTTTCATTTCATGGTCAGTTAAGCTTTCTGCATCTGGAAGAAACGGAACCTTGACACAATTACATTCCTGACTGTTCTCACGACTTGCTGGAGGATTAGATTTGATTCTCAAACATTATTCCTCTTTAACACCATTTGCATGGCTCATGTCTCTGATTGTGCGGAGACTCTATTAAAAACTGAGGGGAGAATGTGGGTTTCTGCTCCTTGCCTCGTGGCATTGTCGTCGGCACACTACTCACTCGTTATCAGTCATCACACATTGTACCGCAGGAAGGCTCGTGGTGGCCCTTCATTTTTCCTGTAAATGGGATTGATCCCCAAAAGTCTTGTGACAATGCCTATAGAAATTCTATTCATCTATGGTTTTATCTTTGCTTTGAACAGGGAATGCAACTTTTAAATGAGATAAGTAACAGCGCTGTTTGCAGTGCATTCCATACACCGAGACAATGATTTACGAAGGCCCTAAGAGGGGTGTTTTGTCATTTTGTCAGCACACTGATAAAGGAATGACAACCTTATATACATGATTACATTCTGTGTTATTTGTTATGGCTGCAGGGGCAAACAAATAAACCGTGCACTATTGCAATTACATTTTTCATCAAGCCACCATGCTCATATTTCCTAAACACTTGTCTTGGTTTTCTTCCTCTGTGCTGGCTTACTGGTGGAGAATACTTAGCGTGTGTGAAAGCCTGTCTCTTATCAGAACTTAATGAGAAACTGAACCAGTGAATATACCTGGGCTATTTTCAAAAGCTTCTTCCATGTCATTGCATTGCCAAGTGTTCTGCTAATTCCTCTCCCCTTAATGTTCAGCGTATGTCTTGCAAATTGGCCACAGATGCCGGGCTTCTACAAAGAGAAATACATTTTCTCGGCTGCAATGTGCCTGGAAAGCCCTGAATCTGAAGTCATTATTTATTTAATCTGCTCTCCTAACAAGCTTCTGACTCTCATTTTTGTCTCCCAGCATGTGTCCTCCTGATTTGTGATTGAGTCTCAATAGTGCCAAATAGTACTGGAGTTGGAGCTGCCAGTATTGCTTTATTCACAATTTCTTCTCGATTTTCTCCCTGCTGCACAGCAAGGGTCTCTGGGTTCTATTTCAAAAAACACCTGGTGCCTTCACCACATTTTAGGTTTTTCTTGACACGTGTAAGCATGTACTGAAATGGGCTCTGTGTCCTCCGTGATTGGATTTGAAACCTACAGTAGTCAACTGGTTGTACTAGATGTTAAAATCAATATTTAGGAGATATGAGGCCCGCTGTCTTATTACATTTACCATTCCGTAGCGACGCATTATATATTTTTCACTACAAACTAGCTGTTTCACATGCCATTAGCTTTACAGCAGCAGAGATATGCTAATATCTAATAGTAGTGTGTTGTGGCCACATGCATCAGGCAAGATGAAAGTGAGGCTGAAAAAGCCATTTGTAGTTTGTTCTTCACATGATTTGATATGCGTTGATACTGTGTAGATTGCCAGTGAGTATAATAGGCTCAGTTCTGACTGGTCAAAAACCACTATATCCTGAATCAAATGGAAAATGTGGGCACTGTTGCAGAAAGCATGTTTTTCTACACTTCCCTCTTATCTCCCTTCCAAGCCAAGAAGCACTGACATGAGTTGTACATCAATTTAAGAGAGTGGATTTTTTTTTCGCTCTGTTTCTTTTTTTCTTTTCTCTCTCGACAGACAGCTATTGTGACATATTGGGTCAGTCAGAAATGAAAGATATTCATGCAGGCATGCAATACTTGTAATGAAGTCTCAGCTTGACCTTCTGCATGATTGATTCTGTAATTTACTTTTCTCAGGCAGCTCTCAAACTGAAATGATGTCATGTTGGACAAGTTTTAAATACCCATAATGCATCAGGAGAAATGGTGGAAAGGGGTATGGGTCAGTGGCTGTACCAGACCAAGGGGAGGGAACCTATTGGCCCCACCGTCCGAGGGGGGAGGAGAACAGGGGAGAGAGATTTGTTTTTAAGTGGGGGTTAGAGGTTTGCGAGATAGACTGAGTTTGCACACCACAGAGAGAGAAAGAGAACGAAGTGTGTTTGACTGAGACAGGGCAGGGGAAAGAAAAACAATTTATCTTCGTGCTATTATAGCCTTTACCGGCATTCAAAATTCCATTTTTCTCATTTGGCTTAAGCACAGACTTCAGCAGGTTGCTGAAAATGGAGGAAAAAAAATAAAATGATGTACCCGTTTAGAAGCCGAGTAAAGGAATATGTGCAGAGCGCTGATAAACTATCTTTAATAGGACTGACCTTTCATGCTGGCGAAAGTTACTGGGGGATTCATCCTTATAATTACCATATAGATGATTTTACCCCTCTCCTGCCATGGAACATTTCCAAGAGCTCTGGCATTGATTGAATGGAAATTGAACTTGTTAACATTCTTTTCAGCCTGTTACAGCTTGGTGCCACTGTTCATAAATTCTCCCCAAATTCTGATTTCCAATATCTTTAAGAACAGACCGGAGCCTGTTTTCATTGACATCAGTGTTGAGATTTTTATCACTTGGTGAATGCATAATGTTGCATTTTGAATCCCACCGCTATGTTTATTGGCCTGCGTTTATTGTGGAAAGGGTTTCACACATTGTCAATAGTGTGTGTGTTTTTTCCCCCTCTTTTGCTAGTTTTCAGAATGCTTTATGTGGCTCTACGTGGAGTGTTTGCTGTGTTAAGAGTGGCTGAGGCCAACAATAATGTACAAAGCACAAAACAAGCTGTTTCTTCCTCTGTTTGCAGCATATTGTTGACGGCATTATTCCGTTGTTACCTACTGCAGCTTCCACATTAAAAGCAGCACAATGGGGAATATTACAAACTGAATTTCCATTCAAAAAACCCTTTATTGATTAGCGAGTGCATCTCTGCTGTTAGTGTTTCATATGCAAATGCACAGACAGACAACACACCTAGACACACACACACACAAGCACACACACACACACACACACACACACACACAAATCTGACTAAGGAGGGCACATCTGGCCACTGTGTACTCAAGATAAAGACTTATTTGCAGATTTATGATGACTATCAAAATATCTAGCTAGATGTCTGCTGTGACTGCTGACAATACTGCAATCAAAATGCAAATGAGAAGGCAGAGGGACATAAATAAACATCCGAGTATCAGATTCATATTCACAATCAAGACAACTGTTACTTAAGATGATTTCTTTGAGTGGCTTGTTATTAGCTGTTATGTTTTCATTGAAATCAGACGTGCTAATGCTGGCGTTTCACTGACGTAACTGTCACTTCTCTTTTCTAGCATGAGGAGCTCAATTGCTTCTACTCCAGTTACTGCTGTAATATGTGGTGAAATAAGATATTTAGCAGGCTGTTGAGTGTGATACAATTAAGTTTCTAACTGTGGTCATTAGTGCATGTTTTTTCTAAAAACGCACAGCATTCAATTTGAAACCATTTAGAAGAATTCAGCATATTCCAAACAAATGGCAGAATGGGCCATTGCTCTAAGTCAAAACTGCACCATAAGGATTGGGCAAAAGTGTTATTATACAGATGGCCACGACTAATGAGCTCAGTGTGTGCATCTTTGATGTTCACGGCGAGCAAAGAGCAAACGGCGAGCCATCGTGTTCTCTGTAATGAAGATGACAATAGCACTTGGAACATGGCGGGTTGCAGATATGTAAATCACAGTCATTTGGTTGGCAGGCTTGTTTATTGCAGCTTTTATTTGCAAGATTTCCATATTTGAAGAATCACAACAATATGTCTTCAATTTCTTTCCCCAACTCTGCCTCACCTTTTGCAGACTCCTGCTCGCACATGTAAATATAAATCCGCTCTCACTTCATAGATTGTATTTATGATAAGCAGTCGACATGGCATATGAGAAAGAAATGGATTGTAGATCCAATATGTTTCTGTCTGAAATGGTGTTACAATATTGTTTTTGAAGACAGGCATTCATAAGGTTCTTTCAATAAAGCCAGGTGCGTAGGTTTATGATGTGTTGATGTTGGGAGAGATTGAGTTTGTGCTGCTGAATACCAGATGGATGTACCCAGGGAGAACAAATCACCTTTTCTGTTGTGTTCACTTCCCCTTCTCTGTTCCATGTCAGCTCTGCTGGCTCTCTGATCAGTCTTCCCTCTGGAGAGCTGGCAGGCCTCGTAATCTCATCCTCACCACAATCAATGCAAACATGTTGCCTGTACCTTCTTTAAGACTCTTTCAAGAACTGAATGTTTTACCTTGGAAAAGTGAAAGAGACTTTGAAAATGTTATTACATTACAGCCTGTATGGTAGAACGGAGGGGGTATGTCTAAAACTCTTAAGCCTCATGCCTTCAGCTGGTTGATTTATGGAGCTGATTGCATAGAAGTATTTTTTTCCACTCTTTGACAGTCAAACATGATCTATGAAAGCTGCCTCTTTCACAGAGTTATAACCTTAAATAAAGCATGCAGGCTTGTGGCTACCTCAAACTGAACTGACATGTAGGTACATGCAGACAAACTGAGGCTCTTTTTTACTGTGGTGTTTGAAGTTATGTACCACAGTCCACTTTTCCCCTACAGGGACTGGGCACTCTACCACTGTGTCACAGATTTCCATACAATAGAGTTTTGAAATGAATCAACTGAGCTGTGTAGCCGTCTATTACTGGCTTATAAAGTTGGCTCCTTGGGTCTCAAGATAATTTATCATGGTTTGTAATAGAGACATTTAAGACCCAGGACATCATGACATGGGATCTGCCACATAACAATCCACAGAATCCAATGACCCGATTTGTACACTGGTAAAAGGATACAGGTTCATGAGCTTGGCAAGAGGGAACACAGAGACAGAGATCTTTGAGCCACAACCTCACAGGCAGCATTTAAATAAGAATGAATAAAAGATCACTACAATTGCCTAAATCATCCTTTTCTTAACAATCCCTCTTTGCTTTTGTATTGATTTCTTTCTAGAATGTTGGACCGGGCCATCTACGTCAGTACCCACCCAACCCAGCCATGGTGATGAAGTCCATCATCAGCATGAACAGCCCCAATGGCATGTTGTCACGGAATCAGCTGACCACCATCAACCAATCTCAACTCAACGCGCAGCTGAGCTTAAACATGGCAGGACCCAACATCACCCACACTTCCCCATCACCGCCTGCCAGCAAGTCCGCAACCCCCTCCCCCTCCAGCTCGATCAACGAAGACGACCAGGACGACGGCAACAGGGTGAGCAGAGTTAGAAAGTATTTGCATGACTGTATAAAAGGGTAATTAGGAAACCCACTTGGTAATGTTAAAGAGCATTTTGTTCATTTCTCTATCTGAACTACTGCCATTATTTCAGGTCATTGGAGAGAAGCGACCAGCCCCTATAGACCCCACAAAGAAGCCCAAGACTCCCAAAAAGAAGAAGAAGAAGGATCCCAATGAGCCTCAGAAGCCGGTGTCGGCTTATGCTCTGTTCTTCAGAGACACCCAGGCCGCTATCAAGGGTCAAAATCCCAATGCCACCTTTGGAGAAGTGTCCAAGATTGTGGCATCCATGTGGGACGGTCTGGGAGAGGAACAGAAGCAGGTACTACAAATTGTAGTTTTTCCAATTGGTCTAACTATTACCTGCATTAATTCACAGAAATAAGAAAACCATAGAGCTAAATTTAGACAGAAAACAAATGTACATAGCACATGCAATCTGTTTATGTGTTCTATCACGCCTTAAGTCATTATATTTATCACTAATAAAAAAGTTTTACTCATACTTTTCTTGTCATCACAGGTTTACAAAAGCAAAACAGAAGCTGCCAAGAAAGAATATTTAAAAGCCCTCGCAGCATACCGCGCTAGCCTGGTTTCCAAGGTGGGAAAGTGTTTCTTCTTTTCACCTAAATACGTGTGAATGAATTTACTCAGAATTCTTTATATGTGTGAAGTTGCCAAAGACTTGTAATTACAGAAACAACAGACACAAATATAGAAACTATACAGTGCACCAATACAAACTCTGACTCTGTAAATGATTTTTCATATGTTTCTCTTTATCAAGGCTGCAGCAGAATCGGCTGAGGCCCAGACTATCCGCTCAGTGCAGCAGACTCTGGCTTCCACGAGCCTGTCCCCTGGCCTGGTGCTGCCATCACCCCTCAACCAGCACCCCTCCATGCCATCAGCTTCCCAGGCCCTCCAACAAGCCCTGCCACGGGCCATTGCCCCAAAACCCTTGCAGATGAGACTAGGGGGCAGTCAGATCGTGACCTCGGTTACAGTTTCCCACCAGAACATGTCCTCCGGGATGCCACCGCAGATGCTCAGCCAGATGGGTGCTGGAGGGTCCATGGTGGCGGGTGCCCAGTCCACAGCAGTGTCTCAGATGAGCCCACCCATGCAACCGGTGCAACAGCATGCGATGCAGCAGCTCCAGCAGCAGCAACAGCAGCAGCAGATGCAGCAGCACCTCCAGCATCATCAGATGCAGCAGCAGCAGATGCATCACCAGCAGATCCAGCAGCAGATGCAGCATCAGCATTTTCAACACCACCTCCAGCAACAGCTGCAGCAGCACCACATGCAGCAGCAGCAGCAGCAACAGCAGCAACAGCAGCAACACCAACAGCAGCAGCAGATGCAGCTGCAGCACATGCAGATGCAGCATCAGCTGCATCAGCAGCAGATTCAACATCTCCAGCAGCAGCAGCAGCAGCAACAACAACAACAACAACAACAACAACAACAACAACAACAACAACAGCAGCAGCAGCAGCATCAGTCCCAGTGTTCCCCACCCCAGCACTCTCCTGGTACACCCCATTCAGTAGGAGGCTCTGCTTCACTTGGCAGCCCCCAGCCAGCCCCGCAGCAGCAACCACACCCCTCCCAAATCCAGGCCCATGCCCAGGTCCTGTCCCAGGTCAGCATTTACTGAGCCAAATGGAAATCCTATCTCAAAGAACAGGAATAGAATAAAAGCATCATTCCACGTTGCTTTTCTAAGTTGCACTTAAGAAGTGTTTAAGATTTAGAATGTTATACAAAGAACTTGTCCAATGTTATAGACAGATATGCACATGCGTGTACAGGAGGTAAACATGTTAGCTGGGTTTTTGTCTATAAAATAGGCTGAACTATGACAGAAGCCTGTTAGGGTGAGCACCCAGTGATTGTTTATTTGTTTGTGAGGTCTTTCAGTTGTCAATTTAAACTGACTGGGCACACAGTATGTTGAAAGATGCGTTTCTTTCACTCTTTTATTTAACAATAAAGCTTTATTTATGAGGCCAGAGTTGGACAGTGTAAGGACATTCTGAATGCGTTTCAGCAAAAGGATTTTTATCAGCTCTTGCCTGGACTGAATGACTCACAGGATCCTTGCTGGAAACCAGTAACCCACACATCAGTCTTTGTTCCCACACTGGCCAGTATATAGTAGACTTTCTTTACTCCAACCTTTCTCTTTCACCCATCCTTCTTGCAGATGTAACTGTTCAAATCATCACACGTTGAAAGCTCGGTGATATTTGAACGTACATTTATAAACCATGTTACAAATACAGACAATGTCTTTGAAGAGGGGAACTGATAATAAAAGGTTTTGGGATGCAGATCTGTGGATGAACGACTGAACAGACTGAGACAGAAACTGCCATAAATCATTTACGTCATCATGTCATCAAACTGTAGCTGTAATCTGCTGTACATGTTTTGTAGAGTGGGGAGAGACGAAACCTCCTTTACCCAGTAAGATAATTTGCCCAAAAGCGTGTAACTGGCAGCACTCCCCCCAAAAATTCTTCTTTAATCTATTTGTTTTTACTTCAGATGTTTAACAATTAAATTATGTTTTTATTTTGTGTAACAAAGGGGATATTTTATGGTAAATACAAATTTCCGGATCAAGGCAGATGGTTTGGGGATTGATGTATTTTTACTCTGCTCCTTGATACTGTCATTGTTTTAAAAAAAAAAGGAAAAAGAAAACTAGCAGAGCCAGTTTGTTGCACTGCCAAAGCCAACTAAAATGGCATCGGAGGTATTTTTGCCAGCTGTACAGAAGTCCCTGGAAAAAAAAGAAAATGTTGTACATTTTTCATATCACCTGTTGTAAAGTTTTAATATGTGAGGCTTTAATTAAAACATTGTTAAACGACCTGTGGATTGCTATATCACATAGTGCATTTCTGCTCTTTTATACTTTTTTATGAGTTACAATAGCAGCAATTAATTTTGTTTGTATTTTGCTTACAGACCAATTGCATTTGAAGAACTGTCCATAGAATAAATGCATATTGGTATGGAGTTCTTGAAAAGTTGTTTTCAGCTCACGATAGAAAAAGTAATTTAATGTTGGAGTTTTTTGCTCGGCCATGAAGACGAATCCAGAGACATTCCATCACTAATATGATAGTAGCCATAATTTTGTATGAAGTATTATATATTTCTTTGTGTCTCTGTTCAAAATTAAACTATCAATCACAAATATTTATTTGAAGGAATCGGTTTCTTTCAGAAGTTATATTAGCCATAATTTCTATGGGGGTATCTCTTCACGTCTCCTTGTTAGCTATTGAAAAGAAATAAACTGATAAATATTCATAGCACTCGGTTCTTTACGAGATATAAAAAAGAAATAAATTTGTATGTTTTCTATGGAAATAATTCTATGAGACAAAAAAATACTTTGCAGGGATATATGAGCATTCATGTTGGCATTATTATAGTGTGTGCTGTTTCTCAGTGATTTGAATGGAAGTCCATTGTAACTGTGTGTAAAAACAGTGTTGATACTGGACAAGGTCAGCATGTAACTGGTACTTGTCTCAATAACAGTCCCCTTCTCACACACCAGTGCATTGGATTCTGCCTCTTTCTTACTCCCTTTAAAATCGCTTCATTTCCAAGACATCCCCAGGGGTTTGCTGAGCTCCCTTGAATAATATGGCGAGCGGGGGAGGGAAGGCAGGCAAACAATAATTATCATATCTTCACAATAGGCTGTGAATCCACTGGCCCAGAGAAGGGCCCTTTTTTTCTCACCAACGGCAGCTGAGACATTTTAAACACGGGTTAATGTTAGTTACAAATTAGGAGACAGAATTTGCTCCTGAGCTTCTGTGATAGCAGCTTGATAGAATTTTCAAATTTTGGTTTGTTTTCAATTAGTTAGTTTTAGGAAAGCATTTGTAATTTGGAGCCGAGGCCTGCCTCCGCTGTTTCTGCGGCTGCGGTGATTGGCTCTTCAACTCGCCGTGGAAACGATGCCCATTTCTCTGCCGTGATTAATTGCAGCATCTGTCCTGTCAGAAGCCCGAGTGAAGAGGTCTGCAGGAAAACTGCAAATAAGCGCTGGCAACAGTCTTAAAGTGCTTATGATGAAATGAAAATTAAAAACAGCAAGTGCCGTGCATGACCTGAATCTCAATACAGGGGGAGAAGAGGAGAATGTGAGAGCGGGTGTCCATGGATACCAAACACATGCTTTAAAAACACACAGTAATGAGGCTCTGGGAAATCGCTGTTATTATTCTGAACAGATTCACAGCAGAGCCCATTAATAATGCATGGAGCTCCTTGTTATTCCATAACCCCTCAGTACTGCGGTCACTGTGTGTACAAATATCTCACAGCCAGGGTTGGAGTTATGGGACTGTGCAATAAAAAGGTTACAGATATTTTCAAAACACTGTTATACACACACATAATTTACAAGAATAATACACTGCTCCTCCTATAATGGAGCCTGGTTTAATTTGAATAGGTGAATAAATAAATTTCACCTGCTTTGTGCACTAGACTGTTGTATCTCTAAGATTTTTTCTTCTGGCAGTGAGATATGATATGATCACAGAAGCATGAAGCAATCAATATCTTATGCGCTTCTTTCTTCCTGTCCTCATCATTAACTAACGCTGATGAAACGCATGAAGGGCACTATGACATTAATATGTCATTTGAGTAATGCAATCATGAGGTGACCTAATTGTCCCACTCTTCCCCGCTGAGGTCAGTTGCTCGGCACAGTGCCCAGGATGACTAAGGAGTCAGATGTGGAAGCTGAGGGATTCTGTATTTTAATGATTTATTTGGCTCTTTTGTTGTTTTCCCGTTCAGTGCACAGATACAATGTGAGCGTAACAAAAGCCCTGCTGACACTGGCCATCTGACCATCAGACCCACGCTGCAGCCACTCTCACAGTCTGGTCGCAGATGCAGAACCTGCCACTCTGCTCTGACAACCTCAACTTTGCTTCCTTAAGGAAAGCAAAACAATATAACTAGGCTTTTTTTTTCTGTGATAAGACCTAATCCATGAGAGTGCAGAGACAGCTGACCCTACAAGTCCAATGCCAAAACTTGTTTACAACAGGGAGCTACCTCCAGTCAAATGGATGACTACATTTAAGGAATTCTTGACCTTGTGTTGATGAGCTTCACGGAGAGAACTATTGACCTCTGAGATGAATAGTGAACTTTGTTTGGGGGGTGCTGTGTTAGCTGGCTGGACTGTTGACATCCCTGACCAATGGTAACGCTTGTTTAGAGAACTTTTGACCTGCCAGACTAAAGGAGCGCCACAGACGATGCCTCCGAGCAGAGTTAATAGCACATTCAGTGGGGCTAGTATAAATATTATGGTACCCTTGAACAACCTTTTTGATAATCTCGGTGATGGTAATTCTCCTATTCATTTAATTTAGCCCTTTCATTTTAATTAAAAACAAGACACTCTTCATTATTATGAATTATCAAACAAAAACACAGTAAATACAAATTTGCTTTGCTGCAGAAAATAAGAGCATAAATGATCACATATCCAATCCCTTGTTCTCCTTCCATCTTTCTCATCTTTCACAACCACATGTTTGCTCACGCATCATGCATGTGTACACATATTTTCCATCCTTGGATTTCTGCACAATGATGTTGCCGTGGAGACGGAGTGATTCAGCCATTAGGCTTATCCCCTGCTTTTGT
The DNA here is from genome assembly GCA_024666655.1 of Dascyllus trimaculatus. Classification (NCBI taxonomy): domain Eukaryota; kingdom Metazoa; phylum Chordata; class Actinopteri; family Pomacentridae; genus Dascyllus; species Dascyllus trimaculatus. Next base: position 10,985,378 of record CM045445.1, on the reverse strand, counting down.
TGAATTCTGTTAAGGTAAGTCTGATCTAGCAGCCTTATGACCCTTGCCAGCCTGTGCACTGTTACGCCATCATCACAGTTCTGATACATCCTGACTAATAGCAATCAGGGAACTTACACTGCTCTCATCTGTGCTCTGTAATTGGTGCTGCAGTTAATGACTAATGCTCCTCCCTCAAAGTAGTAAATGATTAACAGTATGTAATCATAATCAATAGGGGGATTGAGAGCGATCATGATTTGCTGTTATGTAACGTTAAAGCATATGTTTTGCATGAATCATTATATATTTTCAATCAGAATTCCAAATGAGAGGATTTTTCATGCTAATACCAGTGACTTTTAAATACATTTGAGTCTATATTGTGCCAGTGAGCACAAGCTGGGACTGGGAGCAGATAAACAAGGCACTATTATCCTGCTGTCAGCATCATAAAGGTCAAGGAATAAACATCTAAAGCCCAAAGAAAAACTGTTTATTGGAAGCAGTTGTCACTGTAACAATAACACCAGTGAACATATGAGTGTGAAGCTGGTTTGTTTCACATTATTATGGTTAGCCCAGTATGTTATTGTGCATTGTCAAAACTATATTTTGCAGACCAAATGCATCTGGAGCATTTATTCTCAGTTGAGTTATACAGTCGCTCCCGAAAAAAAAAGAAAGAAAAAGAAAATACTCTGCAAGCTGTCAGTGATTTGAGAAAGCTTTCTTTATTGTGACAGATCATCATGCCCCAGAGGTTGACAGATGTCCCTGCATTGCATGGAAACGATAGCAGTTTCTTTTTATTTGGACTTTGTTTGGTTTAAGAATGTAAAATCCAGCTCCCTCTCCCCCCACTGCCACTTTCCGATTTATTTCATCAGTATTTTATAGGCTTTGTGTTCAGCAGAGGATCCCAACTCTGAAATTGCCTTTTATTGCAACTTACTTAGCCTGTTAATGTAGGCTATTACAGAGCCAACATGTTTCTATGGCAACAAAACTGATAAAGTGTACCAGGAGACCAGAGTGATAGATTACACGTGCACGCTGTGTCACATCCAATTAACTCAAACTGACTGTACACCACATTATGCCACGACTTTGCAGGAAAATCAATAAATATGGACGGTACCCAACAAGGTCCCCCCTCTGTTTCTTTCTTTCATCCCTTACGATGGCAGTGAAGCCAAGACAGATCATGCCACTAGGATGTCCCTGCTGCTACAAGAGGCAGGTGCTGTGTAGACACCATTCAAAACTTGGCCTATTCAGTCCAACTCCTCTAACGCTCCATTCATGCATAGCAAAACACCATCTGCTCCTGTTTTGCCCGGAGCAATCACAGCTGACCAAAAAAAAAAAAAAAGAGAGAGAGAGAGAGAAGAAAAAAAGAAAAAGAAATCCATGATAACAGCTGTTGCCAAACAAAAGGGGGTAGGAAAAGGTTAGAGACAAGTTCGACACCAAAAATTACTCATTGGAGAGGGCGAAGGAAAACATTTACTCTTGGTAATAGTCAGGGAAATGGGATGCCATCCAGCAGAGAGACGGGGAAAGGGTTAAACGTGAGGCGTTCGGTCGGTGAGCCTGGCAGACTTGCAACAGTACAGGATCAGGTGATAATAGATTCAAGCTGAGGATGATTCTTTTACACAGTCAATTCTCAGGGTGCAGAAGCAGAGGCAAATGAGCCATAGAGTCTCCTCACAGTGCATGAAGCTATCTGAGGCAGATGCAGGCTGAGATACACACAGGACATCAAGGAACTGCATACTGCTACTGATCTTTATACTGTATTTAGCTGGTGGCATTAAAATGGGATTATTTTATGGTTGTAAGTAATACTAGCTAACACTGCTGGTTATTCTCTTAATTAAGCTATGAATGGTTGGATTCTAAAAATGGAGAAAATCATGTAAAATGCCACATTTTCCTGGATCCCAATTGTATTTGTTTTAATTGGTACCTTCAAATAAATATGCAGTAGTAATACCATACTATAATAAACAGAGCGATTACCAGCAAACTGTATTTATTATATAAGTTAAAGTACTCACACGGAACAACTGCCACTTTCCTCTTATTTGATTATGTAATATGGTTTAATTAATAGTCACTCATTACCATATCAACCATGTTTTATTGAAATAAACGTAATAAAAAGATTGCATCACAAATGAACAGTATGAGTAGTATGAGCTTTACCTTACTAATAGTAGATTTTCAGTGCATATAAATCATTAGGCAGATTACATAGAAAATCTCAAATAATAATTCACAAACATGAAAATTTAGATGACAATAATTAGGATTAGTTCTGCACTGGGGAAAATATATTAATTAACAAGGGATAAAGGGATAAAAATACATGCTTCGGCGAGGCTCATAGTTTCCGTCCACTCACTGCTAAACTGCTGCATTGTGATGTGATTGGCACCGGTTCCTCGACCCTGTGAGGCCTAGTTTGATCTAATGTATGGCTGCTGACCTGGGGGAGGGGCCGCGAGCGAAGGTGAAAGACCGAACAGCTTGCATGCCTCCAGACCTCAGCTGCCCATGCAGACGGGGAGCCGTAAAACCACTGTTTGAGCCACATAGAAGTGTGACGGCGGCCATATACAAATCTGACAGGGGCTCAAATGCACCTGATACACAATGCAGCCGTTAAACAGCGGACTGAGAGGGAACAAAGTTAAAGCGGAGGAAGAAGAAGAAGAAGAAGAGGAGGGAGGCATCAGTAAATGATGATGATCTTACCCAGGGTCCCCATGGGGATAATTAAGTTTTATCTTATCGTACCTTATGTTGACTATGAACAGACCTGGATCTAATTGCATTTGCACATAATTCATACCATTAAAATAATTCCTTGACCTCACAGTACCAGATGTTCGGGTGTGTTTCTGAGCCCATAAAACAACTGAATATGTACTGGAAAGTTCCGACGTGCACAGGAAGGCAGTTGAAAATACATTCTTCATGATTCTGTGAAGTGATTTACAACCTGCCAGATGCGCCAGTACGAACCTCCCGGATGAAAGAGTACAATAAATTCTGGAGACTATTTGCAAATGTATTTTTAACCAATTTGACTATGAAACATGCAAATGTCTGGGGTTGGACCCTGATGCTGTGAGAGCTGTCATAGGTGGAGCTTTTATTTATAAACAGAAGCTCCTGTGGCAGTTGATCAGTCGATTTGCCTAACAAATAACTCCCCAACACATTTCCAGTCCACTGCACACGGTGGCTCCTTTGTTTGCAACACAATTTCAAGCAACCTTGAATGAAAACACGAAATGTAGTAAACATAAAAATGAGCGATGCCTGGAGAAACAGCGAGCAGCTGTTCTTTAAGGTCACGTCCCGAGCTATGAACTCTGGTGAGCAGCTTAACATGGCTGCATGGATGCCTGGACAGTGTACAGTAGACTTGTAATGAAGAGGGGGGAGACAGGACAGAAGACAGGCTCCAGCCTCACGCCATTAGAGGTGATTTGTCTGCCAAACTGATTCCAGTCCCAGTAGTTTTATCAGTTTAATGCCCAGGCAGCGTTCATTATTTCTTTGCCGGGAGGGTCAGCCTCTCTTCAGCAGAACAAGTGTGGGTTGTGTTTCTGTCAAAGAGGGAGGGGGGGGGTTAGTGCTTGACCCGCAAAGCCATTCAGCTCTCAGAGTGATCCATTGTTTGGGTCCTCTCTTTGTTCAGTGCCTGCAGAGAGAGAAGGGGCCAGCTAAAGGGGAGGGAAGGAGCAGAGCCGGGGTCTCGCTGGGTGCCAGGGGTCTGCACTTACCCTCAACACATTATCACCTACAGTCCTTTTAGTCCTGAAAGGCCACGCTGCCTAATGTTTATTATGTGTACCAGTGTTTTGGCACGGACACACTGCACTTCAGACTCACACTACAGGTGATAATTTTCTACGTGTAGCTGGAATATTTAAAAGGCCGACTGTTCCTGAGCAACAAGCAGACAGGACAGAAAAGACAAGGTCAGCTGGGCGCTGTTTATTTCATTAGCCATGTTTCTATGTAATTATCAAATGAATTTGAAGTGAACTTTTGGAATGTTGCAAAAAATAATTTAAAAAAAGAGGAAAATGTGAATTAGGCTTGTTTCCATTGACCGCTGTGGAGCCAATAACTAGGCTGCATAGTGTCATCAGAAGGTGGTGGTACAGGCAGCGTTACAGCTGTTTGCCAGCCGCTAATAAAACTTAAAGAAGAAGAAGAAACAATATTACAAGAGAAAAATGGAGAGAAGTCTTCAAGAATTATTTTCAGTTGGGCAAGTTAGAAAATAATTTTTCATGTCAGCTGGTATCGACATGTTCCATGCTGTCCTGAAGCGAAGCCAGCAAAAGAAACAGAAACAGCCAATCAGTCGTGAGTTAAATTTTCATTCGGAGAAGGTGTTTCCATCTCCACCAAAGCACCAAAACCCACCTCAATAAACACCTTTTTTCTGAATATGGTGTGTTTTTTGAAACGAAAATGTAACACTTCAAAATGTATGTGTGCATAAAAATCAGCTGTGAAAACATAACTGCTTAAAGAATGCAAAAGCAGATTCAGAACTACAGAAGTTATGTTTTCTACAAAAAGTGATCAAAACAGTTTGATTCAATATTTATTGCCACATTTGCCATTACAGAGTTGGACTTGTAATAGTCCTAAAAAGAAAAAAAATCTTGACGAAACAGGACTAAAGCCTCTTTGAAATGCATGCCACTAATCAATATTTTTAAAAATGCTAATCACACGTTTATTTGTAATACCACTGTCAGTTAAATTCCTACAGCAAGCACACTGTGAAAACTGTATTTGTATAAAAGTCAATGTAGTCTTCCACCGATAATGTTCACTATCTTAGTTTAGTGTGTTAGCATGCTAAGATTTGCTAATTTGGACAAAATGCTAAGTATAGCTGAGGCTCATGGGAATGTTTTGCAGGTGCATATTTATTATTGGCTGCTATATTTAATTTCCCTCCAGAGATTAATTAAGTGGTCTGTCTCTATAGCTATAAACAAGTAGTAGCATCAGTCTTCATTTCAATACATCCAGTAGTTACTGAGCTATCCCACTACAAATCCACAAACGTTAGCCTCACGGGGAAGCTAAAGAAAAGGTCAGACGATCACCGAAGTCATCAGGATAAAACCACCTGGGAACCACAAATGTTGGAACAAAATTTTGAGCTGAAACATCAAGAAGATGTTAAGATATTTCCTTGGATGAACAGCTTGGCTTGCTGATGGCCTTATATGTAAAGTCTGGGACCACAATAGTCTGCAGGATGTTTCCTCTGGGCACCATGACAAGCTGTACCAAATCTGATGGCACAAACTGTCGAACTATTTCTAATAAAACAGACATGTCAGCCTTATGGTGGCACAAGAGGAAAACTCAGGACATCATGAAAGAAATCATTATGGCTCAGTCTCTTAAGACCAAGAATACCTTTACAAAAGTTCATGGCAAACCGCCCAATAGATGAATGTTGTGTTACATTTTCAAGTTCTTTCAAAAAAAATACTCATCTTATTCATGGTTACTCCATAAACATTACTTTCATATTCATTTCTCAAGCCAAGCCTCCATTTTACAGACAAAGTTTTAACTCACACACCACAAGAAGAAGTATGTTGTTATTGTTAATAGCTGCAGTTCAAGATGTTCAGATTTCCTTTATCACTAATTAAAAGAAGCGGGTCACAAATGGCTCATGCTTGTCTGCTCTTTGAAAAGTTTCCTATTTCCAGCCTTATCTCAGCAGTGTCAGTGTCAGGTGTGGGTGTACAGCCAATTATGCACTCTGAAGTAGCTTTTCCTCTTCTCATAAAGCCTTTTCAGTGTTTGCTTTCAACCCGCTGTGTGTCTCAGGGTAAGTTTACTGCAGCCATATTGACGTGAGCAGATCAGACAGGTGACAGGTGATCGTGTTCATCGGGTCATGTCAGACAAACTTCTGTTCACTCTGGGAAGAAACATCACAAAACAATCTGTTAAGTCAAATTTCAAAGTGAGTACATTTGGTGCACGACAAGATTATTTTGTCTTTCATGAGAAAAATAAGATTGAATCACCCTAAAAGAAGATATTGTGATTTTGTTACTTTGGCTCATTAAATTACGGAGGTTAATAACAATAGCATCTTTATAAGAGAAAAACAAAAGTGGAATTGTTGAATGAGATGTGCTGCGAATGCATTCGTGGGTTTAACTTTTTTGTAAACTGTGACACCATGCAGCTAATACTTTTGTACTGCGTACACAGAAGCACCTTTAAGGTTATTCTTCCCGCTCCTGTGAATCTAAATTATGTATTTAGAAGTCTTTCTACATGGAAATAATCCCTTCTGAAGAATAACAATAATACAGAAAGCAGTGCTCTGCAAGCTGACAGGATTTGTTCTGTATTTTGTTACATATGAACCCCGCAAGTCTTAATCTGCAGCATCTTTGCCATTTAGCTTCAACCATGCCGTGAAAGGGTTGGATTTTTCCCAAACTGTAACGTTTTCCAAAACCATACAAAGCAATTTTTGGTGCCCTAAACTTAAAGAAGCTTCCAGCAAGTAGTCAAGGTTGTCAAAGTGTCAAACAGGTCACTTCCAAAGTCTACGTATGATGTTTAGAGTGTTGAGGCAGATTAAGTCACTCCCACAGGTGCTTCTAATTAGCCGCTAACGGCTAACACACTGGTTAGCTAACAAGCAACACTGCTGCTAAGCTTCTATGGCTCCTCAAAGCTTCCTCCTATTTCCAGTCTCTTTACTGGGTCAGTTACGCCTCCACACCATTTTTTCTTTGGATTATAAATCATTTTAATAATTATTACGTTTTTCTGAAGTGAGAAAAATTGCTTCAAAACTTTGAGAACATACCTACCTAGCAAACTTTAAAGATGTAGATATGAAGATATAGCCTACACATGAGGTGTGTTTACACTGGCGCCATATTGCAACAGGATTTTGAATTCTCCTTTGGCCGGTTATTGGATGTTCTGTGAAAGAAATGTCAAAGTCAAGCAACAGAGAATAACACTTAACAGGTAAGAGGCTATTTTATAATAATTTACTGTTCCAAACATGTAAGCAATCATTCTTTTCAGTTAACATTAAGACTGTGAGTGACTGTGCTATGCTAAGCTAGCTATCTGGTGAAGAAGAACATTAATATTTTACTTCTCTGGCACAGCTGATTATTTGCTGATTATTCAGAAGGTGTAACTGTTACACTGAAGCTCTTTACAACCTTGCTGTTACACCGTGTATAATTTTTATGTGAATAAAACTATATTTAGTGTAAATAAGGAAAATATTTTGCTAAAGATTTTGGTAAAAACAGGACTGTGTGTACCAAAATGTAAGAATTTTTTGAAAATGAATGCTATCGTTTTATCTTAAATTTAGTCCTAATTTCCAAAAAAATTGTTTAATGAAGTCATTTTATAATGACATATAAATAAATAGATTTAGAACTACTTATGTACATATATCTTAAATACTACAAAGTAGAAATATTTCTGTAACTGTCTACAAAAGAGCTTTTATACCAAATGGGTTTTGGAATGAAAACCTTTAGGTATCCTCCTGTACATCATTCATACATATCTGCCCTTTATGATCAACCTGGAAAATAGTTAAAGATTTATTATTTTATATGTGGGACGACTTCCTGTCTTAGAGGCTCTGCTTTCCCATATAGTATGGCTTTAATGCTTTACTGCAATGAATGAACAGCAACACCCAAACCTGTACAGTATCTATTAGCAAACAAAGATCACTCAAAAGACATATTTTTAAAACTGCCTCCTGACACCTGACTCTGTCTGAAAGTCATTATGGTCTTGTGAAGAAGCTTTTACTACCCACAGAGATGGTTTAAATAAAAGTGAGTTGTGCAACACATCTAATAAGTTATGATAGTTCCCTGTATTTTGAATTCTCCAGCTCTCTGTTCACTAAAAGGTCAGCACTGTTAAAGCAGTTGTTGAGGTCAACAGCAGAAACCTGTACAATGAAGTTCAGCTAAGTTGAACTACATATGAAAAATTTGCATGTATTTACTTGTGTACAGCCCTGCTAGCAAACCTACTGTTTGCACTGACATCATTTCATGGATGAACATTTTGCCATTTAAACTGCTGGCGTGACCAGATCCTCACAGTAATGCCTGCTCTTCTGCCGTCACCTTTACCCTCCATTGTTGCCCAGTGTGAGTAGACCAAGCAAGCTGAGTAAGAGTTTCTATACAATTGCTCACTGGTCACTGCAGCTTAAGCTTTGGGTGCAGCCAGTTTGTCTAGCTGCTCTTTGAGGTGATTTGGGGACTGGCTGGTGGTTGGTCTATTTATCATACAAGTCCTAATGTGCTAATTCTGTGTTCATAATCTGAGGCAGCATCATCGATCAACATCGGCGTGACAGGCGCCAACCCCCGCCTCCCCTCTCAGAGGCTGTTCACATGCGTAAGGGGGTCATTTCTTCACAATGTCCTAAATTCAGAATTGCACTCCGGAACAATACAAATGAGCTTGCTCTGCCATTGTTGATTAATGGAAAATCACATCCCCTCATTCTTTTTTGGTTATTAAAGGAACGTCTGCGTTTTGGATGAATGAGGCTGGTGTAAGAGATGCACCACTCTGCAGTTCTTTTATGTCTGTTTTACTCAGTGATAGAAGTGGAGAGTGACTGTTTTTGGTGCCCACTCAATGCAAGGCATGGTACAACAAATGGCTTTTATTATTTATCACAGCTAAAGATGTGTTTTCAAATAAAAATACCTGTTAAATTCTTAAGAGAAGTCTCTAATGACTATATTGGGACATTTAACGTATTATTACCCTCATATTTCTGTAATTGTATACAGAAATCAACACGTCCACTATGCTAAATATAGCATACTGAACATATAATATCAAATGAAAGAAATTCTGGAAAAATTAAAGGTGACACAGCTAATTCAGCAGGCAGACATCAGACATGAGTGCTTGCTTTGACCTTTTCTATGACTATAGAACACAGTAACTCACAAGGGAAACTATATTAGAAAATAAATGAAAGGCCTTGGTGGAAAGGTCAGGACACATGTTTCTGTGATGTGGAATATAGTCTGTTTATAGCAAGGTATGGCTGGCTGCACCTCAATACAAAGAATCCTCAACAAATCAAGTCCTAATGAGTCTCAGGGCAATCTTCTCTGAATATACGGAACAGTATGATCATGTCTTTGGAATTTGTAAAACATCATGTGGTTGGCATGCTAAGGCTGAAAAGACTGGCTTACATAACCAAAATACTTTAAGCACTGACTCGTGGGTTTATTTTACATTTCAGCAGGAATGACCAACTAAAGTGGATTCATAATAATCAAAGCTGACAGAAAGGCTGTGATACCGCATTTGTTGATACCTGTAGAGTTTAGATTTTACATAGCATTGATTGCCTGGTTGTTCAGATGCTTGAAAAAATCTGACTTATAGGTATCACCACAGACAACAAATAAAGCACACTACCTTAGAGTAGATGTGAGATGTGCCCAAGTAAGGCTGGAATACCATATAGAGAAAACATAACAAGGCACTAGAGAAGGGTCAGCATGTCTTGGCAGACAAGTCTTCTAAATACATACTTGACACGGGAAGGGAAGACATTACAGTTCGTTATATATCAGGTCTGCACAGTCCTGTACAATATTCGGCATAAAAGACAAACGTTTCAAAGGTAAATTTCACCTGGACTGAAGTTTATGATGATATTGTCCAGTAAATTGTCCTCGTGAATACTTCCATATGACTTGATAAGTTCAAGACATTAGTAGCATATGGAACAATTTATAGTTAAAGGTTATATTTTTGCAGTATTACCTCAGGCACTGCTTAACTTACAGCAGCTGTGATATGCACAAATGATGTAAAAATTAGTGCCTAGGGTGTCGTAATGATAGAGGCAGTAACAGACAGCGATGTGCCAGACTTACCTGAGTTTGCATGAGGAAACTGACCTATCAGTGAAGTGTGTATATGCTAGATCCTGAGCAGGGCATTGCAGACATCTCGGTGTAGAGAAGCCTTATTCTCTCAACTACTGTACATCAGACAGAACTAAATTGATTTAGGACTGGCTCATTTGATTCATCTCTGTATAAATGACATTTTTGCAGACAACCAGTACTTAGAGATAAATCACCACAGACTAGGAGGAATAGCAGTGTTATTAAAGTGTTAGCCATATAATTTTTTTAGTTTATCCCTGTAAAAAATAATGATGTATCCTGATATTTTCATTGTAGACTATGAAACAGTAATGATGAAAATGTTGAAAAATACACATACAGTGCTGGTGCTTCGGTGTGTAAGGTCAGGTAAACCTTGTTAAAAATAAAAAATACTGTGTATAATCAACCCCTATGGGGGCAACACCAGGTTTGATCTTTATTTAATCATATCAAAATTATTTCACACTTGAAGGGATTTGGGAGGCTTGATGTGTCTGCAGTGAAACCTTACACTGGCATTAACTGTACCCAGAAAAAATACCCTGAAATCTAGAAAAGAAGAAACCATATGCCTGTCGAATGTGGGCCCATGTTGTAACTGTTGCAGTAGTTTACACCACCACGGCAGACTGTTAGGCACAAATGGAAATTGGAGCCTGTCTTATGTACTGAGATCCAAGGAGAGGGGATCAAAATACCAGCCAAGGTTAGAAGGTATGAATGAGTTCCAAAATTATACATATAACATTTTTAACATGGTAACTATTTTCATACAGTGCTTACTGTTGATCAAATCATGCCTTTTAGCTGCATAATTAAGGGAAATATGTAACTTTTTAGCTTCTGAATGCTCCATTAGCAAGCCACTATCTGTCTGGAGTTTGTTTCTGTGAGTTTTAGAAGCTTTTTTCTCTGAGCTGTCTGCTGTATCTGGATATGATGAGAAATGTGGGAGTGAGCCAGAACAGTAAAGTCGTAAGTCCTGAAACCAGTGAGCTAAAAGATGCAAAAATGCTCCACAGAGCTGAAGGGAATATCAGGGTCAAGTGCTAATTTTCTGTAGGTTAATCACTATGAGTGACCCTATCCCCATTAACATAGGTCATTTAATCTATTAAAAATATTGATCAGGGCAGCTGTAAATACATCTCTGACAAACAAATTGAATATTCTGTAATTCTAGTGGTATTTTTCTGCAAAGGTCTTGCACAAATGCAGCAAATATCCTTAGAAATTCTTGCTTTTTGCAGCCATGGTTGTATTTTAATATTTGTTGGTCTTATAAAGGACTTTTAGAAAGTGGTCTTTTTTCTGTAGTGTGTCTGTTCCACTACCGTTTGTTGGTCACTAAGGGATGGTTTGGTTCTGTTTATAATCCCTAGAGCCAAAACATGTTATGGTCATTTGCTGAATCATTGTGCACAGTTTTTTCTAGAGTCTTTATTTGCACAAGTACAAATCTGTTCTGGTCATGAAAACACTCAAGATTATTAGCTGTTTATTCCATCTATAAGCAAAGATGCACTGGAAACCACTTTGTCGTCATTTCAGCTCAAAAACCAATTCATTAACTTGTTCAAATATACTCACTAACCTAATGGAAACTGTTCACTAACCTACTGTACCTTATGCTAAATTAGAAGCATGATGGATGACTGCATAGCAACAAATCTCTGGAGAAGGAAAGGTCATGTTGACTATAAATCTTCTGCCTCAGTAAAATGAGATGAGTTCTTTCAATTGTTGTCCAGTCTTTAATATTTTTTCACTCCCTTGTGCTCTCTCCCTCTCTTTCTCCTCCAAGTCGTAAATAGTGATTCACAGCTCTGATTCTGACCAAGCTGATGATTTTAATTTTCTGTTTTCAGAGTAATAAACATTGACATGAGAATGAGCCTCAGGCAGAGACTTCTAATGAGAAAATGAAATTAGTTTTTCAGCTGACTGATCAGAAACATTTCATACATTATAATCAAGCATTTATTTGACGTGATTTGTTTTGTGTGCGTGCGTAAGCACGTGTGTACTGTAGTGTATGTGTGTGTAGTGGGCACATGTGTGCACATGTAAATACATTATTCATGCTTCTGTTTGTGCTATGCTTCTGCTTGTTTTTTGCTACAGCCAGACGCAGCTTATGACATTTTCCAACCTTTTGTAGCAGAACTAGCTGGCTGGCTGTCTCAGTATATGTAATTTTATGCCTCACCCTTCACTGTTGCATCCATCACAGTCCATCTCAGATAAACTGCACTGGTCAAATAACCAATTACACCTGGCTCTCCTGTTACAGGGGTGAAAGACGGTGATGCTCAATTCACTATAATAATGGACAAAACTCTGACACTTTACATTATATCAGGAAAATGGATCAATAAAAAAGTCTTTCATTGTGCCATGTGCTTATTAAAACATTTTTTCTCATTCACATCTGAAATGATGATGCAACAAATTACTATTCCTATTTAATTGTGGTCATGTGTGATAATTTAAAAACCCATCACATTTTGTCCTTCATGGAGTTTCATTGAGAAAAGGTCATGTACAAAGTGCTTGAAACTGAAGAGACCTTAACCTCAGCCCTTAATTTTAATTTAGCCTGTATTCACTGATTGGCCTTAAAAACATAATTGCTTGCAGGAAGACTATGCAATAGTTACCGCAATTTAAACTATGGAAAGAACTCTGTCATAACATTTGAATTGGATCATTGTAATATTAAAATAGTTCTGCTGCTCATGAGAACAGTTAATAAGGAAAGTCATTTTCTTGGTAATACTAACCAGGCCAAGTATGAATCATCATCAGCACAGTATTTTCAGGTTCATCCTTGCTCATGTGAATATCTTCTCTTCCTTACTTCCATTTAAATTGTTTTAATCCTGTTGCCAGAGGCCTGTACTAGAACATCATGTTCATTAGCATCTGTTTGCTGTTCCTGGGGAGTTCAAAGTGTTTCCTTTTCCTCTTCTTATGTGTGGATAAAAGCTTGAATTACTGCAACAGTACCTCAAGTCTCCCTCGGTACCATTTGACAAAAGTAGGGCAGCAAGAAAAACAAAGGGTGGGCAAAGTCTTTATTGTCATGTTACATCACCCATTTGATCATTTGCGAGAATTTTCTTCTGTGATCTGGTTAGTTTAATGAAGGCTGAGCTCAGCTCTGCAGGCCTTTAGAGACACATTTAATTAATAAAGATAAATAAAATACCAATTTTCACATAGATAGTACTACCATATAATCTGCTGTGTTGATAAAACACCCATTTTGTGATATTAAATAACTGCTTCAAGCATTTTACATTTGATATTTGCTTAAGCTTAAAGTTTTCATCATTAGGGGCAAAGTTGGATGTTGGATTTAAAGTATTTACTTTCACGCAGTGGATTCACAGGAAATGATACAGCTATGTGATCCACTGTTTATCTCATGAGTCCAAACCTCACTTCCAATTCATTCCTGTTACTCACCCTTATGTGTTCATACAGCGTTTTTGTCCATGTAATATGTCTGCAAAGTTACAAAACTTTGAGTAATTTCCTAAATCAGGAAATTACTGTCCTAAGTGAAATGCTTTGTTGGCAGTCCAGGCTATTCTTTCACTACATATCTACATCATCATGCAACGTATTGACATTTGACATAGCTGCTTCTGCTAACTCTAAAATGTCTCATGTCAGATGTTCTGTTATTGGCTGGAAGTGTGTACACAAAAGTAGGAAAATCGGCAAATAAAGATAACATTAACTTTACCTCAGATCATATGTTCCCAGATTAGAGTAATGCTTAGAAATATTTAGAATTGATAAAAACTTCAGATTAATTTAATTTAGATTTTAATATTACTTTTTGTGTCTCAGTGGAACCTAAACTGGAATCGCCTTTTTCTACACATTTCCTTACAGAACTAGTGTGAAAAATGAAAGGTCATGATGCAAGTCATTTTGGAATTAGCATGTATTGTAGCAACTTCTGAAGGGGTCTCTCCTTTAATGTTTTGTTACCAGCTGACAGCTCTTGGAGTCCTTTACCTATACTAGTAGAATCAGGGATTATGGGTACATAACCAACATTGCCCAGCTGAACAATCAGAACAGAATGTGCTCTCTGGAAGGGGGGCTTAAAAAGACAGGAGGTAAAACAGAGTATTTGAAACAGAGGGTGAAGACAGAGGTGCTGTGACAATGTACAGTGAGAAAAATAAAGAGTTTTTTTCAACACTGAAGCTCCCAGATCTATTTTAATACACCTAAAAAATAAAACTATGAACTTTCAAATGTGCACAATATGGGCTCTTTAAAAGCACCCAGCTGGTGAAACATCGGGTGGCTTTTATTGTGAGGCAGTTACAGGAAACTAAATGTGTTTGTCACAGAGGCTAACGCTGACAGCGATTGTTCATCACAAATGTGTTGACAAAACTAGAAAACTGTCATCCTGTGCCTCTTTTGACAGGTATCAGTTTGAAATATTGCAAGAAGCAATTAAACAAGAAGGAGCTAGAGTGAGTTGAGCTGACAGAGAGCTGTAGGTGACAGGCAGTACACCTCCAACTTCTCAGGAAAGTAACCTAAGTCTTTTTACTGTGCTCTGCTGCCCTGTGCAGCAAGTGATTATTTTATGGCGGGATGGAAAACAATCAATTATTGATTGACTTCTTTATTATTACAATGAGAGTTTTTTCGGCTACACACATTGTTCCTCTGTTGTTTCTCCCTGTTTGATGTACTATTTAAGCAAGCACTCAGGGGTTTCGCATCATTGTTGGACTCAGTATGACTTATCCAAAATGCAGTTTGACAGTTTGTCAGTTTTGTCTATGATTTGAGTGTGTTATACTAGTAGTGGTTTATATAACTGTTAAAATAGCTGATGGTCTCAAGCAGAGGTGGAAAGCAGGCTGCTGAAGTCTGGTAAGCTCACTACTTACTCAAAGTTTTTTCATTTTTGTAGTCTGCAGCCCCAACAGCTGCTGGCTCACATGACATGATGTGAGATTTTGTCCAGCGTACCCTGGAGCTACCAAGTGCTTGTTACATGCAACTTTTCTGTCTTGTTACATATGCAGTAGTACTTCCAAAGACATGAACAGACCTGTGTAAAAGTGACAGTTTCCCTCTAACTATACTGTCATCACCAGCGACTACAGATGTTGTCAAATCAACCATGAGACGTTCAAGATTATTACTCGAAACAAAGACAGCTGAAACAACCACATAGCAGTAGCAGGCTGTGCCGAAGCACCACTGCTTAGCTTAATTTGACCCTCAGAGCCTGAGGCTATTACTGCTGCTTTTACTTTTAAGATCTTATCTTGGTCATAATAAAGCCTAGTACTGTTTTTAACACCCACATCTTCCATGATTTGATTTGATAATATGTACAGATTTTTAAAAAAATATTCATCTTTGTATTAAAGTACAACATTTTTGTACTACAGGATTGCTATGATTTTTTCATGTATTTTCCCATAACATGCTGGCAGTGAAGACATCTTTCCATAATTGTGTGGGAAAGATTGTCTGGAATCTGGCAATATCAGAACCATGATGGCAGATTTGGTAAAATATGTGCTTAGTAACAGAAATATAAGGCAATATTTTATTAGCTGAAGTGTTAATATACTGTGGCCTGCTTGCAGAGGTGGCAAACCACCCCCAGACAAGGGGCCCCCAATGGTCAATTTGCCTGTGGCCCCCCAAGAGTCTAGGATCACCACTGCCTCATTGCCCACCAGTGACCTGCACTCACCGTTTGACCACAACTTTTGCATATTCAAAGCTGAGTTGCTCTTTGTAGTGCAGAAACAGCTTGTATCATAGAAAAGGGTGCATTTAATTGCTGTTTATTTGGATATGCAGTATGCTATGACATGATTAGGACTTTGTGACCTCTTCAACCGAGAAACATGAGTGTGAAAGTGGGTGAAGAAATTAAGGAAGATATTACTTTGCAGAAATTTGATCTGTCCTTGTAATGTTATTACTTTGGTATCTACAAATATGTACCAAGCATAATTACAAATCTCTGGTTCTGCTCTTTCTTGTGATGTGTAATTAACATATCATTGCCTAGATTACATATATCTTACCTAGACAAGAGTAATGGGTGTGTATATGGACACAGAGCTGTATCGTTAACTCTGATTCAATTTGATTTAAATTAAAAATATTTTTTCTTGTTGATCCTTTGTCACACAGACAAGCAACTAGTATTGTTAGCCATGTCGATACTGTCTGATTTTGAGTTTAACAATTGGTTTCCTTCTTTTTGGCAGCACTGTTGAGATAATGGTTGGTCTGGAAAGTAGATATGTTGTTGGGAATTGTTCAGTCATATAAGGTGAAGAAAATGAACAGAACAAAAGTGGGAGGACCTGCGACATAGCCACCGGACCAGTTAGAGAGCAGCATCAGGTCAGCTGCTCTTTGAAAGTTGATATACACAGTTGGTTGTGTTGTACCTTTCACACAGAAATAAATGTACTGAAAGAAATTTGCCAGCTACAATTTGAAAACCAGTTTTAGTAAATGCTGTCATGCCTACTGGTAACATAGCACAGCTGCACCATTTTATTTCGTAATTATTTGCAATATATAATTTATGTTTAATGTCTTTAAGTAATCTTTCCAGTTCAGATAACTAAAAGGTGGCTGCTCCTACACTAACCAAGTGTGACTGTTGTCCAGGGACCTTTCAAAGGTGTACTTGCAGTGCTCATCTGTTTTCTCTTTCAGTCAAACTTCCCTTCATTTTATCTGTTTCATCTCATTTTATGCCCTTCAGTCTAATCTCACTGCATCCCACGCAATTTCACCTCTCCTTTCTCCAGAGCACTGCACTATGAAAATTTGCATGCGCAGGCTCAAGATTTTGTGTAATGGTGGAACTGTCCTGTCAACATGTTAAAACAAGCAGATGTTGGCAGATTACCAAAGAAAGCTAAAGGTCACAAAGGTAGTGTTGCACAGTACAAGGCTACACTGACAAACTACATGAAATGCAAGCTTATCCCAACGAAAGGAAAAAAAAAGACAAAAAGAGAACGCAAAGAGTCTGACTCTCTGGAATGAGCTGAACTGCAGTGATAAACAGACGTTGTTTTTGTGTGCTGAGAACAAATGAAGGCCTTGTTGGTCTAACACAGAAGGGTTTAGGTAAAATGCTGAAAGAGCAAGCCTGCACATCTGGAGCAGAGAATAGCAGAACACGTGCTGAACCTGAGCCCTCTGTGCTCCTCTTTCTCTCTGCTGCATGTTCTACTGTATCATGAGACCCGCCTCCTGCATGCCTCACTGGCTCTCTGTGGGCTCACTGTCCATCTGCTGTGGGGAAAAGGCAGAACTTAGGAGAAAGGACAGGTTATTGTAGCTTTCAGGAAGCTGCAGCATGCACCATGGCTATTCCTTGATCACAGAAGAATTAGTAACTTTAAACACAAAAGTAGTGCTGTAAAGGGTTAACAGCTGATGGTCCAATTATAGATTTACAGCTGAGAAAACTAACTAATTTCTTTACCAGCTAATATGGCCGTTATGAACAGGCTCTACATAGCAGCATATCTCATCTGTTTGTGGATAGATCTCAGTATTTGTAGGACTTTGAGTTCACAGTGCTCATACCTCCTCCCTCAGATATTTCTACATAGCAAAGTGCAACCAATGTTTGTGAAAAAGCTCATTTCCATTGCTTTACTGGCCCCTGCTTTTTTCTACACTGCATTGTAAATAAACAGATGCTCTTCCCTGAAGCATGAAACCTCTTTTTAGAAGGAAATAATGAGCCTTATTAATCTTGAAGGGAATTTTAGTTTTAGTGCTTAACAGTGCATAATTTAGCTGAAATTCTATTACACTGCTCTTGTCAGCCCAACTTAGTCAGTGTGGGACAACTTTAGTTCTCATTGCACTTTCAGAGAATCAAAAACCAAATAGATTGTTGTTGAAAAGTGAAAGAATGATCAAATATCCTGAGAATGAATCTAATTTTACAAGCTCTACCTACTGAAAATGACTTTCTTTCTGTCATTTCAGGTAGTTAGGTACATAGGTTGGTTGTATATGTAAGGACAGTGCTTGGCAATATGTTAATATGTCAAATATATACTGCAGAGTATATCATCTTGTATTGATACAGCACATCTATGGACATGCATATCACATGTGTTTAGGTAATATACACCCCTTACTTAAGTCAGGGGTTATCCTCATAGGAATTGTTTAGTTTTATGTTGTTGCTATTTAGCAGTCACATATTCTAACTAACAATATACACATTTGAACTCCAGGTTTCATACACACTTTCTCTTTTGTGGAGGTATGTGACTGAATTATACAGTCAAACAGGATGTTTCTTTCAGTAGCTGTGGTTCCTATGCAATTATGTAAAATGTAGTGAAATCATAGTTTGATCCAATCTGACGACAGAAGGTCAAAATATAGTGCTATTACTATGTGTGTATATTCACCACTCCAGATAAGGTTTGAGTGGATTATTAAGCAGTGTAATGTTAGATTCCTATCATGAGTGACACAGTAACTGAATTGCTGCCTTATTATGAATGTGAAATAGTTCATTCATTCACACAGTCTCTCTGTTCTTACTGGCTTTGTGCAGAGATGATAAACTGTGTATGGTGCTCAAAGTCACAAAGCTATTTTTCAAGCCTCTTGGCCAGACTTTTACTTTGGAAATCTCACTGAAGTCTCCAATGCAAGAAGAGCAGATTGAACTGGAACTTGTGTTTTTTTGCAGTGAGTGAATCAGTGTGTTATTCAGATGTTAAATTGTGTCTGGAGTGGGAAATGCCACTACAAATCATTTTCATTAGGTCCTAACCTCGTCTGTGACTTTTTCATGAGTCTCTGCAACAGTCACAGTTGGTCAAATTAGATTTACTGGGACAAGTGAAGAAAGGAACAAAAGCACTTAATGAAAGCATAGCACATAACTTCAGAGAACAAAACTGCTCCGACCTCCACACAGGTCACTGAGTAGCAGCCAGACCTGCTCCCGACACATTTAAATAATTTCAGTAAACACTGCATTTGTGTTTATGCCACCTTAGAGATTTATTAAAATGTACTGGATTGCAAAAAAGCTGAACATTTTTACTACAGTCACACTCTAAAAGCAAATGTTGTGTTGCCTGAGGTGTAAACAGAGAGATGAGCACACTACATAACACCCTATTTGCAATACATTTTGCTCTGCCTGCTCTACTTAAGGAAAGAACTTAAGGATATAGCACTGGGAACCGCAGAGACTGAGCTGATGTCATGCCAAGCAAGTCCCTCCATTTATAACAGTCTGTTTGTGTATGCTTAAATCCATTGATACATTTGTCTGTTGCCAGGCAACACAGACCATGTTTGTTTGGACTGTTAGGGCCAGAGTTGATGCTCTTTAACAGTTAGAAAGGCTTAAAAGCTTAAAGCTGCAGCGACCCAGCCATTAAATAACACTGTAACAATACAATAACTGCAAACTAATTACGGAATACTTCACGTCATTAACATATGCTGAAGGATCAAGCAAAGTACAGTTTCTGCAAGAATTTCACCTCAGGAAGCAGTAAAAGAAAGGTTTTACATCCTCTGGGGGATGAAAGGGTTCAGTAATTATTTTTAACATCTACTCACTATATTAGGACATTTCTTTTGTACAAATGAAACCTTTGGCCCTGACAGTTGTCACTAAAATCCAAACAATTAATTGCCACAGTGTCTTTTAACAAAAATACAGCCTTTTCATAGTTTTATCCAAAAGGAAATTTTAATCTGAGTGTGTTTCAGGTCAGGAAGGTGGTCACAGAAAGGATTTATAATTAGCCTGTGGAGAAAAATAATATCCACTGTGATGTGCCCAGCAGTTCCAAGATATCTTGCTCTGAGCATCAAACCAAACTATGCATGATATATTTGATGTTACTGAAAAAAGAAAGGCTTTAGCTGTAAAATCCCAACTTCACCTCTCATTTTTATTTTGCTTCTAAATTGTGCTTTAAGCTGTAGCTTCACTTACCTGTTTACCAGTTATTGTTCCCCAGCAAGAACCACCGTCACGTTTCGAACAAATAAGCAAAAAGCTACAGTAAATAAATCAGTGCTTATTATTGCCATCCCAGTGATAATGTCCTAAACCCGTAATGAGTTTAACAAATTCAATAACGAAAAGCAGATTTTTAAACCTTTATAACAGCTCCACTGTAAATCTACCCATTATCTTCTGCTTCAAACAGAACGATAATTGTCTTGCACTGAATTTAACTTTAGCTTCAACCTTTAGAAGGCTATAAGCTATGTCTTCACATTTAGAGCCAAGTACACAAAGTAAAGCAGTAATCTAAGTTCTAACACACCAGTGTTAAAGCAGATAAACAGAAGGCCACTGACCCCCCCTGGTCTCTGGAAATTCCACAGTGCTGGAGAACATGTGCAGAGATTTTCCGTGATTATACTGTATGTGTGTGTCACAGCGTCGCAGCCGACCAGCCCATTTTTGCACCTGTTATAGACCAGACCTATGAAATTCAATCCCACATGGAATTTTGGGAGTGGGACAAGTGAATCTGTGTCAAAGACAAAGTATACTTCAACAGGCAGCATTGGTTTTGGGCTGTTTTGTAACGAGCAGCAGAAGTGAACTCATTTCATTCACACAGCAGCTCAAACTCCAAGAAATTTGCATTGGCAATTATATTACCCCAAAACATTTCCAAGACATGATTGCTAATGCAGAAAAATTGCAAATGAATGTACTTTAATTTGTAGGAAATGTGCATGTGGGAAGACACAATGGTAGCAATTAATGATTGCACTTGTTTACAGTAGAAGAATAGTTTTTTATATTGTGTATTTTTGTTGTGTAAGAAAGTGCTGCAGGGCAAGTTGATGCAAAGGAAACTGTGAGTGACAGAGGATGGTTTGTATAATTTATTACCACAAAAAATGCGATAGGATCCAGCAAAGCAAGCACTGCTTCACATTTGACATCTCTCAAATACATCCAAAACAGACTAACACAAATTCTCATTACAGATTCTCATTACAGATACCAAAATTGAGAACTGATAAATCCACTGAAAGCTTCAGTGTAGCTCTCCACACTCCTTCATTGTTTCCATGTACTGCAAGCTGTGTCTGTACCATTTTTGAGCACCAGAATTCAGCTTAGCTGCTCCACTTTACCTGCTTTCAAAACACAGTCATGCTGGTTCCAGCTTCTCTCTTTCACCACTGAGGGGAAAATGATTGAATTTTGTCTTCTTTACAGAGACAGCTTGGACTGAATAAAGATTTGCGGTGCTTGAGGTTATACAGTGGTGTGTAGCAGCAGTGAATGACGCCCCATAATGGCACTTAAAAGAAAAACTTGCATCATTAATCATCCCTTCCTTTCATACCCTTGACACATGAGACAAGGAAATCCATGTCTATCTGAGCACAGACAATAAATATGAATGCTTCCCAGATTAGTCCCCAAAGAACAGAGTGGATACTCTTTAAGGGCACATTTACCAGTCATCACTCAATTGACTAAAATGAGCCAATTATTTCTTATACAACAGCATGCCAATTAGAGAAATGTGTGCTCGGCTCCATTCATAATATTGCATTGTGGCTTGTTTAAAGTGCTTTCAGACAACATCTTTTCCAACCCAGGGACAGTATTTGGAGAGGATGCATGGTCTGCCACTGTTAAACACTGGTGACCTGAAAGGAACAGCTCCAGTCAATTATTTCACAATCAGTTAAACATTTAACTCTTGAATATATATGCCTATGTATTCAACATCACATCAAAGCTCACAAGCTGAAATTAGTCAGTCAAAATAAAAATATGGTTTGTGCAAAAAGATCAAAGGGCCCTTGTTGACATTTAAATTTTGCAGCTAGTTAATGAAAACTACATGTATTTACTGACAATGAGATTTATATACAGCGTGATCCAAAGTAAATAACTGTAGAAATGAGTGTTTACTGTATAATGTCAGCCAGCGCTGCTGTTCCAGATTATTCATAAGGCAGCAGCTGCAGAATTTTCTTGCTCAAAACTGACTCAGCATGAGCATAATTACAGAGGACCTTCTTATCTCTGCCTCAACTGTAACTAAGAGACTACTAGTCTTTTACTTGGTGCTATTTGTGTTTTAACCTGAGCAGTGTGGTGAAAAAGCGGGTGGACTGGGTACATTTGTTAAAAGGGTTCCACTGTTTCATTTCTATGAAAAAAATGCTCAAAGATGTTGTCAAGTTAACATTTGGTTAACAAAGAATTATGTGATTATGTATTGTATGTTCACATTTCATATGAGATTTGGAAAGGGAGAGAGGACAGAGAGCTCTAGCACCGCTTGACACCCAGAGTTTGAGAGGAAGAACCTAAAACTGTCAGTTTTATCCAAACTGAATCTATAGATTTCCATTCAGTTGAATAAATTAACAGATGTCTCCAGGTTGTACAAACTCTTCTGTCCTGCAGAGATTTTTTTTCTGCTTGATTTCAGAAGCTGAAAGGTTTTTAAAAATGATGGTAATGTCAGGAGCTCAGGTGGGTCAGTCACTTGAAACAGTTTTTAGTTGGTTGGGTGTGAAAAACATCACAGCCTCTGGAGGCTGCCAGTGAGCTGTTTAGGTCCTCCGTCATGTTTTGTTGTTGTTTTTTATTGTTCTTCTTAAGAAATTCTTTAAAATGCTATTGCTCAAAAATAAGTTTAAATTATATACAACCCCTCTGAAGCCACAGGATGCAAGATCTGAAAATCCCTTTTTCAGACAATATCTAGCCGCAGTATGGCAGCAATGCTTCTTGAACATAGCAGCGTCGGGAATAATTGCTCACTTGGTAGAGCTGCTTCTTTTTATTCTGTTCACTTAAAAGATTTGTTCTCTTACTTGTTCTCTTTACTTCTAAATGCCAGCAACTTGCTCACCACAAAGTTGTAGCAGGTTCAATAGAAGCTACCAGTAAATATCTTCTCACAGTCTGCTGTCGATAGTTTCATATTTATACACACACACACAAAATCATCACAGCAGTTGAAGTCAGCTCATTATTACCCAACATTTCTCACTCCAATAGCACATTGCTGTGCCTGGTCCAAGTCTCATATGTAACTAGCGTAACTAGACAATAAATCACTACTCTAAACAAACATTTCTGGTAAAAAAGTAAGTCTGAAAATATAGTTTAAATTTCCAAGACTCACATATCAAAACAACATTAAACATGTATTGAGAAATGAAACACCTTCAGCCACAAGGACATTTGTTATCTAATTTATGTCTCACTAAATGCTGACTTTCGTCATGAGCTTGTCATTTCTGCTGCACATTTCACACGACTCTCTCCTTCCTTTCTGTTATCTGTGTGTTACTATTGGTTCTTTCGGAGAATTAGCAACTTTAAAGCAGTGCTTGCTTTCTTGCCTGCAAATGTTGCACCAAAATACCTCCCCTGTCTCTCTTGTGCTGGGGCACCATCGCTGCATCCTGGGCTTAGCCCAGCCCAAGGCAGTTGTTATTGGTTTAAAGTAGTGCTGTCAAAAATATCGCGTTATTAACGCGTTAACGCAAATCAATTTTAACGGCGTCAATTTTTTTATCGCGAGATTAACGCGGGCGGGGGTGCGTGGGGCGGGGGCATGGTTGGCGAGGTCGAGGGCGAGGTATTCGCCGTCGGAGTCTGACAGGGTCTCCTGCTGGTGGTGGTACAGCAGCAATATTCTCGCTCGCCTTTCTGTCGGCTCCTTTTCCGCGTGCCGAACCGCGTGCCGCTGATCCAGATGCTCCGCCAGGTGACGGCGGCCTGGGGTGAACGCATGACGATTGACAAGACCAGAGTTATGTGTATGTTGTCAGTATGAACTGAGTTCTCATCGTAGCATATCTAGTCTGTAATACCACTTGATGACTAAACACAGCTGACGCGAATTCTCCGCCTCCTCCTCGTATAAAATGATAGTTCAAGGGACATTTAGAATAGATAAAAAATGTGCGATTAATTTGCGATTAATCGCGAGTTAACTATGACATTCATGCGATTAATCGCGATTAAAAATTTTAATCGATTGACAGCACTAGTTTAAAGTAATGCAAATATGAGCATGTTTTGCTCCCTGAAGTAAAATGACAATGAGGTGCAGCCAGACTGAGATAGGTCTGGCATGCAAAACTACCTAATTTAGCTTCCTCCACAGGTCTAATTTGTGAATATGAATGTGCTCCTAGTTAAATTACTTTAACTGAGCTTGTCCCTTATTATGGATTCTGAAAGTAATAAACATAGTTAAAGCTAACATAACATAGCCTATTTCACACTTAATTTTGTATATTTCTTTGAATTATTTGGAGATTATTTAAATTGGAAGGCTAATAATAAGCAGACTTGTAGATTAACAGGTATACTTCTAGGTAAACAAGGTTAACAGTACATCCTTAATGAAGTGTGAATTATTAGAATGTTATACCAACCTAACAGAAACAATGACATCCAGAAACATGCTAAATATACAACACATGTTTGAAAATACTTTCTAGTGTGAATGTTTCTAGCAGTCAAAATGTTATTTACTCTTTAAAGAACAATATTGAGATGACATGTATTTCTCAGCATGTTGACAGTGAACAGACGTAGCAGCTTCATTCTTCCCCTGAAGAGGAACAGTCAGAGCTCGAGGCTGCAGTTGCACTCTTGGGGTATTTTCAACAGCGTTTAGGCAGCTGCTTGTGAACCAGCAGCTCGACTCACTGTGATAAACAGGTTTTCTCTCTGTTTTGTCTCTCTGCTGTTAAAAACAAACTCTGTGATTTCTACCTATTCATAGACCAAACATGATGGACTCAGTATTTGTCATTATGAGTCTCCCTGTGAAACAGTAATCCACAGTTTGGAGAACATGACTGACAGCTTAAAAAAATAAAGCAAACACATGAATTTTTTTTTCTTTCAGTTGAGTCCTTGTTTAATAAAATACTCAAACTGTTCTAATTTTACAGATATAGATATATAGAGAGAACATATGGTTTGTTCTACAAACAAATAAGGTATGCTAGAATAAAGGGACTAGTTTTAACTACTTGGCCTTTATGAAAGGATAAGGTCCGTTAACCAGCACACCACAAAACAAACCATCAAAAGAAAGGAGAATGACAACCAGTTGGACAATGCCGTTGACTAATGACGACTGTGAAGAATGGGATTCTAATGATTGGATCTCTGCAAGCGTCAAGTGGAGGGCAAACAAAAGGATGAAAGGTTTTCCCTGTAAGACCTGTAACTGATGCCATGTTAGGAACCATCTGCCTCATACTTGTCGGAGCTGTCATCTCTGATTCTAATCCAGCGTAACACAACGCAACTGGAGCCATCTCTGGGACACAGTGCTGCAGGCTGTCCACTGCTGACTGGTCAGACATACAAACTATTTAACAGAGATGGTTAAAAAAAGAGAGACACCTGCTGAATTAAAGAAGCTGAATGATGATGCTAGTTGTGCTTGTGTGTTGGGATTGTTATTTTTGCTGCTGTTTTGATGTTTTATTTCAGTTTTATTTGTGTCCCAGTTCAGCCAGCTTTGTCTTCTTTCCTCTTGTATTTTTGAAGTGTTCAACTTGAACACTGCAATATAACAAACTATTTTAACTGTGAGATGTTCCTGTTATTGTGTCCATGAACTGTACTATCTAAAACTCTTTTCAAAATAGTATGCTAGCTGCTAAAACTTAAATTTCTACATTAAAAATGGATTCATTTACTGTGTGTTATGTAAAAGGTGTTACTCCAAGTGTTAAAAACACTGAAAATTATTCCCTGACTCTGCAGTCCTTCTTAACCTTTTATAGGTTATACAGTGTCTTTAAGCTGCTGTTTTGGTTTTCCAACCCGCAGCTTTAATGTTTTTCTTCACTGTCACGGTTCTCATTGTTGTGGTTTCAAAACAAGAGATGCTAGAAGCTGTTTTTCATTGGAAATACTCTGATGTACACTACCTGCCCAGGACCAAACAGCAAGCAGACTGAGTTAGTGACTAGCTGGAGAATGCGGTGGAGCATTTAGAACCTAAAGAGGAAAACATTTCCCTCAGGAGGTGGAGGACAGAAAAGTAGAGCTCAGAAGAGAATGTTGGACTTATCATCAAGGGGCAGGCACACAACTCCAAATACATGCTAGTGTTTGTCCATATCTGAATTGTACGTTGTTTGTGGCGATGTGGAGAAGACTGCAACTCAATGAGGATATTGAAAGGGCAGAGAACATGGCATCCACTGTACACTATATACTCAGCTGATCACTTTTGTATCCCCCAGTATTTAACCAATCAGCACACAGAGTCCCATACAGCAGGTACTTACACTGAAGTAGATACTTTTATCCCCTTCAAAAATGGCCATTAAAAGGTTCTACAGTAATGGTTTCTGTGATCCCAATATGCACTACTGCCTGAATCGCCCAAGAACAGCATGCAAGCTCCTGGAGTGGGCAACCTCTCATTGTCTGTTAATGCAGGTTTAGATGTGGAGAGCATTTACCTAAAGATTCAAAGGGGCTGTAATATTCATAGAGCAGATCTTATTCGGAACAATGTAGAGTAGTAGAACAAGTTTACATGAGCTACTGTAGCTCTACGTGCAACAGAGCAAAGCCTTTATATGTAACTTTTATAAAATCAACCCTCAGCTGATTTGTGTCAATAAACACTTGTCTTGACTAAAACCCAGCTAAGCATGATGAGTTCACCCACTGCAAAACCTACTGTGCTCTAATTCAGGCAAGGTAAGCTGGGTAATTGGGTTATAATTGGCTTGCTTACAATCAAATTACTTCTTTTGGCACACGCCTGTTCCTTGCAGCTTCTATTAGACAGTAATTAGTCCCGAACTTACACACAGAACCACAAAATGGCTTTTTTTTAAAAACAGAAAATTTTGCTGGGCCATCTTTTAATATGACCCAGAAATGTAACAGATGTCGTGCATGGTACATGCATAAGATGATAAGGAATCAGAATTCAAGAGACATTTATCTGCCACAATCTGTCTACTTTACTGACTTGATGGCAGTTGTTAGTGAAGCCAAACAAGATGAGTTTGCTTACATGACTGAGCTCCATACCCTGGAGACAAGGAAGCACTGGTGATTCAGAGCCCCCTTTTTGGTTTTGTCTGCCTGTGCACAACAACTACAGTAGCTAGACTAGAATTTAGGGAAGAAATAATGAACTCTAGGTCCTTAAAAGTCACAAAAAAATGATAATGCAACTGTTTATGAACATTCTTTTAAAAATAAAACATAACTACTGTATATGCTACAGCTGCAATAACTGTGCAAAAGACTCTGAAGCAATCTTCCAAATAGCCATATTATTTACTGAAGACACATTAAAAACAGAAACTTGATTTTCTAGATCATTAATCCCATATGAATGCTGAGAAAAGGTTTCACAAGTCTTAAAATTGCTTATGTCTTGGTGCATTTGGACACAAGCAATCCATTTATTAGTTTTTTTTTTATCTCACCACACCATCTGCTCCCATAATAAAAAATGTGAGAACTGATGATCAGTGATATCGCTACACCTTCATCTGCTGTTTCTTTTCTCAGTAACAATCTGAGTTTTTGAAGCTATTAAACTGTTTTGTAAGAAGCTTCCAAGAGTCTGGGGTACACAAAGCTCCCATTAACGCTTGTTCATTTTTGTGCTGAACCTCTGGTTGACCTGGTTCACCACGGAGCAAGAATCATATCACTGTGCTGCATCTCAGCGGGTTAACTGCAGCTATAAAGTATTGTCTCTATGCCAAATTGCTCATTAGCAGTAAAAACATAAATAGATATTTCACAGAAAAACAACATTTGGTGATGTATAAAATGCATGGTGAGCCGCCCCATGCGTTAATTTTCTTCTGTTACCCACACAGTCATGTATTTTATGGAGTTTAGAAGAAATGGCCTCAAGCAACAGCGAGGCAATTTAATGTCCCTTCAGTGTGTGATTTACTTGAATAGATCGACAGTATTTTGAACAAGAAGTGTTACTAAGTCACAACAGCTGAGCTTTGTGTGTTTGATTAGGTTGGATGGCCTCTGGTCTGATAACATTTGCTTTGAAAACAGGTGTGGCTGTGTGTTGAGGGGAGGGTGAGATAAAGACTGAGATATCTCGTAAGTCAAAGGCTCTGGAAAATAAAGGCGTACCCTTTGTAACTCCACCATATTTTAGCTCCTGATCTACATGCTGGATTTTACCGTGCATCTGGGCTGACACAAGTCCTCCCGTCCGTGTCTCTTATCATGAGCCTAAAACTGTCTCTATTCTCCAGATACAGCAAACACGCACCTGGAGTTCACTAGAAACACATTTCTCATGCTGCTTGCACTGCCTGTGACTATATTGGCCCAGAAGATAGTGCTCCTGCAAATTAGTATATAAACAACAACCTCTTGTGTGCATGCAATTTCAAAACTGCATTACTCAAATGCGAGAGATAGGTAAACACTAAAATGGTATATTTTTTTCAGCGATCACACGGCGGTCATGGTCACAGTGAAAGTCTGCGAGCCATCTAAGCAGTTTGCCATTCATCACTAATGCTTTCAATCATTGAGTGCAGCTGAAAACAATCCCCTCTGTGAAGAGTCTTGGGTAAGTGGATGCATTGTTGATTACCTGTAACCACTCATTATACAAAGGCACAGCTGTTTACTCTTGCTTCTGCCCATGGAGACATTATTCTCTCCCCAGGATGAAGAGAAGGGTGATCAAAATGAATAGAAAATGTGCAGGGTAACAAAATACTGCATGCAACACATCAAAATTTCATTTTAAACATTTGCACAGAAATGGCTTATTGGAGTTCGGCTCTAGTAATTTCTTAGCAAAAGCAAAACAGGGCACTTTCTGTTTTTATTTGCTTTGTCATTTCTCTTCATTTTCCCCACAATGGTATATTTTTTCATGTGTGTTAAACAAGCAGCCGAGGATGAGCCAAACATCGTTTCTAAGCCGCAGGTTAAGAATTAACTTTCCCAAAAGAGCCTATGAAAGTGTTCTTCATGGTTGTTTTGCTTGTGGAGAGATTCATTTTCCCCGTGCAGTATTCAAACATGAGTAACCGTCCTCTCTGGGGAGCTGATGTTTATCCTTGGATCTCAAATTCCAACCTTCCCAAACAGGGCATGACTGACCTGGAAGAGTACAGATGCCTTCTTTATTCTACAGCTCCAATCTCTCAGGACGGGGCCGAAGCAGCTGAAGAGATGGGAAGGAGTTCTTTTTTTTCTCTTTCGTTCAGGGGAGGTGATGGAGATGCTGTTTGCATTTTAACAACATGTCCACTTCACATCCACTATACTGTATCCAATTCACTTTAATTGATTCTTTTTTCTGGATTTTGCCCCCTTAAATCAGAAGATGTCTCTTTAATGGGCTTGGCAGAATGCCTAATTTATCTCTTTTGTATTTGTGTGTGTGTGCATGTACAGTATGTGCATGTGAGAGGATAAGAGTGTGTTTGTTTTTTGAGACCTGGAAAAAAAGGAAAAAGAAAAACAGGAGTGGAGATTGTTCTGGTAAAATACTTCTCGATAGCTCAGCCTGCAGCTTAATTCCACTCATTTAACATACATATAACTGTAACAGTGAATGGGAGGTGGAATAAAGTCCTCAGTCATTGTCAGAGGCTGTGTGGGTTCGACTGAAATTTGTCACTGTACTCCACAGTGCTTTGGGACAAACACAAAGATCCCCCTCAGGGAGGAGAACAAAAGGGCAGGTGCAACTTCCTTCTCTCATTCACTTCTATGTAAAACTGACACTGTGCCAGCCACAAATATATGAGCTCTAATGCACGCAACAGGGCGCCAGCTTGTGTTTCATCAGTCGTTGCAGTAAGATAGAACTTGATTTTGCAAACAAAGCTGTCCTGAATGCAGCCAGCTAATAGCGCAGAATTGAAGCTAACAAATTTGTACATTATCACACCAAATGGCAGCGAAAAGTAAATGAATTTGCAATGACATGCTGAATCAAATCCTGTACGCTGACATAATTAAACTCCTTTTTGAGCGCTTATGTTAACCAACCTGTCCAGTCGGATGAGCTTTATAATTATAAGACGAAACAAGAGAGTAAAAGACTGAGTTTTGCTCAGACTGTGCTGCAGTGTTCTGTCAGCTGCTTGTTTCTAAATTAGGATTTATTCTGTCTCATTTATTTAGTGATTCAAGCAGGTCTGGTGTTGTGTTCACTGATAGCTAGTTTGCAATTAAGTATGTTGAGGGCATTTTCTTCAATTGTTAACTTGCCAACCAGAGAAAACAGTGCTAAAAAAGTAGAAGTAATGTGTAAAAGTTTTCATAAATTTGACAACAGTTGAAAATTAGCAACACAGTTATCACGGCTATTAGCTGTTTTTTGGCAAAACAAAAGACAACAAATCCAGACAAACTGACAAATGAATGATGGCTTTTTTCCCTTGTTGTTGCTGTTGGACTAAAGCTGCATATAAATTGAGTTCCATTTGCCTCACCTTAATCCTTAATCCATTGATCTGTTTATCTCTGTATATCTTGTTTCATCCTTAGTATTAGTCAAAAAAGAGTTTTCTTTGACAGTCTATCACTAGTTCTGTGTCAAGAGTTGGCCTTTTCCAAAGAACAATGGCCTATTATTGCTGTGAGGAGACATTCTATCTCATCATCCAGGATCCACACCTATGTGTTCACACATACCAGCTGTCTTGTCAGAGTTTTTAAAGCTTCCTTCCCCCTGGTGATACATGATTTCTGACTTTGCTAAGCTGATTCTTAGTCCGTGCACCTTCATCAAGCTGGGCTCTGAGCAGCTGAGGACTGTGCAGTGAATAAAGCACTGATATTTAGGGTCATGTTTACCGTTGCTGCAGACTGAAATAGCACACATTATGTAAAGATCTGTTATGACAGCACCAGAGAGTATATCTAATATGTTCCACGGTCAACAATAGCTGACCCTGAGTCCTGTAGTGAACTGACTCCGCTGACAAAAACATACCATAACCAACACAGATTCCATGTATTCCTAATTTTGTTGTTGTGGCTTCTTTCCAACTATGCCACAGTCCTGTGTCCTCTTGTCAAATATGTTTTGTCTAAACAAACTGATGAACTAAATTTGATAATCTTTCAATGTACACTTTCAAAATAATCCAAAACCGGTTTAGTGACGCAGAAGATTGATAGATCAAACAAAGGCCTGGTTCAACTTGACTTTCTCCTACAACACAGCTGGTTACCCCTGAAAAGAGCATTGGCCAATAGCCGTTTAATAAAAACCTTGTGATTATGAGTCACCATCAATTATTGATGGCATGTGAGGCTGGCTTTGTCTAGAGCCATGTTAATGCTGTGCTGCCTGGTCAACAGTGCTTCTGAGGAGTAGCTGTGTGACCTGTAGTGGCTGCCTGTTGTTTTGTTTGAGCAGCAGCAGGTGGCTTGCGTCCTTGGGTTTTTGTTGCTTGTGAACTTGAGCCTTTTTGGCACATCAGCAGATTCCCAGGAGACTTGAGTGATCAGGTTCAGCTTTCCGTGTTTAGATCCAGTTGCATCATGAAGCAGGGCGCGCGTATCTGAGAGCTGCACCTCGCGGGAACACATCCCTTCAGGGTGCACAAGTAAAACAACACCAGATTTCATTCATGTTGTTACAAAGTGTACGGTGCAAGAGTGTGTTTTTTTTGAGAAATGATAAATTTGTGAATGAATCAAGAGATGTGTCACAAAGCAACAAGATCAGAGTGTCTTTTTTTTGCAGAACTACCTAATAATGAGATTCAGGTGTTTCATACCAACAGTCACTGCAGATGATGTTACATATTGCATTTGGCCCATAAAGTTCAACATTTTAATAAAATGCAATGTCTGTGTAAATATATAAAAATACAAGTAAATAAAACATTTATTGAATCTTCTATATTCTGTTTCTTTACCACCTTTCTCTCTCCTTTTTGTCCAGCCGCAATTGGAGCCTGAGCACAGCCATGACAGAAGAGTTCAGATATGGTGTGATGAAGGATGGCTAGCCTGCCTGATAGCACTGTACAGCTCAGGGCTCCGTGACAAAGTTCAAATTATTTCCAGGTTCCCGGGAAGTTCTACAACCCTTATCAATAAATCCTGCCAGTTGCAGCAGCAGTTTGTTATGACAGATGTATTTTTTCACTTGACAAGCAGAACTACCTCTCAATTACAACAAGTATGCATGTTATGAGCTGCCAGCACCCACCCATGACAGCTGCTGTTAAAATGCAAACATCTGCTCATTCAGGCGGTTATTTTTGAACCTTTAAAACTAGGGCAGGTAGTTTAATTATAGGTTTGGAAAGGTAATTTGAACTAAATATACGGCACCAAAGCCAGACAGTACACCTCCCACTTTATTTGTTGTTCTGCACAAATGAAGAATCTGTGCAGAGAACAACACTCGCTGTTTCTAAATGTGTCATTGTACCCTCATTATAAAGACAGTGGCATTGCATTATTATTCACTGTTGTGTCTGAGAGATAGATGTGGATGGGGGTGGTGGTGAGGGTTACTGTTGCTCAGAGGCATATTGCAATGCTGATTCCCCTCACTCCTAATAATTTCCACTGTCTAATTTAAGTTTTTTTGTTAGTCATGAATGATTCATATGATGATGGTAACCAAAGAGCCTACTATGCCTAATGAAACAAAAATGTCCACAACAATCCCTTAAAGCTGCACTAATCAAAATTTGATTAGTAACATGAATAAAACTATAGTCACAGTGAATTATTACTCCGATCTGCAGTTCTCTTTCAGCCCTTTGTTTTTGGCTCCACTTACAAGCATCAAAAGGCTGGAACTCAGACAAAGCGTGCAACTAGTTGGTGAGCACAGTGGAGAATTTAGAAGCAAGAGAGCCGTACTTTATCTATTGGTAGAGATCAAAACATTAGGAAGAACACAGAATAGGCTGACATTCACTTTCATCAGGTGAACAGAAACACTAAATAAACAGTACTGTTGCTCTGTTTGCTTACATGTTCGTTATGGCTTTTTGTGCTGCTTCCAAATGGCCGTGGAAGTGGACTTGTTAGGTGATTTTTTGTTAGCATTGTGAGCATATTAGCATCCAAGTAACTCTAGTATGTGCGGGTGTGCATCCTCACAGTCCTGTAATGCCTTGCAAAATCAGAACAAAAGTGCATACTTGGTTAGGATCCAAGCATATATATTTGATTTTTTTTTTTTTATTGCCATACAATTTGTAATTCTTGGGCAAAAAAAAGCAAAAGATTTCTCACAGAGTAAATCAGGTAAAATTGAAATTGCTTGGTAGGACATGGGCTAGTTAAGGCAAAAATATTAGCCTGTCTGAAACGTAAACTAATTAAGGCAATTTTTTGTTTCCTGCAATTTGAAAACTGAATTTTGACTACTTAAGAATCAAACTGAAAAAACAGCTAAATGTTAAATCAAAATTGAGAAGAGAAAAAACATCAAATAAGGAGTCCTGCTAAAAGCTAACTAGCAGGAGTAACTACTCAAAATCCTTATAGGCCAGTCTCTCCACTAGGCAGCCATCTTGGCTGACAAGTCCACACTCCTATCTAAACGAATCACCGGTCAAATCTGATTTAAAAACAAAAAACAAAGCAAAAAAAAAAAAAAAAAATACACAAAAAACAAACAAAAAACAAGAAAAAACAACAATAATGTTTTAAAAGGTGATTTTCTTCTGTTATAGTTCTGCATACAGTTTCATGAAACTACACATGAGTCAGTGCAACAACATGACCAGCTGAGTGTTTCCTGGTTCGACTGTAACAAAGCAGATAATTGGCTCTTTTGGGGGAGGGGTGTGACATGTGTCACGCAATCTGTATTTTTGCCGTTACCCATAGATTTCTATTCAGGAGTCTGAAAGTGGCAAATCTCGCCATTATAGCGTCTCTGTTACTGTCTCTGCAGACCGACTCTTATTAGACATGGGTTTGTTGTGGTTAAGCACATTTTAATGAAACATTTCAATGTTCTTTTTATGGTTTTATGTAAAATCTGTGACAATGACTCGTTGGTTAGATACAACGCAGTTTGGCTAAAGAGGATTCAAACTACAAACCCTTTTTTCTAAACAACACTATTCATTTCTTGTCTTGTATGCATTTAACTGCTTTAATTCTGCTGTCCATGTGTATTTCATCACTGTTTTTCTCTCACAGTTCCCACACCAGACACATAGTCCAATAATAGCCCATTTTATGCAGCAGCTAGTAGTATTTTACATACAAATAAATAATCACATAATATCAACTCAAAATATATGACTGGCTGGGAAAAAGCACTAATCCTGTGTCTGTTCATCCCAGTGCCTGTACACTGCCATTAGTGTCACAGCAGGATTCTTAAAGGGGGGTTTAGTAGCTCACATGTGCTCATCTGTTTGTTCATAAAGAAAAGAATCCCTTCATTTCATTGGTGAAAATGCATCTTTGAACTGTCTACTTAAACTACCATAATGTTCCTTTCTCCAGCAGAAGCAGTTCTGCGGCTGCTCCCAGAGCTCAAAGGGATTTTTCATCCTCAATTGGGTATGGGTGGGGGAAGTAGGTCACAACAAACACTGTCCTTGTTAACAGAACATGTAAATAAATAGACACATACCCACGCCGAACTAATCAGGAAAACAATTACACCCCCATTTAAAATGTTCCAGTGCACTGCTGTGAGGATGACAAGTAATTTCCCACTCTTTCATTTTATGTCCCACGGCATCCAGATGAGAAGATTAATGATGCCTTTCAATGGGATTTACAAACGCTACCTATCAAATACATCGCCTCAACCTGTCATCTTTGACAACAGCAGACACTTTATTAAGCCGGCCGGTTAATAATTCAATTTCTTTTTCATATCATTGCAGAGTATAATCTTCTGGCTCCTCCCAGATGGATGTAAATATTCTAGACTGGAGACTTTACAGAGAAGATACGGGCCTTGAAGTTCCTTTATAGCTTTGAAAAGACATGGCGTACATTTATTGTGACATTTTAAAGTGGAAATAGAGATCACTTGTGTCTTTGTAGGTTGTATAATATTTCTGCATTCCCTTGTTTATTGTCAGATACCAGACCATCTGTTTGCCTTCTTTGAGCACCATCAAATCTGACTCCACGACATCAAATGTAATTGAACAGTGCAAAAATTCAGCACATCATATTCTCACTGCCTTCAAAAATAAAAATCAGAATAGGCTTCAGAA
Source organism: Dascyllus trimaculatus (assembly GCA_024666655.1). Lineage (NCBI taxonomy): Eukaryota > Metazoa > Chordata > Actinopteri > Pomacentridae > Dascyllus > Dascyllus trimaculatus. The sequence continues at coordinate 10,950,117 of CM045445.1, read as the reverse complement.
GCGAAAAGGAAATCACAGCATGCTAAATCAATTTCGGCATTGTGATGAGGTCATGAATTTCAGCGTATATGAAATTGTCAGGCGGTGAGGACGCGGTACATTGTGGTGATAAAGAGAGAAGGAATGATGATCATGCGTTTTGACTGGAGGCTGCGGAGACAAGAGAGACCCTGGCGAGAAGGGAGGCAATGTTACCGCTTTGCCCTCCTCCAAGCAGGGCAATGAAAAATCCATCTGCATTGCAGCACATCACAGTTTGACTCGCTCTGGAGCTGTGCAGTTTTCACCGGAGAAGATGAGCAGGGAAACTACCACTGGCAGCCTGAAACTGATGAAGATATTTTAAAAACATAGGAACTTTTATTGCTGCATATAGAAATCAGAAGTGATAAACTCGTGCTCTGAATGCCTCTGCAGGAGTAAAAGCCTTTTCACTTAAACTTCTCTCTTACTTTCCTAATGGGCTTTTTGTTTACTGCTTTAAGCTAAACTTTTTACTGCATATTTTAAAATGAGGCAATAAACTGCATTAGAAATAATTAGAAATGATAAAATTAGACAGCATGTGATGAAAACAGACCTAACCAGGGTAGAGAGACAAAACAACGCCACAGCCATCAATGCTGCAGTCAAATGGCCGTTCTTGCTTTGACAGGTTCCTATCTGAATCTAAGGGTGTGTTCCAATACCCATGCTTTCATCCTATTTAGCATGCCAGAGAGGGATTTAATATGTCCAAATAAATAGTATGTGAAATGCAGTGTGCTGAAATACCAGGATGTTCTACTACATCCAGTCAAATTTTACATTAGCTTGACCACCGAGAGTGTTCAAAAGACAAAAGCTCATTTTGCATTGCACACTGTTATGCAGTTTATGATACAATATTTTGACCACATAGTATTTCCCATTTGTGTAATACTGCATTTGTGAGGGCAGCTGTACATACTAAAAGTAAAACAAAGGAGTATACAATTTAGAACACAGTATGTAAGTGGGAACCATGATGGTTGAGTTCTCTAAATGCTAAGAAAAGGTGCTTCCATGCTTCCCTTCTAATCTCCCTTAGCATAGGATACGCTGGCATATCCTTGACAAAAAGAAAGGAGATAATGCTGTCCCACAGTTCCTTGCAGCAGAAACAACAGAACAAACTTCCATCCAGAATGTTTGTGAATGTTCTAGACGCAGTTAGACCTCTCCTGTAGGGCCTCTTTCAGGGATGTTTTTTTGGGGGGAAAAAAGCACCTTCTATAGGGTAGGTACTTCTGAGTGGAAATGGAAAAACAGCTGCACAGGGTTCAATGCTAAGTGGTTAACATCAAAGAAGACAACTTGTGTTGGTTAAATTCAGAGAGAACAACAAGCGCCATTTTCTCTGCCTTCTCGGTATCTTTGCTGAGTACCAGTCTTCTCGTCTCTCATATCATCATCAGTGACATAAAATTCAAATAAAGTAAAACAGGAGATAAGTCCAGTAACAGCTAATTGTTGTCATTTGGTGCTCTTGAAGTGGATGTTGAAGCTGTCAGATCCTCCACTGGCATGGCTACAGAAAGGCTGAAAGAGACGGTTACATGAGAAGCGTGTGTCTGCAGCAGAGGAGGCTACATTTTCAGCAACGCATTTCAAGGAAACCTTGGTATTCATGACCTCTTGTTTTGGGTCAGATAACATAGTAAATACATTTTTATACTCCAAAGGGGAGCTAGCTTTTCTAGCATCTACTGTACTAACTGTACAGTTTTGGGTGGAATAAACCTTTACAACTATAAGTCACACACTTAAGGTATCATTTAATTTTGCAGGTGGCACTGTCACATAAATAACAAGGGTCCTAGACGTGTGGTCCTGAAAGTGCAGTCTCCTCTGCTGCATGCATATAATATTAAATTACGTTACTCCTGAAAACGTTTGCAACGCCTTGTGCCTCTTATTTAAATTATGCATCATCTATGGCAGACCCATGTCAACAACATCCACCATACCACTCTTACAAACCCAAATTTAAGTGCAGTCAGATTCTCTTTGTAGCACAGTTGTTTTCTCCCATGTCCTCATAAATTTGTTCTTCATGCTTCCCTGATGTTTCTCATCTGCTATTACCTCAGCCCAGTTCCATGTGAACAATTACACCTTCTCAGTGCTCCCTCTTCTTCTACATGAATGGCACCTGATTGGAGAATTAGCAGCACCAGTTGTTTATCTCCACTAATCCACTAATAATAATCACACAGCTGATGCATTTTGTTTTGCCAGTTTTCCAGGAAATCTGCACGACATTTGGATGGAAACCCAGCTAGACTATGTTTAAGTTAGCTAGTTTTATGTCCATTTAACAGCTGGTACCACTTACTTTGCAGAACCAGTCCTACATCATACAGTATATATTGAAATGTTCTCTACCTAGACCACCTGCAACACAAAATGCTGCTTACTCTCTAATGCATCACTAATCCTAATCCAGTACCAGGTAATATAACAGTCCATTTATATACATATTTAGCACCTTTAGATTTAATACTTTAAGCATATTTTAGAGCTAATGCTAGTAACAGTTAGAGTGCAGTTTACCTGTACAAAACTATTTTTACAGTAAGGTGGTGTGTGATTAAATTATCCAGATGCCTCTTCCACCATTACGTCTGACAATATCCTAAATTGCAATTTCTCTCTTATATTTTCCGCCTGCTAAATACTATCTTTTCATGCAAAAACAGATGTAGAACGAGACACGAAGCAAAGCACGGCAGCACGGAACAAAGATCCCTGTCCTGAATTCATCCAAGAACATTGCTTTCATGAGGTAATGAATCTCAGCCAGCCATTCGCTCCATCAACTATTTCAGGTTGTGTCTCATAATATTGCTACTTCACTGAATCTTTGAAATCTTCACATCGCAGGTGTGTCTGAGACCAGATGTGGTTCTTGTTACTGGACAAACTCTTGATTAGATGCCTCATGTTTGTCAGGTTTAATTTGCCAACATGACTTCAGAGCAGAGTTCACTGGCATCTGGCCGAACAGCTGCACGTGTGTAATTGCTACTCCAATTAATTAGCAGCAAAGACAAGACTTAAAAATTATGCATGCACTTTCAGAAGCCTGAGATGGAAGGGAGTGTTTTTATTGTCCGCGCATGTGGGCCTGTGATCCATTGTAATGGATCAGGTCTGCTCTGTTATGCTTTGATCTTTACCTTCAGACAACATCATTAATTTGTCACTACAAACAGAAATCAGACAAAAAAACTGTGGAATGCTCAGTTTTATTTATCCGAGGAAACGTTTTTTTCTCGTTCAAAACAGCTGTCAGAATGGAGTCCCATTGGAACAGTCTCTGCGTAAAATTCCTCAGCTGTTTTCTGTCCAAATTCAGTTGGACTCAAAGTTCAGGGACTAAATTTATCAGCTCATTGTGTTACTTTGAAACGCTATGCTTGTAACCTTTACTGCACTGGCGTCTAAATGGCCACAAGATAAGTGGCCATTTAGGAACCCTCGAATGGGTTCACTGGTATGAAGTCCAGAGTGATGGAATAAGTGCCACATGGTGAATTGTAATTTGTAGGTTCATTTTTCAAAAAAAATATCATTTCATGGCGACTTTGGACGCAGCAGAAGACAAAAGCTTCACTCTGACAAATGGTGGTGAGCACATGCTGCACGTCCCTGTTCACACTGAGACACCACAACTCTGTACTTGATGCTTTTCACCACAGATGCTTAAATAAATCAGAGTCTGCATAGTGACGCTTTCAATAAAAGGACTACATCTCCACAACCATTCATTAAAAAGAGAATTCTGGGTGTTTCCACTCATTCGGTTACTAGATTATACCATTACAGCAATCAATTAAAAACACAATGGCACCCGTGGATTACTGGCTTTGCTGTAAAATAAAGTACCAAAGCTGTTGAATTTGGCTGTGGCACTCTTGGAGGAGAACATATCTCTTCATAAACTGCACTTGCCACACATAAACACGACCTATTATTTTTTAAATACAATTAACAACCTTGTAAAACAGCATCTATGTTGAAAATAAAAAATAATTGTCCTCTAAGGCATATGCAGAAGCTGTCAACATTATCAGTTGCATGTACATTACTCATGGTTTTTAATTAGTATTCTGATCAACACAGAAAAGAGAAGTCAGACACAGTTTTTAATTAACCTATGCAAATGAAATAATGTTTCATATTCACTGTTTGTATTATTTGAAGGAAGAGCAGCCGGAAAATTAACTTACTTGCAGTAAGAGTAACAGTTGTGTGTGTGTATTTAAACAGACGTTTCAAGCTTGACTTTGTATGTCTTAACTGACCATTTAATAATAGTAATTTAGATTTCAGTGAGAGATTCCCTCCAAATGCTGCTTTGAATCCCATTCAGCAGTCTGCACCTCACATTGTCACTAAAAACTGTGCACCACCTTCTCCACTTACCTGTCTATGTCATCATGCTTGAATTTAAATCAGCTTTCAGGAATTTGCCAGGAATCAATAACTACCAACAGCCAGTCTGTCCTGTGACCCTGCCTTCCTGATTACCTCATGCATTCTGACTCTCCGATCCACAATAATCATTGGTGACTTCCAGAAAGTAAGAGGTCTTTACCAATATCTTCCAGTCACCTTGAAATATTTAGAGGTTATTACGGAGCAACAGTGATTTCTGTCAGCTTAAATTGCCTGCTGGTGCTGCAACAAATGTGGAGATTATAGTCAGAAAGCCGTCCTCGATGCTTTTGATTATGAAACATGCAATCACACACAACATGCTCACCTGAGAAAACAGCATTACCTGACTTCCCATCGGTCCTGTCGTTCCCTCTGATGCTTTCACACAAATGAATATCTTGAGCGTGAACAGCCGCGGGAAACTGTAGGTTTTGCGGTGCACATCTCTCTTGTTGTGCGGCCTCCTGCACAGCCCTCAATAATAGGTTTGCATTCTATGTGCAATGTGTGCCTTTTATTCACTTTTACGCTTCTAAAACACTACTCAGGTCGAGGCGATGTTTTGTTGAACAAAGGCAGTCTTTGTATGCTGCGGCAGGTCTGGAAGTGGATTTTTTTTTAAAAGATCTGCCACAGTAAAGGAGAGGTCACCTTACTGAGACACAATCTAGAGCCCTTGTGGATTGGACTGGCATGTCAGAAACAGCTGAATAATTATGTAGACTGTCTTTCTTTTCTGCTGCTACTTCAGACTGAGGCACTGCTGCATTATTGTTCATCTCTGATGGTAATGGTAGTGACAATCTCTTGAAGGAAATTAATAGATACATTTTACACTGGAGCTCTGAGCCTTGTACTAAGAGGAGGGCAATCATTTCTTTGTAAAGTGGAAGATTATATCCATATTGAATTTTTGTTCTGTGAACATAGGCAGGAGGCTGTTTATTTTATGTAACGGCTCTGCTGGAAAGATTTCTCTCAGCTTCATTTTGTCTTTGCTCAACTTAGCTCTTTATAGAGTCTGTCAGATACACACATACTTTACCTTATAAATGTTATTTCTATTTAACATGTAATGTGGTGTTTCATGTCATTTGTTTAAAAAGAAAACTGTCACTGCAGCAGTTTGTCACGTTGGGATCTAATTGAATTCATGAGATAGTAAGCCAAATGTGGAACTTTCTGTAACTGTTTATACTCTAGGATGAAAATCCTCCAGAAACATCTCATTTAAAACTTCAACAGCATGTGAGCAGAATATGAACAGAATAGGAGACAAAACATTGTCTCCATTTTATACACAGACAATGAGAAAAATAATAGAAATCCTAGTCCTTGCTAATAGATACTGAAATTGACAGGATGTCTTGCGATTACTCTGGGTTTAAAGGATGAACTGTGATGGAGAACAATTGAATTAGGGGAATAAATGAGCTACTAAATAATTATATACCAAATGAAATCTGAAGTTCTCATGTTGCTGCAGTGATGTAATGTACACATGTACTTTGGGTGTGGTCTGCACACCATGCAGCATTAAAGCACTGCTTACAAGCTGCACCATGGCACACTTGAGACCAGACTCATTAGTGACTCCAGTGTGGTCAGACATCTGAAGGCTAATTCATAGTTTCTGCATCTGCAAGGGTCCATGTGGGTCAAAGTGATGAACATTTTAGAAAATGTGGTTCCATAAAAAGCTAACGAATGGCTTGTTTGTGGACACGTTTTGTTTTATTGTGACAGCCCCCTTTAGTGGTCATGACAGGAACACAGGAGGAAGTGAGATGATGTAGTTGTGCAGCCCCACGTTCCATGTAGGGAGGAGGTCGGGCTGGATGAACGGGCCAACACAACATGGGATGTTAACATGGTAGGCTACGTGTCTTCTAACCACAACTCTTCCATTACCTTAACTTCATATCTTCATTATAGGTGTAATAACAAAGGTCTTTTATTTTAACCTGAACCCTGATCTTTCCTTTAACCCAACCAATCATTTTGTGCCCAAGCTTAGCCCAGTCATTCATGGTTTGTATTCAATGCGTGGGGACAAACAGGCAGAATGGTCATTCCAGTTGGAGGACTCGCTGAAATTTCTTTATCTGCCCAACACTGCAAGGCATGCAGCCCAAAAACTGAGACTATGCACATTGTCCATGCAGCAAGTACGCTCACTGCTCATACAGCAGAACAGCAGAAAGCTGGATGCTAGTTTTGTGCACCCATGATGCACAGTATGTTCCACATCCTCTGCCCTCCTCTTGAGATTCGGTTGCACACTCATTTTTTGATTTTTAAAAAATTTTTCATGTTGCTCAGCTAAACATAAAAACAAGGGAACTCCTCCTCTTATTGTCAGGAGGTCACTGTCATGTTTTTATATGTTCATATGAGGAATATGTCAGACACTCTTGATGTTTTGAAACACTTGCAAGTTTACTGTGTGTGTCCATCCTGGGGGATAATTAGGGCTTAACACACTTTTAACCAGGGAAGGGATCATTAAAAATGCTTTCCAGCTTGGTGTGAAGTTACTCTTTAAAGTTCAGCCTGAGGCAGCCTGTGAGAGAACTGACAACTTTCTTCTTCCTTTGTGTCATTTTTACCTAAGTCATCACTGTTCTCCAGCTGGTCTTATTTGAGCAAGAAGTCAGTGTAGGTTTTTCTGTACCAGAGCAAAAGACAAGGTTCTGCTTAAACTGATAGATTAACTCAGCAATGTTACAGATTCATGTGGAAATAGGACTCCTTATCAAAAACACTCATTCAAATGTAGTGCAGGAAATGACAGGAAAAGGCCTTGAAGCAAACATAGATCAGTAATACTGTTGGCATTTAAACCGCTACGCTCTTTAAACCTGGTGTGATGTGTTGGAATACATGGCGCCCTGGTGATAAATGTGTAATGTGTGAAGTAAGTGTCCATCATAATTCACAATATTACAACTCCTAACATACTGGTTTCTTACTAAGCCAAAGCCCTACAGTATATAACAATGTGCCTACTAAATAATTCCCACTTTTCTTACTACTGTATAAAAAAAGAAACATACTTTCTATTAAATGGAAACTACATCAAACAGGCTCTGCAATGCTGAGTCACAAAACTTGGATGAAATAAGCTTTTCTTATGGTGATTCATCGATATCAAAGGTTTTCAACCTATCTGCTGTAGCACTGCAGTTCACCCTGAGGCAAGGTCAAATGTCTGAGTGGGTTTGATTCATATTCTCTGATCAGTGGGGGTGAATAATTATTGTCCATCACATTCAGAGTTTATACAGTTACTACAAAGTGACATCTGGCACCGACAGCGAAATAAAGCACAGAAAATCTTTAGGGATCACTTTCTCTTGTTCAGTGGATGAGAAGGAGAGTGAGCAGTATGTGCTCTTTGCTTCTTGTTGCAAGGTTTGTTTTCAAGTTAATGGGCAGCCTTAACCACTACACTGATAGAAAGGCTTCAGTTAGCAAATATGCTTGCTATGTTTAGCAGCAAATAAACTCCACAGATGCTGTTAATTATACTCTTTCACAGCCTCTTTACAAGCTAACTTTATTCGTTGGCACACATCAGTGGAATTTGTTTAGTTATAGAATTTGCGCTTTTTCTTACAAATAGTTCATAAGACACAAGGAGAATAAATTTACCCAGTCGCTTAAATAGACAGAGAGAGACAGAGAAAAGGAGAGATGTTAATGTAATATCATTATAAACATAATGTTGATGTTGGCTGAAAGCTGCTGTTGTCTGCCTGACAGACGACTGGCTCACTCACATCTCAGAGAAGTGTTGTTAATATTCCACAGCAGTGCCAGCTTTAATAGCTCCAGCAATTGTAAAACAATAGCATCAGACAGGGAAATGCAGTTTTGATCATACTGTATCTTGGAGCAATGAAACACTATTAATTGGTCTCAGAGCAATTTGAGCGGTATTTAAGACTATTTAATGACTGTCTGCAACAGAGTTTCTTTGTATCTTCTTGCCAGTTGACCCCGTTTTGAGGTCGTAAAATTCTCAAAAGCCTAGATATGAAGTTGTCATGTGTATGTGAGAGCATCATACTTTTATGATCTGTTTTTAAGAGCATGAAAAAAGCTCAGAGGACCACAAAATGCTTTTTTTAAAACATCTATGCAGTTTATTTTTGGAATTTAAAATATCAGCAATAAATATCTCTGTGTCAGTCTTCAAAATGTCCCATGTATATGCATACTGAGGGATTCCATGTGGGTTGCTGTACCCGACCAGACTCAAGGTTGACAAAATGCTTCAGAACTAAGCAATCAAGGTGAACTCTGTCATGTATGTGTCACGTCTTTTACAGAAATTCAAGGGGACATGAGTCACTGGGGTGCAAGGACTCTGCAAAGAAAATGTATGTAAATGTGCATCCAGAGCTGTAGAGTTTATTCTTGATGTTCCACCAAGTTATGGGCTGTCTCTCCATCAGTCTGTCTTGCTGCCATCCATTGTGTTGTGAGGAACCTATGACACACTGCCTGATGCTAGAACACACCAAACAACAATATTCTGCTCTGTACATAAAGAAGTTTGACATCATCATCAAAAAAAATATTAATGCCTCAGAAACAACCTCAGGATTCAGTCAGCACCTCCTGACACAACAAAAACGGTATAGTTCTGTATAACACAGGCGTATTTATTGCCGGACTACGGTATTGGAGTTTTCTGGATTCTCTGTTCTGTTCTTTAACCACAAGCCACAACACAAGGTAAAGCAGAATGATACATTTTTTAGAAAATCGAAGCCACTGAAGGTTACTGCTTTGACTTGCAGTTTCTAACACATCTCAGCTTCAAATATTTGCACATAGCCACAGTGTACACATCTCAAAGGCCATAGCTGAATCCAGAATGAATAGCTCAAATTGGATGAAGATCAGTGTTACTTCATGTAGGTTGCATCTAACCCTTCGAGCCAAACTGCATATACTGGAAAAAAACAAACATGATGATAAGTAAAAGCCACATAATGCAGTCCCTCAAATTTTAGTGTGGCTTCACAAGATCTCACAAGACTGAGTTCTTCTTCAGCAGGCTGTTACTCCTCAGATCAAGATTTTGCAACATGAACTATTAATGACATTTATGCTGGTTCCTGTGAGGCTAAATATTTTCACTTTATTCTCCTGTGTTGGACTCCTACCTTACTGGTTCTTTAGCTCATTACTTTTAGTGGTATAAGACTCGCAATCCATTTGACTGCCACTGGCATTCTTCACTGCTTTACATTTTGCTCATCCATAAATATGATAAACCATTTAACAGAACGATTCTTTCATGCAAAATAGATGCCAGTGCAAACATTAGCTTTCATCTGCTACTTAGCAGACTGCTGAGGCATTTTGCTTAACAAATTAGGGAGGAAAACTAGACCCATATTTCGATAGCACCGAGTTGTTTTTTATAATGACCCAATTTTACTTTCCTCAACTCAGCAGATGGAGCAAGCCTCAGCAACAATTAATTAACAGGAATTAGTAGCATTAATTAGAACAAAAAACGTCTAGGAACTCATTAGTGTGATATGGATAACATTTCCACCGAGAGTCAACCAATTGAACTTTTAATGATAAACAGCGGTTTACTAGAGAATGAAGAAAACATTCTCAATTTGACTTAATTGAACAAGCAGAGGAGACTGAAACAATCCATAATTAGTAAAGTGCCTTTATCAGTTGGGTCTTCTTGGTTTTGAACTTTATAGCTCTCATAAATGTAAGTATGACAGCTGTGCTAGATTGCTTGGTGTCCCCACTAATTGCATTTTACCACCAGAAGTACTTTATCATTAGGAGGCACACTTACATTAAGTCATGTAATTATAAATTTAAATTTCATGACTACAAGTTCATTACTGCAGGCTTTATTGCCTTCTATAAAGGATGGTTTGGAAGATGATTATTTTTATAATTATTATCTGTATTTGCATCTAATATTCCACTCCTGAATCTCAGCGGGGAATTAGGAGCAGAAGAAAGGAAGCAGCATTGTACGCAGTGTATGTCTGCAGGGAAATGACTGCTGATGTTTGCAGCCCATAAGGATGTCGCCAGTAATTATATATAAGGTTGCGTGAGGATGTTAACAATGTTTTCAAACTGTACACTGATGTTCTGCGGAACAGAGTAATGAAGGGTGGAGCTGGGTTTTGGAGTAGGAATGAGTTTTTTCTTGTCCTTTTCTCCCATGTTTGGGTGCTTGACATAGACTTGAGGAGATTTAGTTTAATGCTGACGTCATCTCATGTTAAATTGTTTGTGAAATCAATTGCTCCTTTGTTGAGATATTGCAATGTCTGTAGTGAGCAATATGCATGGAGAATGTTAACCACTGTCTCCACTGGCTGTTTGGTTGGCTGGTATGCTCTAATTTGACTAAATTGTCATTGATGGGACAATCAGTGGTGTTACCTTCGTAAGGAGAGAAGTGCTACATCAATAACCTTCTAGAATTAATCTGTTATATTTGATAACAGGAGGAACAGACTACCTGTGATCAACTTTGAACTCACCCAACCTAATGGAGACTTCCAGGTTTAACATATGCACTGAACGTTTATTCGTAGTCGTCTCCAAACTAACTGACACCATGTGAGAGGAGTGTGACTGCATTTTGTAAAAAAAAAAAGAAAAAAAAAAAAGCCAAAAAGTCAAATGAAAACTTTCCAAACACCAGTTTGTATGTCACAGCTCAACCACCAACATGTAAAATCATGTCATCTACAAACAGCATTCTAACACTTGTCTGTGTTACAATATCCGTTGTGCTTGGATCACCAGTTCGTGTAGCTCTATTTTCAGTTATTATATGAATTTGGGCAGGTGTGTGCTCTCAGTCTGTTATCATTACATATTAATATAATTAAGTCAAAATGAATCACTAAGCTACAAATATTAGCTTATATGTTTATGTATATATCATTTAGGCTAATAAGGTTCAGAGTTAGCACACACTCTGTATAAAGTGTACCATTAAGTTAATCTAGAGAAAGCGTGGAAAACTGGTTGAAGAGTCGGTACAATTTCAGTTGCCCAAGATTGTCTTTGGTACGTGAGTTAAAACATCTCCAAACATTTGGCATGGTTTGCCATTAAATTTGGTTCAAGCATTCAGGTCCACCTCAGGGTCCGTTGTCATAAATTTATTGACTCTAAGTTCTCAATTAGCACCTTTATCTAGTAAAAATGCAAAGATGTGTCCAATCTGTACGACCAGTTACCTACAAAACGAATTACATTCTTATCAGTTTTAGCTGTACTTTGTCTTGAGCACTAAACGCTGAGATCAACAGTAGCATTAGTAGTGTCAGTGTGTGCATGTTAACCTATCATTTAGCATAAAGCACCACTGTGCTGGGGTCCAGGCTCAGGGCTGTTGCTTTTCTACAGACTCGTAAGACGTGTTCAGACAGTAAGCAAGAGATTTTTTACTTTTGTTTTAATTGCCAGTGTGCTTAGCTGTATAGATGTTATTTGTAAGCTTGCTAGCATATATCCAGTAGGTCAAACACCTATTAGCCTCCGGATCTGAAAAGTGAAGCCAATGACTAAGTGCTTTGAACCTACATTAGTTCTAACAGTCAGCAGTGCACAGCAGTTAACATATTTTTAATGAGTGTACAGCCTCATCAAGTTCTCAGTCAGATCCACCGCTTTGCTCATCATGTCCAGCGTCAATAAAACAAGATGTCAATGACCAAATTCCAAACTTGAGGTGCTTCAAGTCAGGTCGTGAGGGCAGCAGATGAAGAAGGTTATTCCAGACGTCCCTCTCCCCAGTAGTGCTTTACAGTTCTTCCTGGGGCATCCCAAGGCGTCTCCAGGTCAGATGAGATATATAATCCCTCCTGCAAGTTTTAGGTCTCCTACCAGCCGGACGTGCCCAGAAAACATCCTAATCAGATGATCAGATCGCCACCACTGGCTCTTTTCAATGGAAAGGAGCAGTGTCCAGGCTCATTTTGGCCACTTGTATCCACAACCTAATTTCACTACTCATGCTAATGACCATAGGTGAACATAGACTGACTGGTTAATGAAGAGCCTCAGTTTCCCTCTTAGCTCCCTCTTCCCCACGCCGGTTGGGGACAGCGCCTACATTACTCCTGATTCTGCACCAAGCTGTCTGTCCAACTTACTCTTCATTCTCCTGTCACTCATGAACAAGATCCCAAGATACTTAAACTTCTTCACTTCGGGGAGCAACTCACTGGTTTCTGGCAGAGAACCATGTCCTCAGACTTTAAGGTGCTGACTCTTATCCTGGCTGCTACACTCAGCTGCAAACTGCTCCAGTGCATGATGAAGGTCATGGTCTGATGAAGCCAACAGGACCATATCATCCGCCAAAGGCAGAGACGCAACCCTTCAGGTATAATAACATTACTGACTATTAAACCATGTGGTCACAAATTTTAGTCAGTCAGTGTCAGAGACTAGTGGACAGTTATGCAAACTGCCCACAAGAAGTTATTTTTGTTAAAGAGGAAAATTCTAGCTTCTGAGGCTGGAGGTTCTTACACAGAAGAATATTTCTGTGAAATAAAAAGAATGAAAAGGCAAATTTTCCTTGTGGTGTTGTCTGACTATGTCGCCTTTATTTGCAGGAACTGTTCCAAAGAGGATTAAGGGTTTGCTATCCTCAAAATGTGGATATATCCCTACTTCTTTACATGACTGTTAATGAGATCAACTTGGTTTGACATGTGAGCATTCTTTGCAGATGATGACTTCGGTGACTGAGACTAAACCTGTCCAGTTTTGGTCCTGGAGCTGCCGTAGACATGTTTTTCTGAAGACTCTCTTTCCAATTTCCTTTGTGTTGAATGTTTGACAACACCTGTCTCCTCCTGTTAACACCCTCTGGAGCCCTTTCTGTACAGTATCAGGTCAAACCACAATGCCTGGGCAAACAGTACCCGACAGTAGACGGTAGCCTTCTATAGTAGATGAAGTATCCGGCTGCACCATCAGGTCCTGTTTCACTCTTTACTCTGGCTAAGATGAGGAAGATAAGTCCACTTAAGATAATGGTGAAAACGGTGATAGTAATCAAATGCAATATCCATTTAAAAATTTTGATTGTCAGATATTTCATATTATGGAAGCAAAAGCTCTGTTTGGAACATCAGCTCACCCACTTTATAGTCCACTATGTAGTGAGTCAGCGATTTTGTAGTGCTGTTCAAATTCTCATCTGAAAATGTAATCCATTAAATGATGCATTACAGAATCATCATGAGGCCTACCAAAAGGCTGTACTTTACATCGATTGACTCAGAGTTATGAAATGTTGTCATGAAATATTTGCATGTGTGCTCTAACAATGATGGAGCTGCTGCTGGTATTTTAATGTATTTGACTGCTTTGCAGGGGTAAAATCCTGCTTGTGTGGATGGAAACACTACAGCCAAAGTAAATGACGTTACTTGTGCACAAATTTGAGATATAAAGTTTTATTTCAATGCGGTGCAGAGATATGCCAGTTACAGCTTATCTAAAACTAGGAATGTTGTCGTGTACATGACCTCAAATGTGGTGCAGATGTTCTGGCTTTTGTTGATGCCACAGAGATAATTATGAATATCCAGCACATAATTATGTAGTTGTGTTACATCGACAAAGTGTCCAAAGTGTTTTAGCAGCTGTTGCCCTTATCCACTAGTGAGTCTTCTGTGTAGCAAACACTATATAGCGAGTAAGTGAGTTAAAATGCCGTTAAAATGTTATATGTTGCTGACATTTTGTCTTGCTGTTGTTTTCTGACTGGCAGGTGGACTAAACATTTCCAAGATTGCACTATTGATCTTCTCTCATCTTCTGCTTTGCAGTATGTCAGACTATTTTAGTGATGTAACTCGAGTGATACATTATTTATAGCAGACCAAAAGAGCCAACAATGATCCCTGTTAATAGAGACATTCAGTGAAGGAACAACTGGACATGGTTGGCTTATGTTGTGTTTTCCGTCTTAGCAGCTGATCTCTGGTGGGATTTCCAGTGAGGAATAGCAGATGATAAATCAGTCCAACCAACTGCAGTCTCCTGTCATTCAGAGCTGTGTTTATATTGATTTCCAAATAAGGACGATGAAAAATGCATTGAATTCTAAAGACAAATCTGCATCATGACAGGCATGAGCCTGTTTGGTTTGAGGCTGAGATATTACTGCATAAAAGACTAAATTTAAAACAACCTACTGATTGGAAAGAGAATGCTGATAATTGGATGAAAATGTATAAATTCAGTGCCAGTCTATTGAATTCCATTAAAATGTATGGTGACAAATAACCCAAGAGACAATTTTCTTCTGAAGAAATAGGTCACAGATTCAATTACAGTCACTGAAGCATGGACTCAATCTATCATGCCAAATTAAGTGCATTTTAGCAACCTACTTTTCTCTGAGAATTTTATAGACACATTCAGTCGAGTGGAGAGATTCTGCTCAAACAAAATTATATCAGCTTTTCTTTTTCTAATTTATAGTGGTTTTAAACGGTATAAACATTGGAAAATCATTTTCTCCCCATAGAAAGCTGTTAACTTCAGCTGAGTTTATCTGTCTGAAGAGGCGAGTGCTTCGCCTTTCTCTGATTCTTATTACAAGTTAAAGAGCTGCAGAGATTGCCACTGATTTATATTCTACCAAGTTTCAACTGCAGTGAAGCATAGAAGGAATTTAGTATCAATAAATTTCACATATTCCATCGTGTTGAGGGCACTGCTCTGTTGCAGTATGTAAAATGTCACATTACTATAGCAACACTTCACTATACTGTGTGCATCACTATTACAAATCCAAGACATTTTGAGTTTCCATTTCTGAGATTTCTGTCTCCAAATCAAGCAATTTAACTTCTGGTGCTTCAATACATTACATTTAATTTTATTTTGTAAATATATTTCTGCATAACTAACTCTGTCTTTATAATTTCACCTACAAACAATCTATACTTGATATATAAACTGTTAACAAAGTTGTAATCATATATGATTAAATGCCCACGTAAGTGAGTGGCTTCAATATGTGTCTAAACTACATACTTTACAGCAAACTAAAGGTTTGTTCATATGAGTAACACTATAATAACATATAAGCCCAATGTATGCTATATATTACACGTCACAGATTATTATTATGGGTCCATATGTGGGGTCAGAATTGCTGACATGATGATGTATTTACATACACATATGTTGCATGTTGCAAACATTTTATTAAGCATTTAGTTTATATACAGGATGCTATCGTTAAAATAAAGTGTTAAGAAAGAAAGAGGGTGAGGGGTGGGGGGGCGGCGGGGGGGTTACAATTACAGCCTTATAATTAAAAAAGTCCCCTGATTGTACACAGAAAAAAAAATGTGTTTAATTAGCACCTTAATATGACATTGATTTTGCAACTTGTGAGGAGTGTTAATTGATTACAAAGTGATTGGCACTTGTTCTCAGTTTGAAGCTATTTCAGAGTATTTTCATTTAAAAAGTGTTAGTGATGTGTTGTTAATGTGATGTGGGTATTCAACAAGAGATATGGGGAAGTGGACAAAATAACATTAACTCATAAGCTGAATGCTTTTTTAGCTACCACTGTAAACACTACTGCAAAGGTGGGTTCTGTTATTGTACAATCAACTGTACAACAATTAGCAGCTTTTGACGACTTAAAGAGCAGGTCTGACATGTATAGAAGTCATATGTAGTGTTTTTCTATGAAGCCATGCAAGTTTTCTGTATAGCTGGAAAGTCTTTACACCACAAGCATACCGATACAAATACAAATGTAGTAACTTTGTAACAAGTAAAACACTCTAAGAAAATCTTCCACCTGATCAAAACTGTGAACTACAGAATAAATAACAGCTTTGACAAATCAGTGACACTGATGTTATTGAACCTGTTCTAAAAAGCCTGCAACTCTTCCAAATCTGAACATGAAGCACCACAAACATTGCATCCCTTTTAGTCATAATAGTACCAGGCAGCCTTTTCAGTAAATGTGAATATGTGCCCAGTATAATTGGTTAGATCAGAGCAGAATTCCAGTTGTACACTCTGACACATCTTAGTTAACATTTGTTTTTGTCTCTCACTAAGATTCCTTTTAAATTTGAATGACCTTTTAAGCTCTGGCAACATCACAGTAAGAGCTAGAAATCACAAATTGCCCTCATTGGCCTTCATCCTGATCACCACCATCCTGTTTCTGCTGCATCATGTTAAGTTGTATATTTAAGGCTACAAAGGGCCAACTAATCCAAGCACATTTTTTGAAGAAACTAGCAGACAGAACTTGCAAATGTAGTCCAAGAGACAGATAAACATATTTCCCATTGCATCCGTCTGGTAATTTTCTTCTTTCATTTTAGACTGTGTGTCTTGTCCTGAATCTGCACTAGTACAATGCTGTAGGAAACCAAAGACGCCTTTTGATGTAGTGTGTGCTTTGAAACAAGTGTGTGACCCAAACACTCCACAGTCCAAATCAAATGGATGAAGAGCCCATAAAAGACTTTTGTATATAGCTTCCCTGCAGGGACTCAAATGAAATGCCATTTAGAAATACTTTTAGGGATAAGATAAAATGTTTTGTGCATGCGGCTCAGACTCAAAAAGCAATTTCACAAAGGCATGCAGAGTTGGAAGACACCGAGACAAGTGATTCATCCACAATTGACACCTCCAAACCAAAGCTATTTATTGTCTAGTGATATTCAGAAGAGGTAAATCTGCTTTCTTGTCATCATCTTGTCATCTTGTAGGACGCGCCAAGTTTTCTCATTTCCCCTCATCATTCAAATGATGGTTACCATGGAAGAGACCATCGCTGGCCATGTGAAGTGAGGCCACTCCCTGTCTCTGTCTCTCCCTGTCTTCAGCTATTGAGTTCTTTGTCCGTTGTCTTCAAGTGCAGAACAACGCGGAACACTTTCGGTGGAAATACTTTTGGCATTACATTTGGCTGTTTTACTCTGCTCCATTTGATCTCAAGCTTGTACTATACTCTGCTGGAAATTCTCCTCTGAAGAAAGCTCCATAAAGGGGGCTTTAATAATTCATGACGCCAGATTTAGATTTGTGCCTCACTGCTCAGAAACTGAAATTTCTCCACTATGTTACTTTGCAGAAGAGCTGTGGATACGCTTTTTTAAGTTTGATGTACAGTTCAACAACTTTTTATTGAGAAAGATATATTGTTGAACACCTACCACTTTATTGTAAATGCAACAGAGCAAGTGCTGAAGGATGAATTATATCCGGACTATGTGCTATGCCTCTTTCCATTATTAGCCTCAGAACATTTTACAAAAGCCTATTTATTCTGGACATGACTTTCTATCAGAGGCCTGATAAAGTCTAGATATATGTTTAATCAAAGTCTGAAGGCGCCACAAAGAACAGGCTCTCTCCCCTGAACTACTTACGGTCACACAATACATTAAGAATGTTATCTTGGACATGTATGATACAGTATTTCGTGCCAACGTGTCAGAGCTAAACGGGCATGTAAGAAGAACTTTATCAGCAGAAAGAAGCACCATCATCCATCATTCAAGAGTCACCTAAATACTTTATGCTGTATTATCCTGTACACTCCAAGATGTACAGATATTGAAGTGCACAAATTATTTGTTTGTCCACTCAGTGCTATAACATTAATCAAGCTACAGAGGTTGGTGTAATGAATGTTCCGACTATCTGTTGGTGGGTATGGTTTCTGTATCTGGCCTAGTTGCATTTTAATGAAACGAACATGATTGAGGAATATGCACCAGTCAGTTTGCCGTTTCTGCTGCTAATGCAATGTAAATGGAGCAAAATAATCTGCAGTGAGTAATGTCTGTTTACGTATGCATCTTGCATCCAGTGTTTGGTTTCCCTTGCATGCAAAGTATTACCCAGGTAATTGATTTTGCAAGGTTCATTAGGCACAATTTGTATATCAGATGGGCTGGAAAAGAGAGTTGTTGATTAGTTAGATCTTGCTTTCCGAAATTGCTTTTTTCACTTTCTTATCTCTTTTGCAACCCTAATGGTGCAATACTTTAGTAGTTTTTGTGCGTTAGTAAAGTAACACTGGTGAATCTCAACAACTTGTTTTGTATTCAGGCATGCTGTTGTAGGCTTTTTGGGGGGTTATGTCTATGGGGTCATAAACAGAAGAGATAATGCTCCAGTTTATCAAAGGTAAAGTGTTTTCAGTCTTATATAAACAATATAAACAGACACACACACACACAATGCAAAGGTCTGCAGTGTGCATGCATTTAAAATTTACTATTTTACAGACTATTCAAAACTGTGTTCCAGTAATTGCATTACTGCTAAGTTAAACGATACTGCATTTGCTTTTATGCAAAATTAAAACTAACAGCTTAGATTTACTACATTAAAAACACAGCCCCCACAATAAGAACTCAGTGCAGCAAAACTCAGTGCACCTTTTATTATGAAGATTTAAGTCTTAATTAGGGTTTTCTCAGTACTCTGTATGTCCACCTTTGTTATTCCTCTGCATGGAGGATAGTACATTTATGGAGTCTCTATTTTTTTCAGCTGTTTTTTGCTGGAGAGTTTGTGTTGCTTTACTTTTCTCTTGAAAATACCCCAAAGGTGTTCTATTGGATTTAAGTTAGGTGACTTACTGGACCCGTCAGATCCAGGTCTTATTTTTCACTTTTTTCTTCTGTAAAAACTCCTTGTGCTTTGGATTGTTGTCATGTTGGAATATTCCTCTTCAGCCAAATGTCTGCATGCTAATAATCATGTTGTCAGCCAGTATTTCGGCATATCCACAGGCATTAATGATGCCATTTATAAATGTCATCTCCCAACACCTTTTGCTCTCCCACAGCCGTGCTTCACTGTCAGGATTATGCATTCACTGTGGTAGGCAGTCCTGACGAGGTTTATCCTAACATGATGGACTCCATCTGAGCTCAGCAAATGTATCTTGATCATTTTCTCACCAAATATTCATCAGGTTTCTTTCCTTGTTTTTAACAAAGCTTGATTTTGTAGTTTGTGCTGAGGAGCAAGCAAAGGGCTACATATGTTGACACTATACAATGCTCTTCATCCTGTCTAAGCTAGTCAGATGCTGAGTGCTTAAAATTTGTTCCCCAGTCCCATTTAGTGTTTTTCCTGTTCATGTTTAAATGTTCAAATTCCATCCATTCCATTATCTATACACCGCTTACTCCTCACTAGGGTCGCGGGGGGGCTGGAGCCTATCCCAGCCGACTCGGGCGAAGGCAGGGGACACCCTGAACAGGTCACCAGCCTATCACAGGGCTACACATAGAGACAAACAAGCACACTCTCATTCACACCTACGGACAATTTAGAATAATCAATTAACCTCAGCATGTTTTTGGACTGTGGGAGGAAGCCGGAGTACCCGGTGAGAACCCACGCATGCACAGGGAGAACATGCTTCAAATTCCATGTTTTCTATATTCAAGTTAATGAAAAATCATAAAGCGTCAGATGTGTAGACAGAAGTGGCAAAAACAGATTCTATATAGACACAGTTATTTAGCTGAGGAACTCTGAGGTGACCATTTGGGTCAGTGACCTCCTAGTTATTGGGTCAGTGCACCAGAACACTGATGGTTTCTCCAGGGATGGTGGGTGAAGCAGAAGGAATATCCTGATACTGGTTCTCCAGAGGTAGCTTGTAGGATAAATGATGGTTCTTTCTTATTTATTGTGTATGGGAAGAAAGAAATATCCACACACATCCTCTCCAATATTACATTTTCAGACACTTAAAGAATCATGTCCTTGAAAAGCAGACAGATTGGTAATATAAGCTATCCTTGACAAGATGATACTTTCCAGTAATCACTTCAGTTCAGCCTCTAACGATTGCCTGAAGAATGAAACCTTATCTGTCATGGATCTAAGTGTCTCAAAAGGTTGACAGTAGTGATGCTCTCATTGTTCTGTTCATATATCACTCACCATCTCATATCATTTGGATGGTACAATACTTGAGGGCTAGCATTGTTGATTTGTGCACTATTTTAAGCAATAGTTGACAAGTTCTGGTGTTTACTTGCTGCCGATTTAGCTGCAGAAGCTTCTTCATCTGAGCGCTCCTTCAACCTCTCAATAGTTGCTTGCTGATGTTTGCAAAACCATTAGAGCTTCAGCACAACACCTGGCAGTTTAATAGTTCTGTACTTGAACAGACAAAATAAATCCCACAGACTGGAGATGAAATGGTTTAAGCATTTGCTTTTAGAGGAAGTTAGCAGCTGAAGACCTTGTGTTTGAAGCTTCATACATTTAATAAAGATTGCTCAACACCATAGTGGTTCTGCATAGAGCCACTGTAGATAGAAGGTTTTTGCTGTTTTACAAACCAAGAAGAACTATTTTCAGAATCACACAGAATCCTTTTTTTTGTGAGAACTCTGTTTCTTAGCTCCATCCTGGGTATCTTAATGACCTATCTCTGTGGTGCTTTAGTACTTGCAAGCTCAATTTGCTGGCTCATGAGCCAGCTTGCCAGCATAATGTTCTTTCTCCTCCACTTATTAATAATAACCCTGACTTTCTGTCCCTCTGAGCCACTACTCATGATGTTTTACTTTGTAGAACATGACAGGCTTCTCATACGAACCCGGAATGTTTTGAGCTAGATGGAAAATAAATGCATTAAAATACTTCAGTGTGTTGCAGCTTTAGTTTTCGCAGATTGCAAGTGCTTCTGTAGATCTTAATGATGGCGGTTAAATGTTTACTACAACTGAAGAGGTCATAAGTCTGTTCTTTCTCTGTGCTTGAACATCGAAGGAGCATAAGCCATGTTTTTAAGCCAATTCCCGTGACTTCCTGGCATGTCTAGCTTTACTACTTTACTTAGTCTTTGCATGTAGTGGTATTGTAATTCAATAGTTGACTTTTGGGAGTGAGGCTGCACATTTCTTGTTTGCCTAGGCACAAGACTGAGTGTTTATTTGCTCTGCTTGCAGTTAATAAAAATACTTGGTGACTAAATCAACAGTGTACACATGCACAACATAAAACAGCGTAAACAAGACTACAAACAGGTGAAACAAGACACAGAAGAGGACATGGTACTTTAGGTTGGTCTTAACTCAACAGTTGCTTGGTCAATGAAATGGACTTTTATCTTAAAATACTGACCTTGTGTTTTGAATGAAATTAGATTGTGGCCATACCGCCTTGTGGATGCCCGATCCCATCAGATCTCGGAAGCTGTGAGGTTGGGCCTTGTCAGTACCTGGATGGGAGACAGTGAGGGAACACCAGGAAGCCTGGGTGATTGCAGTGTGAGTGGTTGGTGGTGGTCGAAGGGGCCGATGGCACAGACTGGCAGCCTCACCTCTGTCAGTCTACCCCAGGGCAGCTGTGGCTACATATGTAGCTTACCACCATCAAGTATGGAGTGAATGAATAATGCAATGTAAAGCATCTTTGAGTGCCTAGAAAAGTGCTATACAAAACCAATGCATTATTATCATTATTATTATTATTATGTAGTATATGTAACCCAAATAGGTTGCATAACATTCATTTTTATCAGAAACTGCATTAAATAGTTTTGTTAGGTGCCAAGATATACATCTGTTGGTTACAAATACTGAATATAAATGATTTGTTTACAATAAAACTCCACTAGGAATAAGGTTTTTGAGCCTATGCATACCTCCTATACACAAAAGTAACTGTTATTTATTATCTAATTTCAAGCCATAGACTCAGCCTCAGCAATTTTGCTCTGGAGTGCTTCTTTTCCTACATTATCTTATGTGTTCAGCGCAGGAGGGGGCATTCAAACGTACATCCTCCTTTTGTTGATTTTCATGCTTTCAAATAAGTTGAAGGATTACATGCTCCCCCAGGAGCTGAGACAATTTTTTAAAACCTCATACAGTTATCTCAAAACACTTTGAAAAATGGCAAAAAAAAAATATGCTGTCACCCTGCTAAAATAAGGCTGCTTTTCTTAGTTCTTGATAAGTTCACACTTTGGAGAAAAAACATTTTTTTATCTGTCAACAGCTGTATATGATCTGTTTTTTATTGCAAGTTCAGTCCCTGTGACACAAAGTGTTATTCGCTCTCATGTAGGAGGCATTTGTTCTCTATGCTACACAAACACTCATTTCACAGATATATATACACACAATAACAGTGTATTGTTAGTCTATCAATTCTCAAGTGTAAGGTATGCATTTCATCGTATTGAAAGAAGTGCATTTCAGCAGTGTATTGAATTTATATCATGTTTCAAGCCACGCTGCTGAGATGGGATGATGAAGTCTTTACCCACAGCCAACCTGATTAGGACAGCATGTGAAATATGCAACTTGACTTCATTTTCCTCTGAGCTATTTTTGTCAGATCCTCTTGTCCACTTAGCTGTGCAGGTTAATTGTCTCCTCATTTCAGCCTCTGCATGTGATGCAACTTAAAAGGGACATGATTACGAATTCAAATGCTAATTTCCTCTGAGGCTCAAGAGGTGAAAATGCATGAAACACGCATGCTGGTTGTAACTATTTATATGCAAGGTTATTAGAATGGGGAAACAAATTAACCAGACATCACTCTGGATTATGTTAACATGACAAACTGCTCTGATGGGGCCTCCAGCAGCATCCAGATGCTTCCGTGAGAATGAGCATGGCAGAGTAGAAGTGTACTAACGCTGAAGGATGAAGTACAGTACACTGAGGTCGTGCCCCCAGAGCTACAACAGCTGACCCTTGAATCCATGGACACTGTGGTAATCCATTAGATGGATCAGGGACACACACTACACAGCAGACTGCACATAACTGGGTGCAGTGCAATGAAAATAATTGTCTTCATTTTGCTTGCAACATGTGTAAAGATTCACATTCTCCCTGTGGAATCCTCCTCTCACTGCCTGTTGGCTAATATAAGCTAACGATTGTACAGTTGATCTCTGCACTGCCAATGGCATTACAGTAATTGGTGGGATGTTCTGCGGTGGTAAGGTGTGATTTGCTGTTAATGGGTACTGTGTGCTAACTTAAATTGTTAGCAACTTTTATTTCCAGTATACTACAGGCCTTCCCATTTGTCCTTTTTGCAGATATAATATGGAATAAATGGATTGTCTGTGTGAGAGTGATTGATTTACTGATTCAAACTGGCAAATTGGGACCGGTTTTCAGAAAACACAAACATGACAATCAACCATATTGATATAGATGATGTTCATGTATCCGGTGACTTTGCGAGGCGGCCTCACATTACTGTCAATCTCTTATTTTGGTAGCTGCTTCAATGCAGATCCCACAGACAGCTGGCGAACCACATGTGTGCTTGTTTCAGAATAGGAATCCATTATTAGGACTGGAACATATCGTAAAGTAAAACAAGGATTTGTTGGAGTCAAATAAACTCAAGTGAATGTGCACGAGATGGCAAATGTCTGTCCTTCAGCTTCAACATGTGGGCATAGCACTTGCTGAAAAACACAGCCCATTAGCTCGCTCTGTTTTTTTCTCTCCCATAAATCCAGCTTTAAGCTCCCCACGTCTCTCTAGATGTGTAAACCTGAGAAATAGAAACAGTCTTTTTTTTAAGCTGAAGATAATGTGTGCTAATTGAATAGATTCTGTCACTGAATGCATGCTTTAGCTTACATTCACTGCACCTTTTTAACCTTTTGAAAGCTAAGCATATATACATTTTCTCTTCAGATGAATATACCAGTACTTCATTTACTATAATACAAAAAGAAAACCACTCTGATTCTAATTACAAAAATGTACACATAAAGCAGTGATTTGTCCTTTCACACCTATAAAATAGAGCACACAATTATGGTCTCTGCACTCAGTAATGCAACTCTCACAGAATGTGTTGTGGCTCACTCAACACTGACTGATCGCCATGAGTTTTTTTTTTTACTAGAACCTGTGACAAATCCACCCCCAAAAGGCTCCCTGCATCAGTTAAAGTCAAATTGCTGCTCTATAAAGAATCAAGGTAGCTTTAGTCAAGTGTGTACCTATCTTATTATTTAATTATTTTGCTTTTTGTACCATTGTCCCAACAATGGTGACTCAAGAATGACCGGTCTGCATTTACAATGAAAAAGAGACTGAACAATTATATGGATTAAAATTATCTATATTTTTTACTTTTAAAAAACTTCCTCTGAATTTATAGCTGTTAAAACCGTCGTTCACACTGATTAAAACCATGATATCTTCTGTTACAGGTGTATTTGCTTTTCAACAGCTAACAATATTAATGTACAGTAGTTGTTGTGGATGGATTCTATAACTAATGTAGCATTTTGAGCTTAGTTGTTCAGATTAGTAACTAAGTTGCACATGTTTGTTTAATGCCAGGAGTGAACTTTTATGATATTAAACTAATATATTACTTGATTAATGGCCTTTTTGATAAATTTTCTGTATATTGATATTTACAGTTTTTGTCAGTCACTTTGGTGCATTTCTCTGATCAGAATTAAAATTCTCATAACTGTTAGTTCAGCCTCCACAACATTTAGTCATTTGTGCACATCAGAGTAGCAGTTTCTCATTCCTTCTAACAAATTGTAAATGCTTTTGGACATGCATCAGTTGCTTTCATACAATTTTCTGCTGTTTCATAACATTATCATTTGCTTATTTCATGTCAGTCAAAATGAACTATTCTTATGAATGCTGAATATTCATTCCCTGTAAAACTAACAGTCCTCATTTTATTGCTTGAGTCATCACATACAAAAATGTTGAACCAAGTCTGTCAAACTCCTCCTCGCTGGATGAATGATTTACAGTACTGTGTATGTTGTATGTTCAGTTTCAGTATGTACTGTAATTTTGTTTACAGTTGTGCACAGCTCTACCCAAAAGATGTTTCTAATGTTTCTTGTGAAGAAGTGTGTATTTTTCTTTTGTACAATGCTGTGAACAAATTAGACCTAATGCAGCAAAAATGTGAAACATGTGTATTCAGTGTCTTGTACTCAGTAACCTCACTAAATACAGTCATGTGTAACTTTACTGTAGTTTTCAAATGGCTGTCAAATAGTGTATAGTGCTGTCTTGAGCATTTTCAGGTAGATCAGACTTTTTTTGCATTTGGAAACACTTCCAGGGTAAACTGTCATAATGAAAACATGACAAAGCCTTTTGATTATGTGGTTCATAAACAATGGTGTCAGGACTTTTCATCTTGATGACACGGACACTTTCATTTACATGAACACTTGGTTTTGAGGAATTAAACTATTCATTTTGAGCAAGTGACATGCTTTTGCAGGTTATCAACTAGGTTTTGCAGTTTGTACTAATTGTTTTGAGAGACGCACTAACTGTTATGCAGATGTTAATAGTGATGTGAAAAATGAACCTAAGTGACTGAGAAAAACTGTAACATTTTTTTTGATTTTACATTTATTTATATTCAGACATGTAGAAATGTTAACAAGTACATTTCTTAGAAATGTTATACAGTTAATTAGTGATGGGTAACACTTGCACTCAAACATCTTAGATGACCCAAGACTGTCACTAAATTACTATATTGCTTGTGCAAGGAGCTCACTAAGGAGTATGTCATGAAGAGCTGAGTAGAAGGTTGCCCCCAATGATAAACTCAGATCACTGAACCGATATTAAGGTGTGGGGTGGCAAAGGTCACAACCCAGCCCTAGGGGAGAAGCAAACAAGGCCAAGGAAAAATGACCCTAAACTAAGAAAATAGTGTAAAATGCAACATACGTAAATAAGAAATAGACAGTTTGTCCAGAATGTACACATGCAAACAAATGTTTCTAACTATTTTCTTTTACACAAATCTATATGAAATATTGATTCAGTAATGCTGTGGTGTAAGATAGCACATAGGTCAGCTCGTTTCTGATGCACTGTAGGTTCCAGTGGTGTAAACCAGGGTTAATATAGCTCCACACTAAATCTGACACAGTGCACATTGTCATAATCCAGGTTAAGAACATTTGTAGTATCATATTAGTTGTATGTGTGTGAGTGTATGTGTTTGTACATCTGTACAGCATGTATAATTTTGGGTATGGTCATGGGACCTCTTTTGGTATCTGACGCAGGGATGTTGGTTGCAGGGGGGAGCCTTTGTGGATCTGGCTTCTTCTTGCACATCCAGAACATCAGATTTGGGGAGTTTGGAGACCAGGTCAGTGCCTTGGGCTCTTTGTCCTGTTTCTCAAGCTGTTCCTGGGAAGTTTTTGTGGTGTGGCAGAGCATATTATCCTATGGGGGGAGGCCTGCTGGCACTAGAGAGTGCTGCTGTCATTGGGGGTTGCTTGGTCTGCAATGTTTAGGTGGGTGGTAAATGTCAATTTTTTATGAATGCCAGGAGCCAAGGTTCCCCAGCAGAACATTGTAACAAGATCATCAATGTCAATTACTTCACCTGTCAGTGGTTTTAATGTTGTGGCTAATTAATGTATACTAGATGCACAAACAAATAGTACAAAAAAGTAACAAGCAAATAAAAAAGGCAAATGAAAAGTTTCATTCAAATAATGATGTACTGTACCAATTATCTGAAAAACACTGGCACCCATTAAAATGATGGCTGGTGTTCAAATTAGTTTATTATAAGCAAATTAGAGAATAGAGCAGTAACTTGTGATTTGTATTATGTGAGCACCACCGTCTCTCACTCTTTTCCTTTGTTTCATTTTCTTTTCTGCTCCTCCTCCCCCTGCTGTATTTTTCTATCTTCTTACACACATACACACACACACACACACACACACACACACACACACACACACACACACATGCACACACACACACATATGCATGCACACACAGTTTCACGTGCACAAACATACAAATGCACATACACAAACACAAAACCCCACTGCACCCTCTTTGCAGGAAATTTAATGGTCTCATGAACATCAGCCAGGGTCATGCTTGGGTCACAGCCAATTTATCTTAGCAATGCACAGTGAGGGGGGCTGAGTATGAAAAGCATCTTTACATTTGCTGGGGGTTGTAATTGATTAGCTAGTTTGTGTATATAGAATAGATTGCAGTAGAGGTCTAAAAAGGAAAGGATGTGATCAAATTGAGTCTTATTCTCCTGACAGGATATAATCATTTGCTCTGTGCATTGTTCCAACACTGCAGTCTTCATTATTCACTTTCCTGTTCCTGTTAGCAGTGATTTTTGATTATTCTTGCTGCTGCGGGTACTAGTTTGAATGTACGACAAATGAAAACAGATAGATAGATAGATAGATAGATAGATAGATAGATAGATAGATAGATAGATAGATAGATAGATAGATAGATAGATAGATAGATAGATAGATAGATAGATAGATAGATAGATAGATAGATAGATAGATAGATAGATATGGAGGGAGATATTTGACTTAAGCTACGAAAAGCAAATCAAACTGCTCTCAGATGAGTCAATCTGTTTCACATACATGCACCACTTTGCTGTTTGTTGAACTACAAAACATACATACCCTGGATGTTTGCCCTCTCTACACTTGTATACACTTGTAATGGTGAAATACTCAGTTTCACTTCCCAGTCCCACCATGCTGTGGTTTATCAGCTGCTTGTTTGACCAAAGCTCACGTTGCATCTTTATTTGATTTGCTCCAATTCGCAGTGAGCCGTTTCAATTATATAATGCAAATTCTGTAGTCTGCAAAACAGCATTGCACTGGCACTATCTCCATTTGTCTCTTTTCTCAGTTGACAAGAAGCTTCATTGTTTATGTCTCTGGTATCTTTTTAGTTGGCATGCTTAGTCTGCAGGCAAATCTTATCTGAGCTTGGACTAAAGCCAGTTACAGATAGTTATAAGGAATGGAATTGCATTAATTAAGTTCCGGTAACCTAATATGGTGAAACGCAATCTGGTAAAATCAACCACTGGCATTTCCAGTATGTGGTTGAGGCTCAGGCCTCTGCATATTCCATAAAAGCATTCTGGGAATCATCCCTATTTGAAATAGTGGAGGCCTTTGTGGCTCTGTGGTGATACAGACTAACCACAAGGCAGCTTTCGCTTATGTCCTGGTTTTGTAATGACTTCTCATGTCTACTCACAGTTCTAAATGCATTCCCATCTGTGAAATGCCAAACAAATTAAATCTAACACAAGCCGATTGGATTCAGTCATACTCCTCATTATGGCCATTAGAAGTCAATGAGGTATTGCAAATATTTTATTGCTAAATTTAATGAAGCTGCAGTTCTCCATTTGGATTTCTGGGATATTTGCATATGCCAACTCAATGCGGTTGACTGTAATGAAGCTATTCGGCAGACCTTGATCCACTTTTATGGCATGGGCCAGGTGAATGCAAGGAACTTTAATCCTGTAGTGCACACAGATCAGAAGTGTTATATTAGATTACAATCTCCATATACAGGTCAGCAGGGATGATAATCAGCCAGAGCAAAAGCTGTGCTGCTAAGGGCCTATGAAGGAGCAGTTAAGGCAAACCTAGACAGGTTCACAGGTTTCTACCCCAAAGGGCAGATTTCACAGTGCCTAATTGAGTTGCAGATGTAATACATATTTATGTGCTGAGAAGCTTTGTGGCATGCATTTCCAAATGGTCTTAAAACTCCTGAATCATTTTGTTTTTGTGCACTGCGGCGTTTGTGTGCCTCTTTTTGAATACTGGATAATAATGTGCACTAACACTGAATTGGTAATTAATCATTGCTGCATTTAGTTGGTCCTTTGGTAAGAGGAATGGTGCTGACTTAAACAATGGCAGCAGCACAGTGGCCTGTTCCAGGAGCTGCGGTGCTGCACTAGTGCCATCTAGTGGAACAGGAAAAGGATGTTGCTGTTGCCAGGGAAAACAAACGGGTATTATGCTTCATGGTTAGTATTAATGCGCAAAGAAACTTCTCAAGCTCTCAAATCCTGTTGGGAAAATCCTAATGCATAAAGAGGACTAACAACACAAACACCTTAGTCGGTTATAACCAACAATAGGAGACACTTTGCAGGTCTAATAGTAAAATTTAAATGCTTATATTACGCACATTCATGATTATACCTCACATGCAAATCAGAAAACATGCCAAAATGGCAAATTAAAACAATACATATTATGATAATATGTATTGTTCAACTCCTAGATATAACATTTTGCAAACTGCCTGCACAATCTCCTCTCACTCCCCTTTGTCAGACTTTCACTACACACAAGACAAGAACACCATCGTGTGGTCAGATCAGGGTATAGCACAAAGCCACGGTAAAGGTATGATTTATTGTACAAACTGAGATTGCTTACTGAATATTTATTGTGCAGACACATGCAGATTCATTTTCATCCATGAACAACAATAATGGGACAATTTGAAATTTATACTGGGTATATTTTACACAAATAGACTCATCAGTCAATTGTGAGGATAAACAAAGCCAGATGTTGCTGAAGAATTATACTGCATGATGCTGTATATTGTTTTTTTTATATCATTCTGTGGTGCTGTGAAACAAGTGCAGGTTGGAAGGCTTTAGTGGAAGCATTCAGGTGGATAATTTACTTTTAATGGTAGGAGGACACAGAGTGTGTGGATTACTTCTTCTAAAACTCATCCACCCACCATTTGTTATCCGAACATTTATTTCCTGTTGCACTGTTCTCCCTCTGGAGAATATTATTATTGTGCTCGTAGAACTTTTTCTGGTGTTACAGTTTTGCAATACTATTACAGTTTTGCTTTGTAAGAACCCCATACAGAAATGTGGGCTGTTCAGAGTGAAACCAATGTAGTAAATCAAATCTGTGGCAGGACCTTCCCTTAAGCACAGCAATGTAACAAAAGTGGAGAAATATTTGAGTCGCTTGGCTCTGCTGCTGTTTTGACATCATCCACCAGAGGAATGTAGCTTTCCTGTGCCCCAGGTAAGCTGTACATCATCTTTTGTTTGTTGGGAAAGATACCATTACTCTGAATTTGTTCCAGTGTTACTGCAACAGTTAGCAGCAGAAGCTAGGTCCAATATATTGGTTTCTTTGTGAAAGTGAATAAGTATAGCTCTCCTCCCCTTCAAAAACCACAGGCCAAATGCCCTTGAGCAAGACACTTGGAAGGGCTGCTCTGTGGTGCACATAGCTATTGTAACTCTAAGGTATAATACACTAAATACATGCAGACTGTGTTGTTTTAAAAAAGAGCAAGGGCAGGGAAAACTTTCCTTGGACTGAAAAAGCTTCAGGACACACACACACACAACCACACACACACACACATACACACACACACACACACACAGCAGGACATCTGGAACCCTGGTAACATCTTGAATCAACACTTTGAGTTAAGAATGGCAGCTACAGTCCTGTACACCGATCAATGTATCACTTCCAACCCAAACCTGAATCCACACTACAAACACAGCTGCCAGCTGATGTTTTCCTTTTCCTGCATTTTGTGTGAAAATACACCTTTTAATGTGCACTGCTGAAAAAATCATGATCCTGATTCACGATCACACAGCTGCACATATAAATCACCACATAAAACAAACAAGATATCATGCAGGAGGCGGCTCAAACTAAAATTCCCAGCATCCATTTCTTAAAAGCTTTGAAGTG
The DNA here is from genome assembly GCA_024666655.1 of Dascyllus trimaculatus. NCBI lineage: Eukaryota > Metazoa > Chordata > Actinopteri > Pomacentridae > Dascyllus > Dascyllus trimaculatus. The sequence continues at coordinate 10,919,012 of CM045445.1, read as the reverse complement.
CCAATTTAATGACAAATTTACAGTAAGAGCTTTGTGACTAACAAAGATGTTCTTTGAATGTAAAAGTGCACTTGCAGCTGCAGAAGGAGATGTGCATGACTTAGAGAAATTTCATCTCAAAATACTTCCCTCCACCTTTACTCCATAGGAAGACTGCACTTCGAAAAGTTCTACTTCTGAATCATCCTCCCTGTTTTAAAAGTGCTGTAGTTGCACATACACTTCCCAGTCATATATTTTACCAAATGAAACATTGATGTTCCCTCTAAAGCCTCCATCCTTCTTACTACATGTTTCACAGACAATAGCACTTTGCCAGCAATTTGTTTCAGCCAAGATGTATGGCGTGATAAATATTTAAAATCAAATTTGGCAAAAAGACATAGATGGATGCAGCACCCCAGGCTGTCGTGGGAGCCACACACTGAAGTACAGGGACGTCCCTGTCAAACTCCCTTATATCCACACACACACACACACACACACACACACACACACACACACACATATATACAGTACCTGTAGATGTGCAGATTTGCCAGACCTGCCACTATTCTTTCTCTGTTACAACAGCATCTGCTTTTTTCCCTTTTGTTTCTGTGCACCGTATATAGGTGACAGCACTTGCATTATTCTGTGTCAATGTATAGGACAGAGAACACAAAAGGAGAAACTGGTGACGTGTACAACAATAAATGTAGCAGGTATATGAGTGTATATGTGCAAGACAGAGCTGGCTGTATGCGTGTGCTCATTGTGGCTGCATAATGCGGAATATTTTTGTATTTACAGTCCAAACACTCCATGCTGTGTCTGCTGAGCGTGTTGTCGGCTTTTTGCCAGGGATTCGTTCCACCTGCATGACCCACACACACACTGCAGATTTGTTAGTGTATGGATTGAGAAAAATTAGTGAACAAGAGCAAGCAGAGTGACTCCATGCTGACTTCACGCCTACACACTTCATGGCAGGTAGAAGTTGAGGAAAAGTATAACTCAACAGTTCAATGTTATTATTCTGAAAAGTCTTTTCTTTTCAGAATACACAGCAAATGATTGCAGTTGAGGGCATGAATCTGAATACTCTTTATACTCATCTGCATATTTGTGAGGATGACACTAACCATTTTAACTTCAAGAGTTCCTTTTATGTGCAGTATTTTCATATTTAGCAGGATCAAACCAATGCTGCTATTCAATGTCTTTAGAACATTGTCAAATTAATATTTAGAGATATACAGATTTCTGTTCAGGTTGCAGAGAGTTTGCCTGAAGATACAGCTTTTTATTATCTTATTAAGACCGAATATATGTCAGCTCAGTGGATGCTGGATGTGAGTGCTGCTGGCTTAGTATTAACATAGCTTTAAATATGATGCCCACATAATGTGTATACTAAATATTAACTCTATCATCCCAGGAGAAATGAGAAATCAGTGAGTCAGTGATGCCTGCTCTGTTGATGTATGACCACTGAAAATTTGCTCCATTCATCACCATTTTACAGTAAATGCTCAGTTTCTGGGGCTTGTCGCCTTCTCTGTGATGACTAATAGCCTGACTTGAGATGGCTGATAAAGGCAAAGAGTAAATAATCTGCTTGGGAACAGATGATGCTCCCGGTACTGTACCTGCTCGGCCCCTCGAGCAGCTTTTGTAAACCATTAGGCAAAGTGCATAGCAGTGCCCACTGTGGGAGTGGTTTGAAAAATTTTGCCCAACTGCAGTCATTAATCACCTTACCTGTGCTGACCAAACGTCACCTTTATTCCAGTTGGCTGTGCTGCAATTATAAGAAATGCATCATTCATTGAGAGAAACAAAAACCAAATCAGATTCCTTGTATGTGCTCACGTGCTTGGCCAGTAGAGCTCACTCTGATAGAAAGTTTAAGCCATGACGCTTGACAATGCTTCAAATGTGGATGTTGTTGCAAAATAACTACCAATTCTAAAATATGGAAGACGCATGTTTAACCCAGCAGCACAGGAGATTTACACAGTCCCCACAGACTGACATGAGGTCACCAATACGGTATGTGACCAAACATGAAATAAGCTCACATTCTCCCCTACGGTCCCTGACTTATGGTGTTGAATAATGGCCAGTACTGTGTTTATTCAGAACATTATGATGCCAAAGTGAAGTTGACCTCTGACCTTTTGAATATAAAATATCAGCACTTCATCATTTTTATGCTTTTTGACATTTTTGTGAATTTTTTTCTTGAGTTACAGCCAAAAAGAGAGGTCATAGTGACTTTACCCTGTAAACACTGAATTCTTATCAGTTTGTCCAGGTGAACATTTTAGATGAATTTGAAGAAATTCTGTCCAGGCTGATAAATTATGGTCACAACGATATTAAATTCAGCATATGAAAGTATTATTTTTATTTATTACTATACACGATATATCATGTTGACAGGTACAGGACATTCAGCATATTAACATATTATATAGCTCAGGAGCTGCATGTTTCTGATCTGTGGCTAATGGCCCCACCAACCTCCCCAGTGCCGTTTTGGTGTGTTGTACTGCTATCCTATACCCTCACCCCACTTGGTCGAAACAGATGACTGCCCTCCCTGAGCCTGGTTCTGCAGGAGGTTTCTGTCTGTTTAAAAGGAGTTTCTTCTTTCTGCTGTTGCCAAGTGCTGCTGTGTTGGATTTGTTGGATTCCTCTGTAATGATATATTACTGTATGGTCTTAACTTACTATGCGAAATTCCCTGAGATGATTCATGTTGTGAACTGGTGCTATTTAAATAAAAAGTTAATTGAACTGAAATTAGCTATCCTCTTCTGATGTTGACTTACTAATTTGTTTTTATTTTTTAAATATACGACACAGCCAAGTGTATTACATTGCAAATTAAACAATACATTAATTTGACTTTATTCAAATAAAAAACATCTTTAAGGACACACTTCGATATTTACATGTGTAACATACAACGTGGTTTGCTAAATGTGTTCCTCTGTACAATGACAGCAGATAAACCGGGCTTGTTTATATTATTCGCAGAGATGTGATCGCGAGCATGATGGGAAACGGGTCAGAGGTGAAAGGTCAACCGAGGAAGTAGGAACAAAACTCGTCTGGAGGAAATGTTCGCTTTTTACTGGAGTATTTTAAAGGAATAACACAGCATGCAGAGAGGGCTTTAAAGACCGACTACAGTGAGGTGCTTACAGGTAGTCGTTTGATGAAGTTACCTGTTGTGGAGAGGAGCACCGGGAAGACATTTTGAAGAAGATAATGGAAAGTACGCAGGTTAGCTAACGGTGCTAACAGCGCCACCTGCGTTAACCTTAGCCGCTGTCAACGTATGAGGTAAATAGTTTGCTCTATACATCACCTTTGGAAATATGTAAACGCAGTGTTTAATGAATTTAAGCTGAGTTATCCCGACATTTTACTACCTCCTCTTTAAAATTATGCTATAACATGCCTGTCTTTTCCTTGTCCTTTGAGTGTTACAACATTAAGCCTGACAGACTCCATGAGACTACTAATTTTAAGTGTCAAACACTTAATTTTCTGCATTCTGGTGACTCTTTACGCTCTAATTTGTGCCTTTTTTTTACACCAGTTTATGGGGCAAATACCTTTATAACTCTTTACATAAATAAAGGTATTTGCCCCATAAACTGGTTCAGGCATTAGAAGGGTGTACTGTGAAGCAAGATTAATGAGTTAGTTGAGCTTTGAACCAGAGTTTTCAGTGTCTGCCAGTGTTTCTCTTAACCTGACTCACCATGGCAACTTACGCTGCACAGGTAACCTGGTCCAGAACAGGTTCTGTCCAAAGTGAACATCTGAATACCATATCCAAACCCTTTGAGCCACATGTTAGTAACACCACTGACTAAAAATTTAAAACAATTGGTCAATAACAATAATTGGATTTGGCCAAAAGCTACTGTGATTTCCATGTATTCTTTACTATTGGATAGTGCCAGACTTAAGAACGTCTTTAGTATCATGTTTAAATGGGAAGTTTAAGAGCTCTATTGTGCCATTGTCACATTAGAAATAAGCAGCTCCATTGGGATTGTGCTGAATGGTAAAATACATACATTATCTTACATATGAAAGTTTTCTAACAGCCTTCCTCTTGCATCATTTGGAGTACCGTCATATTTTTACCATATTAATTTTTATGATCATCACAGCAACCTGTTCCTCTTGACTGAAATAAGCAGCACACCTTTGGTCCATTTTGTGTTGAAGAATAAAATGGTGCATTAAATGCCCCCTTCTCATGATAGTGCACACAGAGCCTAATGAAGAAAGTCTGGTTGGCAAAAAACCTTATGTTTGGATACCCGTTTAATGTGACCACAATTTAAGTTTTTGTGGAGCCAGCTAACACAAAAAAGCCCGGCTTGGTTGAACTTACTAATGTTTCTCCTGCATCCCCCAGACACATTTCTGTGGTAGTCATTAACTAGGTAACTGCATTTCTTGGCAGTGTGTTCAGTACTTATTTTACTGTAGAGATTTTCTTGTAGGTCCCTTGTACGTGAATGAGCAGTAACACAGGCCCTTGTCACTGCGCTGCCACTAACTTACAGGAGCCTTTTTTTGACATGTCATAACAGGAAACGCAAAGGTGCAATTAACTAATAGTGATGACAAAATTCCACTTAGGCCTTTTAGCTTCAGGGTCATGCTATTATCCTTGCTAGTTGATCGGCACAGGCTTCCTGGGACATTTAAATGGAACGCAGCCACAATTAGTTTTATTGCTCACACCTGTGTTTTGTTTTTTTTTTTGCTGTGACAAATCTGCTGTAAATTCAGTAAACAGAAATTGCTATTTTGTTCTTTGATTGATCATGTACTGCACAGTACTGTTCATAGGTGGGTTCTTCAGTCATATCCAGTGCCTTTAACCAGATAACTTGCTGCTCTGTTTAGTGGTGTTAATCATTGTCACTTTCAACAAGAACTGTGGCACGTTTTGTGACTCTGATGCCAGACATAGTTTCTTTCCAACCCACTGACGATCCCCTAGAGTTCTATTATTTTGAGTATCACCGGGAGTAATTTCCACTACTTCGCCTGGTTTCCAATTATTAACTTGTTCCTTATGGGTTCTGAAGACAAAGGCAAATTGTCTCCACCAATTTGGCCTCCAGGGGTAAGAGATGGTGTAATTTTCACAATAAAAAGGAATTTTGTAACATACGGTATTAGTGACTTCCCTCTGCTGTCAAGAGTTTTGATGTGCAGCTAATAGAGCCCTGTCGTGAGGCATTGGAAAACAGTTTCCCAACAGTTACAAAGGTATGCCATCATCCTGAAGGAGTGACAGTAAAGAAAGATTATAACTTTCTCACATCTTGCTCTCTGATCTTTCTTTCCTTTTGTAGTAGTTTTTTTTTAACACCCTTCATAGCAATTAAAGTTTTTTATTCAGTTTTGTCAGAAACGATGAGGCAACGAGGCTGCAATCTTCCTTTGATTGTCGCTCCCTCAGTATGGCAGTTTATTCCTCCTAATTCTTTGTGACTGCTCTCCAAATATTCCTAATATGCCTGAGGTGACAGTGCCGGGGAGCTTTGAGTCCAGCTGTTAGACCTTAAGGCGTTGACATGAATGGGAACCAATAGAACTGTAAAGATTGTTAGCATTCATTCATTTGCATAAATCTTTTTTCTCCACTGACATGTGAATACTTAGTTCAGCTTACTGTTTTCCATTTTCACATTATGTTTAAAACCAGTATTAACCAGAATGTTGTGCTTCATGTTGTTTTTGACTTTGCATTCCAGCTCCGTATTCACAGGTGTTAGTGAAAATGTACATGCAGTGGAATACACTGTGCTTTAATAACACATTTCAGTGTTGTGAGCCGTGAGTGCTTTATAAACACACTCGTTTGAGCACCCTCACTGTGGTAGCAATTATTTTAGTACACTTTACCCAGCCTGGAAGGCATGTTTTTTTCCTTAACTAAACTAACATCCCACTTATTTTCAGTCAAGCAACTTCCTAAAGGTACTCTGACAGTGCTAGCACACAAACGAGTACAGAGGAGGAAAAGAAGGAGGTGGAGTAGGAGGCAGGCAAAGAAGGTGGAAACAGTAGAAAGGAGCTTTTAAAGCAAGCTGAGCCACCAACTGCTCCTGCACATCTTTTCTCTTATCTTAATAAGTAATGAGGCTGCCACAGGCTGACAATGAAGTATTTTGAAAATAGTTCTAATGTATGGCTTTGAAAGGAGTGGCTGGGCATTGATGTATGGTGCAAACAGGCTTGAAAACAAGTGAAATATTAATGGGCTGTTTCCTGGGAGTTAATGTGGGATTTACCTGATTGCTTTGGTGAGAGACGGGGACTGGGATAAAGGTGGCAGCAGGACAAGGATATGAAAGAGAGACATGTGTGGTTTTTCTAAGTGATGTGGATGTGTGAATTTGGCTCTCTGTAGTCAGATTGGTAAAATACCGCCATTAACCACATAAATGATCATTTATCATTAAGCTAAATCAGTGTTGCTTGGTTTAGAACAATTACAAGAGGCAACCAAACAAACCAGAACACTCTGATTGCAAATTTACAATGTACTGTGCCTACTTTATTTTGTTAGAACTCCACAAAGCCACAGCTGCTTTTGTGTTGTTCTATTTTTAAAGCTAGTTCATCATCTGTATATCAGCCCTTACAATGGGAGTGAACGCAATCCATCTCCTGTCCTGTTATAATTAATCACTTGAGACTATTAGATCTACACTTTGTCAAAGCAGCCCATCATATCTTTGTACACCACAAGGGAGCAGCAGTGTAAAAGGAAGAGAGCTCAGCAGGTCGTTAAACTGTTTCATATAGCAGTGGAGCAAAACTGTGAATTCTGAGTCTGTTTAGATGTTTCAAGTGGTAATTTCTTGTGTGGTAGATGTGCTTTGTGATAGGGATTTTATAATACAATGTCTTTAGTGAGAAACCAGATTGCTTATATTATTAGGGTCCACTCATATACTTTAAATACAAATTATTTTATTGCATTTGAATAGTTTTTAGAATGTATTCCTGAGAGTACAGGAATAACAGTAAGCTTCATCATGCAGATAGAGTGGTAAAAGAGTGCACATACAGTAATAGTTTAAGTGCTTTACTCAGGAGACTAAAATAACACTGACGCATAGAATTAAAAAGTTCCGTTCGAGAGCAGCAGTGGCATCCCAGCATACTTGGAAATGCCATTCAAGCCCTGGAAAGGTCAATAGTTAGAATAACTTTCGTTGGAGGAAAAAGAAAACTTGGCTGTATTATCACAAATTGCTTCCAGATTCTTTCTTACTCTCAGTGCAAGTTATTACCAAAATTGAGTGCAGACACTGACACCATTTTAGCAGAATCATACATATCTCTTTGAAGTACAGAATAAGTGGGCACTGTCCTAAATCTGAAACATTGCCTTCCACTTCCTATTTGCTTTGAGTGTAAAATCAGTGCTCTTCTGGGATTTTATCGCGTAGAAGGTCAAAGAAGCACTTCTGATTGATGGAAAATTGCCTAATGTTTCAAACAAATGGCCTAGTTTCCCTTCTGTATTTGTCAGTGGCTCCTGCACGTGTTGCTAAAAGGAATCATGTTTTTGGCCAGAAGTAGAAGCTGATTCAGTGCCTCAGACAACCATTTTAGTGATTCTTTCACAACAGCTGTGACAGTTCTTTACTGTACTGAAATTTTGCAGTGTTACAGCGGTTGCCATAGCATTAGAGTATGTATGTTATGAGTCATAGTTGTCTTGTGTTTTCCTGGAAAGTTGGGTGTTTGCTGATTCGTTACCACAAGTTTTTTCAACCTTGATCTTGATGTAGTCATGACGGATCCTTGAGATTAGAAATATGAGCCTTAAACCTGCTGTTATTCATCAGCCAAAAACCTGTATGTTTCTTTATTTTACTAAGAAGTGAGTTTGCTTACATATTGAGCTATTAAAGTAATCTGAGCTGTGTATTTTCTTGGCACATTTTTTTGAATTGTAAAACTGCTGAAGCCTTGTGTTTACAGCCTAAAATGATAATGGTAAGTGTGGTGGTATTAAAAAGATATAGGTACAACATATAACAATAAGATATTCACTGTAGAAAAAAAACAGAGCTTCTTTGAAAAAGTAGAGGTGCCCCGTTGTGGTGTAAATCACTTACTGATTAGTTTCCTTGTGATGTTTCACAGTGTTTGGTATTTTGGATATCAGCTCTCCAAACAGGGTCTATTACTCCGACTTAACTTCTCCGTTTAGAACTCAAAGTGCCTCCACTGCGTGATAACTCGTTCACATTGTGATTGTTCTAACTGTGACTGGAAGTGTAATGTGGGGTGTTAAGTAAGCCCTCCGCAAAAACTAGTGCCACTGCTTGGTGGCAGTTGCTCTGACGGGGTGATTTTCCCATCTTCTGTCAATCATCATTGCACACACACAAAGAAAGCCTTTACCACATGGTCAGCTCCAATTAGGGCCTCATAATGTGAGTCTTTTCATGCAGATGTATTTTCATTTCATCTCTGGAAAAAATATCCTCAATTACAGTCAACTTCTATTTCATTGGCCGAACACCCTTAGTCACTATAATATCCTGTCTAAAGGTCACACTTGCCACACTCTGGCTCTCCTCCTTTTTTCACTCCTTCTCAACAGAGTACCACTGCTGGTTGAAATGAAAAGCAAATATTAATATTCGCTGGTGTTACTCTGGAATGTAAAATATGGGAGGCCCAGGGAAGTGTGATACATTCCCCATTTAATGATACATTTACTTTCCTGTTCTGTGGGCAGTTTTTTTTTCCAAATAACTATATCATGCAACATGTGCATCATTGTACAAATACTAGCTTTCAAGGTGTTTGTTTTTGTTAGCCTTTAAGAATCTATAAATATAGAAAGTACAAATACAAGTCCACTTTATTTTTCCTGTAGTCAGAAGCTTTATACAGTGAATATGTTGTTATCGTGGCAAGTCAAAAGTGATCCAATGCAAATTTAGAATGTAAAAACTATTTTAACAGTACACAGAAACAAATCTTGATATGGTTTTAATTAAATTTTCATAACTCATGCACTGACTCTACACAGTGGATAAGCAATTTTTCTTCAAAATTGTGTTAAACACAGAGACACAGTCATTTATCCCAAGTACGACCTATGAGTTTTCAGTGATGTTTTTGTTCACTTAATGCAATTTTTTGACCATAGATGGACAACTTCGTACAGATGATTTAGAACAGTTGCTTTAAGCTACAATCCCCAACACTGAAAAGCTGGTTAGTATTGAAGTGTCTTTATGAGAAGCAGGGAGAGCGAGCTCTGTAATTTTAGTCCAATGGATGGCCTTCACATCAATGCTTTCACAGAAGAAGACCAATTACTGCATGGGGAGATGAAAGGGTCTTAGTAAATATGAAATAGGTGGTCTGGGGTGACATTAATAGAGTTAACCCAGGGACAGGGTGGGATCAAAGGGGCCTCAACCATATTAACCAATCTGTCTGTGTCTGCGCACATAACAGCTGATCGAAGATAATGACAGTGTGTGTCGACAAAACATACTGACCACTAACCCGAGCAGTGGTGCCTTTGCTCACTTTTTTGTTTGACCCCTCTTAGATGTCTGAGAAAAAAATAAAGCAAACTCACATTTATGCTCTGGCCCTCCATGGGAAAGATGTCTGTTGCTATTGTCAGCTCCTTAACTAGTGAATCAGTTAACACACCCACATTCAGTACAGATGGAGCACTCGGGAGGCTTGCACTTGGCAAACCTCTCTTTTCTGTTTTTGTGATGGTAAAGGAGGTTGTCTTACGGAGCGGATGGTCTTTAATTAGATTCATTGTAGCATAGGTTGTTTACCATAACCCCCCTCCCCCACCCCCAAGCTCCTGACAGCACCTTTGAAATATGGCACTTTTGCTTGTTGGCTTTCTTCAGCTTTCCTGTCCAGATTTAAAAGCATATTGGTGTTTATGCACAGAGAGCTATAATGATCCATCATACCATGTGGACGAGAGGGCTGAGTCCTCTGCTCCACATAAATAAGCAGCAATTTGGCCATCTGCTTGGATTCTTTCCGTCTCCCTGGAGACCCCCATCTGCCTTTACATTATCAATTACAGTTCAGCCACCACAGACTAAGCCACTCCCAACACACACAGAACCACTTCTATCCCTATCACATCAAAATCAAGCATTTATTAAAATCAGATGTCATTGTTATCTTGTTATCCTACTTGATGATCACGAGTCTTTGACTTCACATAATCTTGTTTTTGATCCTTAATTAATGATATGAGATAAACTCATTTCTTTAAACAGTTGTTTTATTGTGACTGTTTGACTGATCAGCCAATTTTTGCTCTCTGTGTGATACCGGTGTTCCCTTAAGTAAAATCGGCAAATGCACATAGAGTGTTTTTTAGCAATGACAACAGAAATTTTGAATGAAATAATAATATCTGATGAGCAAATTTAGCACGCCATTTATTTTAAAAAAAAAAGCTTTATATTTTGACTGATTGCCACATGTTTTGGAGATAATACAGTGCATTATCGCCAACAACTATCTTTAAAAAGACCTTGAGTCAGTGATAGTTATTTAACATATCCTGCTACAAAATGTCCTCGGCAGTCTGTTGCATGTCTTGCAGCCTTCCTCTGCACTGAATGAAAGGGTGTAGCATGTGTCAAATCCTCTCAGATACATATCTGATCATATCATTCTCTGTTTTTTTTTATCTTTCAGTGTGGTTCTCTTCAGACAATCGAGTTTTCTCCAAAGTGTGACTGTGAGGAGACACCAGCTCGAAAATGAGACTCACCTTTGTTGTGCGGTTTCCAGGAAAAATGGTGAGGTTCTCAAGGGGACAGGTATGTGTGGGAAGAAGACCCTTGTCAAGTGCATGGTGCTTCATTAATATGGAGACAGGTGCTCTTTTGATGAGTTCATAAGCAGTTCACCAGCAGCCTGGAAGTAGTGCACTTTACAAGGCTGTTCAAAGATCTTTGACATCTGAGGAGAGCCTGTGAAGCCAATAATCCTACTTTCAGAATGTGAGTCTTTCCTCTGAGATCAATCCCAGATCGAAACATCAAATAGAACTGCTGCTTTTCTCTTTTTAAACCCCCCTCCTCCCGTTACAAAAATCACTTACTAGATGGTATTAGACAAGCTAGCAAAAGTGTCATTACCGCTGGGAAGAGGGGATGGATAGATTTCCGTCAAACTGTGGAATATTTTCCACCAATTTAAGCCTATAGTTAAGAGTGCAGCATTATTGATAAGACTGTGTTCTGGGTCCAGCGCTGTGCCCAAGGGCCCAGAGGGTAGCAATCCACAGAAGTGGGCTTTCATGTTCATCTATGTACAAGAACAAAGCGAGGATTAAGTCTGGGCCTTTGATCCACAAAGTGGGAGGAGTATTTTTATTTTTTTAACTCACCCCTAGGGAAGGCCCTGCGCTCGGCTGGAGTGTTTTCAGGAGTGCCATAGCACTGTCGCCTCTGGCACGTCTGACGATCCCCCACACTGTCCTTTGCATGGCAGAGAAGAGTGTGGGAAAATTTCTACCACTAATAGGCGTTTTGACAGTTCATTACACTGCAGTATACACAAAAGTGATCTTTGTGGACTTGTAATATGGATTATAAATTCAAATATGCTTGAGGTTATACACACGTTACAGCAGAAGCATAAATTGTCTTGTCCAATCGGAGTAAGAAGTTTTCTTCATGCTTTGCCGGAAAATCAGGTTAATTATTTCTAGTCTCTCCTTTAATTTGAACGGATGTTTTATTCTGACAACAGACCAGTCAATCTGTTTGTATTGATGCTGTCATTTCTGGAGGCAAGAAAGGGCCCAAGTTAAATTGTAGATATGTTGGGAATCATGTTTCATCCGTCTCTAAGGTTTATAAGTAGATTACCTTTTGTAATTCGTTTTGTTACACCAGTCAATAAGCGTCCAATGCAAATGTGGTTCATTTGTATTTGAATTGATGTCCTGTCCCCATTAACTTATGCCTCTAATGCATTCTGGTACATTAGTAAATAGACCTGCCGGATTAATCATTAGTTCATTGGGATCATTTGCTTTCCTTGTGCTTAATCGAATCTCTGACATTGGTAATAAGGGCAGACTTCACCTGCTTCCCTGGATACTCAAAAACAAGGAAGAGTAATTTTAGAAGAATGGTGTAATCTTTTTTTGTTTCACTTGTGTACTTTCCTTTTTTATATGTGAGATAACAGTGAGAGCAAAACAAATCACTAGTTTTGATGTTGTTTCTCTCATTGTGTGATGAATGTGGTGAGAAAGTTTGCTAGTTTAATTGACATTTAGAATTCTACCTGCTTCACTTATTTCGATGCACCTTTGCTCTCCGTTATCTCCCTTTCTCATGCTGACCCTGATAATTAATGGCTTTTATGTCTTGAGAATAAAACCTCTAAATAGGCTCCTTGCACATTATTTATTTAGTTCTAATTAATTGAAGTATACCTGGATTGAATTCAACAAGGCTAAGGTTGCTGTGTCTCCTTAGACGAAGCTTCTTGTCCTATGTAAAGGTTGCATGACCGCCCTCTGTCTGCGTTTTTATAGCCTGACAGATTTAAATAAAAAATCATTAATGGATAAAAGCACGTGTCTTGATTATATTTATGGTTCTAGCTGCTTTAACCCTTTCTCGACATTTGCCTGTGGTCTCTCTTGAGATCCACCTTAAAGGCATTTACCACCTTACATAAAGATTTTGAAGCTATAGATGTGCATTGTTTTAATTGTAGAGTGACAGCGCATCATTGGCCTGCGGTTTAGTGCTTGTGGCCGTGCAGCAGCGACATGTCATCACCCTTTTCATTCAGCACAACCAGAGATGATACATGGGGTCATTGCATGTCTTGAAGTCAGTGTTGTGAATTACTACAAACAATATATGCTGTGGGTTGTGCTGAAATTGCCAAGAATGACCTCAGTGAATTGTTATGAATACATTTAGGTTACACAATCAGAGATGATCTCTTTCAGGCAGTTAACAGTGTTAGTGTTGTGATTCATTTTTAATGCGAGGTATCTGTATGTAATGGATGCTTAGTGGTCGTTTTGAGTTTTGAGTTGTGCCTTGCATAAATAGGGCTGAGACCCATTCTGTGTGAGGGACATGACCAGGAATACCAATTCCATGCAGTAGTGTGCTTGCCACTTCCCAAGTGTCAATCTATACAGCTGTATCAATGTGAAGTATGCTGATCCTGTGAAGAAAATTCTATTAAAAACAGACACTTAGGACACTTAGCTCAGGTTCATACACCTTTAGTAAGTGTCTCAAAACATATTTCTCTTTGTGTCATCAGTTGGGCAAGGACTCACTTATCAGCTTGGAAAATGTGTGGACTTACAGCAGCAGCAGGATCCACAGAGCCCTGTGTGGTATCTTGTAACCATTCAAACAAAGAAGCCCATTGTAAATGTGCCCTTAACCCATAACCCAGCCAATCAGCACTTGTGTGTTCCTTTTGTTTTCCAACCATCCCCAAAATACATCCATCTCCTTAATGGATATTTTTTCGGGCGGAAACATGGTTCAGAATATGGCAGCAATGGGCTGGAGGATCATAGATGGAGTCAGGCCACACAGGCCCTTAAAAAGCGAGATTAATAACCCTTTGCAGATGATCTCATAGTTAAGTGTTTTCTGTTGTATTTACACATCCGCCTGGGCTGTCAGGCTTCTGCTCGTCTCTGAGAAATGGAACCGACACATCCTGACACTAATGCATCACTGAAAATATTTGAAATGAATAAAGCTCATGCTTTCCAGCAAGAGAGAGAGAGAGAGAGAGAGAGAGAGAGACATTACAAACACTCCATTTGACATTGACACAATGGCGCCTGTGCTCAATGCAAATACTGTTATTCTCCCCCAACTAACCCAACCCCCCCCCCATCCCTCCTTTTGATGGAGGAGTCGCAGAGGAGAAAATCCCCTGCACTCAATGCAAACTAATGAGACATATTAATGACATTAGACACTTAATTCAATGCATGTATAATTCATAATAATTGATTGTCCTGGTTTGAAGGAGTACCTTTTGTGAGAAAAATGATCCTATTAAGCCAGGTTTAATCCAAATCTAAGCTGTCAAAACACCCAGCTCTTATTGCATCTCGCACTGTTAATTGTCATAAGTATTTTAGATTGATTATTTGAATGCTAGACTGAGGTAGGGCTTTCATTCATGATTTTCACTGATGTAAAATAGGTATGTCAGTAGGACATCTCTCAAGTGATTTTTTTTTCACATAGCTAAAGGGGCATAGTGGCAAAATTAATTTTCAAAATAAATATTTCCATACTAAAAAATTTATCTAAAACGTCAACTTAATCTCTTTTTCTTCTTCTTTGCCTCTCTCTTTCTGTCCAGTCAGACTTATGTGATAATGAGTTTCTGGTCCTCTCAAATCCCTTTTCTTTGTCAGAATCCTTTTTAGTACTGCCGTGGAAGACCATAATACAACCAATCAGCAGCATTTAATATGCTTTTATTGTATAGCGTTTCCTTGACAACACAGTATGTTAGGAAGCACTATGTCAAGGAACACCATATTACAGTTAGATGTTGAGCTACTCCAGAATTGGCTCAGGGTTCAAAGGCACTGTTTTATAATATATTTGCCATTTTTAAAATTTATATATAATTTTTAGCATGCTTGTGTTCATTTCAAGGGCCTGGATGTGAATTGCAGTGTTAACACAACGGCTTAGTGGTTAGCATTGTCCAGGCAACAAGAAGGTATTCATGGTAAATCTTAGCTCTGCTTCTGTTTCTCCAATGTTTGTGTGAGTTTCTAGTTTCTGCAGTTTCTTCTTAGAGTTTAAATTACCAACAGAGTATTGTTTGGCTGTGTTGACCTTGTGATGAAAGTCAGACAGAATTCCACCTCTTGTCTAACCCCCATCCTAAACCCTCCTTTACTTGAAAAAATGTTACAGTGTCAGTGTTTAAGAGATAAGCATAGGTTGAGTTGAGGTGTGTGAAGGGTTAGTGGTGGATCAAAGGTGGATGAGTGAGTGAATTGTTGAATGGCAGTAAAAATGTGACCTCTTTTCTATTTTCTTGCAATAATAACAAAAGTCAAGAAAGGTTTTATTTGACTTCATGTGTAGATGACAGAAAATGGATTTCTTAATCAGGCATGTTTGAGTGAATGTGCCCTGAGTATTCAGCGTTAATCAGACTGTATTGTTGTAAAATCACTGGTTGGATGCTGACCTTTGACCTTTGCTTTATGAACATACATGAATGTTGTCAGAAATTACAGGGCTTGTGGCCAATTTGTAAGAATGAAGGGTAATAGCTATCATCTGTGGACATAACTGCAATTGTAGTTCAACCTACACAGCAACAACTATAAATCTTACTGTATATAGCGTATTATTTCGGTCACCAGCAGTTTGCTTGTCTATGAATACAAAATGCAGTGTTTTTACATCTCTGTGAATGCATGACCTCATGCAATTCAAATGAATTTATTGTCTTCACATGATAAAGATTTTGCAGCAAAGTATTTCCGTCATGAAATCTATGCCCGTGACAGTGATGCTTGGGACTCAAACGACTGTCAAGGGCCGCTGAGAAGCATAGTTGCATAGCATTCTAACCAAGCAGGGGATTTTGATAAATAAGAATTGAATTTAGTTCCAGCTGTGACATGTTGATTGATCAAAAAGCTCATGGCTAAGGCCTCCCTCCACTCCCGTCTTATTTATCCTTTGTCAAATGGTTTCAAAATCAATACTAGCCTTGTACACAACCTTTTCTGCTGCGGGCACTCAGGGAGGGGGGAAAAAGAGAAGGAAAAAGAAAAACACCTGCTCTCTTGGTGATTGTTACTAATTTTTTCTGTCAAACATTTGAACACAAAATAATTATTTTCTGTGTGGTTTCAGGGCACAGCAGATTATTGTACAATCCATTTAGATAACTTCTGAGAGGGGTTGGAAAATGAAATCGCCTCAAACCACACAAGTCAGGCTGGGAAGGTGATCTATCAGACATTGCAGCAAATAACTCAACTTAAAGATGCTATAGTCTTGGAAGAGCTGGATTCCTCATGTTAGAGTGAAGGAAGCAAGTCCCTTGTCACGGTGCAGATGACACTTTTGTGGTGTTCACATGGGACATTTTGGATCTGTCACATTCACCGATGTTTTGTTGTTGTGGGCATCTCTCAAAGCCTGTTTATATCTGTATAAACTGAATTGGCTTGTAAAGTGTGTCAGTGAATAAACACCGATCAGCCAAAGCATTAAAACCACATTCCTACCTTATCATTGCTTGGACTCTGGACCTAACTGGATATCCACTGGCAGTGGATCCTGTGGGTTGTGAGGTGGGGCCTCCATGGATTGGGCTTGTTCCGGTGCATCCTGCAGATACCAGATAAGGTTGCAATCCATTGCTTAGCATTTTAAGGAGAGGATCAATGTTATATACTTTACCACTCAGTGGTTTTAATGTTGTTATCGGTATAGTCTAAATATTTTATTAAGTTCTTTTTGATGAGCTGAATTTGAATATGTTTTTCAAACCACACCATTTGTCAGTGAGATGAGCGGGATTTTAGGCACATGTACAATAAGACTTTAAAGCAAATTTTCTGCTGAGTTGCTTTAGAATATGAACATTAGCAGAGATTTGGTGCAAACTATACAAAAAAATTAACCCTTCATCAATAAGATAATAATTTGCAACTCTTTGCCTAAACACTCTTTTAAAACAAATGAAAAACTGCAGCCAAACAAGTTTTCGACTACTAATAATAAAGTGACTGCCATTTTATTCCAAGATTTAGATTACCCACATTTTCACCTCAGGAGATGATCTCACTTTGAACATCCAAGGCGAGAGAGTGAGTGAAAAGGTTGTATGTGTGTTAGAGAGAGTGTGAGAAACATCAGCATATACTTGAGATTTCGCTCCCTGTGGCAAAATTTTCTTTCTTACAGTATTTACTACATCTGTTTTATGAGTGTGCTTGTGATTGCAGAAATAAGAAGACAACTGTGATATTTTCTTGTGTGTGATGTTCATTTTTTTGAGGGTATACTTTTAGGCGTCTTGGGGGTTGTTCTTTACCGTATTTTCTTTTTGCATATAAAGAAAGTGTCTGCTGTATTTCTTGGTAAAAATAGTGCATCTGTAAGGTTGATTTTGGATTCTATTCTGCCACTGTACCCAACATAGTACAGTTGATGGAACTTTAAAAAAAGACAGACCTTTCATTCTGTGACACAGTTTCTAATGCATTTTATTTTCATGCTAAAACAATTGCACATTATTGTCTTTTTCTGGATGATTTCTTGCAGTCATAAATGACAGCAAAAAAATGAAACAGCTGTCTTTGGCTTTTAACTGCTCATTTGACCTGGCGGAAAATGTGCTTTGTTGTTTTATAGTCATTTTGTAGTGCATGTATATCCCATAGTCTTTTTTGTGGTCTGAGGACATCATGTGACCTGTGATTTGATCTCTCAGACAGTCAGTCTTGTCCATAAGGACTTGTTCACGATTAAGTATATTAATCAAGGCAGAAGGATAAGTGGCCAGAGATTGCAGATGATATATCTGAATCTCATCATGTTGTGTGGGTGTGTACAAGTAAGGCTTTGCCTGACACTGACAGGATGAGGTCTGTGTCTTGTTTTATATTCTTCATTTGTTTACTTTACTGTCATCTGTTCTGCCTCTATTTTTAAAACAAAGAAGAGAACCACTTTTGAATAAGTGTCCCTCTGCCAGGCCTAATAAGTAACTGACCCCAGTGTTTATAAAAAGAAATGGACATTTATGAGCTTTTTACAAGACACTTGAATCAAGTGGAATGACTTGTCTCAAATTTTAATGAGTTTATTGAAATTAAAGTTGAGACCACTCCATGATATTACCATTAACCTGTCTATGGCTGGCTCTACAGCTGTAACCCAAGCACAGATTGTACATTTTCCCGTTCA
Organism: Dascyllus trimaculatus; assembly: GCA_024666655.1. Classification (NCBI taxonomy): domain Eukaryota; kingdom Metazoa; phylum Chordata; class Actinopteri; family Pomacentridae; genus Dascyllus; species Dascyllus trimaculatus. Next base: position 10,900,986 of record CM045445.1, on the reverse strand, counting down.
CTCCCCCTTAGGCTATGACTATAGAGAACTAAGGGAGTGTTTATCAGAGAGGGGTGACTCTGCCCTCGAGCCAGCCCCTGCACTGAGACAGGAGACACATCATAACATTGTCTGTCAAATGATTTGTAGCATGCTTGGTGTATAAAGGCTTTTAAAGGCATTTCTCAATTCATTTTTTGAGCTAATGGAAACTCAGACAGCTCCGTCCTCCTTAAACAATGGGTTAAAGAAATGTAACAGATGTACTTTGTAAAATAGTTTGTTCAGGTGTACTGGAAACCGTTTGCTCAGAGGAACAGAGGTAAATTGTAGGCTAACTGTGTGTGACACTTTTTGCAGAATGAGTTCTGGGTTTCTTGCTGTAGAAAATTTAAAATAGAGGGGGAAGGGATGCAAACCCAGTTATTTAAACAGCTGGGGACATTTTATTTTCTCTGAAATGTCAATTGCTTGTAACCATTAGTGAGGAAGCTCCAGGAAGTGACTCTCTGTACGCTGCACAATTAGTCAGAATGGAGGGCAGGCTGAGCCAAACCTTGTTATGCCTCGGTCAGCTCACGTAATTATTATTGTTTTGGAAATCCATTACAGTCCAGATGATGGAGCTGAAGAGTTTGTTTGAGAGTTTTGGTAGTGGTTTATGCAGCTGCTCTGGCATATTGGCAAAGAGATTACAGGTGTTTGGTGCTGTAGTTTTTTTATGTGCTTAAATGTTATTGAAAGGAATTAATAACTGTTTGCATTCAGAAATTGACAATTCATTAAATTTGCTAATTTTGTGAGCTGCAAAAGAAAAACAAAAAAAAATTAATCTTTGAGGATTTTGATGTTTAAATAATTACATTGTCTTTTCAGCACTCTACCCACAACTAAGCCACAAGACATGGTGGATATGGCAGGAGAGACATGGGATGCAGGTGAAACAGCAAGTGCATCTAAAACAAAATAAATATGTATCTGAACTTTAGTGGCTAGCAGAGGTTCCCCAAGGTGCCCCAAGAAGATCCTGTTGAATGTGATACTGTCAACACCTAGTTTGCAAAAACCTCAATGAACTTAAACTGTTAAGCTGTACAGCAAGCAGCATGTGGTTCAGGACTCTCGCATGGCCTGAATAACACTTCGTCTACTCAGAATTTATGATGTTTTTTGTCGTCAAACGAGCACTACTGCCAAGTGAGAAAGCTGAGCCGTGCGCCAAATTCAGCATATCACATCTATAAAGTGGAGAGGCCTTACTTACATTCAAATGAGAAATTCTTCTTCAGGAGAAAAATGGGCTGCTGATAAATTGTTATTATGCATTTGTGTTCCCTGTCTGTTCTAACCATCTCTCTATGATCTGAGATGTGCTCCACATGAAATAGTGTTTCACCTCTGTCTCTCATATAATTACAAATCTTAATTTTTATCATAAATATTCTCATATGTGATGGTAAAGGAATTTAAAACATTTTTCAGATATCGTACATTCTTTCTTCTCCCTCAGTGCCACCAAATCATACGCTGGTGCTTCCATGTTAGAGACACCACTGTGAAACTTAAGCGTGGAGTCCTGAATTAGCTGTTATTAGTTGTGTATTTGCAGACAAATAATGTCATTTCAGTCCAAGACAAACTCAGGACTCAGCCGTCGTAGTTTTTGCTAAGAGACTTATTCCAAGAAGAAATTCTTTGTTCAATTAGTGGAGCTGATTATTCATTTGAAAGCCATTGATTATAGGGGATGTGCTGTCAGCATCCTCATTATTCCCTTTGGAGGATAAGAGTGCTTTGTCAAGATGCACGATGAGTCGATGATGTGTACCTCTTAGCAGTATGACATCTTCATCCATCACGGAAATTTTGGATCTCTCAATCTCCAGGCCCTGAGCTCTCAATCATAGCTCCCTCAGCTGCTGACAGGCAGCCACTGTAACATGCAGGAGGAGGCGCAGATGAGCTCTCCATTAATGAAAAAATAACATATCACACAATACAAATGGGTGCAAAGAAGTGAGAGCACTTCAGAAATGCCCAGATAATTAGACTGTCCGGCAGCAGATTGATGGATGCACTATAATTACCTTTGTGTTATTATTTCAGGGCCAGACAAAAAGGAGAAGCTGGTTTCTCTGCTTTGAGTTGCTCTGATTCATTAATCTCATTAATGTGTAGAATTAATATCATTTTATCAGACATTCCAGAGCTGCTGCTGGTGTGTGTGGTTAGAGCCATGATTCAGAACTGTCAGCGAGAGGGGAAGCATCAATCTAACTCAACACACCCGCAAGCTCATCTGCCTTCAAGTCACAGGATGGGTGAAAAGTGTACACAACAAATATGAGACTGTGTTTCCCTTTAGTACTCTTTTGTTTATTGTCAGGGTTCTAGTTAATTGTCACTTGGACAAAGGCCCATGTTGATCCTCAAAAGATGAATTAATTGTAAAACTTTAATATAAATTTAGCTGACAGATGTAATTGAGCAATTATAACTGTAATACCTCTATGTTAATATTGAATGTGGAATAATTAATTCTGTCTTTTGCTACCAGTCTCCATGCATTTTTAACCACAGCTTTGCCATGGATTTATTTTAGAAAAGTGTACTACTCCATACCTTTCTTTATCACAGTCAAAAATACCCTCACTCTTGATTTATAAAGTATGGCACTTGAAGATAGATTTTAACACAGTTGGATTTGTTGGGTGGAAACCTAACGCTAAATAATCAAAATGCGTGTTTCATAGTTCTAAATTAACAAATGGCTCATTTTTTACTGAGTTAAATTCACTCAGAACTAGAAATATGGTTTTGTTTATAATCTTTAGGAGGGAAGTTCAACTTTGAAAGAATATTGCACTTTCAGAGATCCAATTGGCAAGTAATGTTTGAAAAAAAGTTAAATAAATTGTAATTATATTGTTATTGTGAGAAAATACCTAATTAGCTACTATGTTACATTGGCTATTAAGTGAAACTTTCAATTTCCTTTGACAAATAATCTGTCAGATTTTACAGAAAACATAAAACACTGACATCTAACAGTTGTGTGGTGTATATGTTGCGTGGACAAAGGTATAATATGCTAAAATGTGACTTTCTGTGACAAAGCTCCAGCCTGTCAGAAGCGCTCACATTTCCTCTCTAATGTAGCAGTATGATAGAATAGCAGTCCAGGCTGTGGACCCCAACGACATCATATCCTATCACCCTGCAGGTGGTTCAGTTTGTCGATGGGAGGAAATGGGATCTTTACACCCAATTTGAGGTGAAGTGACTCAGAGTTTACATGTAGGATATCCCGTGACCCTGGCGTAATGACTTCCAGACTGCAGGTGGTCTTGCTCTTGTGTGGCAGTGATAGGACTCCATAAACAGACTTAATCACATTCCTCCAGCACACTCTCTCTCTCTCTCTCTCTCTCTCTCTCTCTCTCTCTCTCTCTCTCTCTCTCTCTCTCTCTCTCTCTCTCACTGCCTCTTTTGGCTCTTGCATGGCCGCTTATTTTTCTGCATCTCACTCCCTGTCTTTCTCTTTCCACTCTGTCTGTGCATGTAAAAGACCAGGTTGATATGTGGAATTTGAAGGTACCTCCTTCAATAGCATGCACACCTGCACACACACTTACCCATTTGCTCCAGCCTCAACACCCATATTTACAGTAGCACATACACATAAACTCATGTAGAATGAGACATAATGGGTTATTTCTCCTTGCACATTTCTGTGTCTCTTACACACATCAACATACAGTATTGTGCAAATGTTTAAGTGACTAAATGTAAAGTTGAGATGCTGTTTATAGTTTATATTTATCTGGTAAGTCTAATTTACAAAGTAGAAAAACAAATAAAATCTGTGTATGTTTTGACCACCTTTTGCTATCTAGGGATGGTCACTGCAAATTAGCAGAGGCTATAAATGATGGGGTGTGTGGCCCTATACAAACAAACATTACAGAAAATAAACAAAACAGAATCAAAAGGTGCACAGTTTTTCACAGTACTTGGCAGGGTAGGTTTTTTCCCTACAATTCTTCTGTGAATAAATTTAAAACCGATCAGATGCCTCCCAAATGGTGCTGTATGATGAGCAAGAATCTAAACATCTAAAGTATCTAAAACTTCTGCACACTACTGTATGTTGCATTGAAACTCCACTCTGTCATATGTGCACCATGTGAAGAAAGTTTAGCAGGCTGCCGGGGGGGTTGTGGTAATCCTGACCCAGTGTTACAGAGGGAAATCATGGTAAGCAGTGTGAGCCGTCACAGAAAACAGCTGTTCACGCATCCTTTCTCTTTTTAATGGCACTTCCGTGGCATCCCATAGGTTGTCTGGGATTGGAATACAACAACCACCCCTTTCCAAGTACAAACGCGGTTTGTGTTTAATTGTTTTCAGATTTTTTTTTTTCCTTTCCCCCCACCCATTGAACCCTTTTCCAAGCCTTAATAACTGAGTGGTTTTGGCGGGCTAAGTCAGAGTCAAAACTCCATGAACAGAAGTGGTTCTTCCAGGCTTGTGCTGATTCCAGCAGGCAGCATGTGGAAGTACCTTGTGGACAAGAACAATACTCATTAAGACACACTGATATGTGGACTTTCTAAAATCTAAATGAGGCAAATTTTTTTTAGCAACTGCCCTTTATTGTACATCTGTACATTCACTTATGAATCAGACCTTGGGCCTTTGCAAAACATATCAGTCATTATCAATTATTTTAACTAACAAAACAATAAGAAGTTGTTAAAATTTCAATAACACTGTCATGAGAAGTGACACAAATAACACATAATTTGCCCAGAGTAAAAAGAATCAAAACATCATTTTCTAATGCCAGTTCTTCAGAAACAACTTGTAATGTACTGTGGATATATATGGTATTGGGTTCTGGAAATGTTGTTACTAAACCAAAAATCTGTACTATGAATTTCCCACAGAAGAATATTGCATTTAATTCAGAATACTGTACCAGATTAATATAATTTTGCCTTAACCTTAACCAAGGAGACTTGCATTTTAATTGTGTGATTTTGGTGCAGGTTCTATTCTTTCCTCTTATGTTATTCCAGCTGGGCTGCCACAAATGCCTCCAGAGTATAAACTGATCTACTGTGTATTTCAGATGCAATTTACCTTGCTGGTGCTGCTACCCAGTACTGAATGGAAGGTTCACGGTGGAAATTTGTAATTGCAAACAGTCCAAGATGACCATTCCTAGTTCTTGAAGTCTCCATATGAAATCCCCCTAGCCCTAGTGTTACCAGGTTATACAGGACTATCAGCTGACCTTGACAGGTTCAGCACCCTGCTGTATAAGTATAAGGTGCGCGACAAATCTCAAAGACCAGAACGTTTTTTCCGACACAAACAAATGGAAGTAAAGGAACAAGCCACTCTTCCTCTAAAAGATCTAACAAACCACTGCAAACATCCTGAATGTGACTAAGCTTAGCTTAGTAACCCAATGAAACTAAATGATATCATCCGGAGTGGAGAGTAACGCTGGGCCCCGTCCTATGTAGACAGCAGAGCGTCTTGTCCTAGTTTGGGATGTTGTTGATGTAAGGGAGTTGAGCTGCTGAGGCATGCCTGAGAGAGATTACTATTGGTTGGGGGTGGCGTGGGCAGTAGGAGCCCATGAAACCTGCCATCCAGGCTCTAATTGGAGGTCATTAATCATGTGAGGCCGTCCTGCAGTGAACAGCCCTGTGTTTCTCTTTGCTGCTTGGCCATCATGGCAAGGTCTCCTGTATGGACGAGGACTCCAAGTCATGCTGGGAACAGTTTGGTCATGTTCACACACTTCTGGCAGGAATTCATACGCAGACAGTCAAACTTTGCCAATAATTGTACTGGTGATATCTGTAAGTTTGTATGTTTTGTAGTCTCAGCAGTTGTAACAATTTAACAAGTTGTACCAGTGTTAATAATAATCATTGTTAATTCATAAAAAATGTAATAGTTTAAGTCATTTGTGTTACAGTAGGCAGATTTTTTTTAGTTTCTAATAGTTTAAAAATAATTTACAACTCATGCGTTACACCTGAAAACACCTGAGTAATAGTATAGTGAAGTAATCTTTAGGTATTGACACTGAAAGAAATGTTTTTTTAAAAACTATTCTTACAATAACTGCCTTTTATGCCACAATGACTTATTTGATGTGGATTTCAAATCAGTTGATATGACATGATTACTGTACTATACGTTACGTTGAATCCCTTAGAAAAATTAAGGCAAAGACAATAAACAATACTTGTTTGTTCTGCTACTGAACTAGGCAAAACTGAGGTGGCAACATAATTCCCCATGGACAAATTGCCAGCTAGTGTGTACAAAATGATGCTACTGTGCCAAGAACTTACTGGCTCCTTTATATCTGTGAAGCAAGAGGAAACAGTCAAGACTTAACTGCTGTTAAAAATGACGTTTGACCAGTGAATTTGCAACATGGTAGGCAAATATAATTTTCTGTGACTCGCTGGTAATGGATTACAACACCACCCAGGAGATTAATTATTACTCTAAATTTGTTGGAGATTCGTAAAAAACACCTGCTATAGTTAAAAAAAACTGCTGTTAATTTGGTGGTGAAAAAGTGGTAAAAATACATTTAGTAAGAGGCACATGTCCGCAAAGTGCAGTGCCATATTTCACACTGAAAGGGTATTAAAGTGTCGAAGTTAGAACTTCACAACACTGCCCTCTTTTTTTTCTTTTTTCGATGACATCCAATTATTCCAACTCACTGGTGCCAGTTTTAACTCACTGATATGAATTAGAAGCAGGAGTATATCTGAAAGCTGGAAATCATGACCCCCTTCCAGCAGCTATTGATTGGAGTAGCAGAAAATCCATAGTGGCTGATTTGTGAACCATTAAGTTTTGAACCCAAAGCTCATAATGTTCATATTCACAGCTTTACTCTGTGCTGATGAGGGTGAGGGTGGGATAAAGAGGCAGGGGGTTAGGGCATTTATGCTGAGGGGTTAGAGGCAGGCTGTTAGAGAATGAGGGAAAAGCGTTGGAGGGACTGAAGATCATTAAACAAATCAATTCAGGTCTATCTGGAAGATTGCCCACACATGCAATAAAACAATGAGGAAGTGCACAGAGGGAACAATTTATTATTATCATATTTATAAGTCTGTTCTAATTTATCTTGTAATTTATTGACTCAGTCCAAATCAGTACAGGCAGGGGTTCTCATCAGTCCTGCGTGTGGATGAAATGGAGGCAGCACTGTCAGTACCCTGTTTTTATTGTAGCAGTCATCTGTATGGACAAAAATATAAATAAAGTAAAACAAACATATTAAATATTCTCTGTCATAACATCAGGAAATGAAGGATTTTACCAGACAGTTTAAAACACCATACAGTATATTTAATAAATATTGAGATAATATTACATCTTGTTGCTTTCTTTTTCTTAACATATTGATTTGTTATGAAGTAAAAGTGTGTTCACAACCAAGATCAATCATTTCACTAAAATAACTCCACTGGTTTTCTTTAACGTTGTGCTATTTTCATTTCACGTCACCCTTGTAGAATCTGGAAATATTGTGGTTTTGAATAAGCAGTGCTGTTCATACAGTGGTGTACCTCTGCCTCTACGTTAAGATGTATTTCCTAGCTACATAACTCCTGCCTTGTTCCTTCTCCTTCTGGTCAGCCAGAGGTCACTTCACACAGCTGCCTCACTGATATTTCTTTGCTGTCTGTATTCAATTGCCATCAGACTGAGAATTAATGATTCCACATAGCAGGCAGCTCTCATGCAAGCTGAATGTGACCCTGCCAGTTAGGAAAAAATGGCAACGACAAAATTCTTAAGTGAAATGAAATGATAATTGGCCATTTCTAAAATAAGGAGCCGTTACGCCAGAGGTGTCAAAAAAGTCATGAGGAAACATTAATCACGGCCTTCATCACACATTCTCAGGTACACATATGCCCCTCTCTTGACCATCACCTTAGCGCCATGTGCAAGTGCAAACTGTGACAAACCCCAAGGGAAACACTAATATGTTTTCTATACAAATTTTGATTTCATCTCACTACGAGCTGCAAATGAAAATTGCATCTCACTCACAGAAAGCCATTGAGATCTGCTGGATGTCGTCCATCTGTCTGCAGTAATTGAGCAAATCTTTTGGGGGTAGAACTCCAAACATGGTCACGCAACAGTTGAGCCATTTACTGGACAGGTACTTTTAGAAAGCCACCTCTGTTCTTTATCCTGAAGTATATTGTTAAACTAAGGATACTTAACTATAATTTTATATTAATTATTATTCAAAGAAGAAAAGCTGTCTTTTCTCTTTCGTGAACTGTTGTTTCAAATACTGGTCACACAAACTGGTCACATGGCTGATATGTTTGTGAAAACGTACTTTTATCCTAATGAAAACAGAGTGAAAGTGATTTTTAAAAGAGCTGTTCTGTGTCCCACATTCTCTCTCCACAAAAAAATAGTAATTTAATTAAAAGGTCAAACCTAGTGTGAGTTTAATTGCAGTAAGGAGTTGTGACATATTAAAATCTAAAATAAAATAAAAATAAAAGCTCAATATATACAAGAGTGTGAATAAAAATACTCCTTTTTGCACATTTCAGTCAGAGTAACATCATAATTGTGATGCCCATAGTTGATAATTCTGTACTAGCTGTGAGTTAGGATCCACTGATACAATGTGAAACATCCCTTTAGGAATCTAGAACAGCAGCCAGATCTGCAGGATATATTTTCCCGGCTCCTTCCAAGATGTGTTGAGTGGCGTCCTAATCAAAAATCAATGTGCCCACTTGAGTGGGGCCACAAGGCTTCTGTAGCGGGTTATGTAATCTGATAATATCAATCATAACTGTGTTAGAGGCAATCCGTCTGACTTTCACAGGACTGGGGTCAGTGAGTAGGGGGAAGGCAGGGTGAGGGAGCCTTGGCCTCCCATGCCATCAATTACCACTTATTATGGGGGGGCTTACTCTGCCAGAGAGCTGTGTACCCCCCCACCATAAATAATATTAACAGGACCAGCCTCATCAATCAATACCATCAAAGTTGTATTGCTGCAGCCTAAATGGCAGCTTCCATGGCTCTGCAGCCTCGATCAATGACCATGGCTCCTACAGACTAGCACATAAGGGTAAATCTAGCTCTGTTTGAGCCCAGGGGTCTGCAGCCTGCCTTCTCCAACTACTCCTGCTTCTTTATCTTCTGCCTCTTGGACTGCCTATTGCTGTCTCGCTTCTCTCATGTTGAGTACCCAACTACCATCTGAAGCTGCTGCTGCAGTCTCTGCCAAGCTCATGCAAGCTGGCTTGTTAACAGTATGAAGCACAGAGAGGAAGTGTCAGAAAAGTGTCTGAAAGACTGATTATGTAGAATTAATGAGCCACTTAATGATTCCCATCCTTCCACTTCTCTGTGCGATTTCCTGCTGTAAGGGATGTTGTGCGAAGAAGAGCATTTTAAGCACTTTATCGTAGCCAGTGGTCACAGGAGGGTGCAGGGTCAGAGTGGTGCAAAGAGATAATTCACTGTTCCTAAGACAGCTGTCACAGTTGAAACTACGTGGTTCCATTTTTGTAACCTTGTTGCCTCCTACACATCTGTGGTCTGTATCTTTAGCTCCATGCAGGATATCGAGATGGGCAACATCGGTTCAGGAGGGTGGGGTGGTATTAAGGGCATAATTACAGAGGCAAATAATTAGCGAGTAGAGTGCAAAGCAAGACTAATTAGCTTCATCATCTGCCTGCGACCTTAGCTCTCACGAATCATTCCCTGCTTGACCAGCTCTGCCATAAGCGAATCATTCACCCAGGGACTCTATGCCCAGCAACCGGTGAGAGAGTAAGTGGCTTAGACAACCCTTGCCTTGTGACTGTTATTTGGGTGGCTACAGCACATTTGTCATTGTGAGATAGAAAACGCTTACCTTGTGTGTGGGCTACATCTGTAATCCACATTTAGTTTGGTTAATTATATATTGTTGCACAAGTATTTATCTAATAGAAACTTTTAGTATATTTTGTCTGACTTTTTTAATCACTGACCTGAAACAATAACAGCCAGATACCATAGGGCAGACAGGGTTAAGCATCTCATTGAGAGGTATTTCATCAGACTTGGTTGCACTGGGACTTGATGATGTGCAGTCCTACTACTCAGCATTTGCTTGAATTTGGCATTTAAATTAACTGATATGTCTGCTCTAATGGTTTAAAAAGAAAAAAAGACATCTGAAAATATAGTTTTGTAGGTCCCTCATTGCTTGTGCCTGTTTCAGTTTTACAGCTGAGCTGCTGTCAAGGGTTCAGATGTAATCACACTATCTTTACTGTCACTGAGGTTAACTTGGAGGATTTAAAAACCTTCCTTATCAGTAGCTGTGTTTCAACTACATGTTTTATTGTGCATTTTGAAGTATCACATTACGAAACATTACTTGATACGACCAATTTTGAATTTTTTTTTTTTTTTTTTTACCATTTTCCCCCAAAGCATTTTTACGCTCAGTCTAGGTGGTTTTTGACTTTTTCAAGAGTTAATGTGCATGCTGGGAAATAGAAACATTTTTGAATAATGTAATTTCTGCTTCTTTTGCTGTCTTTTCCTCCAGTACAAAATGATGCTTGTCTGATACTGACATAAAAAAATAATTCAGTTTGCCTGATTGAAGACCATTTTTGAAGATTTTTAGTGGTTAAAAGAAAGATAGGAGAAATGGCAGACAAAACTAGTTGGTTGCTGCTTCTTCTACCTTTTTTTTTTTTTTACAGCTATCTGTAACATACCCTTCAGTGCCAGCTTCTGACTACAATACATAGCCAAGTTTTTTCCCTCTAAAGACCTTAATAGAAACAAGCCTAAATTACATTTTCCTTTTAAGATTTTTTACAACAGAAGTTCTCTTCACATTTGCCTGGAAATTATATGGAAAAATGACTTGTGACCTTTGGACTTGTCTGCTCATTTACTTTAAAACATTAAATTGCTAGGATGTTGATGAATTTAGGTGAAACTATGTTAAAGGAAGTGAACGACTGGTAATGGAAAGCATAGTTTGCCTGTGTGTTTGCTCACTGTGTATTCTTGTGCCTTTACCAGTGAAAATTAGCTGAGTCCAACCTTAGCAGTGACTTCAAATGCTGGCCTTACACTGACCTGCAGACTTCAAAGCTTGATCAAGCCTTCCCCAGACAAGGAATTCTGTGGTTCAGGCAATTTGTTAAACAGGAGAAAGGTTTAGTGTGATTTGGGAGTGAAAGGATGTTTCAGTAGTCCTGGCTAACCCACAGCCAAGCCACTCAGGACCTGTGAGAAGCACGAAGCACTGGGGATCCTGTTAGAAAAAAAAGTCACTAATGCTGCTTGGTTCAAAAAAAGCAGATGTTGCTTTTTCCCAGGAAGGGAAAGTACACTGTCTGTATTTCAAAGTGTGTGTTATACAAGATATACGGTACATAAGTGGTGTTTGTCTAATTCCAATTCCTGAAGAAGACCACTTTTAGATATTGTTAATGAAAAATCCCTTAAATTGTCGAACAGATAATTTATGAAACCTTTAAGATGGCATTAAAAACCCTGACTGTAATCTCACAGGACCCTAAATGGGGGCATCTCCAAGCTTTTTGCGAGTGCTGGATTCACAGAAAGATGTGCTTCTTGTTGGGTCTGAGTCTCATCTAAATGCCTTCACTGTGGAATACAAGCTTCAATCGACTCATTGACTCCAGTGTCGGCCAAACATGCCTGAGATGTATCAGACAGGGAGGCGGACATTTTACAAACAGTTGGTTTGTTTTCATACAGGGGAAAGCCAAGAAAAAATGTTGCTCCCAGACATTGCTCAAAGTAACATATCTGGCATGTGAAACTAAATCTGAAGCAAAGCAGATTTACATGGATTTTGTTTTCATGGTAACAAAATTTTCCCTATTTGAAAACATTTAACAGTTTGGAAATTGCGCTCTCCTAAGATTACGTATTGCGTGCACTTAAAAATGCATACACTCTGTTTTCAAGATGTTGTATTTTAATCATTTTCACAAGAGGAAAGTCCAAACCACTCCTGTATTTGCCTCCAGTAATCGTCACAGTTGGCTGAAACCTGTCAAGTTAAGATGTATGAGCGGGTATATAAAACGGACATAATTTCATGGTAAAGATGGGAAATGTTATTGCTGTTTGATTATTGAACCTTTTGGGGCAACTGCAAAAGTCTTTACTCTGGATTAGCATTCAAGTTTAACCCAATTATTTATGTGTAGCCCAAAATGATGTTTTGAAATCTGTCTCCCCTTTTAAACACTGTAAACAAAGGCTATCAATCATAACCCCTGACAGCTGTAATTGCTACCAGAGTGAGTCAGCTCACTCAGTGCTGCGTTAAGACATCATTCAGTCTCACAGTATTCTGTGCCAGTCTCGTCAAACTACAAACTATCGTGTTTATCGTGAATGGAAATGGTAATCCATTTCCATTTGTGTAAACTTTTAAACTGTTGTGTTTTTTCTGTTTATAGGAACTGATTTCCTAATTATCTTAGCCTTTTTTCTATTACAGGCAACCTGCGTATCATCTGGGACTTTATGACCCGGTGAATTTGGCAGTCCAGAGTAATTCTTTGTCTTAACTTTTTCACTCCTAGTGAGTTCACTGTGGATACGAACATCAGACAAAATTAGTCGACAATCAGTCTCTGCTTTCTCATCGAGATGCACGGATATTTTTTTCCTTTGTGTATATCACTTTTTCAAATTTGCAGTGCATCATCTGCACTATTTTCTCTGTAATCCATATATAAGTTCTGGCTATAGTTTGAGTTCTGTAATGAGCAAATATGTTGTAATGCAAACTAATTTAGTTTAAAATAACACACAACAGTGGTTCTGTTTGATAGTTGCAGATGGTAAGAATGCTGAAAGGACATTATCTTGCAGTTAGTCTGTAAACGAGCCTGAATGTCTGTTTTGCCCTGTGTAAAGAAACTGCTTTATTGTATTACACTCTATTTAATATACCTTAACACTCTCTGTCATCACTCTCTATGTATAGGAAGTTGAAAGTCATGTATGGAAGTAGGGGTGGAAGCGGCGGTGGTGCTCACTGACTGCTTTCACATTAATGAACGGACAGGCGTAGATTTTATGGAGCTCGGTTGTATTGACCTGTGGCTGACATCTACTTTTTAGTTTCATAACATAATCAGCTCTTGACACATGATTATAATAACCTGATGCAATTTACTGCATTCTCTGCAAACACATTGATTTTTTTGAACAGCTCCCAGAACCAATTACATTAATATTGCCGCATAATTAGTTTACACATTACTAAATTACTGACAGATTAAAAGTGAAATAGCACAGTTCATACCCTGCCCACATAACTGCCAGAGAGGAAATTAATATGGATTCAAAAGGTCCTCAGAGACGTGTGCAGTAAAAGGGAAAAAACAATCTATAAGGCATGCTTGCATAAGGATATCCTCTCTGCAGGCTTGCCAGGTGTTAGTTTCAGCAGGAGCATTCAGGCCTAGGTAATTAATATGGTCTTTAATTAGATTTGCATATGAATATCGATAGGCTCTGCTCCTATGGGAAGGATTACAGTACTCTCAGTTTAGAGCTCTGTGGGCATGACTACTGACACTGCCCATGATTATCGCCTCATTATCAAAGCCTCCCATTCAGGCCAGGCTCAGACATGGCCTGCTTTGCTTCCATTTACTCTAATGATATCTGTAGATACCAGCATATTACGTATGGGTGTAAAAGTGTAGACTTTAGCAGACTTAAACATATTTACTGCACCAGTGCTGTAATTTTAAAAGACTGGGAAAGAAGTGTAGTACACATTAGAAACCACTACCTATGTAAAACTACCTGTTCGTCTTCATTGCACCTCACTTGCAGTCAGGAAAACGTTGGTGGTTGGCAGATGAGCTGCTTGATGGCACACTAACTTTTCAGCAGAAATGTATTGCTCTGACCTTTGATGTCCACATTGATCCAATGTACTGAGTGGCCATTTCCTCAGAAACAAACATATATAATTGGTATTGGGTTCCAATGGTGCTTTTTCAATGTCTTGGGGATGCTTTGCAGCAATATAAATCAATTCACACTTATAGACACAATATGGATGCATTAGTGCTGACTGGTCATTTGAGGATGGCTGAGAGGTAAGAATTCAATAGACCTTGATCAGGCACAACCAATCTATTTTCATCAATCCTCCATTCCTAATTGTACACAGATGCTTAAGATGGTAGTCATAGTGAATTTTATTTTTGGTGCTTTTAATTTAGTTCTGTTTGGTTATTTCTGTAAGTGTCAATTAAAAGAACACCCAGAAGAAGTGCTTGTGAACAGGACCATTGATGATCAAAATACCACATTTAACACCGTTATGTTGTACACGTTGCCTTCAGGTGTACCCCACAACTTATTTCGTACATAAATGGGTAATGTTTAGTGAAACAGAGACTTTGAACATATGGCCAAAGAAATGTGTTATCTCATTCCACATTCACAACATTCCTGAGTTGTGCACTGCCATCTTTAATTCTGAAAATACTTTGAGGTGTTATCTGTACAGAGTGTGATAAATATTGGATTGTTAGATTGAAGCTTTGTTCTTTAAAATGCACAATTCTACCTTCTCGATTGTGTGAGGATGTAATGCAGAAGCACTACATGTTAGAACTCAGCCACCGCAGGATTAACATGCGTCAATGCCTCTGGTGCCTTTGATGTATTTACTGTCTCATAAATTCTGTCTGTGCAGTGAGTCACTGATACAAACATTGCCTGAATAACAGATCATCACAAATCTCTAAGGTTTTGCCATTTAGTGACTGGTTGGGCACTACTGAATGAAAAAAAAATTACATTTAGAGATCGTCTTCGCTTTGAATAATACATTTGCATAATTCTCCCCTTTTTCTCTCAAATATACTGATTCTCTTCAGTTTCAGGGTGTCTCCCAAGCTATTCACTCTTAATGGTTTTCATATCAGTCTTTGAAGTTAGCTGAAGACACCCAAACGGAAGGCCCAAATTTTCCTTTAAGTTCTGTGGCAAATGAGATGTGGGTTTACTGAAGAAGACTACAGTAGAATCTTTTCAGTGTTCTGTATGTTCTTCAGTGCTTAGGGACTTAGTACACTGCTATTACACATTTCTGTTTATTGATCACATCAGGAGAATAACAGATGGACTTATAGGGATACATGTTGTGTAGTTCCTCATAAAACCCACTGGTAAGAAACGTTAAGGGCTGAAGCTAAAAAAAAGTCATAGATGAGACCAGCTTGAAGTCCCAGAATGACTAGATTTTATCAAAGAAGGTATTTTTAGCTTGTTAGGTGCTCATACACTGTTCACCTTTCTGTCTCTGAAGCTGTTGATTGAAAAGCTAAGCTAACAAAAAATTCAAAATTCAAAAATAAGTGAATTTTCAGTTATGTTTGAGAGAAAAGTAAAAAATAAATCCATGTTTTCATTTTGAACTATGAAGTCAGCGTCTGGGGTAGCAGTGGTTTTACTGGTCAGTGCTCAGGAAAGTGGGCACTGGCTGTTACCTGTCCACTATACAGCCCTGCTGTTTACTCAGCTGTAGGGCCTCTGTCTCCAGTGTAAGGCCAAAAGGGAGCAGGTCACTAAATATTTCATTTCCCAAGTAAAACATGGTTCCCCTCGTCAGCTGAAAAAAAAAAGGAAAGAAACAGATCACAGTGATGAATGTGCAATCAGGCTGATTAACTCGTTATTAGTTGTCCAAGGGATCCACGGAAGGAAATGAGTGCAAGAACGAAAAACGTTGTTTATATGTCTCGTAGTCAGAGTTATGAATGTGATGTGGGGAAGAGGCCACCATGAACTTTTACCTCGGCAAGTTAGCAATTTGTAATTTAAAGTTGAATTACGGCGCTGACATACAGTACTTGTTCCTCCTGTTTGGATTTGTTTTTTTTTTTTTAGATATATCTGTGTTTTTATCCAAAGCACCAGACAGTAACATGAATACATGCAGAATGAGTTACCCAACTGAGTGCGGAACCCAACACACTTACTCTGGACTCATCTTTCTGCAAGTTTCTCATAAAAACCTTTATCCTGCTTGCCTGTCTTATTTTCTTTGACTCTCTTTCTGCCAGCAGATGGTGCTGCAGTCTCTTCACACCGAGTCTATGGTGAAGCTAGACAACTTGAGCTCTCCCGGTCATCCACAGACATGCAGCACACTTTTAAAAGAGGGAGAAAAAAAGTCCGGCTTAGTTCCTGAGTTGAGGCAAATGTTTGTTGAAATAAGTGGAGATTTCCTGGTTTTCTTTTTGCAGGGAAAAAAGGAAAGAAGCAAAGTTTCTTTATAGGATGAGCTCAGGGTGTTCTGCAATTACCCTTACTTGTGCTCTAGCTTTTTTTTCCCCTCGTTGAGTAGGAACAGACAATGTTTTCCATTCCAGTTGCCTCTTACAGTTGCAGAGAGGGTGCCGGTGGGCTCAGTGTTGGGCTTTTACTGATGGGTAGGATGACTGGGCCAAATATCACAGCTGGTATGGATGGTGTGAGGCATTATGGACGTAAGTAAGAGCAGCACTAACATCTTTCTCTATAAGTAGACTGAGAGGAGACGGTGAGGAGAGCACATGCTGGAGTTCTTGTAAAGAGGTTAATCATTAAGCTTATGAGCATCTGCCAGGGCCTTGTTGTTTCTAGTAGTAGAAAAGGTTCTGTTAATATCATTGCTGATTATATTTACGGAAGTATTTTAATTATGTTTCTTCTCTTTTAGCTTGAGTGTACTTGCAGTTATTTATTTTTATTATTATAACTCAGTCACTGTTTTTGTAAAACACCTGTGACTTGTCAAACGGATAACATTTGCTTTTCACACCATTAGGGGAGGTGTAGGCTGACCAGGAGACGAGAGGTGTGTATGTATGTGTGTGTGTGTGTGTGTGTGTGTGTGTGTGTGTGTGTGTGTGTGTGTGTGTGTGCAGTGAGTTTGAGGAGGGGGTAGAGGTGGGGGACTGTGGCGTGTAAGCTATTGAAAGGAGGAATGTGAGAGAGCATTATTGCCCACACTTCATGTGAATGGAAAAGGGGTTAAAGAAATGACAGCGTACAGTGGGTGGTAGGGCCTCAGCGCAGCCTGGGAGGAAATGGAATGAGAAAGTGCAGTCAGGCAGACCACTCATTCACCATGACAAATGGGAGAGGCCTAGGCCAAGGGGATACCTGATACCCCACGGTGGGCTGTGTGTGCACCTGCCTGGGCTCCATGTGCACCAAAGTGGAAATAAACCTCAGCCACTTGTAGCAGCACAGCTCTAGTGTTTACAGAATTAAATATGAACAACAGTGATATTAAGTGTAATTTAACAGGTAGAAATAGTTTATGTTATTTATATTTTATTTTACTTTTCATCATGTTTTTTTAAATGAGTCAAACACAACCCCAAAGTTATATGTGTTCTGTCCTAAAAGTTACAGGACTATGAGGAAAATCACATATGGCAGCAATGAATGCATGGGAAGGAGTAAAGAACATGTTATTGTGAGTGTGTGATTTATACACATTCACATCTCACAGAAAGCCGGCATAATCACAGTATTTGATAAACTGTTATTTTCTGATTCATTTGCCATTTTTTCAATGAATAAAACAATTCTGATAAAATTATTTATCGGCAATAAGAGGTCATTTCACCACAAAATGGCAATTTTGCGTAATATATGTGATGGAAAAATATTTAAATGAAACGTTCACATTATGAAACTATGCATTTCAAATTAGAAGCTTGTTAAACTCATATTTAAATGTTTTTGTAATGCTCTTGCTCTGTTGGTTTGTAGGATTTTGTAGCCATATTGACACACCACTAAAAACCAGTGTGTCACCCAAAGACAATAAATATTAATGAGTATTTCAACCCCTAAATCTTTTTTTATGACCGTTTAGTTTACTTTGCAATATAACAACCTTAAGTAATCTGTTTCTTTTAGCTCTGTGTTATTTACAATTTGTTTTTTTTAGTTTTGTTTTTTTTAGTAGTGGTTTAAAATACATCAAATACAACTTTACTAATCTTTGACTACTTCTAAAAACATTAATATGCTCTCAAAGAGTTAATGACGGTTTCAACAGGAGGTCACAAGTTGCATGTCATGAGGCTCTAAATTAAGGCACATATCAAATTCCGGCAGCATATTAAATCTTTAGGAACTGTTCAGAATTAGAGGGGTACTGCTATAATCCAATTGTGTATGAGGACAGAACAAGAGACATACATAGACAGCAGAGAAGCAGTCTTCTGTTCACGTATGCTCACACGTGGTTAAGAAAGCATACTCCGCCTCGAATCTGTCACTCTTCCTAGAGCGTCCAACAAGGATTACCGAGTCCTTCTCCCATGCAGGCAGATGAGCTGTGGTCACTCCAACCCTGGTCAGTCTGTGGTGTCAGGGTACAATATACCGTGCCATGAAAATACTCAATCTTCCCTTCCGTTTCAGTGTTTAGATTGGGCTGTGGATTGACCGCAGCACTACTACTGAGGCTGACATTTCTAGGGCTTGCTCTACTTGTAGGGGAAGAAAGATTTTCATTTTTTTTTCCTGGCTAAATGTAAACTCACAACTTGATTTTGTGTCACTTTGTTCAATTTAAGTATTCATTGTCAAAAGGGACCAAACATTACAAAGCCTTTCTTTAAATAGCACTGATTTAAATTAACAAAATTCGGTGATATTTCTTTATATCTAAACGTAAGATATATCAGACAGAGGAAAATACAAGTATAATGGGAAATGACATAGTTGTCCCTCAACCATGTGAATCATTTTCTTCTTTTCAAAACAACTCGTAATGCATTCTGCTGTCACACTGAAAGTACTGCTAATTAAGACAGGAAAAAAACAGTCAAACATTGTCATACTTTTCCATCCATTTTAGTTAGCTTAACCATTAACAAAGTGTAAAGCATCAGTTTTGTCACTGTGGTTAAATGGATCTCACGAGCACTGGTGATATGGAGTTGATGATTGAACTGGTGATATTGAACTGTTGGTATTAATGTTAAATATTGTAATTTAAAAGTAAATTCTATGAAACAGTCATCTCATTCTGAGTTAATTCTACAAGTTTTAAATGTGTTCTAGGAATTGTTTTGTCGAGCTGCAGCAGCTGCTTTGCCTGTTTGTTGGTCAGTGTTGTAGTAGGTGAACAAATCAAGCTGTGCCTGTCAAAGCAGTCAATATGTCCTGCTTCCACTGCAGAGACACAAAAGTAGTGCAACTCATCATCTACAGTAAATATTCCTTCCACATAATTAACGGAAAAGCAGTATTGTGATTATATATTTTTTATTCTGATGTCTATTTGTTTAATATTAAGACATGACCTCAAAATGCAGCAGTGTTTTCATTTTAAAAATGTGTCTGGTTATATTATTTTCTTTTTTTTATTTGTTTATTTGTTGCTTTATCTCTTCTTTTTTAAGTCTCTGTGAATTTTATATAAAGACACTTTTAAGTCCTAGCAGTATTACAACTCTGCCAACACATTAGCTTATAAGTAAATTGTATTCTGCCAGGTGTAAACCTGCATTATTCTATATGTTTACATGATCTCCTCCTAGATGTGCGAGTTTCCTCAAATTGCTCTAGTATTGGCCACAGCAGACATGCCTGTATCCTGGATTTTAGCAATACTCCTAAATTGGCCTTAAACAATCACCGGCGGCCTCAATATAGCTTCCCCACCTCCCCTAAATAGTTAGGAATTGTACAAAGTATAACTCTTTTATTGTAACTGTATATAACCATGCATGGTTATCAGTATATTACATTTTTATGCATTTATCATCAAGCTAGCTGTGAGCGTGTTTTTATTCCTGTGCAAAGCATCTGGGTTAATCTCATATTAGTCAGGAAGGATCATTCTCACAAACAGTCTTAGACTTGTTTCACAGAACTATGCTCTAAATTAAATGCGTGGCGTCAGTGGATTACTGTGTTTTATTTCAGTAATAAAAACTGAATTTTAGTTTTTTACTCACATATTTATAAAAAAAACCCTAATGCTGTGAAGATCTCAAGATATAGAATTCCTAGAATCCAGATCTGTTATTACTGCATGCAGACAATTTGGTTAACCACCGTGAGAGCCTTTCCTTTTCTTAGTCATCAAATAATCATCAAAGTTTGTATAATTAATTAGGAATCTAATCAGAACCTAGTTAGAAATTCAGTTTATGTTGTTAAGTTTCACATTTCAATTTTACACCCCTCACTTTGTGTTCTAAAAGTTGCCCATCACTGCTTTAGTGTACTATTGTGTACATGTACTGTCCTATACTATACTGTGTATATTGATAGTATTCTGTATGTCCTGTGGTTTGCATTATTCAGCTGCACATCCTTCGCCCTTTACACACACGGCCTCTCACAGTTCCACTGTTTACTCTCATACTGAAATGTATTTATTTGGGGAGGAGCAGCGGGTAGCAGTGACATCTGTTGCAGTAATGGGCAGCCGAGTAAACAATATGTTTTGAATTAAGATTTGACCTCGGAATAAGCCTTATCTTATGTATAAATCATAGTGAGTTAAATATGCTTTGTAAGTAGATTAGGTCATCTGGAGTCCCCCCTCCTCCCCATAGACAGTCTCTCCGCCATGAGGGCTAGAGATGTAATCCAGATTCATAATCCAATGATTCTTACAAGCTGTTTTGTGTTGTTAAATACAGGGTATTTGTGTTGATTTAATATCTTTCTAATCTCCTTTAAACTGCCAGTTGCTGTCTGGTTCATAGCCATCTTGTTTATTGCTTGCTCTCTACTCTTGACTGTAGGCTGGGAAGTTAAATCTGATGAGCCCAGTGGACTTCACAGATAGTGCAGAACCGCTGATCTGTTCACGGATGTGTTGGATTTTGCAAAAGAAAATAAATGAAATTGCAATGCTTTGTATAATCTGTATAAACTCATTTTATGACAGTGATTCAGTCTTTTGGCAGAAACATTTCAAGTTGCGTTTGTTTTAGTGGTGTTTCAGGCCACCGTGTTTGAAAAGCAGCATCTTGAGGGAACAGCAATTTGATTTTTATTTCTTCTTCACACCATGATCACATTTTGTAAATTTAATTTCCTGCAAATAATCCCAACTATATTGTAGTTCTTCATATATGAAGCTAAACATCATAACATTTTAGAGTTCTTTGTAAAAACACCTTCAAAGTTTATTTAAATGGATCATTCATGAAAAATATCTAATTGTGTCATTGTATTAAATTGTCATCTTGATATTAAATAAAACATGATGAAATGTTCTTTTTAAAAAATAATTTCATATATCTGTCTACCTGTATAGCCGTCTACATTTGCATTGCGAATTAACTTTTAAGAAAATAAAAATGGAGATTTACTCTCATTCTAATAATGTAGGTGGTTCTATGTGTGTTTGTATCTCTGTGGCTGCTTGCATATTGTGTATATGTGTATATATATAGTATACCGCTTGTTGAATTTAGTTCATTCCAACAAGTGTTCTGAGAATTTTGACGAGTATGTGTGTACTCCCAATAATACTTACAAGTAATTGAGTTGTCATAAAGCTTAGTCTGATTATTACCCTTGCTATTTTTATTTAGTTTTATTGCAAGTGGACTCTGCTCCCAGAAGATTTCTGCAGTGCTCTGACTTGCACGTCCAATATTATTAGTTGCTATGAGTTCAGCCTGTGCAAATCTGTTAATGCATAAGACCATAAGAGCTTCTTATGTTCCAAGCCAGGTCAGAGTGAAGACACATCAGATTAATATTTGATCATGCAGAAGGGCCCTTAATCAGATTTGCTTATTCCCTTAGCTGAGTGCTCTGCAGCAATTATCATAATTGTTGCGCTAAACATGCTTGTCTTTACGGCTGCCGGTTGGACGTGAGCGTGTGCCGTGAGAGGGGGATTCCAGCACCAAACCCAATTAATGCAGGATGGATGGCTGGGCATGCTGAGGGAGAAGGAGGATATAGGGAAGAGGAAGGGGAGGGCCATGGACAGGGATGCTGGTCCAACCCACAGCCAGTGACATAGCCCAGGGCAGCACAGTTAACTCCAGCCACCTGGAGCTCCTCAGCACAGGCTCTCCCCGTGCTGTAATCCGCCCTCAGCCATGCCACCAGCGCTAGCTAATACAAGGGAAATTAGAGCTGCACCAGGAAAATGATGATTTCAGCCTACAAGTGTCTGTTCAATTACACAATTATAGATTTTCTGGCCTGGTAGATACCAGGTTCTCTCACTGCTAAGCTCATTTTCTCTTGCTTCTTTCTTTTTCTTCTCTATTTGACTCAACACAGCAGATGGAAATCATATTTTCAAATAGTGCTGAAAGTGTGTGAAGTGATTTTCCCCCTGATTAACTGTGTGTAACTATGTTTTCAGCCGATGTGATACTGTATTTTCTTTTATTTAATTCCGGTTTAATTTTTATTGAGGAAATACCAATAATCATTTGCCTCTACTATAAGACTATGAATGCAGTTATTTGCATAGATTTATGTACGGTTACTGTCAATATAGATACATTTATATTATGTTGTATATAGATAGGTATATCTTAGTTAACAAAATAATTAAGGAAAAATGTGATCAAGCATGGACACAGTCTCAATCAAAGAATTTCTTTTTTCACTGAATCAAAAGATGAATAATTTAAGCCTGTATCTACAATATGTTGTTCTCTGACGAATAGGATATTTTATGATGTTGAATAAGTGAAAAATAGAGCAATGAGATGTTTACAATAGATAGAGTTCTGAAATATTCAGGTTTTGCTGAATGTAATAAAATAACCAAAATTTCTGCAGTGTGCTTTCCTTAAAATAGAAGCATTGGATGGATGGATAGAAGCATTTGTGTATGAAATCCTGTTATATACGTCAAACCAAAACAATAAAATTACCAAAGCAAAACTCTGCTTTGTGTCATTTTGATCGCTGTCTCATGAATATGTTGTCAGCCAACCAGTCTGTCATAAGTGTGTCTATTAAATAAATGAGCCAGTGGACCAGTTCTGTCTGTATGAAAGTCATCTATCCTGCAGGAGGCATGGCACTGCACAAAGAAACACTAGGAGAGATGGTTCCCCATTAATCTATGTTGACTGGCTGGAAATTGCATCTTTGTAATGAGTATTAGGTGTGCATCTACATGAATTAAAGCTGAATGAGCCCCTGATTGATCACCTCGTCCCAAATGACGCTCCTTCCATGATCATTATTGTTTAAAAGTGACTAAATCATATCGGGATGATTAAAAGTCTCCGCTCAGAGGGGAGGGAAGATAAAGGCACAATGTCTGAGAAATTGTGCTTCTATCCCCAAAATCTGTTTATATGGTTGTGGTTATTTCTTGTTGTTGAAGTTGTGGATGTCTGGTCAAATAGGAGGCTGCAGTAAAATCAAAGTCAGTGTAATTACAAAGAACAGCAAATGTGCAGGAATATGACATGGTTGTGCTGTTCCCATCATTTTCCAATACAATATAAACACTAAGTATCTCAAGCTCTCATAAAAAGAAAGTCTGTTTATTTGTGTTGCGTCAGACATCCTGTGCCAGCTGCAGCTTGCTCTATTTTTCAAGCGTTTTTTTTTTCTTTTTTTTTTTCCAGTTTATACCTACTTATGCAACTTTACATAACAGTAACAATTAAACACAGCCTGGACTGGACAGCAAGAAAGTTCATACCTGCATCCATACATCCACAAGTAGTGTACATGTAACAGCTCCATTCTCTCTTCAGACGTCACACATTCAGCTTTGATGGGATGATATAACTTTTTTGAACAACCTGACCACATGAAAGGTCTGTAAGGGTAAATAGAGTGCACAGGCAATGTTTGAAGTCGGGGCCAAAAAGTCCAGGTGTTTTTACAGGCATTGTGGCATTTATGTGGTCTAAACTATATGTCTGGAGTCGCCTACACAGAAGTGCTAGACATCCCTGCCAGGTATTCACTTACTTCATAAAGTACATTCAACTGTGGGCAGCTGATTTTGCTGGAGTTTGAGTCTCAGCAATAAAATCTTGACTGTTTGGACTCCCACTTGACTCTGGCATTTTTTAGCAAAAAGGGCCCCACACATCCAAGAAGTGGACTAACTACGCTGCAAATTTCAGCCTTCACACAACCGTTCTACATTACCACATTTTAGAACTTTTACATTTAATGTAAAAGTACATTACATCAAGGAAGCTGTTATTGTTTCAAGAATAAATTGAAACTCTTGATTTTCCTGGGTATTTTGGCACATGTGGGAAAAATAACAGCTTATTTAGAAAGGATCCAGCTTCAGAAAAAGAGCAGACCTTGTCACCTTGTATCTCGACATATTTACTGTACCTGGATGCACTAATGTTCCTCTGTAATGTCTTTCTGGTAATTATACTGCCAAGCACCCTGTTGGGGTAATTATACTAAAAACACCCTCATTAGCAGCATCAAGATGTAAACCCCCAGAAGCCTCACTATCTTTCCCCTCGTGCACCCTTAGAAGGCAAGTTATTTGACCAACTCCACTTGGTTCTTAACTTTCTGCTTGTTGCAGTACATTGCAGTATCATATCACAGGCATTCGGTGTGGCTGAATGAAATATACTGCATTGTACCGAAATTACACTTCATCAGTGTGAATTATGTTCTCATCTGGTTGCAGGTATTGCTGTTCTGCAGCTTCCCTTAAACTGACCTGGAAGTCATTCATGCCCTGATTTCCCCACAAGCTCGTTAGCTTGTTGCTGTGTGGCAATTGGTTTAAATGAAGAATGCCAACAAAGCTTAGAGCCTGTTTAACAATTAACTAAAGAGTGTAAACAGAAGTACCCATAACTTATAGCACACACGTGCAAGCAGAGACACTGGCTGTCGAAGGAAGCAGGGGTAAAATTCAGAATGTCAGAGCTGTTTTCAATAATGTGATTTCGTTCCAACTTAGTTGCGTGAAAGCATGAAGTTCTGTGCACATATTGCACAGTAAATATGAGCACCAGCAGAGTTTTACTTCCCACAACAGAGAAATTGCTAAAATGTGTCAAGCCCACCATTTAGAGAAAGGACATAAAGAATGGTAAAAATGTAGTGGTGAGTTTTGCTCTGCTCATGCAAAATGGACATAGTGCTCACCATAACAAACCAGCAAAGAAATTATAACGGTCCTGAGCTCTGCATTGTCTGGCAATTTGCTCTCCTTAAATTATTCAGAGGCAGGGCTTTTTTATGTCAGCAACTGTGTGTTTTCCAGTGACAAAGCTAGCCTCACCTAATAGTTTCACTGCGTCTGCCGTTTTATGACTGACATAGCAATAAGCAGATTGTCCAGATATTTATGCCATCTGCAGCTAGGAGAGATAATTAAAGTATATAAATTAATCAAGTGCAATTAATTAGAGGCTTTATGTTCACAGCAGTACATCTTTGCATGTATAATTTATATTTATTGATTTGTTTGGTTTCATTAGCCTATAAGATAACAGTGCAAATGCATTAGAGGGGAAAATGCACAATTAGCATGCAGTAAGGGCGGCTGGTAATTGATAGATCAGCGAGCACTCCCTGCAGATATAAAGCTGTGTAAACTGTCATAAGCAGTTACAATCGATGACTGATATTTCGCGCCATATCTCTCGCTTGATTAATGATGTTTTTGAAAGCGGCCCCCCACTTAATGGGACCCTGATAGGCATGCAGAATTTACTGTTTAATCAGGGGAAAGAATTTATTGCGGTCCAGAACCTGTGTCGTTGCTGGTGGAAATGTATGATTGGTCTCTGTAAGTGCTATGCTGATGTTATTTGCTCCCGTCAGCAGCCAATATGGCTGAGCATTAAGAGCTTTGTGCTTCCCAGTTGATTTTTCATTGACTGTGCTGCCATCGTTCATCACTGGCTGGTTTCCCTCCGTTCTGCAGAGCTGAGAGGAGTTGGGTAGTCAATAGCAGCCAACGTGTTCACAGCATTCCAGCATTTCCTGCAGTGCTAACGGTGTGTAAACTGCACTGAAAATGAAAGACACTTATTTCCTTGATAATGAAGCTGTATCCCTCTGCAATCACTTCGTAGAAAGTTAACACATTTGGCATTTTGTGTGAGTACAATTAGTTGGTTTTTTGTTGTTGCATATTCTGACGTGCATGTGTTTTGTTGAGGAGGTGAAAGCTCAAAGAAAATCAAGGTGTAAGATTATTTAATGTGGTAGGAGTAGATGTCTGGTAGGTGTTTAGCATTCATGATACATACGATACATGCCTAATAATGCTTTTATTTCTTATCTTTCTTTTTCTTCTTATTCTTCAGCTGTAGCATTCACTAAAGGAAACTGGAGGAATCTGAATTGGTAGCTTCTGTTTGGTGTGGCCAACATATTTTGAAGATGTTGTCACTACATGTTGCGTCATTGATAATTCATGTGGCTGTAGCAATATAATTACTCTAAATAGGATGTGGGGTTTATGGGCACCACATGTTGTTGTCTGGGAACAGCTTCTGTGTGTTTCTGCTCATGTTGAGGTGGACCACTTTCTCTATTACGCTTCTTTGTCAAATCAAAACTGTACAGTATTGTCAGGAGGTGAGAGGCGCAGGTGTGTGACTTAAACCTGTGAAAATTAGTCGAATGCTGTAGGTATAGAGTGTAGCATATTCAGTATGGCAGTGCGTTTTAGGAGCTGCGTCCTGCACCTGGGTGCCAGACGTACATACATTTTTGCCCTGTGTCTCAGGCAATTTCCTTCCCTTATGTCACTGTAAATAGTTACAGAGACACCGCCCCCTGTTTAAGGTTGCAGATATGTGCTGTAGAAGAGGAAAGAGCCATTTGCCTTCTGGTGATGTGCTCCAAATTGGGATCTTACTTTACACCTGCTGGTCTGCTCTCATTTCCCACCCTAAGGGCAGCTCCTGGGATGTTGTGTGGAAGATGAATCTTCGGCAAATTCACCGAAAAGTTGCCTTTCTTTTTGACTGGACTTTTAATATTAGTCAACTCTGCTTAACAGAGAGGTGGCTATGTTGTCCCGTTGCCCTCTAAAGCAAGTGGTGGGGAAAAAGAGTTATATTTGGAATATGAGGATGGTGGTTAACAGTTAGTGAATAATGCAAAGAAAAGGTCTGTTGTCACAAAAGAAACGGTAAGAGAAACCCTTTGACCTTCCTCGCCTCCCCCGTTGAACGCAGAGCTGAGATAACAGCTGGAGATGTTTGGGGCTTGCTTCTCTCTGATCCTCTCATCTTGCTGTAGGAGCTGGTAGAGAGGTGGGACCCTGATAGCAGGGCCATATTGACACGGCCGGATCGTCGCGGTCTTAAACCCACAACAGGCTATCTGATTTCCTTCTAAGGGATCCCCAGAGAGTGAGAGCTTCCATTTTTCTTAAGTTGTGTATGAGTAAACTGCAGGACCTGGCTGGGAGGTCAAATCAATCTCTGCTATTTATTACATAGAAATGTGACACTCTGTCTTAAATGCTCCCATCCCAAGTGATTTAGCCTCGTGTCTGCGTTGTGTCTGCAGAGTGTGTGCTGGTGTGTGTATGTGTGCATGCCAGCGAGGTGGGGAGCGCTGCGTTTTATGGCCGTTGTGCCAAATTGTCTTTTTTCTCTGACTTGTCTCTTGTAAACAAAGATGGGTTAATATGCTCTTTGAAGACAGTTTTATGTAAAGCTTTTAGCCCTGGTGTATGTATCATATTTACTGTAAGTACACTTCAAACACAGGGGCAGGCTAATGCAACAAGAATGAGTAAGGATTGTAGTCATGCACAGGTCAACTCCTGAACACACCGGCTAAATATGATCAGTATCTCATGCTAGTTCAGCACGCTTTGATGCTTGTTCAGGTTATGTCTGTATTAAGTTGTTCCAACAGTGCAGGAAAATAGGACAGTGACACAGTCATTAGCCCCTAAAGGGGATGCAATCCTATTTCTGTGGGAAGCAGAGCTCTGTTTACTGCGTGACAATGTGATATTGTGTGGTTCATGCTGTCTTAATTGGAAACAGTCTCACCCCACAAAAGGTGCATAAGACCCCTGATTCTGTGAGGCAATCTCAGCCCTCCCCTTTCCCACCCCCATCATCTCCCCCTCCATTCCCTCTGAAGAGCAGCACAACCCCCTGAAGCATTTCCTTAATCCTCCGGAAGATCATGCTCTCCCACTAAATATGGTACCTGTGGACAAACAATGGATTTTTCCATAATAATAAGTTGAAGATTTCATTATGAGTGGCTAATGGATGGACGGGTCTGGGTCTGAGCAGATACACGGAGAAGCTTCCTTTTGATCAGCAGCATAGGGTTAATCCATGGTTAGAAATAATGGAGGTTTAGAGAGAGGGGGGAGAGCAGTATTGAGCTGGGCTGAATTTACAGCCGAGAAGGCTCAGTAAAAGGATGATTTTTAGAGCCTCTCGCTGCGTATTGAAGGGAAGACTGTCTGACAAGTCATCAATGAGCCCCGGCGCTGTACTAAACTAATGAAAGCTGCATTTGATCTTCTTCGAAGAGGTTCAATACCACTCCTGCTATTATTTAAGTCCTCAGCTTCACCCAAACCTGTTTTCAGATCTACAAAAATCATTAAATTGCACAGTGAAGTAAACTGTGTTTGTAAGTATTGGATGAGGAGGAAATATCCAAACTGCTTATAATGTATCCCTGTTGATTGCATCCAATAGACACTTCCTGACTTGTTTAGTGCCTGTCTAAGTCTCTCTGCTCGGCTAGGTTCAGCTAACTTTAACATCTATGTAATGTAGTGCAACACCTGCTATTATTGTTTAATTTACAAATGTAATAGATGCATACAGACAGTGTTTGTCATGCACTTAGATTTTTCTGTTTTTGTTGGATCATCTTGTGTGGTCTCATTACTTTAGCTGTCGCATTGGCACATTATTTCTGGGCCTGTATGTGAACTAGTCTATAAGACAGCACTTGATGCATTTTATGTGTGTTTTGACCTAGTTTGTATTTTACCTTTCTGTACTTAAAGGAGGCCACCTGAAAGTCAGAGTGTTAGGACCAAATACCAAATCTTATCATCTGTTCATAGATGTAACAAAAACACTGAGGTCTGCTGCTCGCTATTGTTTTCTCACTGAACCAAAGTAAAAATAAAGACTAGTTGTCGGATTTATATCCATGCCCAAATGTTAAGGGCCACCCCGACCACACTTGAGAGGCAAGCAGGATGAAAGATTTGGTCTGAGTCTGTGCCAAGGAACAGGGCATGCGTCATCTGCTAACATCAATGATGGGGCTGCACCGCAAGCAAAACAGCCCATCCTCGCACTTGAACTGCAGTGATTCAAGGTTATGTTAACTGAAACATGTTGAAGTAATAATATAAACACTGTGATAAACCAGCAGTTTGGAAGATTTCAGTAATAAATCTGGCCAGAGGGGGCCTGACTGAAATTTGTGATGACATCAAGTGGTTGTTAGTGTTAAAGTCTCCCATTATGCATCTGTTCTGCATCTATCCACTGTTTGTCCTGCAGCAGCTTTAAAGGTATTAATTTTGTTTAGTGTTGCAAATATATAAATGAATAACTAAGTAAAACATTAACCCGGTAAATTGATCCTGAAGTAGTTATTATACATTTTTACCCTGCAAATACTGAAAAAAAACATAGCAAAGTGACATTTTTATATGAGAAAACATGTAAGCACACAAAAAATATCAAAACCACAACAACGTAAATCCAGTCGTAGCTGTGTAATAGTGTTAAAAATATAACTGAGTTGGTGGGATGAAAAAAACAAGTTTAACGTGCTTTATTTACTCTGCCTCAGGGTGATTTTAACGTTGTTTTTTCTTATTTTATTTGACTTCGGAACATTGTTTGCAGATAGTATTCTATCTTGAAGCCTTAACAGAGGGAACAGTTTCAATTTTTAAGTTTTCCTATCACAGCAATGAGAACATAACCTAAGCATATTCTTTTTTACAACATTTATCCTGCTTTGGCCTAAAATCCAAGCAGAAATGAAACAAAACGAATTCAGAAAATGTTTTATAACTTTACTTTTTTCAAGATATGACTGTTACTGATGCAATATTATTAACTTTTTTTATTATACACATTCTTTGATTTAGTTTTCTGATAGTGTTGAATAAAAGTTAAAATGGTTACTTTTTTGTGGAAGGCTTACAATTAAAATAAAGTGTTACCGCAGTCAAACAAAGCATGCCCTGAGCAACTGCTCTGTAATTTTGCATAGGAGACAGAGAAGAAGTTGTGTTAGGTAGGTTGAAAGAGAAGCCATAAATGCCATAAAGAAAAGACAGTTTGAGAGACCGGTGAATAGAGGAGCCAGTTAGAGAAGAATGTGAGAAAGAGGGCAGTAGAGCTGAAGTCTCAGCAGGCAGGGAGAGGGTGATAGAGGAATAAAGAGCAGAGAAAGAGAAGAGAGAGCTGCTGGGGATAGGCCTGCTAATCCTCACATATATATTCCCCTAATTAATCCTGATTACCACTTTTTAATCGGCCTGCTCAGGCTGCCCCAGAATAAAGTGACACTTCCTAATGAATTAAACCTGCAATTTACAATTGGTGCACTATTCCGTCCGTTGGTTTTTTCAGCCTCCCATATTGGTCCCGTGTGGGAGCCTCCAGTCTGTCAGTGGCGTGTGGTCTCACTCCACACTAGTTAACTGCTAAATGCTTGGGT
Source organism: Dascyllus trimaculatus (assembly GCA_024666655.1). Classification (NCBI taxonomy): domain Eukaryota; kingdom Metazoa; phylum Chordata; class Actinopteri; family Pomacentridae; genus Dascyllus; species Dascyllus trimaculatus. The sequence continues at coordinate 10,870,239 of CM045445.1, read as the reverse complement.
CACACCTGCGCCCTTTTATGGGGTCTGGCAAATCAGTGGGGTTAGTGTTGTGAAGGGAGTGATCAGTCCAGCCACCCCTGCTGTTAAGTATATGCAAGACACAGACATTTATATTTGAGAGTGGCTGGTGTGTATGTGCACGTGGCTTTTAGGATATTAAGTATGAAAGCTTTTTGGACATGCTGTCCAGTTCTTTAAAGCCTTATTTTGTACCAAATCGCCTGCCTACTTGGTAGCTGCCATTGAATTTAAAAATATATAAAATTTCATTGCCTCTGGCTGCACACGAGAAGAGTGATCAACCTCAGCCCCTTCTCCAGTGTAGTGTCTCATCTAATGAAATGCGTTTTTAGGTGCAGACCAGGTAAACAGATAGATTGCTGACCCTGCCTTTACTTCCGGGTCAGCAGCACCTGGTGGCCAAGCGCTTTGAGACCACAGCAGTAATGAACTCCGTCCCCCTGCGGTCGGGCCCTCTGCCTCCCTCATTTGAGTGGTCCATCCCTGGGAGATGGGATCCTGTGAAGCAGTGATTGTTTCCACGATTAGGTGGGTAGAGTAGGGGAGTCGTGCTTGTGGATCCCTCCCATGGATTTCGCTCCCTCAACACAGCCCGGCTGAAAAACAATAGCCAGCTGTCGCCCGCCGGCTGATGTGCCTTTGATCAGCCAAATGAAGGCTGCTGGCATTTCTTATGGAGTGGAGATTGCTTATCGATCTATATCAAAATATTCATGCTAATCCCGGGCAGCGGAGACTATTTTCAAGCCGGGTTAGCAATCAGAGCTGCCGTCCTGTCTGGAGCAATTCGCTGAGCTGGGAAGTCTAATCAGCTCAGGGTCCTGCAGTCAAATGCACTTTGCCGTTTAAATTTGGACCCCTGACATTGATGGAGGAGTCCAGAGAAAGGTGTTGACAAACCAAATTGTTTGTTCCAGCACTATTTTGCTAGAGATCAAGTCCAGAGTAATGCGCAGTGAATTTGTTCATTACTAGCTGGGGTTGGCGAGAAGAGGGCTGAGGTTTCACCCACTCTCCAGTGGAGAAGGACTGGTGTTTCAGGGTTGGAGGGTTGGGGGAAGCTTGATGGTGGTGTTGAGTGTATGCATGTGTTTGTGGTGTGTGTGTGAATGGTAGCCGTGATGTATGATGTGTGTGTGTGTGTATTGTTTGGCGGGGGATGGTTGTGACAGCGGTTTTGGCGTGGCTCTATGAGAGTGTGGTGGGGTCGCATTGGAGAGTATTGTGGATGAAGGATATTGAAAGCATTTGGGGGACAGTCAGCTGGCTTTGCTGGATATTCAGGGACCACTGTGTGCATTGTAGAGCTGCCAAAACATTCTCAGAAAATAAGGTTATTTTAGAGGTGGTGTCTGGATGAATCTCAGCCTGTCATTTACACAAACAGGCATTGCAGCTATACGTAAATGTTCTGTAAAGTATAAAACAAAAGTAAAATGAGTTAAAATTGACCCAAGCAACCCAATACAATGGGAGGAAGAAATATGTTATGGAATGTCATGAATTTTTACTGTCATCTAGATTTTATTTACTCAATGTATAGCTTTTTTATCTTTCAGTATTAAATTTTATCTACATTTACATGTGAAAATAAAAACATTAAAGTGAATACTGTAAGGCTTCTACAGGGTGTGTGCATGGCTTCCTTGATCACAGATTATGTTTCCTTCCTTACTTCCTCTGGCAAAAGCCCCTCCTCTGTCCTGTGACGCAGGGCATTCTAAATCTGTCCCAATACGTTAATACTGTCATGCAATTATTGTGCAAAGAAATCTGTGAAGAAAAAGCATTGCCAGAATGGAGAGATTATCCTGCTGGAGGGTTGAAGGGCTAATGTCTTGCCATATGGCCCAGATTGTAATGTGCAGTGTCCTGCTTCAGGGTCAATCATACATCAAGTATTAGTGTCAGGTGGGGATTAATGCTTAATGTTCCCTCACCTCCGACATCGTAACACTGTACTCTACCTGGTTACTGCACCGACATGATGGATTTCTCACACTGGGTGATAGTCGGAGAGGAATTAAAGTGGTTTGTTGATAACAGTTTCATATTTTAAAAATCAAATGAGAAAAAGAGCCCAAAAATAAATAGAATGTTATACCATACAGGACATTAATAATATTAATATTATTACTATTAAAAATATTATTAGAGTACTATGTAGTTCTGGAGCTAATAGGAAAAACAACAAACTTCTCTTCTTTGTCTGTTGCTTGTGTAGCAGCTTGTCTTAAAATATCTCCCTGCTTGTCTGGTTGTTGCTGCAGAAACCACCGATTAGTGAGATTATTGCTATTGTTGACTGATGCAGGGCCATACATTCTCGCACGGGGTGATTTACCCCACACTTATGGCATAATGCTGGGCTTGTACACAGTGCAGCCAGGGATGTTTCTGTGTGCATAATCAAGATTTATTTTTCCGTTTCCGTGCTGATATTTAGTTTATATGGCTTGATATTATTCATCCAATATAGTGCGCTCATATGTACACCAAAAAAGAAGCTGTAATTTGATGCAGAGTAGAGCACGTAATGCATAACCGTATATTATTTGATTATTGTTGCTGTTAAAAGCATTTTAGTTTTTCCTCAAGGCATTTCTCTGTCACTTTGTAAGGAATATGTATACAGTATTTGTGTGAGATAGTAATTTCTATGGATCTTGCGGTTGCCTTAAATGGCCTTGTGTACCCAGCCAGCCTTTGTGTTAAGCCAAGTCCTGGCTAGGGCATTAACCTAAATGACTATATAAGTAATTAACCTCATAATCCCTTTTTGACTGATTAGAATTGATAGGTTCTTTCTCATTTGACACGAGTGCCTCTCCATAAGAATCCTCTCAAAACAAAGTGGCAAATGCAACTGTGAAGGGGCCCTAAACATATTGTGTATTGCAACCTTGAAAAACTTGGTGATGCAGAGGGTTGCTTATGGGAAGGGTGTGACATGGCAAGGTGAGATGTGTGTGTGTGTGTGTGTGTCTCTGTGAGTGTGTGTGTGTGTCTGTGTGTGCATGTGTGCATGTGTCTTTGTGTGTGAGAGGTTCACATATGTCAGACGGCAGGATGTAAGGTGCAGGTGTCGCCAGGCTTTGGTGCTGCTTGTCACCTTGTGAATAAACAGCAGTTGTTCGTTGGGGAAGGCGGGACTGATTCATGCGAGATTGGCGGAACATGGCAGATGGATGTACTTTTTCATATGTGTAAATAGTCGCAGCTAGCTATTAACATACCTCTGTGCAGATGGCAAACTGTAATAAAGTACAGGCGATAAAACAAGCCTCCTCGTCGATGGCTGACGCCCAGCCGATGTTTGTTCATTTTTACATACAGTGCAATATGTTCTGTAGCACAAGGGCACAATAACTAGTGGGGATATTTAGGAGCGCTTGTTGTTCCTGAATAGTAAACAGTTTTAATGTTGCAGTAAAAGCAGTTTGATCTGCTTTGGTTTCACATACCAGAAGTTGAAAACTTAATTTTGTATTCTAAATGCACTTACTTGTTTTACCTCATATCTGATTAAATAAAGACTTAAAAATAGAAAACAAATCCTCAGTGAATTTCCGTGTGTTGTTTGATGCTCTAAAATCAGGTTTTGGTCATGTTTCCTCATTCGGACAGTGAGCCAGAGCTTGCTAGTGTAGGAGCAGGAGCAGAAGTGGTTACATGTTGGATCTCGGGTGTAAGCTGACGTCGGAGCCACTCTGGCCCACAGCTGGTTCCCCTCCAACTAGATGATCTGCTCCTTCCTGACTCCAGAGACCAGAGGACGAGGCTGAAAAACCCAGACAGAGAGTGAGAGCAGCAGAGACAGACGGGTGGACGGGTAGAAAGGGGTAGAGAAACAGTCGAGAAAGGGGAGTGTGAATGAGAGAAAAAGTGGGGGTGCATGGCGTCAGCATCCAGATGCATCACAGCCACTCGACGCAGTGATGTGTGTGTTTGTGGAGGGCGTGCATGCGTCTGTGGAGCCCAAGGACTTGTCGTCTGTCTGCTGCTGGTTGTGGCAGCCAGCTGTCAGGGGAGCTCAGGGAGAGAGAGGAGGCCAGGTGAAAGGAGGGCCAGCGGCAGACGAGGACTGGAGCCAGCGCTCGCTCACTCCAAATGAATGGTGACAAGAGCGCAAGAGCCATTGATCCACTGGTCAAAGCACCCCTAAGGCTGCAACCTAATGTGCTGAAAAAAGAAACATCAGCCCCAGTTGGGGCTCGGGGAGAGAGACAATCCTCATCGGATGAAACACACCTTACACACAACATGCAGGAGATCAATAGACAGAGCTGGTGGACGTGGTCATTCACTACATTTGCATCTATTATGGACAAAATCAAATAAAGAATTATCTTTCTGAACACTATAGTATTTAAAGTTAAATGAGCAAATATGGTGTATGTTAGTATTCACAGGTTTTTAGTGGAAAGAGAACATTCGGTAGTGATCAAACTGGTTTTATTCTGAGTATTGTTAAAGTATAGTGGCAGGATAGAGCAGGTAAATCAGCTTTCAGATCCTGACACAAATTGTTTTGAAACAATTAAATATATAACCGCTCGTTTGTCAATAAGCCAGCCATTGTGTAAAAATTACTTTAGAAGTGTTATTCATTAAATGTGTAACATTGGTAGTCTTTTTTTTTTTAGGGTGTGAGAAAGATTTTGGAGGTGAAACTTTCCATCACACACGTCTTTGACTTATAGCCATATCCTAAGATTTTCCAGAGACACTGTTTGAATAATGCCTCAGAGATATGGTACATGTGTTAGGAGTTAACAAGCAAATATGCACCGAAAATGCACATGAGATGCAACCGAGGAAGAGGCCTGAAACACTCTGCAAACAGCATGCGAGCATAAAACATTACATTACCCCACCATTGTTAGATAAGTGCAGTTCCCATCACTCCACATCAGTAGGGATAATTACCTGCTGTGGTCCACCTGGTTCTGCACTATTCATTTGTCATGAAAAAGAATTACATGAATATAAAACATTCCCTACAATTAGTTTTCAGTGTGAACACTTTAAAATTCATCAAGTAGTCTCTTAATATTGAGTTCTGTCCGGAGTGCTCTGATTTGGGTCTTACTTGGTGCTTTGACAGTTGATTGGCCGGTGTAACCCAACCCAGCCAGTGAAGCAAAGAGGGGCCCTCTGTGTGTGTAGCGCCAAGCTGATTGATTGGTGATACGGGCTGAGGGAGATGATTGATTGATTGAGGTTGGTTAGGTGACAAACAATGCAGCGCCTAGCCCATCAAGGTGCAGCCCTGTCAGTGGCAATAATCCCTGATTGCCTCTGCTCCCTGCCCACCCCCAACTCACCCCCTACCCCTGTCCACCTCTTCATCCACTCCTTTGGGACTAGACATGCAGTGTCCACTAACAAACACAAAACATGCACGCTACTGCGGCACTTGCACACACAAGTGCATCTGTACATCTGACCACTGATTTCAGAATTTTAGGATTCAAATGTTGATGTCCAAAAATGAGATCAGTTCATCGGGCCTCCTCGCCTCCACTTCTAATTCTCTCCCCCACATCCAATCACCCCAGCTCTGGTAAATATCAGCAGCAAATAGCTCTATTTTTCTTAACCACACACCTGCATGTGTGTTTGTGCATGATTGTGTGTGCTGTGTTTGTGGATGCGTTTGTGTGGGTGTTCCGCCCACTGTTGCGCTGCACACAATGTTCAGAGCGGAGCAGCCAATGGCCCTGGGCCTCTCACGCATATTATTCATATTACTGTTGATTCTAAAAAATTAGTCGCCAGGATATCCCTTTGAGATTGCAGAGATTATCAAACTCAACTTCAAATACTTCCCAGATTTATTTAGAACACTGCACAGTATCCATTAGCTGGCGAACTTTGTTTCAGGGCATCAGTCAGGTGATGTTTTACACCGGCCAAAGACAAACATGGGTGTCTTGATTTTACTTTGATTTTAATAGTTCCCCACTCAAAGCATGGCTTATACTCTGTCCAGCTACTATCCATTGATTCATCTGATATGATTTTTTTCTTTATAATAATTTCATTATGACCATGACAACATCTTTTGTTTCTGATTTAACTAATTCAGGATTTTGTTAATGTTTCCTTCATGTCTGACAGCCTGCCCTGGAGCTCTTCCGCTCAATGTGGGCCGGTTGGCAGGTCTGCTCTGCACATTTGGTTCGTGTCCCACACATTTCCTATCTGGTGGGCATCACAGGCATTTTGCTTTAATTGCTAGGCGTTCTCCGACTGAGTGCAGCTTATTTGTATGTTTGTTTGCCTCCCTGCCTGAGCTATTGGTAATCTATTCTCCCTTCTTAGCAGGAGGAAACTCAGGCAGCCAGTGTCTGGATTCATTGAACTGGCAACAGGGTTAGTGCATTATCATGCTGGGTTAGATGTGGAGACATACTTGGCTGGCTTTCCTTGATTGCAACTAAATACCAGATAGCTCAACTTTTCTGAGTAGTTTGGAGTGGTACATTTCCATAAGCTGTGGAGTTTTTGAAAAAAAAGGTAAGAGGAAATACAGGAAAGACTTCTCATATTTAAATGTTATCCTGTTCTACTGATTACAAGGGGAATATTGTATGACCCTGCTACATACAGTATTTCTTTGCAGCAGTGTTATTGAGAGATTAGGATTTCTTATCCTTGGGAGGAAAATACATGGATAATCTGTGAGGAGATCAAGTGTACAAAAAGCAGATTTAGTCGATAATCCATCGCTGAATAACAGATCTACGAGTCAACAACACTAATTGTGGTTGTCCATCATCTATTTCTTTGCTCTGTCTTTTGTTTTGTTATTTTTCGTACCTTCTTTAAACTGAAAAAAAATTAGAAGTAGATAAGAAGTACCACATCTAAGCACAGTGATAACATTGTTTATTATAAATAATACTATGGAGGAACTTTGATGAAAGCTGTTTTTCTAAGATAAAAAGACCTTGTGAAGAGTGACAACACCAAAATGTGGAAAGAGTTCAAGGAGAAGTAATATAATAATTTCCACGGAAACAAATCAGAAACATTCAATCATTTCAGTTCCAACATCTTATCTTTTAAAGATAATAAATGTTTATGAGTTAATACTGTGTCCTTGCTGTTTCTTTAAAAATACACTTACTGAAATAGAGAAGCATACGAGAAACATGCACCCACAGACACGCTCTTAAACAAGCTCTTCAACCTCAACCTTATTTTTTACCTTTTTTACATTTATTTGCAGTCAGAATACAGAAGGTCATTTATAAAATGCGATTTTTTGGGGGAATATGGCATTGTAACAATCTAATAGTACACAGGCCTAAAACCCAAATTAAATGCATTCCTGGTTCATGCTGGATACTGACAGCGCTGAGTTGGACAAATTCAGAATTGAAATTGTTCACTTTTCTTCCTGATCGGTTGTTTCAGAGTCAAATCGGCCAGCATATTATCCGTAACAACAGGTGTGTTATGGATTTGTTGGTAAAGCCCCCAGAATAGCACAAAACACAACTCCACTTTGTGACAAGAGCTTTTGACCTTGTCTAAACAGGCGGTTAAATCCAGCACAAAACCCAGTAATCCTTTGCACTGAACTTCACAGTGAATCACTAGAACAAGGTGACAGAAAGCATCTGTGCTCATAGCACAACAGCCAGAACAATAACCTCTGCTTAATCGTTTATAGGTTGCATAATATGGTGGTTTGTGTATGACACGTGGAAATGTGCGTCTCATATTGACATTTGGGAGAAACAGGCTCACAGTTTTAGTTGTTACAGCAGCATTGATCGCAGCGGTGATGTACCATGTGTGTGCTGAGTAATCTAGTAATGCTTGAACCTCCTTAACCCGGCTCGCTCATACTTGTTCTGCATGCCACAATTAAGCAGAGACCCCAGCAGACTGTAGCAGCATTATAGATCACAACTGAAGCATATTGCCATTAGATTAATATCACTGCATACTAAGGTCTTGACATACCGCCAGCACAGACAAGTGTGAAATATGTTTGGTAAGTGCATAATTATGACATCTGTTACCCTCCACAGTAGCTCTTAGCACAATATTAACTGAAGAACTAACAGGTTTAAGTACAGTGCGCGTTAATACTATGATAGCATGTTTAATTGAAATATGACTGGGGCATAATGAAGATTAAATTAAACCCGGAGATAATCATCTGACAAAAAGATAATTGAGTTGCAATCCTCGGGCAATGAAGAATAGCTCAGGGAGAAGAAAGAAATAATCACGGCCCTTTGCTAGAGAGGAATAAGCTTATTTCTCTGTGATGGGGGACATATAAATTCAGCACTCAGATTAAAGAGTGATTAATCAAAGTAGTAATCCACAATTCGAGTGGAATCGGAATGGCATATGTCTGCTTTATGTAATTTACTTTTCTCTCCTCTCCCAGGGAGAGATTGTGCTATGAGTGCAAGTGTTTGTTTTTTTTTTTCTTCTTCCTTCGGAGATCTCTCATCTATCCTCGCAGGATGACTTGATGACTGATCCGATTGCTTGGGGAAGAGAGGCTGGCAAAATGTTTTCATCTCTCTCCCACTTAAAATAGCACAGGAGAGCTCTTGTGCTCTCCCAAACATATGGTCCCACGTTAGTGCTTGGGCTGGTTCAAAAGGGATTAGAGCCTGCGGGTCGAAGTGTCTCCGTGTCAGCGGTGGCACCCTGCTGCATTTCCAAGCCTCTGCGCTGCCAAGCGCCAGACATTCACATATGAGCTCACACTCTGATGCATTCATGTAGACCACAGTGACCTTTAGGCATACGTGTTTTGTCTCAGAAGAATTATCTTCTGTCCAATTAATTTAATTATTTTTCTGTTTTTGTAATGTGTTTTTTAAAAAAAGGATTGACCTTCTACTAAAGGTTTGTCTTGTTGTAGTCAGACAGAGGTACACCAGTGATTCCAGCCAGTTGTCCAGCTAAAATTATTTGACTGAGCAGCAAAATTAAATGCACAATAGCACATCACACACATTCATACAAAATCTGAAATCCAGACATCACACACATAATGCATTTCCTGCTATAAAGTGCTGGTTACCTTACACTCTATTTTGAATGACAGCATTATTTGTGATCTGAATGCCTCAATTAAAGGGGTAAATGGAGGCTCTACTAGTCAGTTTTGAGGCAGACACAATGTATATATGGCAAGCAAGCAACAAAAAGAAGATGCACATTTGTTGTTTTTGTGCAGAGAAAAACGAAATCCAGCCCTTATCATCAAGCCCTCATGGTAAGCCCTCTGTCCTTTGATGAAAACTAGATATTGAAAAGGTGTCTTGTGTATTCACATTCACAGTGCAAGCACACACACAAGTACTTTGAGAGTGAATGCATCTGCAAAGGCTGCACAGCCCTCTAATTCTAATATTGACAATTGTTTTGAATTGTGTAGTCTGCATTTGAAACTGGATTTGCTTTAGAATACAGTAGAAAGGCTTGTTAGAGCCCAATATGTAACAACGACCTGAAATGTAACAACCACCCGAATTGTTATAAAACAAAATGTAATAAAACCCAAAATGTAATAACTGGTCGATAATGTAACAAAGTTACATTTCAGATTGTTGTTACATATCGGGCTCTAGTACAGCTGCGTTTGTGGGATGGCTGCTGGTGAGGGGTTGGTTTAATGGATAAAGGATTGGCGTCAATGATATGATGTTAAAATAAAGGAAACAACAATATTCTTACAATTACAGCAAGAAAACACTGCTTTTGAGATCAAATTAATACATTCCACTTATGAGTTTATTATACTTATTTACAGTATTTACAGTCTATTCTGACATACTCCAAGACTATGTGGGAGGCACTTTCTTAAACATGATAGTCCAGCTTTTCTTGCATCCCTAACCCTCACCCTAACCATAACCATAATTAAAAGACGTCTGTCTTTAAGATTTATATTGCATTGTATTGTTTTTATTGTTTTTTGTTATTGTCCTGGTAGAATTATTGTTTGTCCTAGGACAATCAGCAATTATCCTGGATCGCGATTTCTTCTGTGACATTTATATATATGTATATATATATATATGTATGTATATGACAGGGGCATTTGTGTATGACACTACACTCTACATTGAAGCAATAAGCCCTTTAATCCAGAAATTACTGACTCACTCGCTGATGTAATAAAATTATTACACTATTACAGGAAAAATATTTTGCCAGCCCCATGATGTAATAACAGACCCAAAATATAACAAGTTGTTTCATTTTGTAACAAGTTGTTACATTTTGGGCAAAAAAGTTTTTATGTTTTGGGCTCAGCATCTTGTTAAATTATCGACCAGTTACTACATTTTGGGTTTTATTACATTTTGTTTTATAACAATTCAGGTTGCTGATACATTTCAGGTCGTTGTTACATATCGGGCTCTAACAAGGCTGCATTTTTATTTAGCTAAGAAAAAGCGCAAAAATCTTGAAGCTCTTTTAGTTTCTAATCTGGGTGACTAGACTCTTACGGTGGTGAAGATAAATCTCGGGGGTTACACAGAAGATAGTGTAAGAACATGGTCTGCTACAAAAAAATTCAGTGAATTTTTCAGATTAAATAGAGGAAAAGAAAAACGTACTGATAGGATAAATAGCATTTTAAACTTGTCGCAGTCACATATATGTACTTTTGGGTGAAAATGGTTGGGAACAGCTGCTTTAAAACATTCTTGAATATGCACCTCAAGCCACTTCTTCTGCTCTGTGTTCCACTAAATGTCACTGAAATCCATTCAGATTAAAAGCAAGCAAAGCAAAAACATTAACTTCTTGGTTGGAGTTACAAATTTTAAACTGTAGAACTTTGCAAATGCCTCACACTCCTCATACTCCTCAGTATGTAACCACCACATATGGTACAGAGTGCTTTGGTATCTTGAGGCAAAAGCATCCTTTTCCAGTTCATTGCCTTTGTTTACATCTCTGCGTTGGCATTTTACCACTAGCTCTTCAAATTAGTTTTCAGGCTCAACTTGCCAAGCTTATAAAGGCATATCTGCTTTATCATGAGGATGTTTTAAAAATCTTTGTGACCCAAAATCATATCCGCTGCTTTTTCCAAGTGTCATTTGTTGTTTTGGGTTTTCGTCACTACCTTCTCTGTTATACACAGTTATACCCATGCGTGTGTAAATTACAACCACAGAAAACATGTGTTAATCAGTAATGATCTTCAGGTGTTTGTATATTGGTCAAGTTTAATTCAATTATAATTATTAGTGTGTTGCCTTAAATCTCAAGTTTTTTGAGTGTACATTCGCAGAGAACCAGTGAGATAACATGAAGCTCTCACTGTGACAGCCATGCTGTGTGTTTGCATCTGCTTCTGCTTCACCTTCTCCTGAATATCCGGGATTCCACAAATTGAAAAATATAGATTTCCACGTCGTGTAGGTCAGAGGTCAGTCAGGCTTCATGCACCTAGAGGCCTGTTTTAGAGAGGTGAATAATTTAGACCGTACTTAGAGGGATGGTGTAGCATTACAACACAAGGAGAATGGGGATGAAAAAGCCAAATTACAAAGGGCAAAGGGCACAAGCAGGAATCATCCCTAATTAGTGGTTACCATGGAGCACAGCTCAGTGTACGGAGTGAAACAAAGACGGGCATAGCAACTGACCATCAACTAAAGACAAGCACAAAGAACACATGTATCACACAATCGAGCAGGAAGCAAATGAACTGATTTGACAAAGTGTAACTTGTAATTAGTTGAACCGGGTATGTCACAAATAGAAAGTGAAAACCTGCATACTAGTCCAACCATTCACTCATTTCACTCTGACAGAGATTTATATCAGATCCAAATGTTAGCATTATTATGACCGAATTCTTTTATGTGCCGGCGTTTGTGTTCCCTTTTAGTTTGACATAATAACATCATTATACCACTGGCCCTCATCCATCTGTTGAGTTTTGTGCGGACATGGTGCACCCTGTACACGTAGAGGTTTAACTCACCTGTTCACACAAGCTGCTTTTGAATGCAGTTCTCATGAATTAATTAGACATATAGATTTTTAGCCACATCTGCAAGGACTAAAATCATAAAGAATCAAGGCACCAAGGTCATAACCTCTGCGTCAAAATGGTTAATCCCCGAGCTGATGATAACAGCTCAACGAAAGGGAAAAAAGATGTTATCCGTGAATCGACTGTCTGCTATTGATGTTGGTGTCATTATCTCCAGATTGGCTCTGAATTAGAACAATGGTCATTTTAAGTACCATTTCCTCTTCCTTCCAGCCTGCTGCATGTGGTACACATTAGGCAACTTGCCATTAGGGCAAATATCTTCATTTCTATCTTGATTCATGCCCTCTTATTTTGGACAGATTTATAATAACTTGGCATGACATGACAGAGGCTATTCTATTTTGCAAATGTCATTTGCAGTGATTAACAGTGTTAATTACTGCTAGCAGTTCAACAGAACTTGTGCTGATAATGTCGTTTGGTATTTTAAGCCTTCATTTTATTTATCCTGAAGTCTCCTGAAGTTGGATGTTAGTTGTATTATAATGCTGAAATTTAAATTTAAATTTATTTATTTTGGTGCCGTGAAATGAAAAATAAGAAAAATAACATGTAAATGTTTGGTTGAGCAGCACACTAAAACTACGTGGATTGAATGAGATTCTATAGTCCCGCCTCTTTGTGGGTAACTATAGGCAGCCAGTGGGATGCAGCCGTGGCACAAAGAGGAAGGAGCTGGGAGGTGGCAGATAGTGAGCTGCTACACACTACAGCATACTGGGTCATAGGAGGAGCCAGGAGGACAGAGAGTGTTGTTCCCAGAAGTCAACTGCAGTGAGGCGGGGCGTCAGCCAGCACACCAGCGACCTGCCTTCCCTCCGCCTTCCCAGCTGCTGGGAAAGATGGAGATACCAGCAAATCTGTGTTTGTTCAGCCACTCCACAAATATCCCCTCTCCAGATTGCGTCTGGCTGAGGAAACGGCACTTGACTGGGATTCTGAAATGATTATTGGTGGCAGTGTCCTTCTGGGGCTGCTTTTCTAAATGTGCCAATAAATTTCACATGTCCAGCTTTGTTTTGCTTTCATTAGGCCTCTAATCTCCGTCCCAGGGCCAGGCCGATTCTGCCATGAGTGAACTCTCTGTTTTCTCTAGAGCAAGTGATTAATGACTGGACAGGATCATTACCAACGCTCTGCTCGGGAGTTACATATCTGCCTCTATTGACACTGCCACAACCAGAGCAACACTGCACCCACTGCATGTGTGCATATTTGTGTTTGTATATTTATACATAAGTGGTGTGTGCAAATATGAGCTGCGTATGTTTAATAACAGGCATACTTTTTCTATTTTTTGTAATGTTGGTCTTTCATGTCACATGTTTGATTAAGCCTCCTGAAGTACTTTTATGGAAATGTGTTACAAGCTTTGGCACAATGACAATCACTTTACACTTTGTATCTCTGAAGCAACTTGTATATTCATATCTCTGGAGTCTTAAACATGGTGTAAGGACTGCTAATGGACTCAAGGAATCTGACCTGCCAACAACCCCACATCTTTTACAACGCGAGCATTGTTCATCTTTTCCTTTTAAAACTTATATGCCCTTAGTAGCCAGCTATTAACTTGACATTTACAGTAGTTTTATCGACTCTTGAGTGCATTGATTCATAACAGTCATGTAAGTACTCATCTGCTAGGATATTAGTCACCCATCCCTCTGATGCTGTAATATCATATTTTTGCTCTTTGTCTCAACTGGGTGCCTCAGGCATGGAGACATATGCATGGCCCGACAAACCGTAGCGCCATAAACCCCGCCTTTGTGCTGCATTATACATCCAGCTAAGCTGAATGTGTTTCCACATGACTAATAGATGATGCACACTGTCTGCCAGGCCAGGTTTTTACTGTAGTTGAAGGCCAGACAGTGTGTGGTGGGAACAGGAAACCCAGTTTTTCAAAGAAAAGCAGAGTCACCTGTAGAGTGGAGTCAGCAGGTGCTCTGCCTCTCAGGTCTCAACACCTTTGCTGTCTAGGGAGCAAATGTGCTGCCTGCTAACTGGCTGTTGGAAAGGAGGTAGATGGGATTAAAGAGCAATCCTCTTTGTGTGTACCTGTAAAATGTGTTAATATGGTAAAGTACCATCAACACCAGTTGGAACTTAAACCCACAGTAACTTGACCTAAAGAGAAAACCCCTAAGAAATATCAATCACTCCCTTGATGAATGATATTTTCACAGCAATGAAGCTTCCATTGTTTATTTTTCCTTTTTCAGAGTGTTATTTTTTTCATCCCAGATTGAGTATTTCCCCGGCGAGTGAATAAGCCTGTCATTCCCATATTAAACACAACGCTGGACCAATAAATGGACACCACCTGTTTAAACGGTCAGTGCCATGTTAGGGTCAAGCAGGGTCCTGTTTGATTGGCCACATCGAATGGACGGAACACGCCGCATGCCCTCTGTGGTAACTTTAAAAAATGTTCAGGAAGTTTGGTTCACCCTTTACGGCCTAGGACATTTCCTACTACAGGAGTTAAGCACTCAGGACAGGAAACCATTTGCTGTGGCTGTAAGATCTCTTTAATGACTGTCTAACTAGAAACAGGCCGGCCTAATTCAGTGCCTGGAGCCAGCAGGAATGGCCTTGCATCTAGACGTTGTTAGAATATTTACTGCTTCTTCGATGGGAGTCTTTTTGACACTGCTGCAATAAAATTTACAAGGAATCCCTTTTTAGCGTGATGCGAGGCAAAGTGTGGTCAAGAGGGGAAGAAACATGCTTGAAAAAGTAGCTGGCCATTAAAGTTATCATTTGTCTTTGTTTATGTGAATCGGGAACTACGGATGGCTGACATTTAAACAGCATTTGATCGGCTTTGTCCCCGCTTACCTCAGAATGCTGTTGGTTGATGGTCAGCATCATCTGACTTTGCAGTATGTCAGAGAGGGTGACTGCGTTGAATTGTAGGGCTTTCGTTTTAGTATATGTGAAAGGGTCAGTGTTGTCCTTGGGAGAAAAAGCTGCTGATACAAACATATTGAGCTGTTAATGCCCTCTAACGTTCTCTTGACTGGTGTCAAATGTTGTTATACATCAAATCAAAGCCGTTTTCCTGTCACGAGAGCTGCAGGGTAACCATATGTACCTTCGGGCATCAGCTCTGAACAACTTAGTGGCTTGGTGACTGTGGGAGTGGTTATGGATTAGGGGTGTTTGTGTACATGTTCATGTGTTACATGCCTATGTGGGTGTCCATGCACTGCCGTACACAGTGTGTCAGTGCTCCTGCTGACTGAGGAAATGAGCTGGGACCACCAGAGGTGATTGTGCATGTGCAAGCAGAGACCAGGATTGGCTTGTTCCAGTCACTGACTGACTAGGCCTGTTCTGTGACCCACCGAGCCTCACCCCCCCTCCAACCTTTGTTTAATAAGCCCAGGGAGTGGTAGCCCTTTTTTCTAAAGTGCCACCGTGTCTGGGCAAACTGACACACTTCAGTTTCACTGCAACCCCTCCACCCTCCTTTCTCTTTCTTCCACTGTGGATTTAAACAAATGCAGTCAAACCCAATTAGGGGAGAGTGAGAGCAGCACAGGAGAGGCGCTGGTAATAGTAACTTTGTTCAGCTGGTTCCTGCTGTGACCAGCCCTCATTTAAATGAGCCGCTTGATAACCCTCAGAAATACGATCCCAGTGAGAGAGGGAAAGAGGCTGTCTCTCCACTTTCCTTGTTCCCAGCGGAGCGTCTTTTAACAGGCCTCTCACCTCTCTGTGTTGAGGGGCACCACAGTGACACAGATGAGCCAGTTGGGACTAGAGAAGTGGCATTCATTTTGAGCAATAATATGTAATGGTTAATGCCTCTCATGTGAAATACTAGAGTTATGAACAAGTCAACAGTTAATATGGAAAAAGGAAAAAAAATGTTTACTTTCAGACCAAAGCCTTGTGATGTCTCACATGAATATCAGAGCAATTAGGTTTCCATGTGGGAAACTACAAAAACCTCCAAACAAATCTCAAGAAAACATTTACAAAACACTCACTGGATTGCTCAAATGTATTAAACTCCACCCATCTGGGGCTCTGAGTGGGATAAAACAAATGCTTAGAACAACTCCAATTTGACCTAGGTTTCCTGACAGCTCCGAGCAAACTTTGAAGTGTTCTTATCATTGATTTTGTGTTTCTTGTCTTAACGTGTCTCCCAGACAGACACCAGCTGAGATGAGTGTTAAAATACTGTTATCCAGATCATTGCATGTGAGGTAATGGAACAATTGATAAGGTGTCCGACTACCTACTGGGTAAACAACGCATCTGAAAAATTCTGTCATCATTCCTTACCCACCCAAAGCTATATTTGTGCTCAATGGGTGATTTGGTTTCTGAAGTGTAAGAGGTCTATTACATGATGCCATTGAGGAGGGAAAATAACCTATATCTTTTTGTTTGTAGAGGAATTGTTTCCTAAGATACGATTCAGTCTTGTGATGAATGCTTAAATTTTTTTGGAGGGGCTCCAGTGAAAACACAAAATACAATGACCACATGAATAACAATGCAACATACTTATTGTTACATGTATTTTCTTTATTTTCATATATTTTCATGCATTTTTGTAATGATTGTATAGCTAAAGAAGGAGGGAAGTAGCTCTGAATTTTTTTTTAACTGGAACTGATGGGTGGAGTTGAGCACTGATTCATTCACCAGTATGTTTCCCAGCTGATCTTAAAGCTTGACTGCAGAGCTGCTGTAGGCAGATGGCCCTTTTGTCACTGTGAAAATAAAAATCCAATAAACATGGTAATTATATAAAATGCAGGATACTGCTGTAGGATCTACACATGGGCTGTTGTTCAGGTCCTGAGAAAGGCAAATACAATTTATGAGAGTTTTTGTACTAAACACACCAGCTGATAGCCACAGTATTGCTCGTCTAACAGACAAACACCCGGCCCACCTGGAATTAGACACAAACTGCCACCTTTGTTTTCTTATGGAGGGTTTTTTCCCCAAGTCAAAATGAAAAAACAAAAAACAAAAACTCAAAACTTAAATATTTGCCACTTAATACTAACTACACATTACCAGGAGCTAAACATTAAAGATTACATCTACACTTCATATCAGGGCCTGAAATGTTGGCCACTTTGCTGAGAGAATTGCTTGTGATTGAATGTCTCCCCATTACGCTGATAGGAGATCAGAGAGGGGAGCCTGTTGGGTCTTTGATAGGCAGTTAATGGTCCATGAGACATTGGGAAAAGATATCTCTGAGAATCCACAGGTCTCATTGCCCATATTCCTTTCTCCCCCCCCCCTCACTGCACCAATCAAGCTGTGACACCAGCCTGTGTTTCCATCGGCACTTAAAGAGATGTGATTTACACGACCATGAGGTTGATGTCAGCTCCAGAAAAATGACAAACAATAAAAACAGGCGGAATAGCGCTCTAACTGCCACAGGACAATGGCGTGTCACTTATGGTGTGGCAGAGATACATTTTAATGTCCTCAGTGCTCTTTTGTGCAAAATAAAAACGTTCGCTTGTATTTAAGGGTATGAATACAGGAAAACTTGTTGTTCGACACTCGTGCAAAGATGAATGGCCGTGGCCTTTTTTGTGCGTAATAATTTTCTAACCTGTTTATCTGTTAAGAAAGCAAGGGGTGAGGCTAAATAAATGTGTGGCAGTGCGAGGACAAGTCACAGCCCCTGCATGGCACTGTTACATTAATAACACAGATGTGGGGGTGGGATGGGGTAGAGGGGTTACACGGTCAGGCCCTATTATACGCCACACTGAGGAAGTCTTTGTGGGTGCTGGGGCCACACTTTAAGCGCCTCTTTATTTTGGCTCTCATTACACGCTCCAATCTCACAGCAGATACTGTTGTGTGTGTGTGTGTGTGTGTGTGTGTGTGTGTCTAAGAGACTTGAATGTAATGCAGAAGTCCCTCTGAGGAAGCCAGCGCCGCTAACCAAACATTACTTTTTCGCCTGCCCTGTTGAGTTCAGCGAAGCCCCTCGACGGTCCTGCAGCCTGTCTCATCGGAGCCCCTGTGGATGCACAACACGATCCTGATTTATGCAGGCCCTTTTATTTGACATTGTTGTCAAATTTGATTACAATTATGTATATCAGAGCCCTTTTTGTTGTTGTTGATTGTTGCAGTGTGCTGTAATCAGATTAGTGTGATACGCCACAATGGCAGACACAGCTGTTTGAGAGGCTACAGGCGTCTGCTTGGGGAGAGGAAAAAAAAGGCGACCAAGTAATAACACTGAGGTGGACAGAGATGGTGACTTCTGTTAGCCAGTGTGATGTCAGATAGCTGACCATTTCCAGCTTTGTCTTTGTAGATGATTTGCAATTTCGTAAAATTTGCAAAACCAGCTTTTGCGAGCCGCTTTTTGGCCGAATACCAAATTGCTGCCAAAGAATTGAAAAACATCTAAAATCTATTCCAAAATTCCAGCCAGCTGTTCCAACAAGACTAAAAATTTGTTGGCCAGGATGAACATGTCATGAACATGCGGACAATATACTGAGGATTCGGGTGTTTGTAGAGCATTATCACCAGTGGAATGTGAAATATCCTGAGAAAACAGTGAAAGAAGGTTTATGGAGTCCAATCAGAATCCTCAGTACTAAACAAATGTCACGTCAGCCTGCCAGCCAGATATTAACTTACTTTATGTAATAAGATGACTGATTAAGCTTAAGGTTGAGCAGCAGGAGGAGAGCTCCACTTAATTATGGTGGTCCAATTGATGAGCTCTGAAACTCATTTGTATTTACACACAGCAGATTCACTTTCAGTCCTTGTACCGTAAGTGTTGGATGCGTAGACTCATCAGTGTTATTTGGAAGTGTCTTTTTTTTCTACAAAGTCTTCCAAATGCATCAGGTTGTTTTTTCATATTCTCCACCTTACCGTGGTCTCACCCAGTCTAACAAGAGTTGATACTGTTCTCTGCCACTTCTACTTTCCCGACCAACCTTTGTTTCACTAATTCCTCCGAAACCTACTTGGCTACATTTGGCGTCATCTCTGGCCTGCCGTGACTGCCAGTTCCATCCATTCATCCTTTGAACCAGGGCTGTACAATATATCGCTTCAGCACTGACACTGCAGTGTGTGCATGTGCAGTAAAAGTAAGGCAACTTAACCCAGACACGTCATGCTACAGTGCTGTCTGATAGAACGTTTATTTGACAGTTCTCGGATACATTGACTTTTTAAAAACGTTATTTACAGGACATGGAGTTTGTTGACATGCATCACATTTTCAAGTCATCTGTTGAAATTTTCTGCACTTTTTATGTTGCATCATGTAATACAGACAAACAAAATATCACAGTGTCATTTTTAAAACATAGGAGCAGTGGTTATATTCCTCAGCTTGGCACTAAGGCTGAGCCCAGTCACTCCACAAAAGAAGCTCTGCGATGTAATTCTTTAGGTCACCACACAAAGGTCGTGACAATGGCGAAGGATTGGACCGTAAGTAAGCTGTTAAATTGAAAGATTCACCTTAAGGTGTAGCTAGCTTTTTACCAATATAGTCAGCTGTAACACCCACATGACTTCAGACACTGCCCAGGCTGTTTATGTCATGCACCATCCTACATTTACAATTAAACAAGATTTAAAGTAATCAGATTGTTTTGGGCAGTGCATATAGGCTGGCCTCTCTGATTCCCATAGAAGTTCAAGCCTCCTCAAGTCATGAAGTGAAAAACCAGTCTTCTGCTTTTATTTGAACTTATCATTGATATAGTAAAAGTTTACACAATTTTGGCAAAAAAAACTAGACTACATTAATGAATAGACATGCGGTCTTGATCACACCCAGTTGTACTGTAATATGCATAACAAAATAAAAGGTTATTCAGTGTGCGTTGGGATATATTGTTTTTAGTTTGAAACACTAACAGTGAACTGCTGTTGCATTGTCACCATACTGTCAACTCACAAATCCTTTCACAAATGTGTAAATGCGTGTGGTGGATTATTTTTAGATGTGAGTGGTACCAAACTTGTAAACACTGGAATGTTCCATTACATTTTTATTCTGTTACGGAAGGTCCACCAGCGTAGTGACACTCACAAATAAGTCATCCTCTATTCTTGTCCCACCATCATTTTTTTTATCCATGTAATATAAATTCTCTAGATTTTTAATGTTCTCTAGATTTGCTTCAATCAATAATGCAGTTTTAAATGTAAAACCTTTTCAGTTTAATTCCTAACCAGTTTATGGATTGGTCAACTACATAATTTGAGCTGACCATTCAGGAGAATGAACGCTAATGACAGCTGCACCAGTTGCAAGAAAGGCTAAATTCTAATGGTCATGTGGTCAATTAGCACACAGGACTACAAATTAAGTCTAAAATGTCATATGTCTGGTTACAGGCTAATAACAGTGGTGTTCCTCAAGTCTTGGTTACGGTCAGTCCTTCATTGTCTAACAGGAGCAGCAGCTGGGCCCTCAGATTCTCCTCATGACTTGTCAGAGACATTGTGGATGTTAAAGGAGAGAAGAAGAGAAAGGGCAAGCTAGGAAGTGGCAGGACGCAGCCGCCGAGCTGCGCTTGTCAGGTCACATGATGAATGAATCAGTTTCACATCAGTCTGATGCTGAGCAGCTATAATTGGATTATTTACACAGCACAGAGGCACATGGGGTCTGACCATCTTAACCCCAGGTGGGCGCTGGACTTCTGCTCTCAGGCCATGGACTCTGACCCACAGTCAATATCCTGCTGCTGTGCTGGTTATCAACCAGCTAACCGTCTAACCCTACTAGTAATATCTAGCTGTAGCGCGGACTAGATTTCTGTTTGCAATGACAAATATGTGGATCATTGTGGAGAACGTCCAAGTATCAGAGATATTGAGCTCCTATAATAATCTTGTGACTGCAGAATCGTGTTAGAAATTGAAAATAAAAGGTAAAAGGTGGAATATGAGTTCTTTTGGCTTGTGGAGCAAAGTTGCCTAATCTAAATCAAAATCCCACTTCACACAAAACTGTGACAGCATGTTTGAGCTTCTCTCTGCAAAATGATGTATGTGCAGAATTTGACACTACACTAGAAGTCTAATTTCAAGCTCAAAAGTCTGGTGAAAATGGAAAGTTTCTTTGCACTTACCTAAACTCTGAGATAAAGACGAGGATCTGTAAGCAGGATTTGTGACATCACAAACTGGAACTGGATTTTTCTGAAATTCTAAAGATATTGCAAAACATGCAGTCCCTATCCTGGACAGACATATGTTCTGGAAAGGTCTTGAGTGAATATCAGTTTGGCCAATTACCAGATCTGATATTCAGCATTTTCCCAATTACCAGTATCACTATATTTTTCAACTGTTTTCAAATAAAATAAGTTTATTAAGTTACTTTAAAACCTTTATATTTTCCCTCTGATGCAGCCTCCCCTCTATCTAAAGTCTGTAAAACATTAATAAACAGAGACTTTCAATTAGGTTTTGAACTGAAGTTTTTGTTATTCATAATTCTGACACCAAGAATGAAGTGATTGGTTGCAAATATTGGTTATAGGTTATATTTGTTGCGTCTGTCTGTGCTAATGACAGCTCACTTCTAGCTAATTACTTGTCTTTTCTGTTCATTTCACACAAACTTCTTTTACTGCTTCCAGAAACATAAAAGGCATCACGTTCCGCGAGGAAGAGAACCAAGGAAAGCTTGGAAATATCCCCTCAATCCTACCAGAGAGCTGCTGTGTGTCATTTCGTTATCTGATGTGTAACTCACAGTTCACGTTGGGGAAGTTGAAGTGACTCTATCTACAGCGGGAGATGGTTTTCTTGCCCCTTGGTGAAAACAGGCAGCGTGAGGACACACAGTGACTGGTGGAATATGTGATCTGGGCGATGTTCATTTACAGCTGTGTCTGAATTATACCTCTCTGTGCCGAGGACGCCGTGAATTTATGTGTGTGGAAGTGCAGTTCGCTCTGAACAAAGTCTTGGCAGAGGACAGATTCATTTTGTCATGAAGCATTTTGTGTTTTATTTTAGCCAGTAAAAGTTTTAATAGAGGGGGATTTTTAACATTGGATTAATATGTAAATTTCTACGAGGGCTCTCTTCAGTTATTGCTTATATGATGCTTTTATGAGTTTGATTTTGAAAATGAACAGAGCTATTGCAGATGAAATGTAATGTGCTACCTGGACAAAGATTTGTGTGTGACCTCTGGAGAACTAAATCAAACAAAGTACAAATGGCATAATCATTTTACCCCATGTTGCATTTGTTTATCTATGGATTTTGTTTAAGAGCAGTTATTTAGTACAATATCATCAAAGTTATGCAGTTAGGTATTTTGTCTAAGAAAATCAATCAGATGTTTCTTTGTTTGTCACTGTAGAATAGTTGTTCCAACCTCAGTAATACTCCCAGTGCACACAGGATCCTCATCACTTCCATGCTGCTGTCTACAAAGTGGATTCTCTGTGATTATCACTAAAACCATGCAGGCTACAGGCCTCCCACACACTTATTTACTCTGATTAAAAACCAAAACAGAAATGTGTTCTGTCCAGCTAAGAAAGTACATACCCATCTTTTTGCATACTGCATAAATTCTGTGGAAAATTCCGCAGGATTGTTTTTTATTAGGGTAAAGTTCCCAGGAGCTGCACAGCCAATAAAAAGCCAACAAGATAAAAGAGCAGGGAGGATTAGGAAGGGATGAAAGCTGTAAAATTTTCCATATTATCTTGTGAAAAGCTATGTTCTCTGCTCTCTCTTATTACATTTACCTTAATTATTCTGAAGGACAGAGCCAGAGTGGGAGTAATTTGAACTTTCAGCAAGTCATTCCAGCCTACTTAGTATTAATTCGGATACTTTTTGCTTTTGTGTTTTGACATACATTTCTTTTCCCCATGGCAAGAAAATGGCTATGGGCTCGGCCATAAATTAAGTACATTGTTGTGCAAAGACAACCTGACTCACCCCCTCCTTTGCCCACAGTGTTGCGTGTCTAAGAATCGCACCACAAGTCGTGGAGACTCATAAAAGGAGAGGCGAAGAGACATTGAAATATCTGAACCTTGCAAAGATAAACAAACTGAGGTATTCATTGCACATTTTATAGGCTGTCCAAAGAATTCTGTCCTCTCAGGACTTTTTGGTGCAACGTTGAGATTTCAGCACTGCAGATCCATTTGCACAATCAAAGCACACATACAGTCCACCCGTATATAAAAGCAAAAAGCATCTGCGCACGACCAGGTCTAAACACTCATACACACTCACACACACACACACACACACACACACTCACAATAAATAAATAGTTAAATAAATGGGCTTTACTTTGCCCAGTTCATGGATCAGTTTTCACTGTTTAGTTCTAAGAACCATCTGGGTCTCTCCTTTCACTCTGCTCTGTGGAGCACAGATGCTCCTTTTGTGGTGTGCTCCAAATCTTAATAAGCAGTTAAAATATTTACCGAGGTGGGTTTTTTTTCCCCCCACCAACCACATTTTCCTCTCCCGTTTCTTTTTTTTTATTATCATTATTATTATATATACCTTTTCACAGGCAAAAAATGGAGATGTCCACTAAATGTGATTGATTGGGCTTAAAAATGGCCATTATTACCATTAAGCTCCACATGTCAGCTGCTGCTTTTGTGTCGGCTGTATTTCTAAGCTAACCAGTGATCCATGAGCGCAGACAGGAGGGGGAAGAATGTAATGCTCTGAAAGAAATGCCCATTTCTCTATGGATCCTTCACTTGATTAAAAATACAGCTGCAGACACTAGCATACAAGAGGCTGAGAGAGTCAAAGAAAGAGGAATGAGAAGAAAGGGAGAAAGTGAGACAGAGAGCAAAGGGGAAAACCCTGATGTTATAAGAAAAGGAACTCTTGCTGAATTGGAGAAATAACTTCTTTCAACTGACAGAAAACAAGAACAATGGCGTTCTGGGGGCATATGTGTACATTTTTAAGAGTGTGCACGTGCAATTATGTGGCAAAGAGCTAACTGAGTTTCCAGCACACATGGGAATCAAAACTTGTGGAATGTGAGGTGGGGGTTGGTGTGAATCTGTTTACTCTTGTTGTTGCTAAACAGCAACTTGACAGCCTACTGCATGCAGTTAGTTACCATTCAGCAGCTAATGAAAAAATGTGAGAAAACAACCATTGAAACAGTGTTCAAAAAGGTTACCTGGGGTGTAATTCATGCATAAAGTTTACTTCTGTGTTTTTCTTTTTTTAACTTTTTTGTTTTTTTAAATGTAGCATTTTGCATTATCCTTTCCATTGATTGAGATCAGATGCTCGACCAGAATATCAAAAATAATATTATTTAACATTAACAAAAATTTAAGAAGAAGTTATCCTTGCATCCGCCCATTATTTAATGGTGTGTGAATCATTTACAAATCATATGAATGCAGGATTTTAGACATCCTGGGCACGGCTGGCATCATAATTGTGTGTTTAGATGATATGAGCAAGACATTACCTCATGGGAGATATAAACAGCATAGCCTCATAGTTGTGTGATCTAGTGAGTCATCGCAGTCACACACTGGTGTTTAGATTTGACTTCCGTGGCTTTTGCACGTACTGTAAGTGGACTAATACAATCTTATTTACACTGCCTAAAGGACATGGATGAGGCTTTTTGCCCACTTCAGAAATGTATTTCGGGGCATTGTTAAAGGCAGGAAATAGTAATTTCGCCATGCACTTCCTCTGCAAAAGTTTCCACAACAGATTCATCCCCCTTACATAATGGAAAGAGGAGAAAAAAACACACACACAGAAGAAGAACACTGCTGCTGAGCAACTTGCGACTTGATTCCTCAATTCATCCTTTAATGTTAACTGTTATGTTTTATGTGCTTGAGGAAAAATAATGCAGTACGAGTGAATAATTTTCATTGCTTGCAGGTGCTGTGTTGGAAACAAAGTTTATAATCAGAAAACTGCCGCCTGTGAAGCGTCACAGCATCAACTTTATCTTTTGCAACACTGAGGTGATTCCTTCGTGTTAAATGACATGATCCAGTGACTCAGACCCCAAAGAGACACTAAGTGACAGTGGCAATAGGGTTCCCCAGCTCTCTATACAAGTCATCAGTCATCTATGCTCAGCAGCTCTGGCCATTAATTCACTGTGTGGGAGGTGACTGTCCACCTCCAATTCCTGTTGACTTTTTATGAGAGACAAACACAGCCTACACATTGCAGGCATTTTATCTCACAAGTGACCAAGTGTACAGTATCAGTGACATGTTTTCCACCATTGTTCACTAGATGGCACAGGATATGCTTCTGTCTGCCTTGCTATATTTTCATAACTGCAGAGCCCTGTTGATAAAGTGCACACAGAGGACAGAAAACACGAGATCATGCACAGGGTCTGGAAAACATGACCTCACACACGTCGTAGAGAGGGAAGATTCCCAGAGGTCAACAAACTGTTGTTCCTCAGAGGGGAAGTGCCCGAGGGTCCCCGAGGCCATCGAGTGACCTCACCAGGCGACATATCGAGCAGAGGGCAATCTGCTCAAGACGCCCACCAGCAGCACGGCGCTAACACAGCAGCTGGAAGCTGGACGCAGCACAAGTATTCAATCCAGAGTGATGTTAATGTCTGCAGGTTTTCATTGTGCACTGATTAGAACCATGGCTCTGGTTGAAGGTGTGCAGAGGAATCAGCTGGTGTTTGCAATTAAAACCAACACACAAATGTTTTTAGTTGTCTAGGAAAGTGCATAGCTGCACTGTATTCTGGCTTTTTACTGTAGATGGCTACAGGGAGTAAAATATAATGTGACATTAACGGGAACCTGATTATTTAGTTATTATAATAATCTTCTTTACTTAGTTGAATTTGAGGACCGAACTGACAACTGACATGAATCCCATTGTAATCACCATTTTTAATTGGTTTCTTGCAAGTGCCTTGCAACCTAAATTCATTTAGGCATATAATCCACACCATCATAATAAGTCTGAAAAGTGCAGATCACCAGTGCCTGAATGAGGCTGTAAATCTAATTCATTTTTACATAATCGCTGTGCTAAGTGCAGCTGTAATGTTTCATAACCAAGTGGTTCATAACCCTAGTTACAGTATAATGGGATCAGTTTTATTCACTAGTAATTTGCAATAGCCAATTTAAAATGCTTGATTCATCTACACATTGCACTTTGTGAATAGAACTGTTCTTAATTTACTGTTTAATGATTGTAGAGCAACACACTGCAGTGCAAACTCTTGTTGACATTGCACATCAATGATGCTCAGCCTACCATCCCTGACTGTCTGTCTCTTTTCCTTTCCACTGCTCTGTCTCTGCGCTGCTTTGAAATAAGTCATCTCTTTTGCTTCCTTTATCTCTTCCGTAGCATCCTTCTCTTCCCCTCTCTTGCCATCACTCTCTTCCTATTCTTAGTGAGGCTGAATTTGTTCTGTGAAGCAGACGCCACGTGGACCCTCTTTTATAGCTCTGCACCGTTTGTTTTATTTATCTGACAGGCGTCCCCCCGTATTGTCCTGGGTTATCAGCGCTCTCCTGCAGATCGCGTTACCGCCTGTGTGAGGCTCTGACCCATCTCAGGGTTCACCTTTAAATCTGATTCTTATCATTACCTCCGTGATAAATAGGCAAGGCTTAGGAGGAGATTACTCGGCTCGTCCCGTTCCCCTTTTCCCACTGTCAACAGTGCTCTCCGTCGGGCCCTGAGCTGTCATCCCAGTCTCAATCAGGAGGAAGGCAAATACTCAACTCTGTTCCTCTAAAGATTTGGTGACTTTAGAAAAAAAAATGGGGGGGCTACTGGTGTTCCCATGTGAATGGTCTCTTATCTCCAGTGGGCGTCCTTAAAACCCTCTTCCCACTCTACCTCGCTCCTCTGAGAGTTAGTCAGCACATCGTCATACTGACAACTGAGCTCCCACATCGATTTTTCACACGGTTCTTATCTGGGGCAATAGTTTCAAAAAGTTTTTTTTTCTTTTCTTTTTTTTAACTAATGAAAGTGGTGTCATTTCAGATGTAATGCACACACCTGCCATTCCCACTCCCTCTACTGTCGTAACAGGTCTATGCCCTGCATGACTTTACCTCACTTTTGTTGTCTTTGCTGCTTTTCTCTTGCTTTAGTCCTCAGCCTGTCATGAAAAGCTGCGCTCTGCATGATTTCTGTGTCACACCACACAATGGAATTGCTGCAAATATATCCCACCCCATTTAATTAAGATGTTGTTGTTTTGCTCTTCTTACCCAAATGAAAACTTTGTTGGATCACATATTTTCAGAAAATTTTCTTGACCAACTGAAAAATAATAGATCAAAGCTCTCTCTTGACCATCAGTGGACAACCTTACATGAAATCTTTGATTCTCTCACGACCCCTGTATCTTTTTAATATAAGGTAATACAAATATTTAGATTCAGTAAACATCCTGCTATCTGTCGTTTACAGCATTAGCATGTTCAAACATTTATCTCTTGCTGTTTAGTCAAATATGAGCAAAGTAGCCCCACCCTAGCTGAGATATACACATACATACATATATATATGTGTGTGTGTATATATACAAACACACACACACACACACATATACATATATACATATATATATATATATATATATATATATATATATATATATATATATACACAAAGAAAACCTTTAGATTGGGCCTGGAATTAACCAATGTGTCTGCAGTGGTTATTCATGTTTAATATAGGTAGTTGTTTTTGTTATAGTTGATCCCCTTTTCTTTGGTTCTACCTCTTGTCATTATGAGACAGGCATTCATGTGTAAATAATAGTGTGATTATGGCTATGTTAACATAATCAAACTGGCCCTTCTGATTTGGTTTGATAAAAATGTGTAGTTTTATTTTAGGTATCATAAATTCAGGCCTGCAATTTCACTGATGTAGACAGTTTATATGTGTGCATGCCTTCTCATTATCACTCTTAAAGCGGTGGACACTATGTGTGAGTCAGTGGTCAGTCATGTGACCACTTCTACTCTGCTGGCTTTGATTGATGGCCACTAACAGCCAATCCTGCCATCCACCACTGGGAAATATGGAATTCATTATTTAGTTTCCCTTGTGGGGTCAGAGGTTAAACTGAAACAATGATAAAATTGGGGAATCGTTTGCTTTGGAGCGCGGATGGGGGAAGAAAGACCTCACGCTAACATTAGCAGCTGGCTTCTCTCACCTATATCATGTGGACAGTTTTAATAGCAGTAAGCTGAAAGAAGTGCATGACCGGGTGATGGAGGACACTAATGTTAGTCCTGGGTCGCAATATCTAACCCAGGTTCACAATCTTTAAGTAAACATTTCCGTGAATGCATATGTTTAAGCATATTCATCAATGTGAGAATTCCCAGCTGTTGTCATGCAACCTGAAAATAGCTAACGTATGGCCGGCACACTGGTGGTCTTTCTAAAGGATAGTCATATGGCAGATGGTTCTTGTTTATTGTTTCAGAAATTACACATTTATCCATCACACTGTGGAATTATATGTCTTGTGCTTAAATCTCACATTATTTATTGAGGCAATACTACCTTTGTAATAATGTATGTATAATGTGTAATAATTTTCCATTTTCAAAGTCTTGACTGTCAAATATACACTCAAATCTGCATACCAGTCTGACCTTTTGACCTCTTTGGCATTTTCCTATTTGGCCCAATTATTAGATGAAATGACGAATTTGATCTCCTTTCAAAAGCAGCCAATTCAAAAGACCTCCATTTTTTCTCCATCATGTTTAGGCAGCCGGTTAACATGAGAAGACTGGTGCATTAATGATGATAGATTCCACACCCAAGGCCTTTGGAGAACAATCACTCCCAGAATGCCATGCAGGAGGCTGACCTCCTGACCTGTCTCAGGCCACACAGCAAAGGAAATCTATAAGCAGATTTGGAGGCAGAAGTGACCAGTGGCTAGAGTGACTGGCCGCTGAGCATAGGAGCCTGTTTGCTGGACAAACATGCTCAGGCATACAAGCCCCACAGCTGGAGAATAATCCCATTGGAGGCCTCTTAAATATCCGGACCATGTAAAATAGAGGAGCTGTAAGATATGCAAATCTTTTTAAAAGCTAATGAAGCACAATCTTATTTCACAACAAGCTGAATTTTGTTCCAAAGAGACAGAAAAAGACAAGTTGAATTGAGTCCCTTGGCGTTTCTCTGTGGGAAACTTGTCATCTTTGAACTCTGAGGGGTTCCATCGCTGCACCTCAGCAACCACTGTCACTGTGAAACTGCTCTGTTTCCTCTCTGAGGTTTTAGTCTTTTCAGCCAGCAAGAATCCTATTCACCATCACACTACTGTACCCCATCTTATTTACATCACGTAGATAGTACTATAGCTTGTATGCCTTGGCCATTACTTTCCAGCTACAGCATAAAGCCATCTGTTCAACATCTTACTGTTTCTCTCTGCACCTAGGCGTCTTTACAGTTAAACAAGACTAAGGTCTGCTGCCATGACAGCGCTGTTTTGAGCTCTACACTTATATCATCATGCTAACACGCTCGTAGTTACAATGCTGGCGTGCTAATGTTTAGCAAGTAATGTTTACCAAGTTCACCTTAGTTTGGCATGCTTGCATACTATCATTTGCTATCAGTATTACTTAGGCTTATGTCATGTCATTAGGTACTCTAGTACAAAAATTGGCCTGATAATGGCACTAAATAAAAATATAAAGATTTCATATTACACTTTTTAGTTTTTTCCCTTTCCTTTAGTATGTTACATACCTTTTTTATGCATATAAAAATCCAAAGTGAGATATTCTGTTCCACAGAAAACGCAGCTCTTTACATGGCTGAAATGCCTTGTTTGAAGTCCATGCTTCTCTTACATTACTTATTTATGTCACCACATAACTCATTTGAATAACGCATGCCTAGCAGCAAGTTTGTCATGACCCCAAACTATGAATGAATATCTGCTTTGCATTCCATCAGTAATTCTTTGTTAGAGCCTCTTCTGCTAGAACTACATCCCTGCAATCAAACATGTGGAGTAACAGTACGTAGCTGATGTTACCTCACTTTCATCTGTGCCAGCTGACCAGTCAGAGCAGACTGGGCTTTTCGGGAGTGACCTTAAAAAATAAAAGAACTAAAACAGAGCATTTAGAACAGAGTGAAAAGAAATGCTGCAACAATGTAAAGTATGTTAAAAAAAATTCTGTGGAAATGTGCTTTATATAGGTGCTTCAAGAGTCTACAACACATCCAGTGTGATTGTCAGCTCTAAACTTAATTTCAATCCATCCAGAAGTTGTGCAAGACATTATACATAAAGCTAAGTTACTCTCATGGTAGTATTCAATGAAAGTAAGGACATCAAAGCATCACAATTTAGCATCTGGGAACCATGAACGCCTGTACAGAATTTTCCAAAAATGCATCCAGTAAAAATAAAGAAACATATTACAAGAGAAATTTTGACAGTAGTCCTCTGCTGGTGATGTCAGATTAAAAGTTAATCGATCACTGAAATCATTAAGACTGAACCTCTGCTTGTATTTTTTTCATGGCAATCCATCCTGTAATTATTGAAAATTTTCAGTCTGGCCTAAAATGGTGGATCAGTCTGCTGACTGTCAGTGATAGAGGTATGTGTGTGTGTGTGTGTTGTTTTTTTTTTTAAAAGCAAGTTGTGAAGTATTAAGATTACAACCACACGCTAAGTCAATACACTGTATATATAGAGGGCCATTGTGGTTAAACCAAGCCTCACTGATACACAGTACCCCTAACAAAGCAGACACTCCTGACAGATCACCCATTCTGTGTGCAGCAGCTGTAATTTTCCCAAACACCTGCCTTGACTTAACTATCAGCTGTGGTTCCTGTCGCTTTTTACACTTTACCCAAATAGGTTGGCAGTCTTTACAAGCAGGGCGATAATCCTACCTTTTATTGCTGCTAAGAAGGCTACCTCCACCGGCTTCTGCAGGAATAAACACCCATGCCAATGCTTCAAGCAAAAGCACAAGTGCAATGTTTCTCCTTTTTCAATTTTTTGATGATGTACATTAATATTAATGGCAAAGCAGGAATACAACAACATGAAATATTACATGACTTTATATACTTATTCACACTTTTTTCCTTCCTGTAATGAGTGTCTGAGAAGGAAAAGGAATTGTAGGATATGTTGAACATCGCTGCCCCCTCTGACGACAACTTTATCATTCAGTGCACATTGTGTCCCGGTGACCTTACCCATACAGACACATGAACTGTGACACAATTGTTGTGTAGGGTGTTTTGTGAGAACAAATTATTGGATAAAACAAAACGTTTGTTAATAGCAATTATGGAGTTTAAAGTTTATGTTTATACATGGCAATGAAGCTGTGGCTGCTATAATGACAGGAGGCCACTATGATGATATCCTGCTGTTTTTGTGTGTGCCTGTGTTTCTGTAAGGTTAGATATTGATTAATCTCCTGTCCTTATCACTCACTAAGGGGGGTCGGGATGGGGCCGGTTTCATGTGAATTTGTAAATGGAACCTTTCATAAAAAGTCCATGGGTACAAACTTTGTGCATTCAAGGACAAATTGTTTTCCATGAAAAACTGATAGAACTCTCCGTTCATCACTGAGCAAACTTTAGTCATTATTTGCATTCAGAAAAAATTCCATTGAAGCGCGGCGTACTAATGGCTTTTGCAGGCTTTTGCCCTTCTTCAGTCAAATGGTGAGAGTTGATTCGTTTTTCAGCAGTGACAGCAAGTCGTTTGTTAACCTTACTGGTAGATTATTTCATAGCTGTCAAGGCTGCTGCCCATTGGAGCAAACAAGGACTAGTCTGCTGGGAGTAAATTCCCAGAATGACTGCTTCCTGAAATGATGTCATGCTAGATAGAGAATCATGAATTTTTTCAATCTGACAGAAAGGTTTGTTTGATGGGGACAAAATGTTGCTGTTGCTGTTATCTGTGGAGGATACAGAGAAAATTAAATCTACCAACGCAACAAGAATAACTCAAATGCGGCATTGAACTGTTTGAAAACTTTCTTTGAATCAAAAATGTAGCTGTCAGCTTCCCCTTTGTGTTATAATGATGGTAAATGAGCAGGATTACTTGAGCAAATGAGCCAACTAATAAAAACTACACCAAATATTATGTTTTCCTGTATTTAAGTTTTTATTGTGGCTCCAATATGTCGATGATGACTGGCTCAGCTTCTGGGAAAATCCAGTGGATGTGTCATCCTTAATATGAGTATGACCATCTCCATAATTGGAGTGACTCGTGAAAATATGATTTCATTCATCCATGTTTCATGTGTACATAATGAGTCACTGCTGAGACAGCGGCCTTTTTCCTTTATGATATTAGTGGGTCATGTGGCAGCCGGCTGTGAAGGGACAACTTTCAGGGAACAGACGGATACTCGGGTTGATCTCTTTGCTGGTTCTTTGTTGTTACCAAATAGGGATCTATACTATGTTGTTTCTATCAATGTCAGATAGCAGCTTGGTGTCCATTCTGTGATGGCATTCCTGCTGGGAAGGACTTACTGATTAAAGCAGACAGGTGTTCTTAGTCCTTGGAGAAATAAAGAAAGGAAAACATCGATGGCAACATGCGGCCATCATGGAGGAACATCCATAAAATAGATCATGGCGAGGGGAAAATGGATAAAAGCTGGAGGCTAGAGAGATCCAATCCATCGAGTTGAGAATCATTGTTGGCTGCAAAACTAAAGTCCAAGGCTTGTCTTTGGCCACTCAAACATTCTTTAAAGGGCAATGTTACTGTACTTCCAGCATGTATTTGGGAGATTACGTAATTTTTTCCCCTTCACGTTTAACTTACAAGAGTTTATTAAAGCAGCAAGCAGCAACATGTCATGATGTGTAAAATATGTATGAAATATATTGTAATCATGTCTGGGTTGATGAGTGAACCTTTTGGCATCATTTTTGTTCTCCAGAACTGATTTCCAGATCAAAATGTATGGATTACACTAATATTACAACTTGCTATTATAGTTTCACAGTATTTGAGCAGAGTCGTAGGTGAGCTGGTAAGAGCAGGAAAGGATTTTTTAATTGAAAAAAGATCAAAATAAGTCATCTGAATACATGGAGATGCAAGTTTTCAGGGGTTTAATCTATTAGTCAACCTTTGGCTGCATCCATTCAAGTAAAATAGCATACAACCTACAATATCCCAAAATGTTAAAGACATCCCATTTTTATTTCTGTAACATTTGCATATGCTTGTTTTAGAGCAGAACAGATGTTTTTATTTTTTATCCTGGTGTGTTAGTGTAGGACAGCATGTCAGTCATCTGCTGGCTTTTGTTTGGATTTCATTTTATTTTTGATTAAGCAAATGTATGTTCAGTCTTGCTGCAATTTAGGAAGCAAAATTCAGAAGCCAACTATACAAGGCTAGTGTTCAGTATAAGGGATAAGTTAAACACACATCTCTGTTTGAAATTATGCATCCAATGCTGACGGGAAGAATCCTCAGTTTTAGTCACCCAGCAGAAGATGGTTGCAACTGCGTGCAGTGAATAAACTGTCAGCTTGGAATTAGCATGTTGCCGTATGATTCTTGGCACTAGCCTCCCCGAGGCCTCAAATTGAATCAGAAGTGTTTGTGTATCATTTCATCATATTACAGTGTGTCATCCCGACGGCAGAGCGATGTCATCGTGGGAAAGCTAATTAGATTTGCTGGCTGAGTGTGCCGCAGCGCAGCCACTGTGGGTCTGTCAGGGTGGTGATGACACGTCATGCTGGACTGTAGCGTGTCAGCAGTAGAGAAGAAAAGCCTCGAGCCCGCAAATATCATACATCTGGTGAATTTGTCACCCTCACATCACACCGCAGTCACCACAACTCTGTAAGCTTGATTTATATTACTCCACGTCTGAAAACATAGTTAAACCATGTTTTAAAATTCTGTCAG
The DNA here is from genome assembly GCA_024666655.1 of Dascyllus trimaculatus. Taxonomy (NCBI): domain Eukaryota; kingdom Metazoa; phylum Chordata; class Actinopteri; family Pomacentridae; genus Dascyllus; species Dascyllus trimaculatus. Next base: position 10,836,175 of record CM045445.1, on the reverse strand, counting down.
TCTGCTTTGACAAGACAATTTTGTCTTGGCTTGTCTCCGCTGTGGTAAAATTGACACAATGAACAGAGGAAGCATTGTATATTTTGAGCCTATTTAAAAACTTGACACAAGATTGGACTCACTATGCAGTTGTAAATAGATGAAGTCTTTGGGGGCACTGGCCTTGGGTGAAAACAGCTCTGGCAGAACTAAAGAGTGATTTACTGTATTCACCACTTGGCCTGCTCTTTTCACAGAGAAATAGGCTAAACTGAAAGAGGAATAAATGTTGCTGAAGTTTTCCCAAGCATTGCTCAGATTCATTATGTGCATAACTTACTTAATAGCATTCCTTCCTTGTACACTTCACGCCATGCCTACCCACCATGCACTGCAAAGGCTTTATATGCTCCCAGTACTATGGAAAGGCTCAGAGTTGGAGGGGTCGGCAGGGGCGGCGTTAGAGCGGGTAAAGCATTTTTTCTAATTCCTGACATTAGGACAGTTTGCATTTTCTGGGTGGTTTTACACTCAGAACTGAAAGGACAGCTAGTTCGAAAGACAAACGCACTTTAGGGAAATTCACTCTTCACAGGACAAGAGGACACAGGGAACATAGTGTTTTTGGGAGCATAAGCTTGCGGTGAGAAAGATTTTTGTTATAAAGAGTCCCCACAGCAAACAGAGCTGATTAATTCAGCCCCTCCAACCCCCACCCCTGAAAATGATTCCCCCCACAGCACAGGAGCACTTGGGCATGTTTGGCGCAAATGTAATTACGGCCTCGGTAAGCGGCCAGCTTTTTAAAGAACCCCTTCTCCTCCTCTCTCACTTCAATACCTGATGATGTCATGGCCCTTTGTGGGGTCGCAGAAACTCCTCAAATCAACTGCCACTCATGACCTTTTCTTTCAATTTTTTTTCTCTCCCCCTTTGCCCAATTCTTTCTTCCTCTTTTTCTTTCTCTGGTTCATAACTGAGGTTCCCTTTATGGGTTGATCAAGCAGCCCCCTCCCATTGGCTCGCTCTGCTTTTGGAGCCACTTTATGAGAAATGCATGCCTCTGTTTAAATGTATTGATAGTCCTCATAGACGTCCCAGTCTTTTGTCCTCCTGGCCTGCTGAAGTCTAAAAAGTTCCAGAACATGGAAAAAGGACTCGGCATACGGCTTTGTGCTGACAATCCCACCTCTAAACATATTTGACTACAGACATATTGCAGTTCGAGAGACCCGAGCAATGTGGCTTGGAGAATTTCACCCATTTTATTGCCACTCTCAGTGGCAGAAAGGAATGTAATCTGGCAAACAAATGTTGTGACAGACAGCTTGTCTGGAGGATTTTATTGCCCGTCTGCGCTGTTGGTACATGGTTCCACCAGCCCCCTCAACAATTAATGCTGCATGCAATGGCACATTTAGTTTTGTCATATACATTTTGATTGGTTTGCTCTTTTCCTCCATGTAGTTCTTTGGGAATGTAAATCTAATTAAAGATCTAACATTGCACATTTAAAAAAAAAAGAAGTTAATCATGGTAAAGCATTAATCCCAAGCTCATATACTTCAGACCACATGATAGAAAAAATTACTGGAAATGTGTTCTTTTTCTTTTGAGATGAGCAAGCTGTGCGCTGTCAATAAGCTTTTAACTGAGAACTTATATTAGTAGAACTCATAACTCGCTTTTTTGCAAGCAGCAGTTTCACAAAGGAAGCTCCAGATATTTAATGTGTCCCTGGAAATTTTCTGTAGCTTTTGAACTACAACATTGTTTAAAGAAAACTTGTGCAATACTGTAGATGGTGAACATAACCCCTCTGATTATTAAGTTTATGTAACCACAGTGTAGTTGCAATTACACCATGTGACACACAGATTTCTATCGTGTCTGTCCAATATTTTCTCTCATGCAACATGTCAACACCCAAATCAAGTAACAATACACTTGTGAAACATCCTTAAGTAAAAGCAGTTGCTTTATACTAATTGTTTCAGGGAGGATACCTCTCTACTTACTGTGTTATCATGTGGGCAGCAGAAAATAGAAAATTCACTTCTAACTAACTGAACAGTTAATGAGAACAACTGAATTTGAACTGTTTAATGCAGCATCAAAGCATTTTGAAATAACCTCACATCATGAGACATGTGGAAAAGGAAGTTACTTATTAGCTTAGCATCAAACAAAGCGATCATTGTAGCTGTGGTTAACTTTCCCAGATAACTTTAAACTTGTGTTTCACCTGGGTTCTAGCATGGCATGTCAACTACAAATTATGGCTGATCACCAGTTTAGCCTCTGCGAAGATATTTTGTATTTATCCTACTAACACATTTTTAACCATTATACTGTCCTTGTTGAACATAAAAGGTGTCTTTATAAAATTTGAATTCAAACTGCTCAACCTCTAATCATTAGTTCATCTTTACTTTTTCTTTCAGGCAATACTTCCTGATTGAGAAACTGTGTGGTCTGTTTCAAACTGTAGACTTCACCGATAAAAATACTTGTTTTCCTCTTTCAGCTTTTATAGTTACAACCAGCCCATCATCCCTGCACCAAGAATAGAGACACGATTTGGAATTGCTGCCTTAAATAACTGGTTATTGATAGATAGCAAGAAAAATGTTGATTGGCTAGCGTGAAGCCAAACCATTACAATAAAACAGATAGAAGAGAAAACAGGTCTATTATTTACATGCGTTAATGTTAGGAGAAAATAAATGTCAAAAGATTGTGTTGCTGAATGCTGAGAGGAACCACATTAGGAACTGCAGCATATTTAAAAAGTCAAAATCACTAGAAAATGGTATGATACTGAACCATTTGTTGATGTCTTCCAGTTGTGTTCTTTTCATCAGTCACTAATTCCTTATATCTATTTTCTCTTGCATGGTTGCTACACAGTATTCACATCACCCCTTTCTCTCCCTGCCTCGTTTCACTTGTCATAAAGACCTCTTGGACAACACAAAATGAATGAATCAGAGATCAGAGCATGAGCTGTGAAAATACATGAAGGTTTCCCCCCCATTGGGCACTTTTCAGTAGCATACATACAGTTTTCTAATTATATTTGTCAGTGTGGGAGAGGAATAGGGGAGGCATTCATTTGTCCTTTGGCCTGATTTTCCGTCTCCTCCATGGGTCCTCTCTTCATCTCTCCCCGTCCAAGTGATTACAGCACACTTAAATGCCTAATTGGCTTTACTCCTTATTAGCAATACAACTACACAGGCCTTGGGATTCTCATGTGTGCAGCCATCTGTAGAGAAGAGACACCATTCAGATCTATCCATAATTCAAACCATAGTTATTCTTTCACTGGCAAGCCGGGCCCTTTGTTAGTGTTGTATGGTTCTTATCCTGGCCTGCAGGGCCCCTCTCTCTGCTGTCTTTTGATCATTACCTCACCTTTGTCCTGAATTAATAGAAACCTTACAGATAACACAAGCCATTATTATTCATTTGTTGCCCGAAGGTTTCTGATGATAAATCTTGGAGGAATTCAAACTGTATTTTTGGAAAGAGAAAAACACAGCATTTGTTTTAGACTTTCTGCATCATATTATATGCTTGACCATTATTTTTTGCTTACAGTAAAAAAAAAAGATTCTTCTGACAAGGGTGAATTGCATGGAAGCGAACAGGTTTGAAAAGGCGTTGGATAGTTGTGGAGAGTAACTGAGTATATCTACTCAAGTACAATTTTGAGGTACTTGTACTTTTTGGAGTATTAATATTCTATGCTGCTTTATACTTTAACTTCACTAAATGTTAAAGTCAATTATTGAACTAAACATGCAACAACCTTTAAAATGTGCATTTGTTGCTGCAAAAAGCTTTTTGTCATTAAGTCACTGATGTTCTTTTTATTTTCTCAAAAAGTGCAAAAATCCACCAGTGCTGTTAGAATAACTCGGCCTGCAAAAGATTTGCTAATCTTTTCTCCAAGTATCCTGCAAAATCCAGTTTACATTTCCATCATTCTCGCAGTCACATAGCTGATATGTTGATTTTTCAAGATAAAGTCAATTTATAGAAAGCTTCAGCTGAGAATATAGTTGAATTACTCCTAGTGCACTACCAGAATTTTTTTGATATTTGTTTTAGGAAAATAAGGTTTTAAGGATTTAATTGTAGCTGAAATAGTTTTTCTATAGTTTTCCATTTTCCACTGTTGAAGACTGACATTCCAGACAGTGCATAACGAAGCTAAACTACGGCATCATTAGTCTACATATAAAACTATGCAATAGGCCTGTGTTTGCTTCTGATACTTAAAAGTACATTTTGCTGACAGTACTTGTCTACTTTTAATTAAGTAAGACTCAGGCTTTTGCTTGTAAGTTTTTTCCCCTCCCAACATTTTGTCGTATTAGCTTTTACTTAAGTCAAGATCTTTACATGTCTTCCAGCACGGCACATCACCTATGTAAACATGGTGCAACAACAGCAGGCCCTCATGCTGGAGTGACATTAAAGAAAAGTCTGTATGTAAGTTTTTATTACTTTAGCTGTTTTTCCTGTGGTTTCAGAGTGTTTAGAAAATAGATACTATAACCGAAAACTAAAATCGATTATCTCAGTTGCAGTCACTCGCACTCTTTCTACAGGGAAGTACAGCCGTCACCTTGACAGTAGGAAGTTTATGTGATCTGAGGAAGCTCACTGAACTTTGGCACATGTGATGGATGGATTAACTCAGCCAGGTATATTAGAGTACACCGTTGCCGAGCTTCATTATCTGCGGCCATATCTCCACACAGAGGAGCCCGTCTTTCTGCCTGGGGTCTTCCTCAGCTGTAATAAGACAGCTCTGATAGTATCTAATGACAAGGCAGACACCCCGGATCCTGATGCCATTATCAAAAGTGGCCTCATCAATCAGACGGCAGTGTGACGGGGGATGTGTGTGTGATGACAGGAAAGATCGGTGATGAGAGGCTGGAGTGGAGGAAGAGGGTGGGATGATGGGTGGATTCGAGCTGCGTTGGGGTGGCAGGCAGGAAGAGGCGGGGAGTATGTGGCTATAATGAGGTGTCCCACCTTTTACCCCCGTCGACCTGGTAAGAGATGCTCTTATTGGGGGTGTGGCAGAGAGCAGAAGAACAACCCCCTCAGTCAGTTTACACACTCGGATAAATCACTCTTCACCTTACAGCTGTTCACCACAAAAACGGATTTAACGCCATCACTTTATTTTCAGCTAATACCATCTCTAGTGTTCACAAAACGGTGTCTAGCAAAAGAGTTCTGCATTGTAACGTCCTTAACCGACACTCATTTCACAACAATTAAGGATTTCCATTTTTGCACAACAGGTGTCATTTTGTTTTATGAAATCAATGCAGGATTGAGAAACTGGTATCAGTAAACTGTGCACACATGAATTGTTCAGTTGAATTGCGTATTTTCCATAGTCCTGCATTCTTTCAGTTTAAGGACATATTGCATCTTAGCTCAAAGGCACACTTGTGTTGCTCAAGCACAGGAAATTTCCAACATGCTGAATGAACTCTCAAGCACTTTGGAGGAAGGGGTTGAGTTTACGCTCACGCGGATTAACATGTTTGGAAATTCTAACTCTCTCCATCTGACATCTTTGTGTGAGAAGAAAAGCAGAGGAACCTTTGACAACGACATTTTTCACATGATCAGGGCCAGAAGAAAAAGTGCCTTTGAAAGGCAGTGAAGCCCAGGGAAATTGTTTGTTGACCACACAACAACCGTCGTATTGCGGCTGTCAGGCCTACGTGGCATGAGGAATTCCTTTGGGAAACAGATTAATAGTTCATTTTCATGGCAGTTGCACTGAGAATGAAAGCGAGAAAAAACAGAGAGGGAGAGGTGAGTGAGGAAAAACAAAAAAAAAAAAGCAGGCATGTTTGAAACAGACTTCATTTCATCATTTTTTTTCCCATTTTTAATTGGAATTAGAAATAAATAATACAAAGAATATTCATGTTCATTGTGTAACCATATGCAAATGCTTGGCTTTCAGATAAAGACTGGTCTGCATTTCCACTGGGGTTGCTTCGAATAGACGTTTTGTCTTCCCAACTTGACTACAATGTCATCCGGAATGCGCTCTCACCGACAAGGAAGTTTAGGAGGACTGCCGCCCCGTCCCTGCTTTCCCATAATCTGTTTTATTTTATCAGGGAATTGCTGCAGAAACAACGGTCTTCCTTTTTCAGAAATGTTTTGCATGCCTTTCCTGAATATATTTGAATTAGCAAATAAAAACATGTTTATGCCTACGCCAAAATGACCCATGAGAATTTGCCAGACTTTCTTTATTATAATATGCAAAGTCCTTTTTTAGTTAGTGTAAAATGGAACAACTCGAGTGTAGTTTCAACAAAAGGAACCTGGGTCATGAAATAGAATTCTGCTTTAAATGATGCTGTAAAAAAATGAATCCTTTAACAGAATTATCACATTTTCATTAAGTTTACTCTTGTGTATTCAATAGATATTAGGTGATAAATTAGACAATGATTTGTTTTCCTTGCTCTAAAATGGATTTGCAGCATTTAGGAATAGCACCAAATAATTTGCTGATAATCTGTGTGCTTGTGAAAGGGCAGAGACAGCACATTCTTTTACAGGTTGTGCTAAGTATTCATTTGGAACTTGAACATTAGTCCTTATTTGTTGCCGGTGTCACACTTTATAGCCTTGGGAACACGCTCAACAAACACTAACAAATCACTTTCCTGGGCCACAGTAGGTAACCCTACGGTAAGTAGCGCAAACTTTTGTCTTTTCCCAAAGTTTTTACACCAGTAATTGTTCTAAGTGCAGGTATCAATCAAAGCCCTTGCCATTTACAGTACATTATCTCCTACATTAGCTCTCTTGAATTATGTGTGAGTGCAGGTGGAGACAATGTAAACACAACCTCTGCTAGAGTGTATGCATGTGCATGTTGAGTAGAAGGTGTGCACGCCGCTGCATACACCTTGTTAGCTCGTATCTATGCACGCCCATAGCTTTAGTGCCAGACAGAGGGCTGCTCCTCAATAGATCAAGACCTCACTAATGGCATATGATGCCGCAGCGGCCTCAAAATGAGCCATGTAAAAGAGTGACATTATCGATCGTGCCCGGTGAGTCGTGTGGCCTCCAAACACCTGCGATTTTAATGGCACGCTTACTTTTTCATGGTTGCGGGAATAAATCACAGTGTGGCTGTGCTGGATCAGGAGGCCCAAGCAGTGTGGCAGAGCGCTCCGTCACATTTTATATTGTGTTAATAATGTCAGATGTATGTGGGGGAGAGAGGGCCCTGCATGCATTCATCACCGGCTGCGAGGTATACGGGGAGACGACCGGACAGGGTGTCTAGCTGGGAGACAGACGCCTCCATTGAGCTTTCTGTCATTCCCCCACAGACTCAGACAGAGACTGCGAGGATCTATATAAGCACCGTGCGACACAGCATACAATCTGTCTGCTGGGCTCTGCCTGGGAAAAGCTGCTCTCAATAGCACTAAATTTGAGCCCAGCAAACATTCGTCAAGACATATGCTTTTATTCTTGCCATCACAGAGGTTAATGGGATTAATTCGCAATTTCAATCACTTTGAAATGTAACTATAAATAATTCATAGTCTCAGTGGAAAGCAAGACTTTTGTTCGTTTGCTCTTTGAAATCATTTTCTCCATTTCAGTTTGATAAATGACGCACAGAAGAAAAGAAAAAAACATATTGAAATGTGAAGGAAAAATCAAACTGCTGTCATTTTGGCTTCTTTGAAGAGAGGCCAGCCAGTAAGAGTGTTACATCTGCTCCTCTCACTGTTTAATGCTCTGTCAGAAAGGAGGGTCAGATCATCTTAGGATACACCTTCTGCTAAAGCTATTCCAGCACACCTTCCAGGTAAGGCACTTAATCAGGTCAGCATTACCTAGAATTTGCTGATACACTGATCCTGTTGATATGCTCTCTGACTAGAATCCAGACCAGTGTTCAACAATACACACAATTTTAAATATGATGGTTTGACATTCTTTTCTCTCAGCTATTATTCTTCCTTATCTTAGCTAGACCAAGACCCTTAATTTGTCCCAGCCTCTCCAACTCTTTACACCCAAAAAATAATGAGGGCTTTTCAAAAAGAGCTCTGCAGCATACATCATCCTAGGTGAACAACAGGTAGTAAGAAAAGCCGCACTGTACAATTATTACAACCTCTTGGAGCGATACCGTGTAATCCACAGGCACCCATCCCTGCAGGCACTTAAAGACTTTGACCCCTTGCACTCCCTTGCAATGTGGTTAATGCAGATTACAATGGTCTGACTACTGAGAGCCCTCCTCACAGCTGCTCCCACCTCTCCCAGTCCACACGGCTGTAATTTAGCAGGCCGGGCCACTAGCTCCCTTGTGGAAGCTTTGAGGCAAAGTCAATAGAAATTGGACGGAAACTTTGTTAAGAAGAAATAAAAATAATAATTAGGAAAAATACAGCCTTTTAGAGCCATGTGTGTCAGGGTGAGACGGAGAGGACAGGAGTAAGAGAGCACTGAGTGGAATCAAACAGGCAGCTCGGTTTGTCTGACGGGTGTTGGCACCTTCACACTTCCGTCTCCCTCTCTCGCTGCCAGTGACCTCATTTGAGCTAAAGCGGGATCAACTTCCATAACAACATCGAAGTTAGCCACATGGATGTCCGTTTATCATTCATCAGAAATGGTTTGTAGTTGTTCAAACCCTGAGTTATAGTTACATTGCAAAGCATGGTTGTTATAGTTACTTTTCATTGCTGTTTTGTTACCTTTGTAAAGTTGGTAAAGGGGCAGAATAGCAGCAAAAGGTTATTTTGGACAGTCTCCAAGCCACGGGATTTATTATGCCTTGTCATTGAATTGCTCTGTGTATTGAATATATTCACTCTAAACTAATTGACCAGTATGGTGAGAGGCGCTGAATTAGGCAAATGGGCCCAGGATGTGAAGTTGGACTTGATTTATTACTTTGAATGCAACTCAAATCAATGGCTCAGCTCCCCAAAACCATTGCATTTCCCAGCTGAAATCATTGTTATGCTTAAGAAAAGAGAGATTATGCGGGCTTAATGAGTTTCAGTGGTTGAATGTGTTTGCGTGCCATTCAGGGGCGAAATCATATTTAATGGCTGACACTCAGTTCATGGCAGGTCCTCCTTTTTCTCAGTGGCAGGTCACCTTCGTCACTGGGAAGGCCCTTTCAGAGGGGAGGGCCAAAGATAGGGTCCTACATTCATGAAAAGAGGAGCACAAACGCTGTGCATGAGAAATGAAATGGGAGAAAAGCAGTTGATTTGCACACAGCACTGCAGCTCAGCTTAGGGTTGGCTATAGGCCTCAGCCTGCTGACCTCACTGTGCCAGACTGGGACCTCACTTGCTCCGGAGACGCTTTTGTTTCTCCTGTTCAAGAAGAGCACTAATTTCATTTCAGTCTCGACAGACCAGTTGCCTTGGCTTCTAGGTGAAAAATGTTGCAGATCGCTAATAAATTAAGATGCTCTCTTTCTTCTCTCTCAGAACTGTTTGTCCCAGTGTCCCAAACTGAGCCCACAGTTATATTTTCACAACTGAAATCGCATTCATTTGCAAATCGACCCCCTTACAATTAATTCCCTTAGACTGAAATTCTAAGAGACTGATAAAAAAGCAAAGACCAGCTATAATTTGGCTTTGGCCTGACAACATTTCCCTAAATTCTTGTTTTCAGTCGGGTCAGTAGGGTTCTCTCTTTGTGTTACAAGTTCAAGCTACGGCTCACACAGTCACCAGTTCTGTCCCTCTTATTTTACTGCACACTGGAACCTTTATCACGGCATTCAGTGGTAGAAAATGGTGCCGATGTGTGAAAAACCAAGATTAAATTGTGGAATTAACAGTGACTATAGGATTTACTTGGCTGATTGGTTATGATTTAGTGAGTGCTTCAGGACGGTTAACCTCGAGTGTTGTTGCACCAACAAATACATTTCCATACACTGATCGATGCAGCTGCTGTAATTTGCCCCAGTGTCAATACTGATATGCTCCTATTAGGAACAATGCATTAGCATGAAGAGTTATGAGATTAACAGTCATTGGCTGACAAATGAAAAAAGGCCATCCCAGCTTATTCCACTTTAATAAGCACTGGATATACTTTATTGATTATTCACTGCTAATATGCAGTAGCTAAAATCAATATGTAGTCCAGCTCTCATTTCAATATAAATCCAATTATTGCTATTGCTAAAGCTGAAGGAATTAGCAAGGAAATGGACTGCAGTGTTATTTTCATTTGCCTTTATATGATGACCTCAACACTATTCTTTGTTACACATTTACATATAGATATATTCTTAGTAAATAATGTCCTGTTTTATAGAAATGCACATATGCCTTCACAATGAACAGATGATGATGTCATGAGTCTTTGTTTACTTGTTGAGCTCGGTGCAGGTTATTAGCTGATTTAGTCTGATTTAAAGCTTTCATGAGTAGTCAACTGTAGTGTGCTCTGATTCTGACAGCGACTTACATAAAGCGAAAAGAAATATTCTTCTACATTCCTCAGTAGAATTCTTTTAAATCCCCCTTAAGTCACTCTAATCACCTGGTTACACATACGGCTGTTTGGTTTTTCAAATCATCTCCAGTTAGAGGGAGAAGCGAGGGAGACAGAGAGAGACATCATTACTCTGTAATAAAGCATCCATATGGTGTAAATGTTGAGCTGGTGCAAATCCCTTCAGCTTAGCTGCAGAGCACGCTGGCAGGGAAGGTCAGGAGTCCATGCTTCTCACTGAAGCATATGTTTCTTTTTCTGCCATGTATATTTCTGAGTGGATGGCACGGATGGGAGCCTGTAGGACGATACAGAAAGATAACAACTCTGTGTTGGGATTAATCCTCAGATTCATGGCTGTGGCATTTTAAGTTTTCTTCAGCTCAGAATTTATTTCTACTCTAAGCATTAACAGGTAAATTAAGTGATATAAGTTTAAGAGCATAAGAACTGACACATCTAGAAAAACACTGAAAACAATTAATGCACCTTTAAACCCAATCAATGTATAACTTTTTACAACATTTAAAAAACCATCAGCCTTCTGTTGGAATCTAATTTACACACTCTTTTGTCTCCTGACGTATTGTAATGATATTAACACATAGATTACAATATGTAATTCAAGTAAACTGGAGAGAAAAGTTATAATCTTATATCTAATAACAATCCTTCCTTCCATGCTTAGTGCCATGGACAAACCTCATATTTTCATTCAGTTAGAATAGGTTCCCTTAGATATGAGGTGTATTCCTGAAAAAAAACCCACCTCCAACTGGAATCTGTTTTTAAGGGAACAACTCATGTCTCCCTTCTTTCCCTTTTAGGTGTAACAGAGTTGTGAATGACCCAGCTAAAGGTGTGTCTGTGCTTGCCCTTCAGCCTCTACATGTTTGTTACAGTGTGCCTGTGTGTTTGTCCTCAGCAGACCCTCAGAGCACACAGGTGTCTCTGTCAGTCTCTGTCCCTTTTCCTTTTGTTTGTTGTATTGTCTGAAGCAGGTTTAGATTTTATAAATCATTGAAATCACATGCTTCTTAAATTTACTGACTTATTTTCATTTGTTTATTTTTTTTTTTCAAACATTTCCAGGTCAAGTTTTGTCCACAGGGAAAACCCAAACAACACAACAACAGCTAAACCTCTTATTCATGACACCTGTAGTAGTTTTGTTAACATGACAATGGAACTGCATTATTACTGTTTAATGTCAAAGGTTGTGTAGTATTGTCTGCGATATTGAAATGTGTGAATACAGAAAAGTGTTTGTCACAACAGCAAGAAGAAATTTTGATTGACCACACATTACCAATGTTCAGAACAGCATTGTGCATTATGTTGTTTTGAGAATAGACACCATCAACGCTGTGAAACACTGAGACTGAGAGTAAAAGGGAAGAAAAACAACTAAACAGGAATGCTGTACTTTCTCCCCATCCCCCCGTCTGAAGTCTCGTACTTTGCCAAACCCTTTTAAAGTAGACAGTAGTCACCCTGGTCCTGAAGTCTCTGCCCCTAATTACAGAGCAGCTGTAATTACAGAACCTGGATGGAGAGAGAACGAGAGGAAAACCTAAATCCAGCTATTGTAAATTTAGATGACTGCCTTTTGATGATACCTGTTTTTTCAGCAATGAGAAGTGCAAATAATCCCATCAAAGTGAACAATGGCTACACACCTGCCTCCTACACTTCTGCCCAATTACATGCAGCTAAACATTAGGTCTGCCTGCCTCCTCGCTCTCAACACTGACCTTACATTTTCTACACACTTAAGGCGCTTCAGATTATGAGATTCTGTAACATTTCTCCTAATGAGAACTGTGAGATCAGCCTGTAAAATTCAACAGTGGCTTCGATCACCTGTTTTAATACTCAACAGAACTAGAGGACATCTTAGTAATGAACAATGATAGGCTAGAAATAACTCATCAATAATGTCACCTGTAACTGCTAACATTTAGGTTTTACATGGCTAATGTTTCCTCTCAGAGTGATGAAGTAATGTGTAACAGGCAGTTTAAAATACATTTTTTATTTTGAGCATGTGTGAAAAATTATTTCTTTTATTAAAGAATAATTTGTTAAATGTGGTAAAATATCAAAAGCTAGCATATTATCAATCATCCATCAAGTATGGATGTCAGGTTATTCATAAGTTGCTTAATTTGCATCCCCATAAGGAGTGTTGGTGTTAATGAGTTGACCCCAGGGGTCAAAGTTTAAGCTCTCTTCCAGTTGAGTTGTCAGCGCAGCAGGACCATTGTGTTCAGGAAGGCAGTTGTAGGTGGAGCTCAGTCTGTGTTTGTGTGTGTGCGGTGCGTGCGTTCGGCCTTGTGTGTGAGTGTGTCATAGAAAAAGAGACTTTTATTTTTGTGCATATGCTTATAAGTGTGATTATGTGTGAAAGTTTACGTGTGTGTGCGTGTGTGTGTGTGTGTGTGTGCGTGTGTGTGTGTTTTGAGGTAAGGGTCACCAAGACTAAACGTGCCACTTATAAAGACCCCTGAGGCCAGTGTGGTAGCATCGACCCAGTCAAGTGTTTCTCAGATCTCCCACCACACCCACACTATCCACTGCATACAGTGGTTTCAACTAATGCTCTTCTTACTTTCCCTTTTTTTTCTTCAAATCTTTGTCTCACTTGCGCTTTGGGTCACATGATGGAAAATTCAATTTTACATGCAAACAAGTGAATTGAAGTCCAGAGAGCATCATCTTTATCTTTTCTTAAGAATAAAACAATTATCTATGGTTATTAATCAGAATGCTATATTTTTAATAGTTGTTTGATCCATCCATCCATCCATTATCTATACACCGCTTAATCCTCTGTAGGGTCGCGGGGGGACTTTAGCCCATCCCACTCGACTCAGGGTGAAGGCAGGGGACACCCTGGACAGTTCGCCAGCCTATCACAGGGCAGTTGTTTCATTATTTGTTTATTAATTTTAAAGTAATTCCTGGGTTAAGCCTCCTTCACCTGTAATATTTTACTCTGTAAAGGTAGTGTTCTCTACCAGCCCCCTTGAAAGGCCCCCACACTGCTAATCTGGTTCAGACTGAGTTAAATTGTCAAGTGAAAGTGGCTGTTGAGTGTTGAGATATGCCAGCCGACCCTCAAATGTCTCAGATACCCCTACCCCCATCCCCATACTCATATATATAAGTTTAAAGAATGAGTTGTTACACTCTGAGAGGAGGAATAAGCTGTAATTTGGCTGCCTTTGTCTTAGTTTCCCGTCATCGCTGAAAAGGTCGTAAAACCTGTAAACAAATTGTCCTCCTGCCCCCCGTAGGAGTGGTCTGGCCAGCAGCACCTCCTCAAAGGGGCTGAACATTATTGGGGGGCAGCCGGCTCTGTGTTGCGCTGTTTTTCTGTTGAGGCAGTAGTCATCACTGACCCTGCAGAGTACAGCTGCTTCACCTACAAAAAGAACTCAACATTTTATGAGTCAGCTTTACAGTTTAGTCCAGCAGTAGCTTAACAGGTTAAAACAAATTCTCCTGGTAGTCATTCATCAGATTTTCAGATTTACCAAATGGCAGTCATCTTTTTTTTCTCCAAAATCTCATTTCTGTCATTAATTTTCTGGGCCCTGTCTGCAGCACCCTCTCCCTCTGATCCATTACCCACAGGCCATTAGGACCTGCTTAGAGTTTAGGCCTGCTTTTATTGAATGCTTTTTTACGCCTCTGCGTTTGAAGTGAACGCCGCTCAGCTGTCATTTCCTGCTCTGAGCGTTTGCCGCTCACGACGTGTGTAATTAAGCACTGTGCTGAGCGTCCCATTGAGTGACCGGCCACGCTACTGATGTTTAATACCCACAACCAGACACAACGCCTCATTGACAGTGCTATGGTTCAGTGCCTGTACAATTACCCTGCAGGCTTTACTTCACATCACCTTCACAGGTACAAAGTGCATCTGCCCATTTTTCTTCATGTCAATCCTGCCTCCATGTATTTATCAAAGCCAGCTGCTGAGGCACATTTCACTGCAGTGGACAAGTGGACTGTGTTGCATTGTCGACTGTTACGGTGTCTGACTAAAAGGAGCTTCAAAGTTCACTGTTGTAATTATCTTTTTCAAAGTGTTAACGTGTGTGTTTGTGTTTGTGTGGATGCACGTTTGTGTGTTTTATAGGTGCTGAAGGTTAAAGTGTTTAGGCTGTGCACATCTCATTGAAGACAGATGTGTCTCATGCACATGCCGCCCTGCGCTACCTTCTTCCTTTCACAACACAGAGGATGTTATAATCGAGTGCAATCATTACACAATCTGCCCGATTGCAAAAGCAATAGTTTAAAAAAAGAAAAATAAAACGTGACTGTGTAACCTGTCTCTTCCTCTCTCTGGTTGTGATTATTGAAAGACTAGATGGGCTCTCTGGCACATTAATTTCATAGCTCTATGAATTTACTGCTGAGGCCTCAGGCTGAAAGAGACTTTTCAAACAAAGGTCAAAGTAGAGGACTTAAGTAGGTCTGGGTTGTGTGTCACAGCTGGAAATAAGGCCCTGGGATTTTTAGTAGTTTACGGGCCCGTTGTGAGGTTGATAATGTGCATTGTGGGAGTATATTCCACTGAGGAAGAGGTTAAAGAGTATGGGAGGAGTTAAGCAGCTTGGCCTTCATGTGAAGAGCTTTAATGGTACAGCAAATTATTCAAACAATATAACAGACGAGACTTGCTCCATCATCAAATGAATGAAGTAACGAGAGTAGAGAGCTTACTAGGAAAACTTTGTTGAGTCATAAATGGCAAATACATTTATTAAGTGTATATATTTGCTTTTTGTTGCACACAAAACCCAAAAACCTATAAACTCACTCCCACCCACATTCATGCAAACAAGGCCATAGTGTTTCATAGATTTAACAGTGTATTGTTTCTTTGTCAGCCAGAAGCCAGTGTGTGTAACTGTTTCTGTCATGGCTGACAATTTGATAGTTTTTCACACTTTGGTTTGCCAAGGCTTCCCATTTTTCTCCACTCCCCATTTCCGCACTAAAGCCAACTGAGGTTTACAAATATTGAGCCTTAATCCTTGGGCCTCAGACAGCAGGGCCTGCTGTGTGGTGCTCAACAAATGACTGAGTGTTCATGAGCGAAATTAGTTCAGGGAGGCCTCTGTTTCCTCTCTATGTTGATATAGGGGCAAATAAAAAGCTGCAGTTGGAGTGCTGGTCCAGCCAGTTTGTGAGGACCTCAGTGAGCTCAACAGCCACTGAAATAAAGCTAAAGGCTCGCTGTATGACAAGAATAAGTCTACTTTTTTTTTCTTTAAAGGCCCTGTCATGATGAAAGGTTTGACTTTTTTCAGTATTATAGTCTTGTGTTCAAGTAGAGCTGCTTTGATTTATTTGCAGCTCCGTCAGTTATGTGCAAAAGATGTGATGCTTAGGTTTTATTTCATTTATCATAACTTCTCTCCCACATGAAAGAGTTACATCACATCATTCTAATCTGCAACAATATAGTTATAGGACATGATATTCAAGTGATGGCCAGAAGGAGCTTTTCAGAATAAATGACACCCATATAATCAACTCAGGTAGTTAATTTTCTTTGGGTCGTATATTTATTGCTGTGTGATCCTCTATACAATAAATCCTAAATATGAAACGATTTACATCAAAGTAGCTTTTAAACTTACCCTAGACATAAGCTTTTTACATTAGGTCTCGAGCTTTTTGTGTATGTCTGGAAAAAAGAACAAATACATGTGTTTATTTCCTGTCATATGTGTATTGTAAAATATACAGCTGCCATAAACTTTTATGGTAGTTGCGTCCAGGTTACTGATTATGCGGATTTGATGCGTTTTCCTCAAAATTATCCCCAAAGAGCCCATAAGCAGATCAAAATAGTGCCCAAAGAAGTCTGGAACGTGCAGGTCTGCTGAAGTTTTGCACCCGTCTCACTTTCTGCTGTCTGACTGCATGCCGGCTCAACACAGAGACACAGTCAGTGAAATGATCCGTTTAGCTCACAGATAGTGAAGTGTTTAATTCTTACTGCATCTACACCACAGACGCACACAATCTTACATGTTCATACACACACACACACACACTCTGCCACCTTGCTTCAGCCGATGTTTCTGCGATACCCGGGTTCCTCCCCCATGTGAAACCATCTGTGGACTTTTATTTTGTTATTTGTTTGATTCAGGCATGGGATTCACGGCAAGGTTGCACACTGGGGGAGTTATGATGTTTTTGGTCTCCTGATACTGTATGTCCTGAACAATGTGTGCTCCGAAAATAAATATTAATCCATGCGCAGACTTTGTTCCCAGCCAGCCGCTGTGTGTGTGTGTGTGTGTGTGTCTGTGTGTTCTGGTGCACAGTGTGTGTTTCTGTTTCTGGATCAGGCCCAGCTCCAGCCCCATTATCTCTCTGTGTCTTTGTATGTGCTGATTTATTTCAACAGTGCTCTTTTGGCCAAGCGCTGGGTGCCTCCTCTTTGTCAGCTCCTGTGTGAACGCAGAAGCCTTTGACCACCTTTGACAGTGTGAATATTTTAGCACCTTTTAATATGCAGCCTGAACTTTTATGTAAAGATGAGGAGTGGTGGGGGGGAGTCTGATGGGAGGGGCAGAGAAAGGCGGGGGTTCGTGGGTAGGGGGTGTTGTGAGTAAATGTTGCAGGATGTGACATTGATGGTGTCAAGCAGCAGAGTCACAATAATTATGAAATATACATATATTTTTAACTTTCAGATTATCCAAAGTGTAATTTATACATATAAAGTGTCAAAGCTCATCCTTTCACTCTGTGTTACTACATCACTGTTGCTTTAAGAGACGCCAAGTTTTGCCTTGAAATTTGGCATAATTCCCACAGAGGCAGATCTTTCTCCCTTTGATGTATTTTTCTTGTTTTTTGTAATGAATCAGTACAGTTGTACACGCAGTACTGTTGACTGTACATTCTCTTCTCTGGCCAGAATAACACAGAGCTTCCCAGAGCTGGCAGGTGTTCATGTAACTCTGTTATCTTTTAATGCAGAAATATCACAGAATTTTCACCAATACAAAATTGGAAACTGTTTATGCTAAGATTCTGGGAATGGTCGGTTGCAGTATCTATCAGTCTCCAGAATTGTTTCCATGAATCCCTATTTGTGTCTCCATCGGAATGAGGGCAAAAGAAGATTAGCTAACACAACAAAAGTTTGCTGTGAAACTCTTCTACGCCAGTATTTGCATTGGTTTTCATATTTTACAAATGTGTAAAGAAAATCCGGATTCATTCACGGAGTTGTTTTTGTTTTACCCTGACTGTGTGTTTATTCAGCGTGCGTGATATCGGAAATAATTTCCCAGAACTGTATATTTGTCTGTTCTCCTACACATTCAAATAAAAAAAATACGAAAAAAATCCTGTTGGTGTTTTCAGAACTTTGACCTCACAAACACGCATACATGGCACCCCTCTGCGAGGAATCAAAGTTCAGCAATTGGGTCTTTGATTTCTAGGAAGCAGCAGTCGGAGTGTTGGTCCTGCCTGTCGCTGAGCGGCGGTTTGGGGCCAACAGCAGCACTCATCTCCACAGTTATTATTCTGACAGTGTTTGCACAGCCTTGCTGACATATGTTTCACAACTTGAGACGGTTCTGTTTTAATCTGCCGGACGCTTTAATATGTGGACACAGTCACTGGTTGGATTTATTAATCCAGCTGGTGTTTTTTTGATGAGAGCCCCTCTCCTCCTCCCTCGTTGCCCTCTTGTCTCCTTCGCTTCCCCTCCCTTCCCCTTTTGTCCTTAAAGTTGACTTCAGCATCAAACCTGTTTCATGGACGGTCTTAACCAAAGGTGGGAGGACGATAGCTGGCAGGTTTATTTTACTCGATTTTAACTTGCATTTGTGAGTTTTTACACCACACATTTTAGACTGGCACCACGGGGCAAGAACTTTGCCCCACTTTCCTCAGTATGTATGCAAACATGAACTGATGTTCGATGTTTGGCAGACTTGCCAGCCTGTCAGTCCACCACTAGAATGGTTACGGCCACAACGAGACAAAGTATAACAGACAGATACTGTGGAGATTATAGGGAGACAGACAGAAGACCTCTCCAACCAGACAAGATGGACATGGGAGGGAGTGTGTAGCAGATTTGTATGAGAAGTAGAGGGGGGAGCGGTTGTGTCATGGCAGGGGTAGACCAATGGAGCGGAGAGGCCCTCATGCCCCCGCTGATCACAACAGGGGATTAATTATGTCAGCATAATAAGTACAAATGGTGATCTGAACGTGGAATTAGCCCCCTGAGCAGAGGCTGCTGCAGCGCGCAATGGAGAGGAAGAGTGGGTGGTAATGGAGGGGGGGATTGTCCCAATTTGTCCCAGTCTGTCTGTCTATGCAGGCACAGGGGTGGAACCTCGGGTGGGGTAGGTTGTTGTCTGTCGAGCTGGCAGGCTGACTGGCTGGCAAGCTCGCTGAAATGACTGCCTGGGTGGGTGGTGGGGAGGCCTGGTCTGTCATTTCTGTTATGATTTGCATGGATGTCAGTCTCAGTGGCAGCGGGACAAGGCTCTTGCTGAGCTGGATGTGCTCTCTCAGTTCAAAGTCCTATTTTTTTCCCACCATCCTCTGTCTCAGCCTGTGTCCAGTTCAACAGCTTGGAGTCAAGTTCTGCTTTGGTTAATGTATTAATAACTGCAGTTACCCTGTAGTTTGATTGTACATTTCTCAGTAGTATTCTAATACTCTCCTCCCGAAACAACACAGCAGGTCTTTCCTGTCTTGTTGTGGGTGAGGAGTCCAAGTTTTGGTTACAACTCTGTTTCAGATCCAGGTCAGGCTGCCCCAAAACTCAGCCCAGAGGCAACATGACCAGCAGTATACAGTATTTATCCTCAGCCTCCCTGTTGTAATAGCTGTTGTCCCTGCTGGCTCTTTGCCTTCAGCACTTCCCCTTGACCGCCTCTCTGTCAATGCCACACATTCTCTTTGCAAAAATGCAAACAAACTATGGAGTCCTGCATGGTGGGCTATGCTGGAAAACCCAAGGGAAACACAACAGTGGAGAGTCAGATTTGTTATTGTAGATTGACTTTACTACAAAGACTGGTAGTGAATGACGGCAAAACAGAAAGTGAACATGTGTTTTCAAGTGGGACCTGATGTGTTTACGAGTATTTTGGGTTACAATATGGTAACACATATATAGTATACTGCATGTTCCCAAGACCCAAGAAAAAAGATTGAAAAAGAATAAAAGTATTCTAACTATGGAAAAAAACAATAAATACATGCAATACACGCATACAGTACATGCACACAGTTTACATTCAGTAGGTCAAAAATATCTAACGTTTTTTAACTGACTGTGTGTAAAGATGGGAGAACTCTACATGACACTCAGTGTGTAGGTTCCAGCTGTCAAGGTTTTGAAAGGTCCTGACTCCTTCTACCTCCTATCTAGCCTAAAAAACAGCAAAGAGGGGAGCATGAGTGGAGCTCAAATGGACTATGCAAATGTCTCTGTGTCGTGGACTGTTGTATGACAGCACCCACCTATCATCCTAAGTGACCAAACTTTAAGCTTAAATACAATTTAAATAGGTGATTCACATTAATATTCATTTCCTGTACAGTTTTTATGAATAGGGAAATTATCTACATAGACCATAACCAGTTTTTAGGCTCTATAGCTAAGATACGGTGGCCATTTGAGAAACTGCAGTTTTGGGTGCTTCTGTATTGGCTTTATTTTTCAACCCTGGAGGTTGCCTCTTGTGTTGCCCCTGAAAATCTGGGTATGAGACTCCTTCTTATTGCCACCAGTAACCACAGGGGCCACTAAAACAAATATTCGGAAAGGTTTTGAAAACATAGGCAATGGAGCATCTGACAAATTTAAAAATTACACTTCTTTGATAAATTGATTTTACTACAGTTTTTATGTTAAGAAACCCAACTTTTTTTCAAGTTTTTATGCTATCTGTTTGTAGTTGTTAATATATAGAAGAATCAACAAAAGTTGATTTACAAAATAAATATTCTTTCATCTCCACTGGAAGTTGTTGTGTGGCTCACTTCATGGACACACATGAGGCTGTGTTTACAGGAGTGGCAGACCCCAGAGCCAATTTGCTTTGAGTAAGTCTATGAAGCTTACAGCGGCTGGTCTAGATAATGATTCCTCCTCTACTGCGGCGAAGCTGCTGATGGGGGAGGTCATATGCAGACTCAGGCCTCATAAATCCTGGCTGTATGATGAGCACTCTGCGTATGACTTATGGAGCACAAAGGCGGCCAGTTAAGACAGCCTCTCGTAAACATGTGGCATGGCCGCCCTGACGGCGCTGTCAATTTTCATATTTCATCAGTTATTGGGGCAGGAGTGCTGAGTTTTATCTCCAGCAGGCTCTCGTTAAGGAGGGCTCTTGAGCTGCTGGTGGCTTGTACTGATGAAAAGCAACATAGAGAGACCAAGGAAATGAATTCATCTAATTATTTTTAAATTAAGTGGAACATCATGACATTACAGTAAATAAGCATCTTGATTTTAACAATAGTGACATTTCCTTTTCTTGTTCAAATGCTTAATACATAATCTTGGCTACACTTTCAAGTACTAACCTGCCTTGCCCAAGTTATTCTAGTTCATTCCGAATGAATATTTAATCCAGACTTCACTTTATCAACTGCAACAGTCATTTAGAGGATGTCTGCAATATATATATATATGCATTTTGATTCTGTCTGTCAGTATTTTTGACCAACAACACCAGACCCCTTACGTTGTTTTCACAAAACTGGGAGTTGTTGAAGTGGAGATGTCTCTGTAAATAGTGAAATCTGTATTACTATGATGGGTGTATTTGTATTTGTATTTTTACATATGAAATATGTGCTTCAATACTTCAAACACAAATAATGTTGATGTTGTAGAGTTAACAAGTAAGCAATATGTTTGGGTGTGTAGACAGGCTTTTAAGGGGAAATAGGTTCAGATTCTATTCAGACTCCATCAGAACACTGACAACTACAGACATCAGTCAAACTGTTTCTAGTCATGCCACTGCTTGTGTTAAATGTAGATGTGCTAACTGTGTTACAATTGCACCAGCAATGATGACTTCTTATTGCTGGTTTTACCTTGTTGGATTATTTCCTGAATCAGATTTGACCTGAGTCATGTGAACATGCTGATGTAACTACTATGTTTCACACTTCACATACTATAATGTTGTGAGTTCCACCAATATTATATCAAACATGTAATCCCTGTTAATGTGTGGCCATACCACAACTAAGAATTAAAAACCTTTTTTTTTTCATACTTTGTCCCCTCTCAGACTGGTGTTGACGAGGACCACCCCATAAGCCTCGGTGTTTGAAAGGTGCTCCGACTGACCCTAACAATTTGGGCCATGTCAGAATCCCAGACCTTGACCTGCCTTATTGCTTCCTGCATCTGTGAGCTGTCATAATGTTTTGACTCATATGTGTATATTTCCCAGCCTTGGAGAAAAGCTGCTACTTGGTCGCAAAGACACCATAAACTGAATTTAGCAAAGCTCACTTTACAAAATACCTTCAATCTGCATGCAGAGACACAATAAAGTAATCTGTAAAATGGTAATCTGTAAAACACCCTGCAAAAACTGAGCTGCATTTTTAGGTCTCAGCTTTTGTTGTTTTTCTGTGCTGCTTAGAGGAGAGAAGATTCCATTGAATTATAAAGGATTGTCTATTGTCCCCAAACCAACAACAACAGGTGTGCGCACTACCCTGTTTATACTACAGAAGCTGTCTGCACACACTGACATGATCACATGTTTTTAGGGCTGTGACTAACGGGTATTTTCATTAACAATTAATACGCAGGTTAACATCTCAGTTAATCATTTGCTCTACAAAACAACTTTGTTGAGAAGCCTTGTTTTTGCGTGAAAAAGAATCCATCATCAAAAACAACAAACTGGAATGTAAACCACATATAAAGTTAAAGTCCCACCCAGAGTTGCATTTGCCAGGAGAGTTACAATAAACCTTATTTGGCCCACAGCACACTTTTTCCTCAAATATGCCAAATCATTTTGAAACAAAAATTCCACATCAGTTTGAGGGCAGCGTGCTGCTGCTGAATGCCCCTGCCTGGCTAGCCATGAGTGATGAGGCACACTGACTCACTCCCCTCCCCCCAGGTGAGTAAGAATCCATGTCACTTACTGGAACACACTCTCCAAAAAACACAAAGGAGGCCTTACACAAACACACACACACTCATGTTCAATACATACCCATGTAAATCATGCTGGACTTTACTGATGACTCAGAAGGTGGTTTTCTTCTCTACATCCCCCCATACTTCACCATCACTGCCCCCTGACGCCCAAAATAACCTGTGTCCGCACTGGACCAGGTGCTCTTTAAACACAGTGAAAAGGATTAAAATAACAAATGAACATTCATAGCCGAGGTTGTCATCGCTGTGATCAGTGAGAAGGCTTTTGTGTACACGGACATAAAAGATGATGTCAGCTTTGCTATTATTCTATGACGAGCTGCCCTGCAAAAAATATCAGTCATTTAATCTTTTGGAGGAAATTACTCAAATAAATGAAACCACTTAATCACACTTTCCATATTCTTTAAGACATTGTGTGAATTAATGGACTTTTGCCAACAAAGTATTGTATTATCAACTCTAGTTTTTTCCAACACTTTAATAACTCTAATAAGTATTAGTGCATTAGAGGATGTCAGACTTCTATGGATACAGTTCCATAATGATAATTAGGTGAGATTTCATGCAGGCTCACTGAGACAAAAGTAGGGTATCAAAATGCCTCTTGGCGATCCACTTACAAAGGCACACATTGTGCCTCAGAGAGAAGAACATACAGTAAGACCATTTCCTCTTATTGACGCTCTTGGCAAGTCTAATATTTACAGAAATGTTATGGCTTGACAACCCACAATTAAACCTGTCATAACAGAGCCCATCCAAAAGGGAGACAGGAAGGAGGAGATGCAAGGAATGATGTCAGCTTGGCGGAGAGGAGATGGGGCACGGAGGCATGTAAAACAGCTGTTCTCGGATTGTCTGCGGTTCAGTGGAATATTAAATGTGCCATGTGTTTGTCGTGTTATCAAAATCACAATGTTATTGAGTTGGTGAGCACACACAAAATTTGACCTGATTAATTGGTGCCTCTCATTCTAAAAGGCGATTACACAACACAGGATTTACACACTGAAACATGCCCTCAGTTGTAGACGGCAAATACTTTGTTATTGCAGACCAAACAAACACAGTGATGTAGCATTGGGAGTTTCATCTCCTACCTCTGTTCCATACTACACTGACTATACTATACTCTTTTAGTTGTTTAATGAAGCCTCAAAGCCATAAGAAGAAAAGATTGAAATGGACTTTTTCCAGTGCCATTGCATCTTCTGTTTCAAAACGGCGTCTGACTGATCGGATCAGAAACTCTATCTCTTATGAAATGGCATTTGTCTTCAGCTATCAATCTGTCTGTTTCACCGCTTTGAAGTTGATCCACGTTTTAAACAAAGCAGAGCTCACTGAAACAAAACGCGGGGGAGTAGAGGGCAGAAAAGAAATCTCCTTGCAATACATGTCTGAATTATTACAGGGATGTAAGTATGTAACCCTAGCCAAAGATGTGGAGTGCTTTTGGAGTCTGTGTAAATGGATCTAGTCAGAGGTGAAGAGAAAACAAGTCTGACCCCGTGCACTGTGCACTGGGGAGGTCAGCCTGTCTGTTTGGTTTTCTGAGTCTGGACCATGTGCTCTATTTGAAAAGGGGACGGGCCATGCTGACGTTGTAAATTACAAGGCAGGCTTGGTTCGTGGAGGCTGCCAGTATGTGTGTGTGTGTGTGTGTGTGTGCGTGCCCCACAGTTTGTGCGTGCATGTGTAAATGTGCCTGTACAAGTATGTAGTGGTGTCATTGGTCACCCAATGACTTCATCTTATCCCAGACAA
Source organism: Dascyllus trimaculatus (assembly GCA_024666655.1). Classification (NCBI taxonomy): domain Eukaryota; kingdom Metazoa; phylum Chordata; class Actinopteri; family Pomacentridae; genus Dascyllus; species Dascyllus trimaculatus. The sequence continues at coordinate 10,811,649 of CM045445.1, read as the reverse complement.
CTGGCTCACCAGAGCTTCTCTGACCTCCATACTGTCCTGCCAGCCTCAGGCAAACAGAACAGAGTCCAACTCCAACGCTGTCTGATTCACAAATATGATTCAACACGGAGATGACGGGGCCCCTTAAATGCCATTTACCGGGCCCTGGCATGGCGATAATTGAAAATGTCAGTAAAAGTGCTTAGGAGAAATTCCAGCAGGATTATCGCCCCAGTAACATGGACAGACAGAGGGCTTGTCTCTGGAGAGCACAAAAGAACTTGTCTCCATATCATAAAACCTGCACTGTTCCCCTGCTTTTTTAATGAAAGTGCTGCTTTGCCAATCCTGGGAGGGGAGTTAGAGTAACATCTTGTTTTTTTGGTGGGAGTTGGTGATGTGTGTGTGTGTGTGTGTGTGTGTGTGTGTGTGTGTTGGAGGTGGGAGGAGAGGCGGGGGCAGGAGGGGAGGTGTTGTTGGGGCAGTTTCCCTCCTCTCTCTTTTTCGAAAGCCAGTGTTGTCGGTGCATCATATAAAAGAAGATATACAAGCAATTCACATGCAAATGTTGAGGGTGATTTAGAAAAGAGGGGGAGAAAGGGGAAATGTGCTATTGAAAGCCAGTGGAGGGATGGGGGGGTAGGTGGGTGGGAGGTGGCTGGGGGAGATGCTGTGGGGGGGGTGTGTGTGGGGGGGGTCGCATTAAGCGTTGGAGAGGGAGGTGTGAGGTGGCGGTGCTGTGAAACAGAGAGACATTTGTGTAATCTGGCTTTATGTATCACCACTTCTGAATAATAACATGAAAAAAGAGACTTACCTCATCTGCCTGGTAGAGCCAAGGCATAAATAAAAGGGCAGAACAATGGAATTACTATTACCCCAGCCTCTGTGCCGAAGCTACATCACCAGTATTCTTTGGAGCCACTGGCAAGAAGATTAATGTTTTGTTAAATATCAGTGTGGGAGCATGTGAAGAGGGGAGAGGGGAGGAGGAAGAGGGTTGCTTACTGGGTCTTCTAAACTTAGTCAGCCCTGGCTCTCTTTGTAATTATGGTGTGTTGCCACGGATGAGTCCCACACTCTCCCTTCCTCAGTGTTGGTCGAGCGCTGTTATGGTATCAGATGCATGTATTTGTCGAGAGGATTATGGGTAATGTTCCGTGGCGTCTGATTGGACATGTGTGGCTTGCTGCGCTCTGTTTTCGTGATGCATTCCTTGGCTCGCAGCCCTCATGGCAAAATGTTCTGTGTTGCCATCTAATTGCACTTAGACTGGCTCCTCTCTGTCAGGACGCTGCCTTGTCTCTTTCTGTCATTTGCCTATCAGCTTTTGAAAAATTTTGGAGGGATGTTGGCTTTAAAAGTGATGATAAAGGGGCTGTCTAACAGTTATTGGACTGGGGTGGGGGGTTTAAATCCTAAATATGCTTTTAATTAAAAAAAACTTAAATCATACAAATTAGTAAAAGATTTTTAGAAAAGCAAGACTTTATGATGGTGTACTCTAATTTAGGCCTTCATATGTTTGTGGAACACCACTTTTCACTATAGTCTCAAGTGCCTAAATTTTAATATATGTATGCCAAACATAGCAAGAGACTGAACCATAATTTTTATCAACACATTTAAGTTTTTTAGACTTTTTCTTGTGGCTCACAAAGTGAAGTAGGAAACAACTTGTGGAAAGGAAAACATTTAGTAACATGGGAAAAATAAATCCACAGACAGTATTGTTGTTTTTACATATGGCAAAGTGCAACGTTAAAACCTTATGTGCACACTAATGCCATCATTTGTGACTTCTTGATTCATTTTTTTTATGAATCCCATAACAGTGTCCTGAAATATAAATTTGGAGTGACTCTTCTCTCCCTAAAAGTTACAACCCCCTCCTAAGCCAAAAGAAAATATACATAACCCTCCCCTTTTTTGGCCTGCCCTCTCCCACTGATGACTTGTGTTCACTCCTGAAGTGCTTAGTATTCCCAACTCTGTATTGTTTAATTTAGAGGCTCCGTCTTTCTTTATTATTTATTCTACATTTAAGCAGTTTTAAGCCTTCATTTATCCAACAATAACTGAGTCATCACACATGCTATTTTTTTATTAGCACCGTGCTTCACTGTTGCATCCATTTTCCCATTTCAGACTGTCCAGTACAACCACAGACCTACTGTTGACCACAGAGCAGCACTGCAGTGGTTTGGGGTTTAGTTTCTTATTCAATAGCACCTCAGCAGTATTTGAACAGGCACATTTCCAGTCATTTGCACACTTCTCTAACCTCGGGGGCTGCTGCGGTCTCCCATGCGTTAAATATCATAAGAACACAGAATTTACACAGACCACAAAAACCGACAGTCAACAGGAGAAGCTGTTTACATAACTAAAAGTCCTAGGTAACATTGACATATCCCAGCTATCATGTTCGGGTTCCTCATAATCAGGATGTGGTGTTTAACGCGGCAATATTTCTTTTTACTTGATTTTGTTTTTTTTCATCTAAATTGCCATCAGCACCAGCCACAAAACCCTTTTGCGCTTTTCTGACGCAAATGTGAGTCACATTTAGTCAGGTAATGACTCTCTCCTCTTGTAAAACATAAACAATATACATGTGAAAGCACCCACACACAAAACACACACAGACGCACACAAAAGCGACAGTTCTTTTCAGAGAAAGAGGCCTCTGTAATTTCAATTTTAATGGCATTTGCATGTGTGTGTGTGTGTGTGTGTGTGTGTGTGCTCGTTTGTGTATGTTCGCGACCTGACCAGACATCCTACCCCCGTGTTAGTAACAGGGCTGAAAGGGGGGTAGTGCACCCACAATATTACACACCCTCATAAATCTATGGCCCCTGTAGCATTTATGTCGGAGCCTTGTGATCTAGAGTGATAGGCATGTCCGGACACAACTGCCCTCCCTCCTGTGCCTCGGCTCTTTTCTCTGTAGCGTGTATGAAAGAAACAAAAGGTCAGGGGTGAACCTGGTCGCATGACAACGGGCTGACAGGCTCAGTTGCTAAGGGGATAGGTGACAGGGTGGCACGGACGTGGGGTGACAAGGTGATGGCATGAGGTGACAGAAAAGTTACCAGGTGAGGACGGAGGTGAGTGACGGCATCTGACCGACTCGGCCGCATCGTGTTCTCTCGCTCTCCTTCTTTGTCTGTCTTTCTTACTGTCATCCTTTCTCCATCCCTCCACCTCTCATGTCTTAGCCGCACCAGCAGTCACACTCCATCACACCTTTGAACTCTTTCTATCCGACTTTGACAGCAAATGTGTGTGTGGGCTTTTTTGTTTGCCTTGGCGTGTGCGCGTGAATGTGTGCGTGCACGTGCATGAGCTTGTGTGCAAACATGGAAGTACTTGTGTACTTACACATGTCATGTGCTCAATCCCATGTATTTGTGGCAGCTTTTGCTCCATTTCGACTTTTGTTAACTGACTTTTTTTTGCTTCTCCTCACACTCTTTCTTTTGCCCTTTTGAGCTACATTCTATATGCACATGTGTGTATGTGTGTGTGTGTGTTTCACAGCAGTTAACATCCTTCCTGTTTGCTCTCTTAGCTCTGAGTCACAGCCGTGACGTGCTGAAGCAGCCGAGGGGGAGGCATACATACTCCTGTTGGCAGTTGAGGAGAACCAGGGGGAGGAAATGAAAGGTACTCCCCTCATTTCATACACCAGCAACCTCACACACTGACTCAGCAGCCAGCCGTGGTAAATGTGTGTGTCTGTGTGTGTGTTTGTGCTTATGGCCTGAAAGTGCTTACATGTGTATGTCTACGCATTGGTCTACATATTAAACTTTCTAAGAATAACTTTGCATTGTTGCACAAATTGTTTGAGATCAGCGGTCATATTTGCACAATCTGCAGTGGAGCGGTGTGTTCCCAGAGTATCAGGGAGATATTATTCAGCAGGGCACTGGAGAGGATTTGACCTGTCTGGCCCTTCACACACCCAACATCTTGTTCAGTGCAGCTCCTCCTTGCCAGAGAGGTGAGGGGAGACACAATAGCCACACTCATTGACCGGGTTAATAAGTATTCTGTCTTGGTCCCAGTCAGATGCTCTTTACCTTCTAATACACTGTCTGTGTGTTTCGGTCTTCAAAGCAGCACAGTGACCTCATGTCTGCCTCACACAGCTTTTGTAAACTAATGAATGACAGGGGCCAGGGATTCTGCTGCCTGGTGGAAACATGCGTATGTGTGTGTGGGAGTGTGTGTCTGTCTGTGAATTTGCACATATATAACTTCTTCCCCCTCCATCATTCCCATCCCATCTACCTTGTTCTGTGTGTTTACAGGGTGTAGTTTGTATGAGTGGATAACTGTAGGAGAACAGTAGTGTGTATGTGTGTAGCAGACAAGTAGGTGTGTGTTGGTTCCCGCGGCTGCCTTTTCGCTCTGGGTCATATTGGGCATGTCACTCTGCACTTTGTGTTGGATTGTTGCATGAGCTTGTTTTGGCAAAAACAGACATTCGTATTGTGGTAAATTCACTAAGCAGCTTTTCTGAATTTCCTGGTATGAATCAGATAACACAACAGAAATGTCTGATGTGTTTTAAAAAAGAGAAGCTAAATAAGTATTTAGAAGCACATTATTGTAAAATACCATTACATTTTTTTTCCAAATGCAATCAGCTGATGGCTGACTTTTCTGCAATGTTAAGTAATTTATTAGTTTATTATTGCTTCTGTAATTTACCCGCCCCGCTCCACTGGCTTTCTCAGCCTTTGATCCAAGGAGCATTGAAAATAATCATCCTTCACCATGAATGAACTCATCACCCAGATGTTCCCTTTCCTTGCTTTTCATTCTTCACCGAATATATTTTGTGCATAAACTCTCTTTTCCCAACCTTCCCAGTGTGCAGTTCAGTCTAGTTTGGGTGACGGGAAAGCATATTCTTAAATGTCTTGGAGGTTTTAAGACACATAACAAAGTGGTTCTGGGTGCATATCACATGGGTGGATATAACTTGAGCACGCCTGCAAAAAAAGAGAAAAAAATGCAGAAAAATAAATCGTTAAAAGAATTATAATAAACAGCAAAAGTAGATATTGTCTTGCGATGGCTTCACACCATCTTGAAAACTGTATGTTCTGTGATCCATAAGTACACATCTGTCATTACTACCTTGTTTTGATTACATTAGAAGTCAGTATTCATGAAACTACTAAACTCATCTTCGAACTTGTCATCTGTAAAAATATTGCATGTAATAAAAATGTGTTCACATACATCCAAACAGAAAGACAGGCATTTAAATGTCTGCTAAGGTACTCCAAACCACCTTTGTGTTAGTTCCTGCGAAAGTAGGTGTCTCCAGCACTGCGTTTTCCCATGATAACAAACACACGCAAACACACAGACAGATTCACAAGGTGAAAACAATACCAGCCACCCTGTTGCAGCTAAATCCAAAATCCCACTCTAGACAATTTTAGTCTCTAATCACAATGTCAGTACTGATTGATGATTTAGTATGTTTAGGAAATGCAGGTTTGAATTTTCATAATAGATTTTGACCAGTCCTGCTTTCTTGCTGCTCTTGTCATGTAATGGTCCTTGTAGGAAAAGGACCCAGATGTTTATTCCCTGAAAAAAGTAAACAAGAATCCATCTTTCCACTCTGATGGCCATGTTCCAAATATTGTTGCTATTTTGTACAATTATTGTGCTATTCAATGGATACTGGTATGTTTTGAGAACCTGCCATTACCGACCTACTGTGGAACCTGCTGGTAATAAAAGAAAAGACGTAGCCTACAGCCACTTCCATCTCAACTGCTGTTGAAAGGTGTTTCTTCAGGTCTTGGCAATCTGACCTGGCAACCATCAGGTGTCCTGGCTTGCCCAGCTGGTTTGCTCTCCAGACCCAGAGGAGAGTACTAATGCATGAGGGACATAAGCCATCAGTGTCAAGGGAGGGAGCCGATGCCATGTCCTGCTGCCACGTGTTGTTTGTTTACAGGAAGGTGCCACTTGGCTGTGTGTGTGTGTGTGTTGTTGTGTGTGTTGCTAAGAGCCACAGGCCTGGATGGAGAGATACGGACTCCTTCATCCCTAATGACTATTGAGTGTGTCTCACAAGATGACAGCGTGATGAGAGCACCTGGCTGGCACTCGGCACGGTCCTACGCTACTCCCTCATGTTGTTAGAAGCCAAAAGGAATGGTTTATGAATGTGTATGCATGTGCAGCCCTCAGTGAATAGCCATGAATCAAGAGGTCATGTGATCTGCTCTCTAATTGTCATGTTTAAGTCTCTTCAAAAGAGGAGATGGAAAATTCCAAACCTTGTAGGTCATGCACTCAGCCCACCAGACCTTTTTGTTTGCTCATGCACAACTGAAAAAAGGTAACAGTCTATGTTTACATAATTTTATAGCTTTTTTTGTCGGGCACGAAGAAGAAAAACAACATTCGCCTGCAGGTTAGTCAGGGATTTATGTCATGTTTGGACAAGTATGAACAATCCATCTTTACACAGGGTCTTAATTTCCCTGAAAATATCACTATTATTCCTCAGACAGGGATGTGTGCCGAAATCAGACATTTCATGTGTTGTTTCAGCACAAAGTAGTATAATTCATCCATTTAACAATACAGTCTCTAATATTTGTTTCAAATTTATAAGAACTTCTTAACAGAGGCGTACAGCAACAACTGTAAAGAAAGCTGTGAGAGACGAAAACATCATTTGTTCTCATTTTCATACAGCAGCCCACACTGTTGTTTGTTCCAGGTTTTATTCCAGTAATCATACTTGTCAGAGCCCCTCCACACCTCCATAGTATGGGTGGGACACCTCACAATTACTTATCTGCATTTTGTTGAGACGTTTATAATTCCCACAACCTAATACAGGAGCATCGACTCAAATTACAGGCTTTAAGTTACGCACTGAGAACTTATTTATTGTGGCACCTTCTCTTTCTTTGCCGGTGTCAGTCGACTACAAAACCTAATTAGTGCTTTCAGCTAGACACCCATTAGCTGAAACCCGATCCTTGGCCTGGTGGAGAAAAATAATTATGACATTCTTCTTATAAATCATTGGTTATGTCCTGAGCCCTTTCAATGGAAATATGATTTCCCACTACAAATTGTCCGACCTGTTTTATGTTCTCCAACACATAATTAAAGCCGTGGTGTGTGAGAGGAAGTAATTTTGTTCAAAGGCTTTTGGCAACAGCGGTGCTATGTCTTTTCTGCTTGTTTAGAGAACAGCTACTGGCAAACCTGGACATGTGAGCTGTGTAATGGATTAGGAACAACAGCAGCAACATGTGTGAATAACCTGCATTTGTCAGTCAGCCAAGAGACATGGGAAATGAAATACATCATGGAGTGGCAGGGGTGATCTACAGGTCATCAGGTACAGCAAGGGCCACTGGCAAACCACTTTCTGACTGGGGAAAAATGTGTCCACACATTAGAGCTGCTGGGGCCAAACAAGTCTGCTTTATTCTCCTGGGGAGGTTGGCTTTAAACCACAAGTAGCCATGCATGACCTAGTGAGCCCAGCCTCACTGTATGAATACCATAAAAGACAAAATGTCCAAGGGTGAACTTACATATGCTGGACGTGGATTACGACAGCCTCAAGCCTGTTTTTTGTAGGGCTAATTATATTGTAATTGATGACGCGTGGTTGACGTACTCATAAACTTTGTTCACACTTGCATGGCCCACTACTGTCATCAAAACATATGTATTGTTGGTAACACATGTAACTAAATCTGACTTTGCTTTTCTGTTTTTTTCCACATAAAATATTGTATCTGGGCCTCTGTGTTGCTAGCCAACATCTGTGTAAACAGGAAGAGGTTTTACAAGACTGAGCCAACAATCTTGAAATCTTGACAGTTTTTGAATGAGGTAGAAAAAAAATAACTGATTGCTTTTAGTTTTCTAATATTCAAACTGCGTCTCCTCTACTTTTTCTCCCTAGCATGGGCTGAAAATGTCTTTCTGTCACCACAAACAGACCCTAACACTTCACTGCTGTCTTTTTGCCCCTCAGTTTCACCTGACTTCTTCTCGTCTCTGTGTTTTCTGAGCAGTTAGTCACATTTCTTCAGTTCTTCCCCCAAGACGCTGTTTTTCACATCTTTAGAGGTCCTCTTTAGGTTTTAAACACTTGAGAAAGTAAATGTGCCCGGTTAGTAGATCGAGAACGGGTTCCAACTCAAGAGGAATCATTTAGGAAGTGTAATTTAAGTTTGGCTTGTCGGTTCCTAACCAAATTTAACTTGCACGAGTTTCTGTAAATTCCTAGTCTACACTGTATCTACTACTGTGCCTATGCACCGTTAGTCATACAAACTAAACGCATATGTTTTTCTGTCTTCCTTTTTTCTGTTTTTTTTTTTTGTCTTGATAAATTGGGAGTTTAGCCTTATTCTCAGTTAACCTACAGCTGTTGCTGAGTCACTTGTTTAGCAGGGGAACAGCAGAAACTTTGTAATTGTCCTAATATAGCAAGTGCTGCTACAAAGCACTTTACAAGGATGAAATCGGACTCTGCTATTGTTACAGTAAATAAGCCAAAGTAAACCCCAAAATACTCAATAAACAAGAAAAGAGACTGCTATCTAGTTATCTAGTTGTGTGTCTGTTGCAAATATTTATCTGTGATAAGTAGTGTTTCAATAAACTCTTCTCTGAGAAAAGCCGGAGGACGCTATAGTAACAATAGATGAACAAGGACTCATTATTTCTCCCCTTTGACAGTGAACACAACATGCAGACTTTCAGTAACTATCATGTTTACTGAGGCTTGTGACAGACAATTGCAGAAACGTTACTACGCTTATAGCAACACTTTTCTGTAACTGCGGCAATGTGCTGGCATTTCTCTCACACTCCGAGAGAAACCTTCTTCACAACAAACCCTGTAGTCTTTATCACCACCTTTATTAAAGGGGATATGCAGTCAGGCTGTGGGTGTGTAACCTGACTGGTTACAAGACATAGTAACTATATTTAGTGATATAATTTTTAAGTGTTAGTTTGCCTTAATAGACAAAAAATCTTACTTAAATCCAGTAACCCTCATCTATCTATCTATCTATCTATCTATCTATCTATCTATCTATCTATCTATCTATCTATCTATCTATCTATCTATCTATCTATCTATCTATCTATCTATCTATCTATCTATCTATCTATCTATTCTCCATATGTTCAAAGATAAGTGGCACTTGAGGATACTTGGGTTTAACCCTGCTTATTGTTGTAGTGGACGGGCTAATCTCCTTCATACTTGTAATCCTCCTGAAGCAGGAACATTAAGTTATAGTGTGTTGTTTATCTATGCCCTTCCAGGCATGGAAAGGTTGGATTGTTAGCCTGCCTGTGAGTGAGTGTGTGTGTGTGTGTGCGCGTGCGTGCGTGCGTGCATGTATGCACTGTAGGAGGAAGTACAAACCTTTAGCAACGTCAGTCGGCCAAATACATGGCTGTCTGAGTGCCTTCCAGAGGTCATAGGGCAAATCTTGTGGTAATCTGCTAATCCAATTGGCCTGCCGTATTCACATGATCTGCCAGGCTGCAGGACAGCCATCTTCTGTTCAGACACCCACGCACACACATACGTGGGCAAACGCATACATGCACGCACACACGCCTGCTGTCCGCACCCTTCTCTCGCGACAGTCTTTGACTCCATGACACCGGCCTGTTTGATTCCACTTAGGCTCGAAGCAGATTAGTGAAGGTGACTCCTGAGGGGGAATTCCGCTGCATAATTGGCAGAATTTATAAACCAATTAAAGGCACATTCTAAAGAGCGCTATTCTGCAGCTATTATTAACTCCTTGTGATGGGATAAGCGGAGGCCCACTGATGCATGCGTGCACACTTCCTATCATACATATAACTGTACCACTGTGCCTCTGTGCTATTTGAGGTTAATATGATCCCAATCCAGTGGTCATCAACAAAAGGGTTCCTGTGTAGGTAAACTCTGACTGACCCTGTTCATGCTTCAAAGTCATACTTGTGGACAGAACAGCAGCATTTTCTGTCTGATAACCAGCATGTTGGAACATGAAAGAAAGTTACCTGCCTTTTATGATTTACCATGAAGGCATAAATGTACTTAATCACATCATAGCAGACTTTTTTTTTACATATTCAGGAATGTACACTACATGTAGCTAGCTTTAGGATGCTTTAATATTGCACTTAGCTGGACCTAATCATTATAACAGAGTCTCTAATTATTAGCCCACCCTGCCCCCCTGTCTGTGCTATCATGCCATGCAGTATATGAAAAGAAAGTACTGACAACATGTGGTTCCCATGCAAACAAAAGATAACAACCACATCAGGGCTGGCAGGCTGCACTCTGAGTGTGTGTCGTGCTCTGTAGCACCAAAGCTGAGGCTTAGGAAGGGACTGGATCCCATTTCCCAGGCTGAAGCAGGACCTGAGGGCAGTGTGTGGAAACTGAACTAATTGCAGGATATTGGTCCTTGGATGATTAGAGGAGGACATGGAATGCCTGGTCTGTGATGCAAGCAGACCAAGGTGAGACTAATGACGGATGCATTTTTTTATGTCCTCAGATAAGTCTATATCCTGCAGTGGAGGCCTGCAGTGCTGTGACAGGGAGGGCAGGGGTAGCAAGGCTCTGGTTAAAGGAGTACACACATGTATAACCAGATCCTACTGACGCCAGCTTTGCCTGCGTCACTTTTAAATTATTTTTTTTGAGGGAAAGAACACTTTTTTTTTAAACTTTTAGACAGAGAGTTTGTTTTGTCACTTGACAGGACATTCCACCACAGCTACTGTACAAGGAGTTTAAAAACGGTTTGCCATCATTTCTTTGAATGGAGTGAGTGCCAGCTCTTGTGATACAAAAGGAGGCTCTCACTTTAAAAGCTTGTTGTATTAAGGCTTGTTTGTACCCTTCATTGTTGGCAGCTTTCTACCAGTCTGCCCCCTGTGTCTCCAGGAGGTTGTCTGTCTTAAGGGCTGGAAAAAAACACTTACATGTGTCATGTCTTCCAACAATGTTGAAGCACAACAAAGGTGGAAGAAAAAATGGTTTATGCAATTGTTAATTAAATGTTGGGATAACAGTGCAAACTTCTTCTCCTGTCAGTGGGGTGTGACGACACACCAGTATTGATGTTTGTATGTATGCATACTTTAGATATGGTAGTTTTGTACATAATCCACTGCTACTATCTATCTGTTTGACACTTCAACACAGAAGCAACATATAGTGTAGGTATGGTACTGGTGTAATTAATTGGCCAAAAAGAGATGGAATGCACAGTGAACAAAGTTAAAGATGAATTTGACTCATGGCTTCTTTTTCAGATTTTCGTTTGATATTAAGATATTATGATATTTTGTTATGATACAAAAAGCATAAAAGAAACTGTTGTGTCAAGGATGAAAAATGAGAGCTTGGGAGAATAGGTTCAAATTGTACTTAGTTTCTGAACTCTGTACATAGCCATGTAATCGCAAAGACAATGGTGAGACTGGTGAAATACATTAGTGATGTTGTTGAAATGGGCCTCCTCATGCGTCAGAAAAGATGGGGGGGTGACACTTTTCAGGACTGTTTGTCCATATAATCACTATTTCTACACTTAAGTCCAGTTTTAGCTTTGTTTTCTGCTTGGTCATGGTTTGGCTTAGGGGAAAATACCCTCAGACTTTAACAAAAATACTGGAATGCAGTATCCCCAATAGGCAGTGAAAGTGCCTCTGTGGTCCTAAAACTGTCTGTACCTGTATATGTGTTTTTAGCCAAAAAAACTACTTTGTCAACATGCTTGACCATCAAAAAATGTAAAAATACTACGTTTAATCTAGTGATGCTCTAATAACAAGCATTACCTGACTTTGAGTTTGTCAGCTGTATCTTCGGCAAACTTCCTAAGCTCCATTAAAGACCAGGACAAAGCTGCAGTACTAAACTCTGTCATGGTATGTGAAATGCAAATATCAAACAGAAATAATGTGATAACAGAGCCTTCCAGATGAAGGCTTAGATTACGGTCAAAAGTCAGAATCTGCCAGTAGTGCAGATTCTCTTTGAGGAGGTACAGGGGAAGCTGTGATCTGCCTTTTGATTCTGTTTTACTGAGGCATTTTATTTTAGATAACAACATTTATGTATGCTAACATGTTTTGTTCACAATGTTATGGGCTGATGTGAGATCATCCAAGAGTAAAATCTTCTTCTAATTTATCTATTTAGGCATAAACTTATAAATTATTATCATTATTAGAGGTTTGAGGCTATTTAAGGTTTTCAAAAGACTTCATGTTGAGGATAGTTTTTCCTCTGTTCATGTCCATGTGTGGGGTTACCATACTTTTGCCATTTCTGTGATTTCTGGAATCAAACAATCCAGCATTCACACCCACCTCACTGGGTAAGAAAGATGGAACTGAACTTCTCTTTTGCTGCTTTTCCCAACTGTTATGTAACTGTTTATTGCACTGTTCATTTGTACAACTGAGTACAGCAGTGGGAGTGTCTTCCTGGAGGAATGGTGTTACATTATCCCCATATTCAAACAATATCACGCCTCCACTTTCTCTGAGACAGCTGGCCTTTCATGCCATCGAGTATGGCCGCCCAGCTAAACAAAAAAACTTTGCACAAACTTGTACACATCGTACAAACCACCGCTGACACCGAACGGCGGAACCACGTGTACGCCGAAGTCTGTTTTCTGAAACAGAACAGTAGCAGCTATGACATGTAATTCAGTTAATAATACAGAAAACTACATATGTGCTACTCCTTGTCTTTTATTATAGATGTCTCAAGCCACAAGCAACAAGTGGTAATTATTTTCCTTTTGTATGATACAGCTGGCCCAACTCCTCAGCTATGCTTCACTCAATTGTTTGTGTCCAGAAATGTTGGCCACACTGGGCAGGAGGCATTTTGGAACCAGTGAAGTGTTGCAGTCCCTCTGTGCAGACATCAACCCTTTGATTCTGTGTCTGCGTTTAGTCGCCCCCTTTGTTTGCAGTGTTTGTTTGATGTTACTTTAGCAGAAAGAGACAGACACCATTGAGTAGTGGGAGTGCTGTTCTGCTGCGTGCCATTCACGCCTGCTGTAGAGCGCGCAGAGTCAAACACAACAAGGGTAGGCCATTGTTTACCAGTGGAACTAATCACCCTGATGGCACCTCCATAAATCCCCCTCCCTGTTGACAGTGATTGGAGTGTACCTATGTGTGACCATGGACAATACAAATGCGCCAAAGGCAAATAGAATGGGGGTGCACTGAGGCAATATTTAGCTTGGCCAGATGGCCAGTTGCATGCAGCAGGCTTCTTGGCCCTCCACATCTGCTCCTTGTGATGTGCCAGCAGAGTGTCTCAGCTTTACTTTTTAGGGCCTTCCAGTGTGCCCGGATTTGTCCCACTACACAATGATGTCTCCCCACTTTAACCTGTCCGCTGGAGGATCCCTTCCCACACTCAAGCAGTCTTCTGTTTTTTCCTCCACAGGGGCAAGCTCTTTGTATTTTGAGAGACGCTTCGGTGTGGGCCCCAGTCAAAACTTCTCTGCTCTAATTTCTCTATTTCCTCGTCCTGGAACATGATCAGATTCAGACTTGTGGTGTGGTCTTGTTGCATCACCAGTCCACACACAGAAGCTTGCTTTTGCAGCTGTTTAATATAAATTCTCTTCAAATATCTTTGTCCAGATGGTTTATTTTTCCAAACAATACACAGGGCTGCATTCCTACTGAGCTCCGTCCCCACCCCTTTACTGTCTGTCTAAGTAGACAGCTTCACTTCAGAGGAGCAGAAAGACAGGCACTATCGCACAGAGTGTGCACAGATGGTCCAGTGACACTGCTGTCATACAAACAGGCTTCAATAAAAAAGATATATACACATGTATCGGTATGGATACATAAGCCATTCAATTTCAAAGGAGACTTGCACGTGGACCTACAGACTCCATGCATGAGGAGACAGATGTTCAGAGGCAGAAAGGAGGAAAAAAATGCATGTATATGGATTTTGGATTCAAATATGTTTATTTTAATAAGATACATACCCATTTGTCAGAGATCACAAGGTTTCTAAATGATTTCCAGATGAGAAACCATTGTTGTGTTAATGTTACTGATATTCAGTGGTGGAGTGTGTGCATAGTAAGCCCATTTAACATTTAGTCAGTAGCCGTAGTAGCAACTGTAGATATCCACAACTGCTTTTTGTCTGGTTAGAATTCCAAACCAACATATCAATACTATAAGTTTGACTAGTAACGGTTTTGATTAAAGATCCGTACTGTTCATTTCTTACTAGATCAAATGCTAATTCCTGATATCAGCAATTGATTTCTTACTAGTGGAAATGTCAATTGTAGATATCTCTAACTAAGTACACGTAGTCAACTTAAACCATTAACTTCTATTCAAATTGAGTTACAGACGTCTATAATACTTTTGTTACGGCATATAAGTTGGCATACATGTACTATAATTTTGTAATTTTGACTAGTTGCAATTCAAAGAAAAACAGAAAGAAAGAAATCTACAATTCATTTCTCACTAGTCAAAACGGGTGTCGCCAGTAGTAACAATTAAAATGTTTCTAGTTATGTTCACTGTAGATATTTACAATTCTTCTTACATCACAGACAAACATTTTTACTAATTAAACTTACTGATGAAATTGTAACTTGAAAGACTGTTATTTCAAATATTTTGCATGGCAGATATATGAAATGCAATTGTAACCACTGAAAACTCTATTCATGCAAGCAACAGCAAGATATATTCAGTGCCGTTTATAGTTCAAATTGAAATTTAGATACATAAAAAATAATTTTTACCAATGAAAATGTAATTGTAGATATGTTCAATGATACATATCCAGAATGTGCAAATATGGGCAGCATGTCCAAAATGGTTTGTTGATATGTCAGACATAATAACAACAACTGAAATGAAAAAGTTTGAAATTCAGCTGTACATATCTGTAATTCTTACTACTGAAACAGGAATTGCTGATATCTAAAATCAAAGATGTAAGTTTGTTTTGACTAGTTTGACAACTTGAAATGTAATTTATGTGAATGTAACATGTCAAAATTGATTTATTTACAGATATCTTAAAATAACATTTCCCATCAAAATGTAATTCCCACTTGTGAAAAGTAAACTGCTACTAGTTAGTCCCACTGAACTCCACTTAAATGTTGAAGGGACTCACCATACTTATGTGCTCTCACTGCGAACAACACAGAAAATTCTGCCAAGTACAGAAATGAAATGCTGTTTTGGCAGCAGGGTGTCATCTGTAAAAGTGTCCAATAGCAAGAGGCTGAATCCATGCTCAGCCATGAGTTGTAATCTAACAATTACAGCAATATTGCAAATTATCTACTACATAGAACATATATTTTGTCATTAACAAGGTTTGTTTGTTTTCTTTCTCCTCCTCTGTGGTTTAAAACTTTTTAAACTGAACGTCTGTGGGCATTGTTAATTTAACATTAGAATCAAAAAGTTCTCTGCTAATTGTGAGCAATAAGACTCTGGGTGACTTACTCCTACTCCCAGGTGTAAAGAGTAAAGGTAACTTTTAAGAGCAGCTGATCACATGTATGCTCAAAGAGTGTGAAATCTTCAAATGTGTAAGTGGAGAAAACTGGGTGAATTGGACACAAAAATCTCCTTTGGTAGATAAAGTACAGTAGAATGAAGTGAAGGATTTGGTTCTGTTTCTCAAAATTTTATGTTGAGCAGTTTCATAATTACAGATTCTGGGTCTTGCAAAATTGGCTACTCTAACTGAACAAATAAAAATATATAGCAATGCACATTTAAATTTCTTTATTGACAGTCAAGGTGAGCCACCCATGTCATATGTACAGCACGAAAACAAATACTGACATACATAATTTGGTAATTTGTTAGAAGCATTATTATGTCATTATGGTTGGGATTCCTTCTTGGGCTTGAAGAGACAATATTATGAATTCCAACAACTTGTTGGACTTTTTTTTGTAGTGTAGGTTGTAGCCCGACCCCCACCTTCACCTCTCCCCAGGCCTTGCTGCCACATCCACTGCACATCCTCTGCTCCCTTCCGGGCCCCAAGCTCTGGAGCCTCACAAAGGAGCCCTAACAAGAGAGAAGAAAGAGCCAGTGCCACTTGGACGGGATTACATCCTAGTAAGATTCTTCAGTCCTCTTGGCCAGCCGCCCCTTAACCCTCCCCTTCCCTGATTAGAAAGTGAGCAGGGAAAGGCTGGCTGGATATAGAAAAAGGGTCCACACATGTCCAGTGAAGTGTTGCACTGTTGTATGGAGTGGACTTGCTGAGAGTCGTGTTAGTCCGGTCTTATCAAAAATCCTGCCATTGAAGTAATTGTAAAGAACATGACTTATTTTGGAGCACATGTGCACTGTTTATCAGAATTACTTGTTTAATACATTCTAAAGCAATACATTTATAAATCAAATACTGGTAATCCTTTTAATAAATAAACTATAGATGTTATGTTTTTTTAATGTAGTTTCCAGTCCAGTGTGAGCTGGAGCTTTTGTTCATGCTCTGACATGCCCGGAATAAAGGGCAATGACACCTCCGCTGTCATGTTTTACCTCATCCTTTCTGGTTCTGTAATACCTGCCTGCATGCTTCCTGTCCTCAGACGCCCCAGCATGCCCTGGCTGCTGACCTACATGTCCAACAATGTTTCCCAAAAATGGCATTCCCACACAACTAAGCTGCATTCTCAGTTGCATTTTGAGAGAAACATATTTTCTTCTGGTCTGGTAACAGTATGACATAATAGGAAACTTTCCCACTTTCAAAGAGCCACAGGGTCCTTATTATGATGTTGGAAGGGTGGGAGTAGAATGAGTCTAACACTGGACTTTTACCCTGGAGCTGGGGGGCTTGTGTAGGATCTTTTTTGTAAACCAAAGTTTCATTTTTTTTGTCACTGTTCTGTTAGGTTGCAAAAAATATGGTTTGTGTTCAAATACAACCACCTCACAGCATATTTGAAACTTCTCCTCCATTTTTGGGTTACAAGGGTGACAAGTGTCACGTTCTCTAACATACGATTGGCTGACTGAAAAGGAGTGATAATAAATGGAAAAGATATGTTGATTAGACACATATTTGTGATATGTCATAAACATAATCCTGGACAAAATAGGTTTCCCTCAAATTAACATGTAAATGTAGTTCGGTTGTATATGAACATAAGTTTTGGGAGACAGGGCTCATTTGTCTCATTCCTTGTTTCCTTTACTGTCTATATTACATTGCATTACTACTTTTCATGCTTTGAAAAAGCTCATTTCCATTTGTACTTTGCAAGAGATTAAAAATACATTTCGAGATTCAGCAACAGATCAGAGCGTTTGTCTCAAGGAATATTTTTTGCAGTGTACTTGTCTGTGATGTACAGCCGCTGAGGATGAGTGATGGCTTCTATGTCTGCCTCCCCCCTCCATCCTCTCCTTTTTTTAACACCACCTGAGCCCCATGGCCCCTCCAACAGTGGTGGAAGGGGTCAGGTGACAGGTGGACAAAAACCAGTAGCTTCAGAGTAAATGATGCATGCCCCAGGATCAGTAAATAAGAGGCAATGTGCCATTAAAGAAGAGCTGCCTGCATAGCTGCCATTCTTGCTGGTGGGGCAGTCGGGGGGTTGGTGTGGGTGGGGGGGGGGGTCACCTGGCTGGGCCCACCGTGATGAGTGTAGTGTGTGATGTTTGACTGCCATTCTACATTCATACATTTTATTAACTGACAGCAAGTAATGGCATTATATTGGAATTTAAATTTGTGAAATGATCCACATTCTTCAACATTTTTGAAACAGGTGTCAATACAGCCTCGAAAGTGCTTTTCTATACACATATGAATAGGTATGTGTGTGTTATTTGTGTTGAACTGGGAGAAGGGGCGGGCAGTTTGCAGACTGCTGAAACTCTCATAGGAGTGGTCAAGGGCCACAACACCAAAAAACCCCTGCGCCTGAGATAAATGGAAATAGCTTTGGGGTTGATAGCATAAACCAGATTATAGTTGTTTGTAGATGACGGCAGTAATAGCCGTTATTTTTTTTGTTGTGTTTCTTTTCTCACTTATCTCCCACAGACATTTCTGACATAGTGATTTCAGCTGCGAGGAAGGTTAAGTAATTTGACAAAATAAAACTGATGGATTGACCACCCCATCCACGTTTCTGGCTGCCATTAACAATTCCATTTTTATTTGCTGTTTCAGCCAGTGCAAGAGATGAGCTATTGTTGTTTATGAGAAAGCGGCGTAGTTTCGAGAATCCATGTCAGTGCAGCAACCTTAGAGCTGAGTGAGAGAGAGGGAGAAAAAGCGGGTGGGACAAGGGGGTGTTCTGGCTTCCCTCAGGAGCTCCAGCGTTCATTGGAGCCAGGGAGGCAGCTGCTTGCTCACCCAGCCAGGGCTCCCTTTAGCCAGGCCCCGCAGCACTTCTCAGCTCTCCTCTGGAGCTGGGCAGGGGACTGACGAGGCCTGGAACTCCTCCGTCTTGTACATCGCAGCCAGGGCAGCCGCCGCCAAGCCAGCCAGCCTGCCAGCCAGGCAGGCAAGCCCCCTCCCCAGCCGTAGCTCCCAGCCAGGCCCCTTTGTGGTGCTCCACTGCCCAGTAATTGATGCCTTGCACTGGGGATATATTTAATCACCATAACAAGGAGTCGGTAGGAATAAAATGATCTTGTAAAGGCGCTGCGAAGCTCTCTCTGAACAAGCTGGATCAGATTTGTGGGAAGCAGAGGCTGAGATCTGAGTGTGTGTGTGTGTGTATGTGATCATACATGAGTCTGTGCACTTCTGTTCCCTTGCCGTTGCACATGACTGTTTAGAAGACAAGCACCTACATCCTCCCTGTCTACCTCTGTGCCTCGACTCCACCCCAAAGACACGACTGCAGGCCAACAAATTTCATTACAACAGCCCTAAACTGCACAGTTTTAGAGCCTTCTAATTATTCCCCTCTCAGATGTGGTCGTGTTGAGAAAGGCCGTAAATCAACAGAAGTAGGAGCGCCAGGCCTGGAGCTGTGAGAAAACTGGAAACAAATGATCTGCCCCTTCCCCTGCTCTTTCCTTCTCCTACCCTCCCTCCCTCTAACACCTTACCTCACTGTCCATCTTTTTGACTTCCAGGGACACTGACAGATGCAGCTGAAGAACTGAAACAGGAGGATGTCTGGAGTGTGTGGTCCTGTGGGTAGAGAACCTTTGTTGGTACTCAGAATCCTCTACCTCTACAGGCATTAGCCCAGATGTGGACAGTTTTTAATTACCACTTTGTACTGAGCAGCTCCACTTTGAGGGTGCAGTGTGTTGCTAAAGGGCACCGGTAGCTGTGATGCAGTGTATGATGGTGGTGAGATGACCATCAGACGGCTGAATGGTACCTGGGACCAGGTCTGTCGGTCTGTCTGCTCTGCACTCTGTGACTGCCTGTAATCAGCTTCTTTAAAGGTTCCAGCCAGTAATTGCTCAGTATAGCCCCAAGATAGCAATCAAAGAGGAGAAAAGAATGCCACGCTCTCCCTCTCTGTGTCTCTCTTTCCTTTTGTTTCTATCTTTCTTTTTCTCTCCCCTTTTCTCCCCCAATCTGAATCTTTTTCTGCTGCTTTGCACTGTAAAGTAAAGCATCTTAGCATCTGTTTTTTAGTGTTGGAAGGAGGAAAATCAATTCAAATTGAACTAATGGCAAAATTGATATTGCTTTGAAGAATGTCCCTCCACCCCTCCCACTACCTCACCCCTCTCTCCCGTCTCTGTCCTGGTTGCATTTTTCCTCCGTTCTCTGTTCTCTTATCTTTCAACAATTACAAGAGCAGTCTAATGGCCCTTTCAAGTTGCCTGCCAGCTGTATTTGCAAAAAAATAACGTCTTCTTCTTCATCTGTGTGCAAGTGTAGCTGTGTTGAGGTTCATTCTCATGTAAGGATTGCTGATGCCTTTCCTCTGAAGTCATGATGAGGGCATTAGAGCTGTTTGTCTGGGCACGAGATGTGAGTGTATTCATGACTAGATCTCATGATGTTATGTCAAATCTGTCAACCATCATAAGGTACCAGGCAGCGTTTGATGTGGGATGAATTCCTGGTAACCAACGCTGCTAATTCAGCACTGAATGGCGAGTCCAAACCATTAGTTGATTAGCCAATAAGATGATTGTTGGAAAACAATTTATCAAGTGAATTACACATTTTCTGCTTATAGTTTTGCGAATGTTGCTGTTGCTCATCATCTTCAAATACAAACTACTGAGATTCTTTTGGGCTGCTGGCGACATGATTTCAAGACATTTCTTGTAATTAATGGAATTATTTTTGACAGTGCGTGGATTAAATGATTAATTAGCCCAAAGTTAATGTATATTTTATAAATCCGAATGTGTATTTGGGTTTTTAGACTGTAATGAACAGTCAGTATTCCTTGCTGTGCACAGATAATGTTCTGACAGTGTTCTCTGCTACTGCATAATTATGTGCCAATTCCCACAAAATCTATGTAGTACTGAAGTGTGATTTGTTTAGACTGTAATTTCTCCCCTTTGTGCATACATACATACATACATACATACATATATATATGTGTGTGTGTGTGTGTGTGTTTGTATGTATGTAAAATGTCATACAAATTTTATGTGTGTGCTTAATGTGTACTGTTGCTATAAACAGTATGGTGTCACCGGGTGAAGTCATCTGTTAAGTCTCATGAGAGGAGACACCTGCAGTTCAGCAGATGTCTCATCAATTATCACTGCCTGCTCTTCTCCAACCTCACATCACCCACTGTTCCTTCCTGGAAGGTGGCCCCAGCCTAATCAGACCAGCTTGTCCCTTTGATACAGTGCTCCAATCATTTCATTCTTAGTAATTTTCACTCTAATTTTTAAGTACTGTTGCAGAAACATGGCCTGAACCCTCTGAACCCTGCAGAGTTGAATGCTGTCATATATGACTTAGTCTGAGGGGCACATTGCTCAACTTAATGCCAGCTTAGCCTGTGCTGCACTGAATTCAAGGAGAGGAAAAATGAAGCAGTGTGTCCTCTCCTCTTAAGACTTAGAAGTTAACCTGCTTAAGAATAAGTCTTACGTGGGATATCAGGTGAGGATCGTCCAGCATGGGGGATCAAATCTCATCATCACCGAGCACGCAAGCTTAAACATGCTAATACATAGAGGAGGCACAGCAAGGGAGGGGAGCGACAGTGACAGAGGAGAGAGCTCAAACAGAGAGAGAGAGAAATAAAACAGGCTACAGATACTGGGAAGAGGAATGAAGGAGTCAAGGAGAATAGGGTATCAGTCTTGCAGCTCAGCTGAGACCGAGGAAGATAGAGAACGAGAGAGTGAGAGAGGGTTTGTCCAGGAGAGAGAGAGAGCGACACAGGCCAAGTGTTTGAAGTGGATCACTGTAGGCCAAACATCTGAAGAGGACAAGACTGCAAACATGTCACTCTGCAGCCTGCTTGTATTTAACAACAGATGTTTGGTCTCTCCATCTCTGGTAATGGTTCCACATCCAGGTTGGTCTGACCTAGTGAATGAATAATATATACATCTTTTTCTTTTAAACCCATTAAAAGGAGGTTTGCTGGCATGCACGACTGTTTTTAGAAGCCCTGATTTTCCCCCATCTCCCAGTTCTCCACTGTCTTATATCCACTAGCAAGACTGCAGTGTGTTGCCTGAGGGCACGTCAACAGTACTTGCTACGAAAAAGGAGACACATTAGTGATTCACTTTTCCCCACCCACTTTTTCCCAGACAGCCAACGAAGTCAAAGTGGCAATCTTCAGTCAACAGGCTCTTCCTTCTAAATACAGACAAGAAGAACTGTAATAAACCAGGAAAATATCTGTCCCTACTTTTTTCCCTTTTCCTCCATACGTTCTGGTCTGTCTTCAGAATGCTTGGCCACGCTTCCTCTTTAAGTGTGTAATTACTCTGCGGCTACAGCCGCCCATACATTCTCCCCACGTAGTGGCATCACTGGTGATGGGTTCCTAATTTATGGGTGCGGAAGGTTCAAAGTTTTAATAATATTTGCTTAATATCATGGCAGGCCTCGCCTCACCCAAGTGATGGATGAAGACTGGACCAAGCCATTGCAATTCTGAGCATGACAAGATACTGGCACTGAACAGCTTTATACCTCTGCACTCATTTATAGAGCCTGGCAGTGGCGTGAGAGCAGAGCCAAAGGACCTTCATGAATTATAGATATGAGGTTGAATGATTGGGACCGAGGCCATGTAAGCGATGGACAAACGAGGCAGGAAGTAGTTGGCTGATGCGCCGCTGTCCCTGTTGTCCTGCTTGGATGCTGCTGCTCTTGAATAGATTAATAGCATCTTGCATTTCTTGTGTCGGAGCAGTTCATTGGCAGTTAAATGCCAGGCCGCCATGACATGCTGTCAGCTGCTGATGAAAGCTGATGGCAAGTCAGATGTGTTTTTAAAGTACTTTTAACAAACAGACCCATTAGAGAAAGCTTTGAACACCTCAGAGCCTCGATAGAGAAACCTGCCTCACTTATTTTAAAAGTCTAAGTTTGTGTTTGTATGAAACTGTGTGACAGAAGAGTGCTGCAGTGATGGGACGTTGCTGAAATCACTTAAGGTCTATCGTACAGGTGTGCCAATAATATTAAGAAGTAGTGGTAGTTTTATAGCTACTACACGAGAAAGCACACAGATTATTTGACATACTGGGAAGAGGGGAAAAGGATGAGGTATACTTCCCCAGGGATAATTTTGCTACATGAAACGCTTAAATGATGGTAATGAATTTGCTTCGGTCTATTGCTGCTTTGTCAAATAATTTACTAGACTAGAAAATGTGGAGAAAAATGATTCTCTCAGACCTCAAGAGGACATTTTCAGCTCACTGTTTTGCCCAGCATGGTAAAAACCCAAGATTATTGTGGTTAAAATGAAACAAAACAGATAAAACTTTGCATGTGCTGACACTTGAGAAGCATACAACTTGTGTGTGTTTGGTATATGTGCCTCTAAAAAAAAGCATTTCAGTACTTACCTAATTATTTCAGCTCTGCTTATGTCTGCTACAATTCATATCTTTTATGTATTTATGATTTTCTGTCATTTTTTCTCAACTAGTGCAACTAAAACTCATCCTTTTCAGTCACAGTATTCACAGATATTCTGATTCACACACTTCCATTCACGGAGTTAATTCACTCTTCACACTAATGTGAATCCATACTCCACTTTGCGCTGTTCCTCTTGTCAGTTTTTGTGCCGGCACTCATTCGTAATACATGGAATTAAACATTGCCATTCTGTTTTAATGAACCACTTGTTGGAGGAGCATTGATTGTGCAGACATTAAGCCCATGCTCAGATAAGATAACACAGAACATTCTCTAATCTAGCTCTGTCCTACTTCACACTTGACCAGATGGAGATGGTTTTTTTATCGTTTAAAGAAGAGAGGAAAAAAAAATCTCTTTAAAAATTAATACATTATTTACACCCACCAGCAGCTTACCGCCCAGTGTAAATCAAGTCCTCAGCAGGCTCTACTGAGTCGCTCTTAATGACTTCTAAAACATATGCTTTTTTAATCTTTCTCTTCTTTTTTTTCATTGCCTCATTGCTGCTCTGGGCTTTTTTGCCCTTTATTAAACCATGCACACACACACACACACACTCTCTCTCTCTCTCTCACACACACAGTGAATTACACAGTGTCATTTCCACAGTGATAAGAGGAGAGCAGGTCCTCCACTCTCTTGATAAAATCTAAGAAAGGAGACACAGTGAAGCCCCCCCATCCTCTTCCCCCATCAAAACCAAGCCCACCCTCCTCCTTCCTTCCCTTCTTTTCTCCTTCTCTTACTCCCTCCTGGAAGGAGCAGAGGAGGAGGAAGGCAGGGGGCAGGTAGTGTTACGACTGACCTTATGTCCAGCAGGGCAGCTGCTTTCTTTGTGCACAATCGTCAGATAAAGTCAGTCAACGAAGCCATTGTTGTGGCAGGTAACTGTTTTCACATGCAACTTAAGGAGTGTCTGGTGGGCGGCACTTAAAGATTACCACCTGAGATTTATTAAAATGGTCAGTGATAAAAAGAACAATGGGACTTAAGCGGGCTGGGTAAGTGGGCCTAATTCACGATGGGAAGACGAAGCTCCACACCTCCAAACAGAAGGGTCTGAGGATGAATGCCCCGGCCACTTTGCCATCAATTAGCAAACAAGCTCAGTGGTTGGATTGTCTGTGGGACAAAAAGCGCAGAAAAACAATGCACGTTTGATATGGGACAGTGAGGAGCAGGCAAGCTTACAGATAAGTTTCCAGGCTATTGTCCAGGTGGCAGCAGGGAGGAGAGGAGATCACTCGCTTTCGAATGAATTCAATCAACTGAATGTTCCAAATAGTGCTGCAACATAATTATCCTGTCCCATGTGTAATGCAAACTGCCAGTGAACAAATGATGTTTAAATGGGCAGTTGTCATGGAAAACTGTGGATTACATTTTGTTTTTCCATACTGCTTATCTGCAGCTACTGTAAACTGAATGCCTTCCATGTATGTAGCTGTCTGCGCATGCTGAGCTCTTCTTCTGCTTAATAAATATTTTGAGATTAAAAGCAGTGATCCTACAGATGTTCAGGCAGACATGCACGGCAAGCGTATGTTTTTCGTGTTAAGAGGATACATTTAATTCAACTAGAGAATAATTATTGAAAATACTAGGCTGCAATCCTAATCTGGGGTCCAATCAAAGCATGAGCCTTAGTCAGATTAAATCTATCCCCCACATTTCCATCTGCTTCAAGACATCTCCAAAGAAATACACATTTTCTTTGGAGAGCAAAACAACAGAATTAGATGTTGGCCCTCTGCGGTTTTAACGTCACAGAATCAGTATGGATTAAAGTGTAGGCCCTTGTCCTGGCACAGGAGCAAATCTGCACAAAAGGACAGAGCAGCACGGCATTCCTAAAGTTCCTTGATCCACACTTTTGCACACACATCCATGCATGCACGCGCTGCACTATTACCAAGCCCATGACTTTATGTGCAATCAGCGTGTATATTGCTTGGGTGAATTCTTAAATCCGCAGCAGCAAATTTGGGCTTCGAATGGACAGAGGGATTAATCAACGGGATGTTAAATCGAGTGACATCATCATACAGACTCTGGTTCAGCTGGAAAGTTTTGTCAGACACAGTAGACACAGCTACTATCACCTGTTTGGGTTCACCTCTTCACCCTGTTGTTGTTCTTTATGAGACACAAATTGGAGACAGTGAGACACTCTGAGCTCAGAGCAGGACAAGTCTGCAGGGACTTAGTGCATTTAATCCTTCTTGTCAGGCCCATGTCTCACTAGTTAGCCTTTAACCCCTTACTGTAGACCTGTCGATTGTGGTAGACACTGCTGTTGTGTCAGTGTTGGAAAGATGGGTTGGACTGGAAGTTTCAGGGAAGAAAGTTGTATACAGGTGATTTGTAACAACAAAATTATGTTGAAAAATCAGCTTATTCCCATGAAATTGCAGTTGGACAGCAAATAGTGTTGCACAAAAGGTAACTAAAATATTTCACATCAAGCTGACAAGGTTTAAGAGGGAACAATTATTGAGTAACAAACTGGAACAGTCTGCTGTGATTTGAGTCGAGTTGTACTATTCACTTTTGTATAATCATCTTTTTAGATGGTGAAGAATGGTTTACAGACAGATATGAAACAAGTCAATAGTAAAGATAAATCTGTTGAGCAAGCTTTGAGAAGTTACTGTGCTATTGGTGGTTGAGCTGACAAGCCTGCAAACTGACAGCTGCATTAGTCCAGCCGACTAATGTGTTGGCAGTTGTCTGCTAGTTTGCTGGATTGACGTGCAGGAAGTCCCTTTGTCATAAGACCTGGAAACGATCAATAGACTAAACACAGAGGACTAAGTTGAACACTGAAGCCTTCCTGAACATGTTACAATATATAAAGAGAAAATGGAAACTAGAACCACATATTGAGGCCCATCATTTTCTAAAGCCAGAGAGTAACAACCATGTTATCATTTCAGACATATGAGATTAGTGCTGTCTCTCTCAGTGTTTGTGGATGTTTGACACCAATGCAGACAGATGTGAATACCAAACTCATTCCTCTCTCGAACTGTAAATCATCCAGAATTCTGTTGTTTTTTAATTATATTAACCCAAAAGAATGTTCTGTGTCCTCTCAGAACAAAGTGTCTGGTCTCCTGTCTGTCAGCTCACTGTGAGAGTGACAGGAGATGACAGCAGGCTACTATTACCTCCTTCTCTCAGACATGGCCTCGGCTGCTGACATGTCAGCCTGTGGCATTTTGGGGATCTGATGATACAGTTACACGTGTTCACATATGTCTGAGGGAATTAAGACGCATCTGACACCCTTGCTGTCTTTCTTAGCCGATGTCATACTTGGCCTCTTTGGATTTATGGCCCTGTCTGTCCACAGCTTGCTGCATTTCACACTTCGGATTATTTCATTACTCACTTTGCGTTTCACACTGATGCATCCTAATATATCAACCAGTGGCTCCTCCACCAGCTCCCCCCTCGAATAACTCAGTTTCAGCGTAGCTTGTTTTAGTCCCTCTTTTTTAATGACCATGACCAATTGGATACGTTCTGCTGGCAACTGTCTTGCTCGTCTCAAACACTGCTCTATTGTGAGGAAGCAAAAAAAGAAGAAAAAAATCTTAAGAGGGCCCTCTGGATTTGTAACTTGTGTGTGACAGTAAATATGTTTCATGTGACTCCCCATCTAACGAATATATTGGTACAACCTATGTTGTGCGTGTACATGTGTACTTACACTATATGTTTGTCTGTAGGGGTGTTAAGATTAACAACATTACTGCACGATTAAATTTGAGACTACTGTGTACACTGCTGCCTGAAACTGTTACTCTATCTGCGTAAATAAGAAAATGTGTTGATGGCATCTTAAACCTCTCTTCTATTAAGGCAAAGACTTGTGCATTAACAGTAGAGCTACCAAGTGGAACACAAGAAAAGTATTGCTGATATTAGCATAATGCTAATCCTGCATCGCCAGACCTGTCTCTACAGTGCAGTATTAGTGCTGGAGAATGGTCTGCCTGCACCTCATTATCGTTCTGCTACAAGGGAGAAAAAGCTCTGGATTATTTGGTTTTCTTTAAGCCAGTCACAATCATCTTGGGTGCTGCAAGGCCCAGGATACTTTGACAGTGCCCCTTCAAAACAGTGACAGGGGAAAGTTGTGATGGAACATTTGCATACAAGCAGGCAGGCATTATCATAGAAAAAAACCAAGCAGACCTCCTTAGCTGCACAGTGCAAATCCTTGGTACACCT
Source organism: Dascyllus trimaculatus (assembly GCA_024666655.1). Classification (NCBI taxonomy): domain Eukaryota; kingdom Metazoa; phylum Chordata; class Actinopteri; family Pomacentridae; genus Dascyllus; species Dascyllus trimaculatus. The sequence goes on along the minus strand of CM045445.1, from coordinate 10,784,249 downwards.
TGTCAATCCTAGCATCTACTTTGCTGCTTTGAGGTTTTTGTTTCTGGTCAAGGAGGCAGTAGCAGAAGTACAGACGTTGAGGAGAAAGTAATACGAAATGTGCAGCAGGCTTATACCCAAAGTCTACTGCCGGTGAATCATTCAACCATAATGACACATTTGCCTATGTGACCCTGTCAATGCATTTGTCAGAAGTATTTATCAGATGGTTGTAAACTCTGCCCACACAGATTCCAAATATTTTGGCCAAATGCAACATTAAAATGTAAGGTCAAAATTACTAACACAGTTGTGACAGTAATTCTACCACTGAGATATGAATAGAAGACCAAAGCATCAGACACTGCTGGCCTTTTTGTTAACTGCAAAGGAAAAGTAAACAAGAAAATGACTGGCATCATTAAAATCGCTAATTCACCAAAAGAACCAAGCAGGCTTGCCTTAATGCTCGATCCAAATCCTCTGCAAAACTTGCTATTTTCAGTGTGTGGGTTGCTGCTGTTGTTGTTTCCCACAGTGAAGGGCATTTCGTTGTCCCCCTTGTCCACCAAACTGGTTCCAGTGCTAGTTCAGAGCCATAGCCTGACTTAGCACCAGTTCTTTGTGTTTCCTTCGTGTAAGCACCGGCTCCAGATGCTAAAAACTGGTGCTTAGCAAGCACCAACTCTTTGCTGGGCCAGAGCTAAGCACCGAGGTTGTCAGGGGCTGGGGGAGGGGTTATCGTGACACGGATGTGCCCGGGCAACAGGCGACCTCCACCTAAACATAGATATTATCATCAACTTACTGCGTTTGTTTAACTGCTATGTAATCGATGCAAGCGTAGTCGTGTTACGGTGACGCAATGGCATGGCTCCAACTTGGCTCCTTGTCAATGGAAAAGCAAACATGTTCTTAGGAGGAACGAGATTTGAACCAACTAAGCACCAGCACCGAACCAGCACCTGGTTCTTCTTGGTGGAAAAGGTGCATGAAAGGCACCTATCAGAATCACTGATCAGATGGTTAGAAAAATCGCTCACACACATCTCAAACTTTTTTTTCAGCCAAATGAAAAATTAAAATTCTAAACTACTTGGTTAAATATGTATGAAATTCCTTTACTATTAGTTAACTTTTATAACACTGTGATTGACTCTGGCTGTACAGTCCAAAAGACTGGCAAAGAATGGTTCTCAAAAAAAATGACAGAATAATTAGATCGCACTTATAATGTGCACAGAAAATCAAAAGTAACTGCACATTTTATAGACTGTATTAATCAGCGTAAAGAAGTTCATTTTGCCTTTGAACAAATTAGCTTTCTTTCATTCATGTAATCAGGCAATGATGAGTTAAAGTTTTCAAATACCTTTCGAAACTGTCAAAAAGGTATTTGAAAACTTTGACTTTTCATTGCCTGACTACATGAATGATGGAAAGATTTGTTTTTATCAGCTGTCATGGATGAAGCTGCATCGGATCAGACTGGCATATATCCAGTAGGCCCATTTAATAAATTTAAGGACAATACTGATATTGGCATAACCTGACTGGTGGGTGTTCACATGAGTGCATGAAGGAAGAGGTGCAGATCATAAAAGAGGGAGGAAGTATCATAATCTCTCATTACATCATTCATGGAGGTTATTGCAAAGACATAAACCACTGCTGCAGGAAATGACTTAACAACTGCCATAAAAGTCAGTTAAATACTGCTCTCCCCCCTCTGCAACCCCCCTATTTCCAATCAATATGTTGAAATGAGAAGAATGTTTTTTTCTTGCAGTGTTGCGCATTCTCTGTTAAAAAGGATCCATTTGAAGTATCATATCAGTGTCAGGTAATATGGTGTCAGGTGAAGTCCTTCATATAAAACCACCACAGCGATCATCACTCAATAAAAGCTCCTTAGTCGACGCTGATCAACTGATATTTAAATGGTCGATTTTCAAGAGTGGTTCATTCACGGTGCGTTTTGCTCTACTTTGATAGGAGCACATTCCGGCCAGCTCCAGATGGGTCCTCTTTGAAGATAAAAGACCTGTAAATCTGTGGACAGTGGCACAATGGATCAAACGCAATATGTGCAGTCAAGAATATCAGGAGCTGTTATGCGGAAGCCTTTTATCCACATCTCAAGGAGCTCCTCAAGTAATTGTCCACAGACTACTAGTTTTTAAACTTAAAATGCCCATGTTCTTTTCCCCAACTGTGTTGACCCACTCAGTGGTCTCCTGAGGTCATGTTTCTGGTGATACGCCTTACTCTGAGTATTACCTAAAGCCATTTTATCAACTAAAACAGACTTGCTGGACCTCCCTCTTAGTTGTGTCCCAATTATCCCTGCGAATCTTACAGCAGGTATCCAAATGTCAAGTGTCTTCCATGTTATTTCTCTCGCAACCCCTCCATGGAGTACATTCGGTAATTAGTACCTGTGGGATGTGTCAGTGTGATCAGAGGGCGAGGGCTAAGCATGGCTCCGCAATCCAGCAGTCCTTCATAACGGATCTGTAGTTGCAATGTTCAGACGGGGATTTTTGTTCAATAGAGCCCCTGAATCAGACGTTGCAGCGGTGTCAGTGGTGCGCAGGTATGGAGGCCCGGGCAGCTGGTGTATTGAGGTGGGTCTTAGTGTTCTCACAGCCTTCAGAGTCGCATTCCCACAATTGCTAAGACAGAAGAAGTATGAGTTTTTACAAGTTTAAAAGTAATGCTACCTCAAGGATGTGGATGGAAAAGCAAAATGTCAGACACTGGTGACATGTTTTGTTAACTGTTAAGGACGGAGAAGGAAAACCAACACTGTTGATGATTTCTTAAAGTGTTCCTTTTTTCTGTGGTCAGACCAGTCATTTTGTGATGTAGAAATCATTTGTCAGTTAACTTTAAATATGTCTTACTTAGATAAAATACATTTATCAAATAGGCCTCTCTGGATTTCCTCACTGCTCTGTGTTTTTGGACCTACTCCAGCCCACTGGCCACTTCCCCTTACACATGAATGGTATGAAATTTTTTATCATTATATGGTTCTTCTAGACAAATTCCTACTTATGGGAGTCATTTTAGGGGGTTTGTGATGCCCAAAACTGATTTATCCTCTCATAGCCATCTCTTTTCCAGTCTTTGAAATTCCGAAAAAAGTCTCTTTGTAATAATCCCAAGTACCACGAATAATTAAAACAGTAAATAACAATCAAAATAGCATCAAATGAAAGGCTCCAGTATCCTCAACCTGAAGTGTGTGCTGGATGGTCAAACAGGGTCTAAAACTCCTTCACCACACACAGTTTCGACATCGGAATTCAAGGCGTTGCATCCGACGATTTTCTGTAACTTTTCCGAAACTGTGATTTGCCAGCTGTGTGGAGAAGAGAAAGTAAACAGTATTGCAGGCACATTTTGGGTGTACAAACTGGTTTGACTTCATTATCCCTGTATTTCATACGTTTGCTAATACTATCTCACTCTTTCTATGACAGCCAGCTTTTTAACTCACTTTTTTAAACTCCTATTTACAACAGCTATAAACTTTCTTGCCTGCCAACTTGATCGGATGAACTGCCTCCTTTAAAATATGACCTGGCCCTAAATTATGAGACAAAGGGGTTAATAGGGGCCCCCGGCTCAATTTTGCCCTGTTGAACCTCAAAAACTATACTCAGTGTTGCATCACCATGTTTTTAGAGCTGTATTCTCACATTTGCTGGAATTTTTGGAGTCACTATTCAAGTAGTTTACATTAACTGAAACAAAATGACCAACAGAAAATAGCAGCAGCCTGTTTCCTGGTTACCGGGACTTGAGATGGATCCGGATCAGATTTTATTAGAACACGACTGGAGGAGTTTGGATACACTTTGAAGCAGTGTCACCCTGCAGATAAAACTCAACAAAGGTATTTTATGTATTTCCATATTTACGCATCGCACCCAAACACTTAGGCTTGCTTTCATTCTCTTCCGTTTGAAGCTCTCGTAAATAAGAGAATAGGTAATAAAGCGACGCAGGGAAGCTGTGGAGAATCGACTGATGAGGCCGCTCAGCTCAGTGTCTCCGTTTGATATAAGAGCTTTTCTATGCAAAAGCACTCCCCGCTCGTTTTTTCCCCTCTCCTCCCCCTTTGTCACTTAAAGAATGCTTGGCGCCTGTGGATTAATTAAAGTCTAAACATTAAATATTGATTGATGCATTATCAGTGGCTCACAGTCGCCTCCTCTCAGATTGATTTCCACTGTGATTTATTGTCATATTTGCAGAGTCATTTCACTTGATAACAAAGAGAAATTGCTTGCAACCTTGGTACCCCCACCATTAGCCCCCCACATTGACATGCTTCCTGGTACTTAGCCCTCCTCCCATCAGCCCCCTCTTTTCTCTCTTGTTTTCTGTTGTCTCTTTTTATTCTTTTTCCTCTTTTTTGGCAACTTGTCCTCCTTCGTCTTTAATGTCATCCTCATGCCATTTGACAATAAGCCTTCCATTTCTCTCACAGCTGGGTTTGATTTTATGCAGATGCAAGGACTGCACAACACATGTGCATAAGAAATGACGTTTCAAAAATATTAAATCAATATTTAATAGTTCTAGTAAAAAAAAATAGTCCTTTTAATTCAGGAAAGATGTTGTGTGTTTGTCCTCATACTGGTATTCCCAAGTGGCCAATCTAGCAAGATATGTTCGGATATGTAAAATCACTCGTGTTATCATTGCCTCCTTTATTCTAAAAGTAGGAATAAAATTTTAAAGAAAACAACAGTCAGAAACTGGTAGAGTAATTTTCTAATACAGGTCTTCCCTCCAGTTGTCATGCCATTTTCATGTGCCAAACATAATTTACGATTTTCCTCTGCAGCCGTCAACTGTGAACTCTATTAATTTGTAGGGGGGGACGTCTGATTTATAGGCTTATGAGCCCATGTATTCACATCATCATTTGTTAGTCAGATATTTGCTGCCAACTCCCTGGATGATGCCATCATCCTGTTTCCTCTGTCGCAAGCACACACATTGTGGACACATGCACAAACACACACAGAGAGGCACATAAAGAACCATGATATATGAAATTAGACTTTGATACAAGGAAAGGGAAGGGGGTTGAAATTTTTTTAAAACACTCTCTTTTCTGCCTGAACTCTCATTAATGGACTTTCTTTTTGTGTTTGAGCAGCATCATGTCAACTCTTCACCTTGCTGTTACCATCTAATTAAGTAGTCTCTCTGGTATAATTTACCAGTCTATTCTTACACCAGCATTAAGGGCATGCAGTACCGTGCCCTGTTGTTGAGGGGGTAGGAGGGATTTCTCTGCAGTCCCACTTTTTTACACAATGTCAAAACAGAAAAATGCCTTGTTTACCAACACTTAATATTTCCGTGTTCTTTAGTGAACTTCTTCTCAAATCAACCTATTACAGCTGATTTGAGAACAAGTTCTGAAGGCTCAGGACAAATTGAGTTCTCCTGATTGCAATTGAATTTCGTGACATTGAATTATGAGATATGTCCTAATTTGTTTTCATTGCTGCTGTGTCTGTGTGTGTGTGTGTGTGTGTGTGTGCTTGCATGCATGCGTGTATGGGCTTTGTGGGTCTTAATTCGTAAGCCAGTGTTGAGACAAGGGATGCATGTCATCCAGGTCTCACACGGTATTGTATTGCCTGCTAAATTGCATTATCACTCATGAAGAGATAGTGTGGGAAACAAAGTTTTCCCAAATCAGGTGCTGAATAAAAAACTGAACACATGTGACATGAGTATGGTTCAAACCAGGCAAACTCCACACTCCGTAATTGTCTTATTTTGCACTGCATCAGCTTGAAAAATTATGTTCCAAAAATGTTGATTTGTTGGAGAATAACCTCAAAGTCAAACAGAACAGCCGTATTTTTAAGTGCTTCCACTTTCCGTTTTCAAAGATCAAAAATCATTACCGTGCTTTAATTTACACAATTTGACCATTTTTAAACGATTTAAAAATACTCTGATTTCCATTTAATCTGTAAAGGAATTTCAGCGCGGCTCATTAGCCATACATCCTCCATTCAGAACATTCTGCTTAATCAAGATAGCCCCTCTGTGTTTGACATCCATAATCAGTATGCAGCGAGGGAAATTATTCAATTAACCCTAATTAACACAGTAATATTCTACAAACTGCATGAAGATTAGCTTTGTGCTTTGACTATTTCGAAGCATGTTCACACGCGTTCTACAAGCTCATCTTCTGTCTGGGAGCGTTTAATTAAGGCTAAATTTGCTAATTGTTCATTTGTATTTTTCCTATTGGCCTGTCATGATAAATCACTGCGCTGTAATTCATCTTGCCCCATGCACTTCATCTCTGTCTTATAGGAGCTTGCGGTGCGACTGAAGATGAAATGTTCATTGTTAGCATCATCTGTCACACTGTGGGAGGAGAGTGATGACACAGCTGTGATTTGCTCGAGCTGTACAGTACCAGGCCTCTTACAGGCTGCCCCAACTAAACCGGGTTTAGATTCGTAACTGTGAATTTCTGTTGACCTGCACACAACAGCACAAATCTGCGTTTAATGGTCTAGAATAGTGATTCCCAACCTATCTCCTGACAGAGAAGCTCACATACTTCTTCATTCATCCCACCTGTCATGTTCAAAGTAAGCTTGGATTTTAAATCTGATGATATTTCACCAAACCAATGACATAAAAGTAGATATTGTAGCAAATGCATTGGTACTTTTTCTGCTATTTCAGCTGCCTCCTTGCTGACTAGTTTCTATACTCTTACTCAGGCTGTAACGTGCAGGCAGCAAACTGGTTATCGATTTAAAATAGTCAGGATCATTATCGCACAAATTTGTGAACCTGTTTGGTAATTAATTTTCCACCTTAAAACAAAGATGTTGACACGTTTCTTTGATCAAAGCTTATTTTCTAGTTTTTATGGAGTTTTCTTGAGTAGGCTTGCTCTAGAGTCCAGCTTTAGCTATTGTAATCAGGTATTATTTCAAGCTGATCAGCAAAAAAATGGTTGCTCACATAATCTGACATCTCTGTATGACAATACCCTGCCACCACACTGGATGAAGACCAGCAGCTGTCGACCATCCTGCATTTTGCAAGAATTCACTCCGAGGCCTCTCTTTAGATAAACAAAACCCATCCTCTCCTCCATTCTGTGGTGAAGCAGTTCAATACCCTCTCATCTCTCTGCTCTGCAGTCTCTCTCTGCTGCATGTATTGGCTTCGGCCTCTACCAATCGTCTTATTGATCCCAAATGAAACACTGAACTCATCAATAAGGTCTTAATGCGAGTTTGTTGTTCAATCACTTGCCATTTAAATCACCCGACTCAAGTCCCGCAAGCCATCCGTTTTCTGTCATACGCTGCACGTCTCACCAGTTTGCTTTGTCATTTTGGGAGGAGTATGCAATTATCATAAATATCTCCCAGCGCTCACTTTGTCATCCACACAGTGCAGTGTGATCATGGCTGTGAGAATTCAGGGGCCCCTTTTTTTATCTCCTTTGTGTCCCCTTGTTGAAAATAGGTGCTTTTCTCTTACCACCAATACTTACGATGGCCTATTCTTACATCTTAAATGAGGTTTCATGAATGTCACAAATGAAGTCAAAGTGCAACCCCATTGATTAGGCGGGTAATTAAGATGTAAATGTGGCTGTGGGCTGGTGAGCGATCACACCTGCGATAATAGCAGAGTGCTGTTAACATCACCAGGGGTCTGGCTGCCATGCAGTGTGCTGCCTTATCAATGTTTGGAGTGATCTTCTGTTTAAATATAGGCTCTGCTCTAATTCATGCTGTTTGCTAGTGCTGTGTTGTCAATGGCAGATACTGGGCTACAAGGTAGTGACAATTTTCTCCAGTGGGTGCAAGTGTCTCCAGATTTCTACTCAGTGAGAGGTAGCTCTTGTGTTAGCCACCTGGTTAAACAAAGGACCACTGGAAGACATTATAGTCCAAGTGAGATTCACCTTAACTGCCAAATGCAATTAATGCAGAAGAATTTGTCATTGTGACACATTCACAACTCACGCTGACAGAACATGCTGACACATAAGGCCACCAGGACCTCCAGTGCAACGTACAGGGACAATGCAAGGCATACTTGAGAGTGTATTAGGAATGAAATCTGGGTTTATGTAGCAAAATAAAAACTTAAGAGAATCGTGTACAGTAAACAACTTAATATTGCCTCAAGCCATTGTGTGAAGTTTCACAGACCGCTCCGCATTCACGGCTTCACTGAGATATGCAAACATTCATTGATGTACTTTTATACTGCATCCCTTTTTGTTTGAAGAGCAGATGTGGTGTGAATGTAGGTAGACCAGGCATGTGCAGCCGCTGGCAGTCCTTTAGGGTCTGGGTGCTCACACGTCAGTGTTAACAGTTTAGCTTCAGTGCCAGGTAGAGAATGAATGACACGGGGCAGGGTGGCACATCCTTGGAGATGTTTGTCAGGAGATGTCCCTCCCTTCTGCATGTTTACACTCACAGGGGCCACACTTGGCTGTTAGCGGGGGAGAAAACTGGGAAAACAGCCGTCTTGTGAGAGCCAAGACTCTTACTGTGAATATTAAAGAGAGACAGAGAAGGAGAGAGAGGGAGAGAGAGCTATCTGGACAAAACAAAGCTGGGTTTGGAGAGCCCGGAGCACATAATAAGCACGGCTCTTTCACTGCACACCCAGGGCACTCTGGAAAAGTGGGGAGGCCGCTGAATGGGAAAGGAAGTAATAAAAAAAGCAAACTTCTTTGAAAAGAGTCCTGTGTGTGTGTGTGTGTGTGTGTGTGTGTGTGTGTGTGTGTGTGTGTGTGTGTGTGTGTGTTAGCCCGTATGCATGTGTGTGAATGTTTGTGTGCAGCTGTCTGCCTAAGTGATGAGAACGTATAGCCAACCTGTAGTACGGTTTTTTTGAACATGAGATACAACCTAGCTTTTTGATTCCTGAGACAGAGAGATTGATATTTCCGTCCCTACTGTAACATCATCAAAGACTTTGGGTGGATCTCGGAGGGCCTTGTGAAAAGGTAAGGAGATCTGTGCCGTGTCCCCTCGCCAGACATTTTGATGGGAGTTTAAAAAGCAGCAACTCGCCAAACAAGATGAGCCAAGAGGTAGGAGGCAAAGTAAAAGGGCAGTGGAGTTTGATGAGAGAGTCTGATTGCCATTCTGTCTGACATGCAGCCTAAATGAGCTAAGAGAGCGAGAGAGGGACTGTTTGAGTTCAGCATACGCACACACACACAAACACAAGTGGGGGCACTGAAGTGTCTGGCTTTTAAGCGTCTTGCTTTAATACGTGCATAATTTTTTCTGCTTTTCTTTTTGCAGGTAGCTTGTTAGACAGTGATGTCGGTTCAGTTTCTTAACATAGTTATTAGCTTTTATATTCCGGTTTGCTAAATTTGATAACAGAAAAAGCTGAATTTGGTAAAAAATAAATAAATAAAAGAGGTGCAAAAGAGCAAAAGGAGTACAGGGAGAGTGAGTTGTAAAGAGAAAAGGAGGCAGGAGCGAGACATGGAACAAAAGTAGCAAATAGGAGAAGTGGTGGCAGTGCTGTAACTTCACTGAGTTTACCCCCCAAGGTAGTCTTTTCGCTAGTCATCAGGGACCTGACTTCTCTGATGTCCCATATCCGATTAGACTTCCACAAGTGGGGTAAATAAAGAATGACAAGCCCTCCCCTTCACCTCCAGGCAGGTTTCACCCCCTCTTCCCCTCTCCAGTGCAGACATGGTGTGCAACAACACCACAGCCTCAGCTAAATAACGTCTCATTTCTCCTCCACTCTGCTTGTTGAAAGATGTGCCAAATTTTTGCAGCACTTACAGAAATTTTTGTCCTTCATTTTTTATCATGTGGTCACCCGGGCAGCTAAATAACACACTTTACAAAAACAGACATGCACACAGCGCCTTCCCTCTCTGACACGCACGCACACACAAACATACATTTAGATTCTCTCTTGTGTGGTCACAGGGAGCTGAAGGCAACACATGCAAACACATGAGAGGACCTCACATTGAGCCTGCAACGCTGTTCTTCCCAGCAGATGATGCGGATTTTTAACCACCGAAACCTCAGTACGGTCTAATGTGTGTTTGTGCTTGTTTTAAAGAGCAATTAAGTATAGAAAGGCGTCATATTTACCGCTGTTTTCTTTATTGGGAATATACAGGAGCATAAAGGAAGCAGAGGGCAAAGTCAAGTCGCCATTTGATGTATTGCGTGCTGCTGGCCGGGCACTTCAATGGCACTGTGAAAACACGGTCCACCAGAGTGAATTCCTTTATTCTAGCAAATCAATCAATACATGCACCAATAAGGAAATTACGAATGAGAAGAAAGAAAGAAGAAAGAGGCAGAAGAAGTGTGAATTCTGCAGGGGAAGTTAAAACTTTAGGATGAAGTGATGTTGCTGATATAAAAGCTGACATAAAATGCATTCATTCATGTGTTTTGAGTGCCATTTTATTCACAGTCTGACTATAAATGAATAACCTGCGTGCTGTTTTTATTACTGGACGCATGCTGTCAACCTGAAGGAATGAGACATTTCTGCATACAGCCCCAACCAGCACCACCAGTAGTTCCTCCAGGTGCCAGACAGGGAGTCTGGGAGCAGCGTGGAGGCTCCGCCCGGCCTCCGCTCCCATTCCTTTCCCTCTAGCTGCGGGCTGGTCAGGGACAGGCTGGAGATCAATAGCCTGTGTTTGCCCATAGCGGCCCCATTCCTCAGCCGGGACACTGATGCTAACTATCAATAGCAATAAGGGGCTGTCTGAGACACAGTTAACTGCTGGCCAACCAACACAGCTGTCTGGCGGCAGTTGATAAACATCTTGTGCCCAGAGTTGCTGCGAATAAACCACTTGATATGTTTCAACTTTGTGGGTGTATTTACTGTAAGAACGTGCGTGTTTTTTTGTTTTACGTGGCATGTCTGCCAGCTCGGTGGTTACCTGCACGCTGCTTTGTTGTGTGGTTGCTCTACTCGGCCAGCTTGTGCGTTGTGGCTGTGACACAGACATCGCATGTGTATATTCTGTACGTTCTGTGTTTACGAGCGTGTGAAGTAATGTAGGGATAATTCGATGTGTAATTTTTAGTTTTGCTTCCAGGTTCTTAAAAATACATAAACACTCAGCGTTCAGGGGGTGATGTCTGTAATTTCTTCAAGATGTTTGGAGTGTTTGGTTCCTCTCTAACCTCCAGTCCCAGTGATGTGTGTCAGCGTAATCCGGCTCCATTCTGTGAAACATCTAACCATCTAAGCATCTCTCTTCATCCAAATATCATTTGTCAATGTCATATGAAAGCAGAATGTGTTTTTCAAGAATGCGAGGGAGCTGAAGTGGGCGTCTTGGTGGTCGTCCAGTGCCGTGGTGTTTCTCGTTAATGCAACTCAAGCGAGCATGTTTAATCAGATACAATCAAGTGAATTTGTATCATAACAATTGAAGGATTTAATTATTGCATCTCTGTGACTGAGAGTGTCTCTTTGAAAAAAAAAAAGGTTGAGTGCACGATAATGAGAAACAGACATTTAGTTAATAAACTTACAGAAATAAAGCTCCAGTTATTTTTGCTAAACAGCCGTGTGTATAACACATATGATTGTAAAAGAAACTGCGTAAATAATTGTGTAGTTTCAGATTTGAGTGGTTGAATGTTTGTGCATGTAAATTATTAATTTATTTTCCTGTTTCATACATTCAAAAAGAAGATAAATACCATCATTTCAATTGAAATATTCAATGTTATATTTCTATTTTATATATTTATATATGTTATAGTGAAGTGTTCATTATGACTAATTGTATATACATGTATTTTTGTCTAAAACAAAAGTAATCCAGTGTTTGCAAACTATGTAACTGGATGCGAATGTGGATTTCTGTCGGAGTGCACTCTGCCTGTGGTGTCTGGTTTCCAGTTACACCAGTCAGGAGGACACTGCTGGCCGCTTTGCCTCTCTCACTAATAACTGGGAGGTCGAGGCTCTTTGTCAGGGATCCTTTGGCACACATCTCTTAACACTTGTACACTTGTACCTGAGCAGCTACAGCTGATACACACACACACACTCACACATACACACACACACACACAATCACCCAGTGTGGGCAGTGCATGTATGTGTGTCACGGATGACTGTACCTAGTGGCACATGCAAACTCACACACACACAGTGGACATGCAGTGTGTGTGTGTGATGGGCCGGTGACCTCCAGCACCTCTGCGACACCCTTGAATGTTTGCTTGTTTTCCCTCAAACAAGCCGGGATTGAAAGGGGGTGTCTGTAACTGCAGCTGAGATAATGTAAAAACAAACACGGCCCATTGATATCGGGTGATGCTGCAGGAAGTTGTCAGGGGACACAATGGAGGGAGACAATCTGTGGGACAAGTGGTGGCAGGGCTGCTGGAGGACAATAGAGAGGGTTTGATCTCTTAATTAATGGAGGCTATTCTGTGCTGCTGCAGGTACTGAATTTTAATGCAGGTGATTTTTCAGTGGGATTTCTTTAGTGGCAAAACGAAGCTCTAAATGCTGCATTCTGATGTCTGGAAGACAAAGTCATTTCACTTCATACTACAGATATATGTGATGATAGTTTAAATTGAAGCTTATGTCTTTTAGGAGCTTTCTCATATGAGGATAGTTAAACATTTTCATAGCAAATCCTGAGACATGATTTACTATAGACATGGTTTAAATGTGAAGACAAACGATTTAGTCATGCTTTAAAAGTCACTTTGAAATTTTGAGATTATTTTCCATATAAGTCACTGCACTTGGACACCTTGAACAAAGCGGCGGCACTATTAGAAGCCGTACAGTGACAGCGTGTGTGACTTGATACAAGGAAAATGTGGGCTTATTTCTTTATTTCTTTGAGCATGAGGCCAGCTTACAACAATCCCTTTAATCAAGCTCCTAATCCTTTTGAAAGACGTCAGCATGCCATTAATAAGGCCATGCACTATTTGATATTTGTGTTAGGAGAGTTGGGGGTGAGATGCTTTAGAATTTGCTGTTAATCAAAAATAAGGACAAATGTACATTTAGTCTGCAATAAAAATAAATTGATATTTATTTTTTCAATAAAACATATTTAGTAGAGTTATGCTGTCTGATCGTGCTGGCATGTATTTAAATACTTTTTAATTCCAGTGTAAAGACTATTAATTTTACAGCAGAGCTTGTTAGAATTTTTAAACAAAGGATCTTTTTACCTCATGACATGTAAGTCAAACCTCCCAGATAATAATGCTTTATAATAATAATGACAAATCATCCTGTTCACCATGCATCAGTGAACCAATCCTGCTCTTCTGAGACTTGTCCTTGTAAACCTTAAACCTCGAAGTTTTGCCCGTTATCACACTAACACACACTAACACACACACACACACACGTGCAGCTGACCCAGATGAAGGCCTGATCCAGCTCGTTGTAATTCTTTAGGCATCGCGTCGAGCAGGGAGCAGGACCGTGAATAGAAACCCACCACGTGTTGAATACGGTGTCACACAGGAGGAAAAAAAAGAGGGGGGCTTTCTAGTTAGAAATACACTGCGTGAGGATCACTAACAGCTCCGGTTTGGGAGATTCCCCGCTCTAACTACCACATTATGCGCTCAAACGCACAGTGTTCCTGAGCTCTATGATCAATCATGACATGTCAGTGATAATAGTGAATGATGGCAGCCGGGCCGGACCTTCTCTGTGTGGTGCGCACGGCATTGATTGCGCATAACAGACAAATGCGCACTTTTTATGCGTCAAAGGCGTCTGTCACTTTATTTAGAAAACACAGGGTTTTTTCATATTGACAGCAGCAACTGGTTGTCTGTTTAATTAAGTAGTAATTATTAGACATGTTTATAATAAAAAATATTTATATGGAAATATTCATAATTATGAGATTTATTTTATTTTATTTATTTGTGTGGTTAATGCTGGTTTTGTAGTTATAAAGAGCTGATTGAGGATATTTATTTCACCCTCATCTCCTCTCTTTAAAGGCACACAACTGTCCAAATTTGCAATTAATTCTGCACTGGATATTATAAAGAATAATTTAAAATCGTCAACAAATCCAACCCAACACATGTGGCTTTAAGAAAATATAGATTTGAAGTCAGAGTTTGAAACTTTGTCAGGCGCTTGCTCTGAGTTGTGTGTGCTGTGGGTCCCCAAACTGTGTCATTCAGCCAATGACTGTTAACACTGTATCCTCACCGTCCCGAGTGAATCCCATTTAAAATGTCTCCCGCTCGGCTGGGCTGCAAATCACCCTGTTTACAATCTCACACCAACACTCACATCAATTAACTGCCCATTGATTTTCCCGCCCGGGACATTACAATATTGCAGACCCCCCCTTTTTTTTCTCCCCCTCCTCTCCCTGCAATTTCAAGTTTGGTGCGCATAATTGCATGGGGCTTTTTAACGGCGCGCACACACACATACACGTTTTCCCCTATTAATGATCATTTGCTGCCTGATTCTGTTAGTCACAGCTCCCGTTTCGATGTGGTTGCCAGGTATTTCAGACAGCTCAAACACGCCTCCAAAAATATGTAGCATTTTGAATACATATATGTGTATGTATTGCTTAATTCTTTGGCATAACGCATTGATAAAGCAGATCACTCAGGGCCATCAGAGGTATTTGATTTTCCCCCCTGCTCTTTCCTTTTTTCATGAATAAGTAAATAGTAAGGCCAGTCGAAACTAAAAGATAGCTGACACAAGAGAGGACCAGATCCATCTAGCCTGCAGCTGCTCTTTAAATATTCAGTGAAAAATAATGGCATCCGAGGCATCACCTATAGTAACATTATTATCTTCATTTCTCAAAATCAGCCCGACTGAGAGCTTCGTTTATCTTTTTCAGGTAATAAATCTACTCGACTCTGCGCTCGCATGAAGCTCCTGTGGGACCTCTTGCCCTCTTAAAACATCCCAACTGAAGGTGCGCTCCTGTAAGTGCATTATTTAGAGCCATAATCATAATAATAAAAATATGAATATTAGTAATGCTCGCTGGGTGCGCACTCTTTGACTTATTTGCAGGCTTGATTAGGACATTTTTCCCTGGCTTTGCAGCTACAAGCACCACTATATTGTCTTATCACTGCCTTAAAAAATTATTTATATAAATTCAAAAGTATCATCAGGCCTTTGAAACATCCAACTTCTCATAAGGACATTATTTATGCTGGTTTTTACCAGAAATAACTCATTGAATGGCGACAGATAATAAAAGTTTTTTTGGAATAGTTAAATATATGATGTGAAATATAGTTGGATCCGCTTGATATGGTTGTAAAGCAGGTTTTAAAAAATAAATGTTTCGGGAAGAAATTAAAAGCTTTTTCCTCCTCATGCAGATGAACAGACTTGTGTCTCTCCGCTGTCTTTACCACTGATCATCCCGACGCGCACAAAGCTTTTGGATCTGCTGTGCGCAATCAGAGAGAGAGAGAGAGAGAGAGGGAGAGGGAGAGAGAGAGAAGGAGGGGAGAGGAGAGGAGAGGAGAGGAGAGGAGAGGGAGGGGAGGGAGGGAGAAGGGGGGAGGTGAATGGTAGCGTGACTGAATAGCCCGGTGACCAATCAGATCGTCGATGGGCCGGGCTCCACATTTGTCCCATTGCCGCACGGGCCCTCAAAGTTTGTTTATTCGCGGAACGCAGTGTGTGATGAAAACGTGTTAGTAAGTGACCCCCCCTTTCTGCTAATCATAATCAAATGAAACTGATTGGGACGTCGCATCACACTGTGGACTTTTGGGAACGCTTACCGGTGTCATTTACGCACGGAACATGCTGGCGCGACGCTGCGTTTTAGCGCACCGGGAGCCTCGCTTCAAACTCTTCACAGAGTAGGTGTCGGTGCGCAACGCAACAAGAGCTGAATTACAACGATCCCGATGCGAGAGCGGAGGACGGACTACCGAGTTGTTTGAGGGAAGAAAGTTTGGAGATCGCGGAGGTTTGTGAGCGTCCCGGCAGTTCCACATCTAAAGGAGGAGAGAAAAAAGAACAGAGAAAAAAACTGATCTGTGCTTGATCAATGTGAAAGATTGAAAGATACTGTCGCAGGCATGGACTCGAGACGCTGACATCCCCCCTGTAGTAGCCGAGATAAGCTTTGACTTGGCTAACAGAAGGGGTTAAACCGTATCTAAAGGGAGTTTGGAAAACCCAGCCTTTCTTCCCCATACGGATCAACTCATTGGGTGGGAGCTGAGAGAGAGACAAGAGTCCCCAGCAAATCAGGAGCTAATTGATTAAAGAGACTTCATTTGAATAGGAGGGGGGCTGGCGAGGTGCCAATCGCCTTTCAAAGAAGCCCCCCGTATGATTAATCGCAGAGCATTATTGATAATCATAACGGGGCACATGCGCGGTGGATGGACTCGATTTACGTAATTTTTGAGAAGGTTTTGTAGTCATTTTTTTATTCTTTGCCTGCTGATGTGCCAGCCAGCATGTCGCGGAGGAAACAAGCGAAGCCGCAACACTTCCAATCCGACCCTCATCTGCCTTTATCGGAGCACAATGGTGAGTCCAAGCAACCTATCGCTGCTTTTATCCAAGCACCCCGAATTTCTCACACTTTTGGAGGTGTTTTCAGACGCCTGTGCGCAAATCTCACCGGTAAAGTTGATTCTTAGAATTGAGCTGGAAGCTCTTAGTTTTTTTTTCTTTCTTTGTAAATTCCATCGTCTTCGTGATGAAAGTCTGTTCGACTTTTCACAAAACTTAATGCTCCGGATTTCTTCACATTCGCTTTATTCCAGTTTTGAAAAAGAATTTAAAATCACTTTCTTTATTACTTTTTTTGCGTTAAAGACTATTATCGGTATTATACAAACTCCACCATTAGAAAGAAATAAGTTCACAGAAGTACTGTCTCTTCGGTTTGCGCTTTGTGTGTGTAAAAAGTTTTAAAACTTTTAGTCTCACCTTCAGCTTTAAATCGTGATTTTAAACTAACACAGAAACTCTGCTATATTCGGTAACCGGTGGAGTTTTCGGTTTCCCTGCGTTCTGTTTCGGTGCGTCGACATGGACCACCCTGTCGCTCCTGCCGGGACTCCAACTTTTCCTGAGTCCCGGACACACAAATTCCTCCTTCCGTGTGTTTCAGTCCTAGTTGTAAGCTCGTACAGTGTTTTCACTCTTTTTAAAAGAAAAAAATGAAAATGAAAATCAGTTTCAGTAAGCCATGGCTTGTTTGCGCACTCCTGTGTTTTATTGCAGTAGGTTGGATGAAAGAAGAGCAAACTGCTCCAGAGCGTAAATGGACAAACATCTTTCCCAGACCCTGAACCGATCTCCTCACTTTACTCATCCTTTCTGCACAAATAGCAGCGTTTAGAAGTTTAGTCGTGCTCACGCTGAGACACGCTCACACAAATACACCCGATTTAAGTCTTAGTACAAAATACAGGATAGTTTTCTCAACTAAAATCAACATTGACAAAAAAGGCTTGTTTATTTTTACTTGTGCGTTTTAGGTCAGAAGGACTTGTTAGTGTAGATGCTTTATAAATATTGCAGTCACAGTGTTTTGTGCGTAAAGTCTCGCTTTTAACCGTAAAGTTGTGTCTAAAATGTAAGATGAGTTTGGACAAAGTGGCATTCAGAGGTGCAAATCCAGGAGCGTGCAGTGGAGCTCTTAGAGTTTCAAAGGGCAGCAAAAGCCCGTAAATCTGCAAGTAATTGTAAATTATTTCCTTTTTGTTGAAAAGACGATATTTACACAAATAAAAACTTCAGTAAAACTACAGAATGAAGTATAACGGTAATAACACCTGAATTTCGTTGCAGAGCGTTGCTTTGCAACGTGATTTTTTTGACCGACTTTTCTATTTAGAAAATAATAGTGACTTATATTTTCAGTAATTTCCAAAAAAATGTATTTTAAGTGAACGGAGGCTTAACGTTGTCCTGCTACGCAGTGCGATCGAATTTTGTTGCGCAAAAGTGACATTTTGATCATTTTATTTTATAAAACAAAAGAAGTATTTTACATGTGAGTAATAAAATAATACAAATGAAATGAAAAATAAATGTAATGTGTGCAAAGTAAATTATCCCAAGGCCACACTGAGTTTAGTGCAGCTTGGAAAGCTGTGCAGCTCTTCTAAAATAAACACTTATTTCTTTCAGAAGGAAGTCTTCCACACAAACGGTATTTGCAGCACATTTCACGTGGTTTTTCGAAACTCGAGGATTAATGCAAAACCTAGTTAAATCCTGTGTGCTGTTTTTTCTGCATTTTTCCTTTAAATCTAATAAAGGCAGAGTGATAAAGAGTCACTTTTGGCACCAGCACTGGCAGACTGCAGAGTACAGCATTTCCCAATAATGCCCAATGCAATGCCACACGTCAGAATAGTAGCAAGTGTCTTGTGTGTGTAATTCTAAGAGCAGGGGCATGTTGTCTGCAGGGTTTGGGGGTATTTCGCTGAGACAGTGCTCATAATGAGAGTGTATCTGCTGGAGTGTTGTGGTAGCTGGAAGTGAAACAGAAAGTCATTGTGTTTGTAGCTGAATATCAGTGATGCTCAGGGCCGTAGTTACTGGGAGGTCGGCGTGAGGGCCACAGAGGGTGGGATGTAGAGCTGTTTTAACCTTTGCCAGTGTCCCTCTGTGTGGCGGTGATGAGAGTTCAGGGCCCAGTGTGTTCCTCTCTGCCTCGCAACTGACCCTGTTGATCAGAGCTGCAGGCGGCCCAGCAAGGCCTCGGCTTTTTATTAAAGTGTGTGTGGGACTGAGGCCTTATCAATGTTGTGGCCATCCCCTGACGTCCTATCAGAGTGGCCCCCCTAGAGAGGAGATTGGCAGGGCAGCCCCCTTTACACTGTTGTTCCCTGCAAACACAGAGTGCAGTCAGTTGTCATTTTGCCAGTGTTTATGTGGTGTGAGTCTAGGTGTAGCCTGAAGGACTTGCTTTGCCTTTTTTCCCTCCCCTTAAGCTTTAACCATGTCACCGGGGCAGAGCTTCTGAGATTTGAGTCTTGTCCTGGACCACGGCAGCTTTAGTGGAACCCCATCTAGTGTTCAGTGGGATGAGTCCTGAGGGCTGGAGACGATGTGAGCAGAAACCCTCCTGAAGTTACAAGTGTCAAGAGGCTCACAGAGGCCCCCTGCGAAAAAATAATGTAGGAACTCTCAAAGCTCTCCGTCAACTTTTTCAACTAATCCTCGCTTTCTTGTCTCTCATATTCAGACTTTGGTCAGTCTCTTCGAGGCTCTGTCCTCTTGCTCTTTGTCTTTCCTGACACCTTTTAGCCCTGCGCACTGCTTACATTGTGCTTTTGATAGAGATTCTATAGAAGTTTTACAGACTCCTTCTTCATACCAGCTTGACTTTATCTTAATTTTAATTCGAAGTTAATCCTTTCTATTTTGGGAATTAAGCCTAATGCTAGCATCTGCGCTGTTTGCTATACTTATGTGGACAGTGGATTTGTAGTGAAGCATTGATTCAGTTTTGATCCTTTTTTGGTCGTCCAGTAAAGGAAGACAAAGTACTGCAGAGTTTAAAGAGCAAATCTTCGACCATGTTAGCACTGAAGTTATTGATGAAATGATTCTTATGTTTTGTGTCTGTAAAGGCCTTATCATTTTTCTCCTCTCACATTCCAAACTTAAGATAGAGTTGGAGAAGAGGACACCGTCCACTGCTGCATCACACAGTTTTGATGGAAATGCTTTGCTCTGCTCCCTTAATGAGTGATATAGAAATACATAATTTTGGGGAGAATATATGTAGTTTATTAGCGCTGTAATTTTCTATTCTAATGATAGTTTTATTATTATTATTATTAAATTTGCATAGTATTATTTAAAATCTTTGCAGAATTTTTAAAGTTGCACGATATATAAAATATTAATTTAATCTTTAGAAATTGTTTTAATTAAAGAAACACACTTGGACCATTTCTAAAGTATGTGTGTAAATGAAATAGTAAATTAATTCAATGTCAGAACACACTTATTTTTTCTCATTTTGCATGGTGTGTAGTGTATTTCCTTCTTGAGCTCACACCTACGGATGTAAGTGCAAACACACATATTTTATTTATGATTAATTCTGCATCTTCCAGAGGTTTGTGAAAGCATTTTTTTCCTATTCGTATATTCTGCTATTCTCTTCCCGCTCAGTGTCATATGATTGGATTTTCTTCACACTAATTTGTGTACAGTCTGCCTTGAGAGGAGAGAAAAGGTGTTTATTTAATCCTCACATTTCTCACACTATGAATCAAACACATTTTTTCAAAATTAACGCTTGGGGTGTAGGTAGGCGGGTGGGTGGAAGAGGGGATTTAACATGAAAAGTTATCATTAAAGTTGAGTCTTCCCTGTTTGCATGGTTTGGTGGTGTGAGGGCCAGGGTTTACTGTCATGGCAACTTTGCGTTATCTGATGTCTCTGAGCGGAGAAACATTGAGGGAGATAATCCCTGAATTAAACAGGATCTGCTTTGAGTCGACTGAGATGAGCAGGGCCAGGCTGTGCCGACGATCCCCGCCGCTCCCATGCTGCGCGAACAATGGGAAGGCATCCTGTCTCTCTGTGGGGCAGGGCTGCACTTCTCTGGGTTTCATTTGCAAATGAATTCTTGGCCCTGATGAAAGTGTTGAGGGGCCAGAGCCACAATGAAAGGGATTCATAGAGAAATGCAATTTGTAAATCAACTTGTATGTTAAATAGCGAGATTTTAGTGTGACAAAGAGGGAAGTGAATAAGGAAAGTCTGGAGCACAGCAGTGGCTCTGGGGGCAGGGTGTCGTCTTGCCTTTTCACTCCCCGACTCGTCCTGTTTATTAAAATGGAAAATTTTTAAAACCTGTTTCTGTGCGCATTTGAAAGGTGGTTATTACTTTTGAATTTTTATCTGAGTAACGACACAAGTTGCTGTGTCTGTATTGCTTGTTCTGTGAGCTGGTGTGTCCAGTTTCTCAGTTTTGGCAAGTTTGTGATGCATGCCTTCTGACGCACCGCCCTCACTTTGGTTTAGTTTCCTTAGTTATGCTTTCAAACATATTTTCTTTTTTCCGTTGCTTTTTTCCCCACAGTAATTTACATATAACTGCCTTCTCTGTGGCTGATAATGTTTTGAGGTCAACGTTTTTTCACAATTATGGAAGAAAAATGCAGTGACTTGAGAATTAAATGTATTTTCTATTCTTTTCATCAGGTGGCATACATTTTACTAAAGGCAGATAGTCCATAGCATAGGTATTATTTTTTCAGAGTTTACTTTAAAATTTGTTCTTTTTGTTTTCTTCTTTGTTTTGCTTTGTATGTTTGGTGTGTGCATGCAGCAGTCTGCATCCCACAGGCTCTGCTGTTCATGTCTCACTGTGATTGCAGGCTGAGTGGATACAAATTAGTTTAGTGACATAGATAACCTGTCCAAGATGCCCATAGTTGGCTGAAAATGAGCAAAGTTGACAGCAAATTGAAAGTCTAATAAGTCCTTCAAATGCTTGATTTACGCCGAGTGGACAAGTAGACTTTGAAGGGCATGGAATATAGGAAATCAATGCCTTTCTATGAAATTTCATTAAGACCCAATGTCCTCGCTTCACTCTATTCTATATTTTGATGGATTATCTGGAGAAAATGATTACCTTTGGTCGGGCTGATGAAACCCAGATGTACATCTTCAAAGATCACTTTTAAGCAATATTTGAGTAGTTCCCATTGATTTTGTATCCCCTCTTATCATGTTTCAGAGGCCACCACATTGAATAAGGCCTTTTCTCATTTGTGTTGGCTTATTGTTGCCTTTCGATCGTTGTTTTTGTGAACACATCAAAAGGATAAGTGTAAAACTGATTAACTTAAGATTAACAACAATGGAATTTGAGGAGATAAAGCTGCTTCTTCAGCTGCAAAACATTTCTAATCACTAATCCTCTGTTTCCTCTTTTTCAGGGGACACAGAACTTTGCTCTGAGGAACCCCCCTGCAAGGAGTCAGACGCCCATGTCTGTCGCAGATGTTGTGCTGAGTTCTTTGAACTATCAGATCTCGAGGAACACCAGAAGAATTGCACTAAGAATCAGTTAGTTCTGATAGTGAATGAAAATCCTGCCTCCCCTGCCGGAACTTTCTCGCCTGGGTCTCCTCCCGATAATCCCGATGACCAGATGAATGACACAGCTAATAATACTGATCAAACAGAGTGCAGTGACCTTTTGGAGCCTAACACTCTTGAAAAAGACGAATCTATGGACGTGGATGTTTCTGGAATGAGCAGTGGTCACGAGGAGGAAGGCAGTCACACAGAGAGCGGGAGCCCCATTAATACAGTCAGCAGCCATGCTAGCAGGGCCACCTCTGGACCTGCCGTAGGTACTTCAGCTATCTCTGCCTCTCTACCTCAGCTCAGTAACCTAACTGAACTGGGGAACTTCTCAATGATCAACAGCAATGTCATAATTGAAAATCTGCAGAGCACCAAGGTGGCGGTGGCCCAGTTCTCCCAAGAAGCCCGTTCCACTGGGGGCCCCAGGGTGGCAGTGCCAGCCTTGATGGAGCAGCTCTTAGCCCTACAACAGCAACAGATCCACCAGCTGCAGCTTATCGAGCAGATTCGCCATCAGATACTGCTTCTGGCCTCCCAGTCCCCAGAAATGCAGGTACCCCCAACTTCTGCTCCAGGCACAATGGGGCCTGCTGCCAGCCCACTGACCACACTCAGCTCGCATCTCTCCCAACAGCTGGCTGCAGCCGCAGGCCTAGCACAGAACCTGGCCAGTCAGTCAGCCAGTATTAGCAGCCTAAAGCAACTGGCTGCAGCAGCACAGCTACCTCAGTCCAACCCAAGCAGCAGTGAGACATCTCAGAACGTTACCACACTGGGGCCATCAACAGTCAATCCCCAGTCCTCTGACAAGAGGCCAAGTCACATGAGCAGCCTCCACTCGCAGCTAAGCAACTCCTCACTAGCTAAGTCATCAACGCCAGCATTTGGAATAGGTAGCTTGTTAAGCTCTGCAGTGAATCCCCTTCTACCTCAGCCCCCTCCTGGAAACCCCATGTTCTCCAGCTCTCTACCCAGCGTTGGCACCACCGTAGAGGACCTCAACTCTTTAGCAGCTTTGGCCCAGCAGAGGAAAGGCAAGCCGCCAAATGTCACTTCATTTGAGCACAAGAGCAGTTCTGATGAGGCTTTCTTCAAACATAAGTGCAGATTTTGTGGCAAGGTGTTTGGGAGTGACAGTGCCTTGCAAATCCACCTGCGCTCTCACACTGGCGAGAGACCATACAAGTGTAATATCTGTGGCAACCGCTTCTCCACCCGTGGTAACCTGAAGGTGCATTTCCAACGTCATAAAGAAAAATACCCACACATCCAGATGAACCCCTACCCTGTTCCTGAGCATTTAGACAACATACCAACAAGCACTGGCATTCCATACGGCATGTCTATGCCCCCAGAGAAGCCTGTCACTAGCTGGCTGGACAGCAAACCAGTTTTGCCCACTCTTACGTCCTCAGTCGGCATGCTGCTGCCACCAACCATGCCGAGCCTGCCACATTTCATCAAAAAAGAAGATCATTCAATAGCCATAACTAGCCCGTCTGTTACTGCAAAGAGTGACTCAGGTGCTGCTGAGCCTTCAGCTAAAAGTAATGATGGAGTGTCTGAAGAAGGTGAAGGTGCAACTTTGCCTACCTCAAATGGAAAAACTGAAGAAGGCAGCCACTCCTCAGGCTTCATGACAAATGTGAGCTCTGCCTCAGAGAGCGCTACTGAGTACACAACATCTAACAGCCCCCCCATGATGACCAATCCGCTCATGCCTCTCATGTCTGATCAGTTCAAGGCTAAGTTCCCCTTTGGAGGTATTCTGGATCCTCTCCAGGGATCAGAGACTTCCAAACTGCAGCAGCTTGTGGAGAACATTGATAGGAAGGTGACAGACCCAAACGAATGTGTCATCTGCCACCGGGTGCTGAGCTGCCAAAGTGCTCTGAAAATGCACTATCGCACTCACACTGGGGAAAGGCCCTTCAAGTGTAAAATCTGTGGCAGGGCGTTTACCACCAAGGGAAATCTTAAGACTCACTACAGCGTCCATAGGGCTATGCCTCCTCTTAGAGTCCAACACTCCTGCCCTATCTGTCAGAAGAAGTTCACAAATGCTGTGGTTCTACAGCAACATATTCGCATGCACATGGGCGGGCAGATCCCCAACACCCCTCTGCCAGAGAGTTATCCAGAGTCAATGGCCTCTGACACGGGATCATTTGAAGAGAGAAACTTTGATGATCTGGACAACTTCTCTGATGACAACATGGAAGGAATGGAAGAGGGCCCTGATAGCAGTGTGCCGGACACACCCAGGTCAGCTGATGCTTCCCATGACAGTCTATGTAACTCCCCGGTTCCCCCTGAAATGGCTAGCCAGGAGGGGCAAGAGAAGAATGGTCAAGAGAATGCCAATAATAATGAAATGGTGGTGCTCCACGCAAGCCAAATGAAGGCTACTGCAAATGGCTTAGCTGAGGGGGATTGCCTCACCAATGACTCCTCATCTCTGGGAGGGGATGTTGAAAGCCAAAGCGCCGGGAGTCCAGCTGTGTCAGAATCTACCTCCTCCATGCAGGCGCCATCCCCCACTAGCATGCATCCGCAACTACGTAAATCCCCCAGCCTAGAAGAAAGGCACCAGAGGGCCTCATCCTTGGACCACAGCAGCGCAAGCCTCTTGCACTCTCACCCCTCGAACATCGGAGCACTGGACCTGACATCTGTCAATCCTTCAAAAGACCCTCTGGGCATGATTTTCCCCTTCCGTGAGCGTAGCATCATCAAGAACACATCCTGTGACATCTGTGGGAAGACCTTTGCTTGTCAGAGTGCCTTGGACATTCACTATCGAAGCCATACCAAAGAACGACCATTTATTTGCACGGCATGCAACAGGGGTTTCTCCACCAAGGGCAACCTCAAGCAGCACATGTTAACCCATCAAATGAGAGACCTGCCCTCACAGCTCTTTGAGCCATCAAATACCAGCCTGTCCTCCAGCCCAACACCTTCCCTCCTCTCTGTTGGCTCTCTTAAACCAGAGGTCAACGGCTTTCTGCATAGCCTCCATCCAGAGAACAAGGACATGCCCTCTGGCTTGGTCACATCTTCTGCCTCCACTTCCCCCGTGCTCTCCGGTGCTCCACCACGAAGGACGCCCAAGCAACATTTCTGCAACACCTGCGGGAAATGTTTCTCCTCCTCCAGCGCTCTGCAGATCCATGAGAGAACCCACACAGGGGAAAAACCCTTTGCTTGCAGCATCTGTGGTCGAGCTTTCACCACCAAAGGAAACCTCAAGGTAAATGTCGAAACACCCAGAAAACTGTTGGTCTCCTAAAAGTTTGTGCGTGAGAATGTTGGTGAAAAATGAGTCTCTGAGCTGCTATTTAGTTTTTATATGGCATGTCAGTGCACTAGGCATCAAGAGGTAGTAATGTTCTATAATTAATGAAAGGAACAGCTTTGTGAGAAAAAATTACCTTAGTGGAAAGACTGAATCACTCAACTAATATGATTATTAGGGAGGAATTCCAGAATGCGATCGGCTAAGAATGATTCCGTGCACTGAATGAATTATCAGAGGTAATCACTGTGAGCAAGGTCTGTCTGTATTTTTCCATAACGGATTCTGTGACAGGCCTAAATAATTAAGAGAACGATCTGCTCAGTGATCTACTTCAAGTCTGGGAAATTATGCCGACTAAATATAAAATTATGTTGGTTATTTTGGAGTGTGTCAATCCTTCATCATAGAGAAGAATTTAGGATTTGTGTTAATTTTTAAAGATGGTAGTAAATCAAGCTGTAGCTGTTGGTTGATACTGATCTTACAGAGATTTTGTTTCTAATTAAACTAGCCTCACCACAGAGTAAAGCCTCTTAACATTTTTGCAGAAAGCTGTATGTAAAATACATGAAAACACAATTATTTAGATGCATCAAGGATTATGAAGGAGAAAAAAATCTCTGTTTTAGAAAGGGGTATGGGCTGAGGTGAAATGTCACATTTAATACTTGCTGCAGCAGTGAAACTGGACAGTGTAATTTTAGCTCAACTCGTGTGGTCCCCTTGTGAGATGAGCAAATTAAAGTTTAGATTAAACAGCATCTATCAGTCTTGCCAAAATAAGATGTTTACACCATGTTGGTACCTCTAAGAGCAGTGTCAGCTAACCGGTCTGCTGCACTCAGGGTGTGAAGCTATTTTAATTCACCGTCGAGCATTATTATTATTTTTTCCATTGCATCATCTCATGTGCAGCTCTTATGGCCAAGTTTGTAAACATCACTAATTTTCATCCGTCTTGTTGCTCTGTCTTTCTCCTCCCTTCCTTTTATTCCTTTCTCTCTCCTCCCTCTCTGTCTGTGTAGGTTCACATGGGCACACACATGTGGAACAGTGCTCCTGCCAGACGTGGCCGCAGGCTCTCCGTGGACGGGCCAATGGCCTTCCTGGGCACCAACCCAGTCAAGTTTCCTGAGATCTTCCAGAAGGACATGGCATCGAGGGCAAGCAACGGGGACCCGGCCAGTTTCTGGAACCAGTACGCTGCAGCCTTCTCCAATGGTCTGGCAATGAAGACAAATGAAATCTCTGTCATCCAGAATGGAGGCATCCCACCCATGTCCGGTGGTGTGGGGAATGGGGGCAGCTCTCCTATAGGTGGCCTGACAGGCAGCCTAGACAAGCTACACAACACGGAGCCCAATGCTGCTCTGGCTGGCCTGGAGAAAATGGCCAACACAGAGAACGGGGCCCACTTCCGGTTCACACGCTTCATGGAGGACAATAAAGAAATTGTCACCAATTAGAGTGTATGTCCTCGTGCTGGGCACAGCCACATGAAGACGCCTAAAGGCAAACTGTACACATATGTAGACACACAGAAGCAGAGAAAGGAAGAGAACAAGACAGGGACAAAATCAACTGAACTGCTTTGCTCGCCATTGAATCTTTACGAACACGAGTGTGAAGACAAGTTGCTTTTTTTGTACAATGTACATGTTATAGTTTTAAGGAGCTTATTTATTAGTGATTATAACCTTGCTTGAAACCAAGTGGAAGCATTAACAGTTAGGTTTTGTTTATTTTAAAGCCAGAATGGGTATGTATGGGTGCTTTAAAATGTGCTTTTGAAACTTAGAATATCTGGTTAGATAACTTTACCTTGGCATTAAGTTATTTTCTGTCTGTAGTAGCTATAACCGAACTGTCTATGTTCATGTGATGCATTAGCCTTGTAATAAGCAAACAGACTTGCTGTAAATAATGTACACTGATCTTCTGTAGATGGTCTAACATCTGTGTGTTCATTCCCCCCTCCCCTCATCAAAACAAAACAATGAAATTCAGGCAAGGGACTAAATGATGTGGTAGTTCCTCTCTTTCCAGTTGTTATTTACCTTTATCTTATTTAAGTAAGACAAAACGTTGAAGTTTGCTACATTTCAAGGGTTTCTTTAGTGTTAACTTGTTTTGTTGTTACAGTGTCTGTGTATTGTACTTTCTACTTTTTGTTTACTTCCATATTCTTTTCCCTCAATCTTTTTTTTTTTTGTTCTATTTTGGTGTTATTGAAAGCAAGACAGTTACTAAGACGGGAACATTCGGTCTGGCCTGTTTTCCTGGTTTTTGGAACTGAGGCAACCAATCAAGTGAGAAGGATTCTCTTTTAGTTTCTCCGCTGGATTTCCACGTTGCTGCTATGTCCCAGCATCCTCACTGACATCAAGTGCAAAGTTGTGTGTTGAAGCTTCTGTAAATACGTTCAGATGTGGAAATACAAACTCCCTCGTAAAGAAAATGTACATAAAGCTCACACAAGAAGTCCATCATGGCCAGGGGACAAAATGATAGTGTTTTTATAAATATAAATATATATCGGGTTTGACAACCTTCGGACTGTTACATGCACTTTCTTGGAAAGTTGGAAGATCTTTATGGGTCCAGTTTCTCTACACTTTAATACCTACTAACAACTAAGATACTGTAATTCTTTACTCTAATAATCAAATACATCAGTTTTCCAAAAGAAACATTGTGTGTTTGTGTGCTTTTATTTTATTCGTATCGCAACAATTTTTAAATATTAAAAAAATCGGAAATAAAAATTAAGCATCCTTTTTTTAAAAAACTTGTGCGTAATTGGTGCTGGTGGCGCAGCGCTTTCCTGTCCGTGCGCATTGACGCACAGCATTGGAAGCAGTTACTGATTAATTTAAACTGATCGCAGTTTTAACCTCATAATTTCCTTTGCCAGTGTTTGAAAGCGCAAATGAATGGCTAATCCTCGGAATCAAGTTGATTCGAGGCTTTTTACGCGCAAAGGAAAAGCTTCACTCGTCAAATGTATTTATACACCAATAAATAAGATTGTAATAAAAATAAAAAGCGGCAAAAGCAGATTATTCTGTCTGGAGCGCATAGTTAAGCAGGCGCAAATCAGCATTAACACTATTAAGGTGTCGGCATTTTATGTGTCTTTGAAAGAGGTTTTTTCCTTCGTTTCATTAAGAGCGCGACGGTGTCATCAATTATCTTAAAGCTCCAAAAGAAGTTGTCAAAAACGATCACACGGTTATCGGCGTAAAGCTTTTGACGGCTTTAAAGGCGTTTGCTTTGCATTTTCTTTTTTTATTATTCAAACTGAAAATGTTCCTCCTTTGTATTTCAACAGCTGCATTTAATTTAACACATCGTTGCACATCCTGCAATACAGGATCTGTTAATTTCTGTCCAGCATCCTCGGCGCTGCGCTCCCTCTCCTCCTCTCCACAAAGCCCAAATCCCCAATATTTACGTTTTAGATTTCAAGACGTCGGAGCTAAATGATCCTTGCCCACAGTGCCTGTTTTCTTTTTACCAGTCACATCTGCTCCGCTGAGCTGTGTTTGTGCAGCACATCGGCTTCAAGAGAGATTCCTTCAAAGGACAGAAAGAAAAACAAAACTGATTCACATTCCTGCCTAATTATGACAAATACTTCTTATTCTAAATGTGATTTATATATTAAATTCAGCACTATTGTTGTTATTATTATTATTATTATTATTATTATTATTATTATTATTATTATTATTATTATTATTATTATTAATTTATTTTATTTTATTTTACTTGATAGCCTAATTGAATATATCAAAAATACATTTCCAACACATTTGATTATTAATAATGAGAATACAGTGACAGTTCTAGCCTTGGAAGAATTTACTGTATATAAAATCTATGTTTTTGGATCAAACCCTGATCTTCTTTCATGTGTGCTGCTCACAGGTGGGGAGTACAAACATACAGCAGTACATACATGCTTTATCTCTGTGTGAGTCATCCCTCCACTAAACATGCACTGGGCTGCTGCCTCTCGGCTCCTTGCTTAAGTATCGATTGAGCTGTGCAGTATTACAGAAACACTTGAATCTCAGGTGGCAGGAATGTGTACAATTGATCTCTTCCACTGTGGCTCCCAGCAGTGGCTTTTTGCTCCACAACACAGAGCACCACAGGAAGAGCCGGGCGAACACACTGAAACACAATCGCTCCAGACTAAGAGGGGCTGTCCCAGTCTGCCCTGCTCACTGTCACAATTTATTGTGGTGCTGTGAGTCTCGTCCACTGCTCTGCAGCTACACTCACACTGTGCTTTCAGACTACAGAGACTGTATCCACTATATTAAATTATAAGCACATTTCACAGCTACACAAACAGACACACACATACCTACATATTTGGATTTATTTTTGACATCTTCTCTAATGTTTTTTTATTTTAGGGTTCCAGTTATTTTTTTTCCTCATTTGAGCTAAATGGCTTGATGGCCTTTTGCTGCAGTGTCTGGAGAGAATGGGAACCATCAGCAAAGAAACATTGCTCTCTTTAGCTGTAAGCCACTCCTGTCCACTTACTGTACACTTGAAGGTTCATTAAAGGGTTGGCTTCAAGTAAAAGCTGTGTGCACAGCTGCCACACTGCAAAAACAATAAAATCATTTGTTTCCAGTGTGAGTTAAACTTATGTCAAACTCTTTCATGCATAGATTTTTCTAAATCTAAATGAGAATATGTTGATTTTTGCCTTATGATGTCAGATTTTTCCAATGCTTTGCAAAGGTTTGAATATTTCTAGCAATGAATTAAACTAAATGGTATTATGGAAATATTTTTTCAAACTGACAAAAGGATTTTTTTATAATACATAATGCAAGGAAAACTGGACATAAAAGATAATGTGTTACTTTAAACTAAATTGACAGTGTGTGGCCTTCCAAAATGACTCCAAGTTTAAGTGGATCACATGGTGTGTGGTCACTCTAATCTCATTTAGGAGAAAAAGCAAAAAAGAAACAAGTCTTTCTTGACTCTTGGTGTCCAACTCGAGTAAAATCTGTTTAATATCTGTTGTTTCCCTTTACTGCCGTCCTTCAGTGTGCAGGTCAGGCTGGGATGAAGCTGCATGGAGGCGATCTTGGGAAGCTGGAGCCCCCTCCCACATCTTCTGCCTTGTGCTGTCAGCCCTCCTGAGTCGATACAAACCGTAGCCTGGGGCCCGGCCTGGACTCCCCACTGAGGTTCTGGCCTACCGCTGGGAGATCAAAGACCCACCGAGAACAATGGTGATCCGGCCGAGGTTCACTTTCCCTGGATGCTCCGCCACACCTGCCCACGCTGTCAATCACACTCAGGTGATGGACCTTCTCAGAGGCCGACTCTCTGTAATAACATACCTCTGTGGTGTTTCACACATGTTCATGTAGAAATTAAACTCTGTGTCTGACAGTCATCTCCTCTTGGTTTTGTGGTCTTTTTTGGAAACTCCAATATGTCATGTGCTTCTCACTGTTTAATGGGCTTTTATCTGTCAGTGTCATTAACCAGAAGCCTTTTAGTGCCTTTCATTTCCCTAATATGACCTAAAATTGCATTTTTTTGTATGTTTGTAAAAGTCTAATTTGTGTTGTCATTTTCCTCCAGCCATTCCATGCTGCTTTTATCTTGCTGTGGTTCTCATCCTGCTTCCTGTGGAAAATGGAGGCTGTTTGCAGCGTGTACACAGCTGCTCAGAAGACAAGACCTCCACATCGTAGGTACAAACACGGGGCAGTATTTTTACAGGCCTGCACACTTTCATATTATCACAGAGGAGCATACAGAGTCTTGTAGGCAATATCCATCTGCCAAAAACTTTACTCCCGTTTGTTCTGCATGGAAGTTCTGCTTTGGACTTACGGGGGTTTGAAGTTTTTCTTTGCATGGTTTATTTTTATGGCGCAGCAATCTGGAAACTATCCAAATGTCAAGGTCATTTATCTTGCAGTTCATCCACTCCTTGCCTTTTGTGTGGTGAGAAAGAGAGGCACAGGCCCATATTGCATTTCATGACCTATTGTGTCAAAGGAGTAGCCAGACAAACAGGTGGGAGCCCTAATGTGAGCTCTTCGTGGACCAGACTCACCAAACTTGAGGCTCCCTGGGCCATTCTTTAATAAGGCACTCATGCTTGCAGAACGGCCACAGAGCTCCGTTTCCCTCATCATCAGATGGGAACCTTCAGGGATGCTAATGAACATACAGTGAGGGTTTGTCTCACGCACAGTGCTCCTGCTATCTGCGTCTCCCAGTTTATCATCACCACTGAAATTGCAAGGCCGTTTTACTGGGCTTTTACAACAGAGGAGACATTTAGCCCATTGTGATGCTAATTCTTTAAAATTTGATGTCTAGGGTTTGTGCTTTCAGGTCAGGGTAGGTTTATGAGACTGGGTCTTTTGACGGAGTACAAGCACCTTTTTTGTTATCACAGAAAAACCTGCAGTCATGGGTTGTCTTCCTTGCCCCTAAAGGCAAACTTAATTTAATGTGCATTTCCATTTTAAGATGAATCACATGTTTCCTTGTTTTGTACAGTAGAATGGAGACAGATCGTCTTTCTTTGGTTTTAAAGAACAGCTTCCAGATTAAGTAGGCTGATTGTGGCCCTTTCACCATCAGAATTACGGTTGGTAACCCTAGCCAGGCCTGTCTGCTCCGGGGCTTAAACACACACACAGTTGGGGACACTCTCTGTTAATGTCATCTCACAGATTCAGTTTCCTCATCACAATCTTACCTCGAGTCCCACAACCTCTGACACATATTCTTATTCGTTCTCACAGTGTCAAAGCATGCTAGTGAGATGGAGAGATATTCTGCGGCTGTGGAGTGAGATATTGATATTGAGAACATGTCAAGATGGGATGTCAGAGTGACTAGGAAGAAGCCCTTCAGACTCTTGTCAGGTGTGTTTGATTCCATAGGTGCACAGGAGAGATGTCTTGAGTTTATTGAATTTGTCATTTTCGGCCTGGGAGTGAAAAGGGCACCTGTGTACTGCCGTAAGCCGCCACACCAGGACCGCCACCCACATCACGCGATGACAGCTGATGTGCAGGGACAACCCTGAAGCAGTTGATTTTTTTTCTTTTTTTGAAAGCAGTCCATCAGTCTCAGTGTACATTATTCATCAGGGAAACAGCTGAAAGGATATTTACTTTGTCAATTTTCTCATAAAGGCCTCCTCGGGCACAAAAAAAGTCGCCCGGGGTTACTGCAAGAAAATCGTAGCTATTTCAGAAGCAGGTTCAGTGCTCTGCCAGTCCCAAATTGAAGACTGTTGTAGTTGTGGATACTGACCACCCACATCAGTGCAGGATCAAAGCAAAGGCCTGCTACCGTGGCTGAATATTCAGTGACCTTGCTGGAGTGTGATGGGTTCTTCTGCTCAGTCACTGACTGTGGGAAAATGAGGAAAGTCTGATAGAGATTTTTCTCTGTTTTACTGTCATTAATGTGGATTTTGAGGCTGCTGTATATCTCTTGGTCCAGGATCACAGATCTGCCACCCACCTCTTTAAAAACTGCTCACTCCTTTAGTCAAGGTTGGTTTTCTCATTGGACATCTTGTTGTAGGCGAGAGGAAAGTGGTTTCCTCTGTGAAATGTGTAATCAAATGTAAGATAAGAAATGCATTAGGTCATGGCAATTCCCACAATGTTCTGTTTGATATGGAGATGTGTGTGTGTGTGTGTGTGTGTGTGTGCGCGCGCGTGTGCGTGCATGCGTGTGTGCGTGTGGGTGGGTGTATAACTCAATTGCACCACCATGTCTGACTCCCACTGGGTCCCCCAGCACCAAAAATGCATCACTCATCAGATTAAAGCATCCGCTAAATGGCATATGTTATGATTATGTGATTTCATGCACATGGAAATCTGTGTGTGTGTGTGTGTGTGTTGTATATTCTACTGCTTGTGTGGATCCTTTTTTTTGCATGCCTTCCTCATGCTCAGTTAAGTCTGTGCCACCTGTGATTAATAAGAAATATCCCAGATCCAGCAGGTTAATGTTTAATCAATCAACTGGCAGAGAAGCCTCTAAATGGCCTAGTTTATTTTTAACCACTGCATCACATTAACAGCACCAAGATCTTACGGAGCCAAAACTCATTATTTTTGCTTTCAGCTAATGTTTATCAATCCGTGGTGAGAATATTTTATACCCGGCCTATGTGCTTGTTCTCCTCTCTGGATAAAGTAAAGAACATAATGTGCTGAAATTAAAGGACAGAATAAAATGATTTTAGGAGCTGAAGTATCTCAGAATGTGGTCAACATGTACAGTAAGTGACATGTAAAGCTCCAGCTCTTATGTTTTACAGTGATAGTGGTGATATTATAAATCACTCTGTGCTTATATTAGTCATATTTGTAACATGTGTTCTCCCTCTGCACTGTGAACTGTTACTTGGCTGAAGCACCTGCGCTATGAAATCAACACCCCACTCAGCAATAATGCTCTCTGAGGCTTGGCCAGTTTACTAAATAATCGATCCAAATAAAAGCAGCAGATAAAATTGACTGACCCTCATATACTTAATTATTGCAGCTATTTGACCAAATAGCATTTTTCAGGATGCTGTGTGTCACAGGCCATCAATATTCCTTTAATCGCTGTTAGTTATTGCCCTACTTTGTTACTGCTGTGGATGGCCAGTCTCCAGTGGTCAGTTTGGCCCAGGGCAGCCAGGGAATGAGATGCTAAATGGTTGCGCAAACAATTTGATTATGCTGTTTAATTCCCGTCATATAGATCTGCCGGGCCTGCTGATGCACTCATTTCTGAGAGGCTGTACAGCAGAGTGCTGACCTGCCTGCCTCACACCGCCAGGCCTGAAAGAGCTGCTTCTTTCCTCTATGACCTCAGGATCAATAGTGGCTGCTCCGTGGGTATGGACTGGTGTCTTGCAGGTTTCACCTCCTAACGCTAACCTTTCAGCTCTCTTATGAAGGAGCACTGTTCAACATCCAGCCTAAGCCGAAATGTTGAAAGGTCTGGCATGCTGCATTAATTACCTAGCTGAACTAAGGTGCTGTAACACAAGGAGAGTGGAGGGTTAACTCTCCCCGTTGAAACAGACCACCTCAGCCAAGTGAAAAATGAGAAATGAGCAGGGCAAGCTCTCAGACCCAGTTGCCCAGTTCCCAAAATTAACATTTCAATTCAAAACCAATAATAACGCATTGTGTCTGGCATGAATGAGTGCTGCTGCAAAGGGAAGGCGATACCTCCTGTTCCTGTGTCAATGAAAAAGCTCCTTCATCTTCTGCTAAAGGGCCCACACAGTCTGAGGTCAGCCAGTCAGCCTTGGTTACACTGCACAGGCATGCCTGGGAGGACGGCTTGAGCTTCCCGGTGCCTTTACAAAAGCCAGGAACTACGAACACACACACACACACATACATACACACAAACACACACACACACACGCATACACAGAAACACTCATGTCATGCTCTGCATGAAGTTGATGGCTCTTAAGTTTTGCCAAGCACTACTTAGCACTTTAAAAGAAAAGTACACTTTGTGCGCTTTCAAATGAGTTGTACTAACTAATTGCAGTATCGTATAACCATTTCTATCCTGGCAGCATATTATGATTTGAAACATAATCATTGTATGATGGTAAATAATCTCAACATGTGCATTCCACTTGAGTTTTGTTCTTCTGGCCTGTTAGAGCTGCATTCATGCAGTTGCGACACCTTATCTCCAAGATATTCAGTCCAAAAAAAGTGTTATCTGGAGTGTTCATACTGTATGTCTGTGTTCACGTCAAACCCTGTGATATGCTCATTGACAAGAAATCCCAGTAAACTCAGGGGGGCCACAAGTAAACACACTGTGTCGAGATTTTGGGCATCTTGGCTTTTGAGAATAGGATTGGAAGCCAGGCTCTGTGGCTCTGCCAAAAAGGTGTCAGAGCAGACTTCTGCTACAAGCTGCCCTCCATCAGAGAGCAGATTACTCTTCTGGGAGGTGAGGCAGAGGGACACGAGGCGATTCTAAGAGAGCAATGTGGCTATTTCTACTAAGACTAAAGGAGGACCTATATGCTGTCTGTCTGGTCCAAGTGATGCGAGCTGTGATAGCCTGAGTGATTCCTGCATATACTGCACTGTCTGCAGGCCTGAGGCTTGTCTGGGTGGGTTCATCCGCCATAGCTGATGCTTCAGTTTTCTATGCTGACATTTTGCGTGTTCCACACTAAATACATTGGTTAGGACCATTACCGTCAGAAAAATTAAGTCCAGATACTACAAAGATACTGTAGCAGGTTAAGCAGCTTACTGAGTCCTTTGCAGGAATTTACAACATTTAGTGTTAAGGTGTCAAAAAGATTTCAGTGTTTCTCAGTATTTAGTAAGTAATTAACTGTCTAACTGAAGCAGCGAGAACTACTGTTAAAACACCTGCAGCACAAAGAACCAAACTCAACTCACAAACATTTTTTTAGTTTCTGTGTTTGTTAATGACACACTAATGAATAAGTAAAAGTTCTACAAAGAAAACCACAGAAACAAAGAATATAACTTTTTGTCAAAGGGAACAAAGATTTGCATAGATGCACAGACTGAACATTGCCATTTCCCCTGATTCCAACCTTTATGCCAGGTTAAGCTAACCAGGTGCTCCCTGGAGCGTCATACTTATTATGTTACTCTTGGTACAAAAACATATGTATTCCCGAAAACATCCAAACTGTTCCAGTAATGGCTACTAGAAGTGTAAACATTAATCATAAATTTTCTTTAAACCTGGATGAGTCAAAGTTAACCATTAAACTATTATTTACTGTAAAGTCTCTGTGCTGTTTGTGGTGACCTCTACAGTTTTTATTTAGTATTAGTCAGCGTATTTGATTTTTTTTAATGAATAAAGCACAAAGCTTTGTTTAAATAACAAACATTATCTTTGATCACTAAATCATATCAGGAAATGTCCATCATCTAATGACATTTGATGAATGTGGAGTTCAGTCTGCCTCTATAAAGAAATATACTGACATAAGACTATTCCCATTCTACATGATCAGGAGGGAAAGAGTATAAGTGAAGAGAAAGCATAACAACAAACTTTCATTACTGAGCATTTTTGTGAAATGCCTTTTCTGGCCAAGAAAGCGTCTTTTGGCAGGCAGTGATGACATCAGTGCTCCCAGCGAAGAGGGCAGCTCCACTAATAAGGCGCTGTTGGGATTGCCGCCCGCTTAGGTTGTCAATGAGTCTGTCTTGATCTGAGGATTAGGCCAGTCGTTCCAATTACAGCCTGGTGCCTTGAGGTTTGTCAGGCATTGACACAGACGCCTGTCGATGGCCCCGGTGCATATTCCAGGACCCCACTGAGTGACAGGCGCCAGTGCACCAAGAGACGATGACGCACTGAGAGTGTGTGTATGTGTGTGTGTCTATTGCACAACTTCAGTTGCTTATCCGTGTCATTGCTCTCAGCTGTAAATGAGCCCATCCTACTGTACATACATACTGTGAAGGTAGAAGAGAGTGTGTGTGCAGTGTCTTATTTCCATGGTGAGGATATTGACTCTTAATGACAGTCTATCCTGCACAGATGGAAGAGCAGGAATACGAGCATAAGACTGGTGATGTGTCACTTAGCTATCAAATGTGTATATAAGGAAGTCTGTCATGTCTCCTGGCTTCTTGTCTGTTACAAAGACTGTTAATAATTTAATGCATTAGCTAAAAAAAGAGGGCAAGCTCTTATTACCCTTTATGGATCACTCATATTAACCAGTGGACATCCAGATACCTAACAGTAGCAAAACTGCAAAAAATGAAAGCAAACCTTCACCGCAACGATTGTGTGTATAATTAAAAATGTCATAATCCCTGTCTAGGATTAATTCCAATGATTATTTTGTGATTTTAGTTTGTTTGTTTCCTTCAGTCTGCCTCATGGATTTGCTTAGGCCTGAAATCTCCAACATTACAGTGTGTAACATAATATTTTTGGTAAACCTGAAACACAAGATAAAAAGGGAACTGGGTTTGACAGTTTTCTTGGAAAATAAGGAGATGTGTATTTGTCTATGACAGGTTCAGTTGGTGTGATTGCTGAACATCAATGCAAAATGCACACTGCACTGATCGGACCGACACCAACACCTTGTATTTACTGTGGATGTTTTCACTTTATCTGCATTAGAAATATGGTGTCACCTGTTCTAAGTTTGACTACTTACCCAGAAACACATAAATGATGTATCACTAAGCAACAGCAGTATTTTTGACATTTTTAAAAATTATATTTACACCAAAACGAATGCAGAGAAACCACATGTTGTCACCGGTTATTTATGCTCTCTAAGCACAGTCATGGTTGTTGGTGTGTATCAGTGAGGCTGTTCAGAGCAGCTCTCAGCTCCTTGACATGGCTTGGCTGGACTCAGCCACCTCTCATCTGGTCATCTCTGTTAACTCAACTCCCCCCTCCATGCACACACACACACACACACACACACACATACACACATCCAAGCTTGTCGCCTGGGAGGCCAGCAGTGACTTTACACCCACAGAGGTGGGTCATGTGACACAGACTGCTGTGTCCCACGTTTGATACTTAATATTCACCACCTGGTGTTATTTACATGCCATTAAATGAGAGATGGGTGCTGACCTGGCTGACTCCGTTAATCTGATTTGGATAAAATCATCAAAAAATCCTCTTTGTTTAATACAAATTAGAAATCCAAATTTTATCATGTTATCCACCGACACGTAATCAGTGCACTATATTTAATAATTTCATTGCAGCTTTTCCCTCCATTTTTTGCCGGCTGTAATTTTATCCACCAGAGATGTTAGCAGGCTGTAATTAAATATGAATGGAGCGCTGTTGGTTGCCTGGCCGGTTTGTTTGGTTGAGTGCTGGCCCGGGGAGGGAAGCTCATCAAATCAGTGGTGTTGGTGTCATTCTACACCCCTATAACACTCCATGACAGGGAATCTCGGTGGTCCTGTGTAAAAAGAGGCTGGGAATCACCTGTATTTAGAGTTAATGGATTCGAAATAACGCACAAGCTCGCACTTTAATGAACGCTGGATTGATGAAAAAAGGGCCCCCTGCTCCCCTTTGTCCCCGTATTGCATGAAAAACATTTTCAAATTGCATGCTGGCACAGATAATTCACTTATTCTGTGTAATTGGATGCTGACCAGGGTTAATATGTAGGGTGTCATTAAATGGAAATGTAGAGTTGTAAAGGGGGACTGTATGATACAGGGAGTCTTTTCTATAGAGCTGCCCAGATTGTGAGCTCCTTCTTCTAGCTGGCAGGGACCTTCTTTATTTGAGGCAACTCAAGCATGAATTCTGCGAGGGAAAGATTGGGGACAGTTATATTCACTTCTGTTTGTTGCCCAGTTGAATGAGGTGACCTTTAAGATAAAGCGAATCTCTTGAGCAAGTCAGGTGAAGAAAAGGCCGCACAAATAGGGCAGATGTGGTGAAAGGAACTTTTTAAATTCGACAGTGAAGGAGGGCTGCTAGACCATGGATAGTTAAAAGACTGTTGTTTGCTGGTAACCCTGCTCTGCCACCATGACAATGCCACATGGGAGGAGGCACTCACTGTGGATGCTCCTTATTTTGATTCAAACAAGATTGAACACCAGGGATTTGCTTTTTTCAATTTTATTTTTAGCGCGACTGCTAAGAAAAAAGTCCTGTGATCCTCTATGAAACGATTTTGGTTGGGTAAAGGCAGCAGTGGAATAATACGGGGTAATCTAGAGACTGGTTAATTAAGTTGCTCCTCCATCCTCCATTCATAAGAAAGGCTTGTAATTAGTCGTCCTAAAGCAAAGGTATTTTCTTTGGATGGGTCAATTTGAATTCCTCCTGACTCCGATGGAGAGTGCTAAGCCTCTGTGGCTTCAGGGAAGCCTGTAACCTGCATTCTCCCAGTGATAGCAGCACTGTAAAACCTAACCAAACGGTTAAACATGTCCTAAAGAAGAACCATTAAAAGCCAAAGAATGTGTAAGTACAGTCAGTGATAAAAACAACAAAATGAACCCTTTCAGGCGCAGCCCATTTTTTGTTTTTCTTGGTAGCCTAGTGTTGGCTGCGCTGTGCCACGACTCACCAGCTTTGCCACCTACAAAGAGAGCAGACTCCAGGCTGCCTGGGTACTTTTGGTGAGGAAGTTAATCATATACCTCAGAGTAGCGCGACACAAGAAAAGCGGTGTTTGTAAACCTGCCCCCACGGCTCTGCCCATAATTGGCTCTACAAGTGACTGCCTCGGCTTCCTGTCAGCATTATATCTGTGTTCACACCAGCCCAGCTGGTAAGACATTTGTTCCTTGGAAACATGGCTGCTGTTTTGATCTTTGGACTGTGAAAGCAAAGTAGCTCTCACAATGGTAGTAATGTGGGGAGGATTTTCCAGGCTGTGGAGGAAGCCAGGCAAAAATGTCCCGCTGCCTTGGCCTCGTAGTGAAATGCACCACGTTGGTAATGTTGCTGGTGCTCGCTTTGCTCCTCTGCTACGTCTGTTTTAGGTGTTTAATTGGTGACTATTAGTCATTGAAAGCTCTGTGTGAATCACAAAACACCTGTATGTTGTGTGCACTTTGGTTAGCCTGTTGGTTTCTGTTTTATCGTCAAAACATGCTTCTGTTTTCAAAAACCTATCACCAAAGGTCTGTGGAAGAATCACTCTGATCCTTTACTAAAGAAAAAACTGAAATATCCATTATTATATGTATATATTTTTTTCTTACAGCTATTTCTTAGATTTCTTAGCCATTTCACATAGTTAGTGCTTTATTATTATTATTGTTATATTATCTACTATTTGCATATTTCTGACAAGTTTGTGTAAAAAAACATTTGAATGTTGTAGACTGAAGTGGAGCTAGTTTTGACTACTTTGCTGTATAGTTTTATCCACTGTGATACATCATTATGTCATAACTCTATGTTTTATTATTCTATGATTTGCACATTAACTAGTAACTATAACTGTAATTAATGTATTTAAGTTCCTAGAGTAGATATTGTCCTAAAATAGCAATACTCTAATAAAGTCCCTTATTGAATAAACATACAACGGTATTTTTCGTCACTGGCATGAATGAAATCAAACATATTTCATGTCCCGAAAAGTAAACTTGTGATCAACATGTGGAACACTTACCCAGCAACATGTGCCTTTTTTGAGTGAGTTTCAGTTAATCACTGAATCTCGCTTTGAAACACGTTTCAAACGGCAAACATTGAGAACAATTTTAAAAATGAGCAGAACAAAGAAACCGAATGAGGCCTGGCATCTTTGTGGCAGACTGTCATTAGGAAGCAACAGGAATGCAGGAGCAGAACTTTATTTTGAAGCTGACACATGGCAGGAATCTGAGAGTAAAACTGGAAACGTTAAAATACTGCTGGTGACACCTCGACGTGTGGATGGATGTGATTTCCTGTGCAGCTGTCAAGAAACACTTCCCTGCACCTTCCAAGCTGCTGCTGCTGCTGCTGCCACGCTTCTATCTGCACCTCAGCTCTGCTAATAGAACATGCAGGAATGGAAACACTTGGAATATGCTCATAATTAATCATAGTAACTACAAATCTGAGGTTAATGATGAATTTGAAATAGTACACACTTGTGTGGTGCAGTTTACTTGATTTTGCTTGTTCCTTTTTTACTACAAAAGACATACATTAGGAAATATTCAGATGGTAATATATATTCTCTGACAAGTGGTTAATACTGGATGCATGAGTCTGTTAAATGTGTGTTTGTTGCTCTTTTGTTCTGGCAGATATCTTAGCCAGGTACCAGGAAGAACAGCTCAAGTTGCGGCCGTTCCCCCACATGTGTTTGCAGCGGTCGTGCCTTCATGCAATGAAAAATTGTTCATCTTCACTTCTCACCGGATGCTTGTATGGCTGAATATGACTTTCTCTGGCTGCTTCTCCCATTTATAGACATACTAGATTTGTTTGGGATTTTTTGGAAAACCACACTCTGATGAACATCCTGCCCGAGACGTTTAATTGTGGCTGCTCCATTTTGTGCACAAGCAGCGCTCTGCCTTTTTAAGACTTGTTTATTCAAAAGCGTCCACATGTTGATTGTAACCTTATTTTTTCCTTCCTTTGGCCCAGTCATGTTCCTCGTGAGATTATGGGCCTATTGTTGGATATCATAAACTGCAATTTATCATGAATTGACGTTTGTGAACCAGTCACTTACCAAAAAAACGTCTTATTGTCACAAGTAGCAATATTGCCAGCAGTTGTAACAAACCTCTTCTCAGTCTCCTCACTACGTTTCATACCTCGGGTTGCAGGCAGTAACAATGAGAAATGAGCACAAACAATACTTTGAATGCATGAAGAGACACCTCAGTCATAAATAGCAGCAGGGGTGAAGCTAAATATTGACTGCGTGACTCCATACTGATGTCTCCGGTGACTGCAGGCCTTTGTCTTTTTCTCTGCCAACGTGTGGTTGTAATTGAATTGTAAACAACACCCACCGTGTTATTATTTACTGCGCTATGCTGCTCAAACCATTGGACCAGTCACAGCCAGCGGAGCAGAGCTCTGAGTCACTTTGACGTGTTACCTAAAAGGCAGTGAAAACAATATATGGCCAGCTCATCCATAAGTCATGGCATTTGGCGCAGCACCGGTGCATCCAACAGAAAGGGGCTTTATGAATGGCTCAAAGTCTGTGAATGATAACGGTCATTAATATGTCCATTGAGGGTCACCACATTCATGCCACATATCAAATCCCCTTTGAATGAGATCAGTTCCCTCCTGTCAGAGCCCATTAGATCCGTCCCACAGCCCCAGTGGCCAGCTGACAGGGGAGAAACCCTAGCCCCAGCCTAGCACCATTAACATTAGAAAATGAGCAATCAGCTGGAATGAAGCGCAAGAGGAGGGGGGGACCCGTCCAAACTTTAGCAATGATACCCAGCAAATCCAACACAAAATGTAGGAGAATGTCAGAGCGGCGTGGAGCTCTGCAAATACATAAAATATTCTTTTACACAGATAGTTGCACCGGTGCTTTTCTTTAAAATTTAAATATCCGAGCTGAATACTTTTTTAACATTGACACATGTTTTCTGGTAGTTGTGTCTCCTTTAAAAGCTGCACAACTCAACTGCTTCCTCCCCGCTGAAAATGTTCCGGCTGCTCATAGAAAATTGTGTTGAACCTCTTTGACTTTGCGAAATAATTGAGTTAAAACACTCGATAAAACATTAATTAGCTTAGCAGTCTGGAGCAGATAACATAGATAAAACCCTATGTAATTCATATTGATTAGAATATGCACATTGAGCGTAACCTCTTAAGACAAGTTTTCCTTATTAAATGGACACAAAGCCGAGGTCATTATTCGTACAAAGAAAGATCGCTTTAGATTTTATCTTTTCACATAAAAAGGTTTGATTGGATTTCTTTCTAAGGAAGCTGCACAATCTATTTTATTCAGGTTTGATTGTATTACCTCTTAATTAGTTTGTATATTGAGTAGAACAGGCCTTATTGATTTGAGGTGCATTCATTTGCATTGCAAAAATCCCCTTTAATCCAATATAATCTCATCCTTACTCAAATAGCAGACTGCATCTCTTTACTTGCTTGTTTTCCAGCTCCTGCTTTTGGCTTGTCTCAGGTTTAATATAACCTCCTGGTAGAAATTAGAGATTGCATTCTCTATGCAAAATAATTTCCCTAAATTTGGCTGTTTATTTAAAGGTAGTTACACTCAATTTCTGTATTTCATGTGGAGAGTGGTGTGTTGTGCGCTGTAATTTATACGTCGAGTGTAATAACAAGCTGTAGTATTTTCATGTGGCTGTGTTGTGGGCTTTAATTTCGAGCTGTTTCAGTGAATGATTGGCGCTTGTAGGTGTTGTGTGTAAATCTGCTGCTGAACACCCGTGGAGCCGGCGGAGCCGTGTCACACAGAAATCAGCGTTGGAGGCGTCAAATCCCTCCCACCCGCCCAGTGCACAGCAGCAGGCTTAACAATTCTCTGTAATTAACCTCACCTGAACTTTAATGGCCCACCTCCGGGACCGAGGGCCCCGGCTGTGTAAAATTACTGTCACACATGCAGCCGAGGGGGAGTCCTGCCGCAGCGGGTGTGTTCCACTCAGACAACTGAGAGGGAAATGGACCCCTGTGTAACACCTAATACCACCAACACCATGTCAGAGCCTCACAGACATTTTGGGGGTGGAGAGGAGGGGGCTGCTGGTTGGGAGATGCTTGGCACACAAAACACCAGAACATCTGAAGATGTTTTGTTTAATTACATTTTATTTTAATGATCTTTAATGATGTTC
The DNA here is from genome assembly GCA_024666655.1 of Dascyllus trimaculatus. Classification (NCBI taxonomy): domain Eukaryota; kingdom Metazoa; phylum Chordata; class Actinopteri; family Pomacentridae; genus Dascyllus; species Dascyllus trimaculatus. The sequence continues at coordinate 10,740,452 of CM045445.1, read as the reverse complement.
AGTTTTCATTGCACTGTTTCTGCATGGGGAGCTCTTTTCTTGTACTGTGCTGGTGACTCATGCTAATGCTAATTGTCTAGCTTCTTCTGCAGTTTGTATAGTAAATTCAGTTACTGCTGTTGGCTGACACAATTCTTGTGTGTGTCTAACTTTTTTCCTCTGTGGAACAGCAGCAAAGAAAAGCTTTTAGAAGTTGATTATTTGTCGAGATGAAAACATGTCTTACTACCAACTTAATTTCTTGAATACTGTCCGTTTTAGGGACTGACTGAACTTATTATCAGGTCCATTTTCCCACATTTTTTAAAATTTCATTTATTATAACTGATTCCTGATTAAATAAATTCACTTAAAAATACATTGCTCTGGCTCTGATGCAGCAGACTTTGTCCATAGTCACTTTGTTGTCTCGAGCACTGAAGAACAAAAGTTGAATAGTTGAAAACTCTTTTCATCAAACATGAGGAAAACATTAATAAACAAGTGTACTTGAGCAAATGTTGTATTGTGCTTTGGGTTATTCTAAATGTTGACACAAAATTGACAGGAATTTCAGTTTTACTGCAAACCAATATCGGTACTAAATATCACTTATCGGTCATCTTGATCAGTATCGGCCCTAAATATATATATCTGTTGATCTGTAATTTTCTTTTTAGATTTATGTTTTGTTCTGCCACTGCTATTGTTAAGATTTGATTTTGTTTCTGCAAATTCACAATTTTGTTAATGTCACCTTCATAGTTAGAAGAAACCAACACCAGCAGACAGGATGCAGACCACAATGTCTTGGTCTCAGTGCAAGTTGTGGTTTTGGAGAGGACAGTTGTCATTCTCATGACTACAAGAACTCAACTGTCAGATAAATGACAGAATTCTGTAGTTTAACAGTTGTTGCTGAAATTTTCCCTGTTTTTATTTGGGTGGAGCTGCAGACACTGCAGGCCTCTTCAGAGTGCAGAAAGTGTAAATGAAAGTAATGTTCACATATATATACGTTATTCAAAAAATATTTTAAATGTGATGAATTTTCTTTGTTAAGTTATTAAAATAAAATACTTTAAAACTAACACAGCAAAAATGTTATCATTTTACGTATTTCAAAGTAAATTAAAGAATTATGTTTATTTACTGTTCAGTCACTGTTTATGTGTCTTTGAATGAGTAGAAAAGTTCAGTTTAGAGCTCCAAGGCGGACAAACAGAATTTAAAGAAAACATCTTCAAAGAGAAACATGTCTTCAGCAAGGAAGAACCAGACCAGATCAAAATCCTGCAGCTGTAAACCCGCTGCTCTCTTGTCATCTTCCCTGTGCCATTTCAGTAGTTCTTATACAACAGCTGCGTGTGGCTACTGAGACATTTGGCAGCGTGAACATGTGCATGTCGAACACTGATCTGAATCCTGTGTGTCTGAGCCCTGGGCTTTGGTGGAGCAGGGTGGATTTCTGATGGATACAGTGAGACTGAAGTCATCCAGTTGCCCCTTCGGTACACTGAGGGCAGGTTTTCAGGCAGAGATGTGTGTGTTGTATGTGTGTGTCCTCCTGCCCAGTGGCTGAAACACACACAGAGGGGTGACTCACAGCCGCTACCCTGAGATCAAACACTTCAAGTGGGCTCTGGGTTTACCATCAGGCCTGATGTTTTATCAGCACTGTGGGCCTCTGCCATGGCCTAAAAAGAAAACAGTGATATGGCCGAGGAGAAGGCCTGAAACCTCCTCTCTACTGAGTCATTTCAACTCTTTTTCAATTGTGATGTCTCACATGTAGAAGTATTTTCCTTGGGCGTGTTTCCTGTTCTGTGATTCATTTAATCTTCTAATCAGACATGAGTGATCACATTTTTTACGGAAATTTATTTAGAGTAATCCTGAAATTGAGCAGGTTTTCACTGTTAGATAATCTGGTGGATTTACAGTCTCATGAACACAATATAAAGGCAGAAAATGACACAAAATGTATAAATCTGTAATCTTAAATAGTTTAGAACTCCCAATTCCGTTCCATCTAGTTGTCTTTTACTTTTGTTACAGAATGATAAGGTTTGAAAGAAAAGCAGCGCATTAACTTGTTTTTAATGCGTCATTCTGTATTGTGTTTGGATTTCCATAAGTTGATCAGCAGCAGCAGCACAGACAGCTCCGTCATACACATCAGCAGTATATGCAAAGTGACAGGCTGACAGTTGTGCACACACACAACACACACTGAGCCCCTCTCACCCAGTGGCTGCTGCAATATCCCCCGAGCCGCTATCTGTCTGCCACTTGTATGAAGGATAAAGAGACAGGATGTGGAGTGGGGGGGTTCGGGCCTATGACTGAATGCACCATCAATGGGCTTATTTTCATTACAGCCAAACAAATGTGTCACCCCAATCATCACACGGCTGATTTTATCCTTCTGTTACTGTAGCTCCACAAGCATTTCCTTTTGTGAGCGCTCGCTCCTGATAATCCCGCTCTGACAAAGGGGCCATGTGCCGCCGCAGAGTTCCATGACCAAAAATGTAAAACTAGTCGTTTCCACTTACATACTTTCTCAGTGATATCATACATAATGAAAGAGTGTTTGTAAGCACGTTTGCTTGTTAAGTAATTCCTGTAATCCCATAAGTTGCAATAACAGGTATTTAGAAGTAAACACTTACTGGAATCCAACTTGTTTATGCAGATTGTTTGAGTTAAAACAAGTAATTATTATAAAGTAATTATTTAAAAGCATAAAAGAAATATTCCCCTCACATCCTAAACTAAACTATGATTTCCCAACCTAAATTAAGCTCTTTATGGGCAGAGTTAAAGGGCACATTTCCACAACAAATTACATAGTTATCACATATCTCATGGATTCATTGAACAGTGTGAGTGTAATTTACAGAGGTGCAGCTCTCAGTGGGACGGGGCCTCAGTGCTTTCAGCTGGGCCTTCTAAACCTGAGAAACTCCTTTATTCCACCCTTCACTTGCAGACTGACTCCAGCTTTACTGGGCCGGCTCATCGTAAATGGGTATCTTTTTTCTTGGCCCTGCCAGACTCGGTGTGGGCTACAGGGTGACCTTACCAGGTGAAAACAGTATTACTACTGGTGTAAAATACACACAGCGGCAGGCACCAACGTTCACCTTGTTAATTTCTAAAGTCTGGAGGGCAGGGTTCCAAACTGAGATATTCATTACAAGAATAAAACTTTGGTATTCATTTCTATTAGCAGTAGATCATTTGAATAATTGTCAAAAAGAGTTATTTTTACATCATAGTTTAAACATTGCTTAGACCACTAGACCACAAAATGAATGAAAGAATAAATACTGAATTTACTCGTAAGCAATGACAAACCTGTATATTTGTTGTTGATACTGTTTTATTAATAACTTGGATAAGTAAATCCTGCAACGCTGCTGTTCATTGGGTGATGTGAGGCATCATCATCATCATCAGTGCTGACGTAAGTCGCTCAGTTTCTCACTCTGTTCTCCTTCTTTTAGCATGAATTAAAATGACGTACAGTGTTTTAATTTTTACAATCTTTTTCATGTGCTGTTTTACTCTTTATTATTATTTACAGTTTTACAATACAGCAAAAGAAATAAGAAGCACAATAAAACACAGCCAGCCACAAATACAGAGAGAATAAGACACAGTCATGCTCAGAAGTGATGTATAATTTGGAGATTTTTGCTGATATCTGATATTTTCTGATTAATTTTAGCCACTGATTATATACACATATCATTTCCATCTAAATGCAAAGAACACTGAGCATCTCCTGTGGTGGGATTAATTAATTTTTCATTTCTACTCTTATCGTGATGGCCCTCCAGCAAGTATAGACATAATATTTGCTTCTCAAATGTACACATTCACTGGACAAAATAAGAAAACTGCTTCCACTTACATGCAAAACAAGACACATTCGTTTTTATGTAACATTTTAAAACCAAACTGTTTGCCTGACAAATATTTTCTGCCTGCCAATGCTCATTTTGGCCTGATGCCCGTATTTCATTGTAAAGCCTTTATCAATGTCACTATAAATCCCTAACACACACCTCTTTCATCATTATTTGCTTGTTGCTTCCATGCGCATATTTGACAGACTTTAAGTGGAGGCGAGTCAGGTATCATTGATCCTAGGTGGGGTTAGGGAAGGTAAACCCCCAGAGACACGAATTGACCCTGGACACCGTCTGTAGCTGAGAAATTCAGTGTCACAACCCCGGTGGCTTCTGTCGCAGCAGGTGCTTCTCCTCAGATGTGTAACTGAGCCACAGTGTAAGGATACACAGAGATATGATACTGTTGTGCGTCAATAATTGGACACAAGTGTATTTGTGTTACTGACAGTTTCATATGCACTTAATTCAGTGGTGCATAATGCATCCTGTCACCTGGCAAAAGATATACTGGAGCTCAGATTAAATTTTAGAGTACAAAGCTCTCTATGTAAGGATATGAAACCCTGCTGAAATGTTCATCCATCACCTCCATGCATGATGCGTGGCACAGGTCTGCCTTTTGAAGAGGGTATCAAGTGAACACTTACTTGCAGCTATGAGGAATGTGGCGCTGTGGTGTCCAGCAGACTGTAGCGTCTCGAGAAACGTGCCAGAGTATAATCTGTTGTCTCACTTAGCAGGAAAAGTTCCCCCTCTGAGGAACCTGTTAGGGCCTTTCACCAGCTTGTAAACACACCTCAGTCTGTCTGGGAGTCTCTTAACCCGTTGTTTCAGCTCTGCTGTCTGTCTGGAGGCACTTTTTAAGTTGCTTTCAAGTGATGGAAAAAAATAACAAAACAAGTGACACTGTTTTGTGTTGGTGAACACAAAAGAGACAGGCTGAGATGCAATGAGCAACAACAGAGCCATTAGTGAGCGAGTGACGCAGCAGTGATGCTGCAATAAAAGCTGCTGCATAAAGAGCCACAAGAAAGTGCTGCGATTACCAGAGAGAACACACAAGTGTAACGCAACCAAACAGAAAAACTGCATCGTGACGACAAAAACAACATCCTTCATGCTGCTGAGTGTACGTGTACAAGTGTGTGTTCACATGTGTTCCCAGAGTAAATAGTGTAGCTCCACGCTCTGTTCTACACTGCCGCCATGATGTGAAAAAGACTGACTTTAAATATGAAGTTAAAGAGCTAAACTGTATATTTATGCAGTGAGGTGACAGCTTGGTTTCCTTGAGCTAGTAATGTATATTTGTGGTATTTACATGTATTGGTTATTCTGGTACCTTAATTAATCCCATTTTATGCTTCTTTACTTCTACACTGTTCCATTTTAGAGATGAACATTGTACTTTTTCACTTAAATTACGTTTAGTTGCCAAATTTATTTACTACTTATGATGCTGAGTTTTAATAGAAAACATAGTCGACTAAATTACTTTCAGCACAATATAAATATAAATTATATAGTATTTAGCATTATATAACATAGTGGAACTCACCTTTAGCAATGGCTACATTAAAGTAGTAAAGTAAAGTACGTGTGTGTGTGTGTATGTGTGTGTGTGTGTGTGTGTGTGTGTGTGTGTGTGTGTGTGTGTGTGTGTGTACATGAAACTAAACTTTCTTGTTTAGTTTTATATCTCTGTCTTTTAACATCTTAGAACCAAAAAGATACTAAAAATTCCAACTGTATATCTTTGGTATTTGCAGATCAGAAAGACATTTTAAAAACTTAAACCTGTTGGACCTTCCAAATTTAACACTGTCTTAGTAATAAATGCGTCAATTTTTTTTAAAGTTACAAAGGGGTCCTTAAGGACAGAATTGTCAAAAAATATTATACATCAAAATTCTTTTGTTTCTCCCTCTTACTGGGGATTTTATTTAACAATCAATCTTGATCATAACTATCAAATATGAATTCATTTAAATGAATGTAAATTTTAAAAAGTTACAAATGGCCATTAAGGACACAAAACATCAGCATAAAAACTGCCACAAAATATTACTTATTAATATTGTTTTTCACTTCACTGACTAAATTTTTTAACCAGCATCTGTCATGATCATAACTTACATTATTATCAGAACTTTAACCCTTTAAACACCAAGTTGTTTATTTGATACCATTGTTATGTTTATAAAAAAAACACAAGAAAAATATCTTACATGTAATAAATTATAAAGATTATTTGCTATTTATTATTATTTGCTGTTTTAGCAACAATACTGCCTATGATATGTTATTATTCTTGTAGCAGCATCAGATTTTAGTTATTTTTTTAAACTCACATTCAGGACCCTAACACTTTTTAAAATGCCTTTTAGTCTAACATTGTTATTTCTAGATTTTTTCACCTGTGGCTCAGTACTAATGTGGGCCCAGAAACACATGGACTAAAGCCGGTGCTGGAGCAGTTGTACCTGTATTGTTTTGCCCAACTCTCCGCAGCCTGTTCTCCTGTGCCAAACACATGGCTGGATTGTAATGTAACTGTTTAAACAGATAAATTCTGTTTGTTGTCTCTGACTTAAAGTATCCATGTCTCTGGTTCCAGATAATACAATTCAAACACAAAAACTTTCTGAGTTAACTGACTTCTATCCATTCAGGTTTACTTTGGCTCAGGTTTTACAATTCAAATCCATCCCTCTTCTCCTCAGCCTCCTGTCACTACTTGTCGCTTGAGGGACGCCGTGATTTATCGACACGGTAAACAGCTTATGAATGAGGCCTAAGCTTTAGTTATACAGTTTACAACATTTGAGTAACCACAGGAGGTTTATGTACACACACTTTCTCAAGGCTACTGTTAGGGGAGAGAATGAGGTTGCCAGCCTCATCTCATGTCAAGGGAAATTCCTCAATGTCTTAATTGTAAGCCCGTAAGATTAATTCTACATGCACAACTGCCTGTGTAAACGTTTCAGGGTGACGCTGAGACATTTTTAAACAAGTTTCAAGCGGTGCGGAGAGTGACAGGGATTGTTTACATCAGAACTTGCTGCTTTTTCTGCGTTGCTGAATGTCTTAAGGCAAGCTTGGTTCATATGGATGGAAAAGGAAACTGGAGGAAGGATGATATTATTCACAAAAAACAAATTGTCCAGTTTTTATTGAGCATTCAACAGGTATTTGTACCGCTTCCTGTTATGAACTGTTCAGTGGGAAAGTTTTTTTCCCCATCTCAGATATGCCTGTAATAAATTGCACAAAAAAATCATCTTACTTTTTCTCCTTTACAGAAAATGTAAGCTTTTAAAAACAGCATTTCTTGGTTTCTCAGCTGCTGAAATTTAATCTGTCACCTTTGTGAAAGAAAAAAGTTACAGAAGTGCAACACAGAATTTTTAGTTGATTTGTTTTTCCTACGTGTCTCCGTGTGAATAAATGTAAGCAAATTTGAGGAGCAACCTGTTTGTGTTTAAGTGCCAAAGGCGAAACGTAGGCTGCTGCTGGCTAATGATTGACCAGGTAGTGCTCTTTCTATTTTCACATGGGAAACAGACTCAAAGGTCAGACATAGAGAAAAATCCCAAAAGGAAAACAGTCATGATGATGATACATGATGAACATAAATTACATACTGAGTAGGCCACTGGATGAAAATTTAGCACAAAATAAAACGCTATGATGCAGCAGGCAGCCCTTATATTGGATTCATTTTAAATATATGATAAGAAAGTATGCTGTGTTTCCCTGATTAAATGATAAAATTAACATTCTTTTGGGCAGGCACAGAGCAGTCTAAACCAACCAAAGAGGAAATTCAAAGCCTCACATTGTTTAAGGGTTGATATATTCCTCGATGTGTGCTAATGTGTAAATAGGATGCTATTTTGCACCAGTCTCTGCTGACACTGTAGAAATCCGCTCACAGGCGTCACCAAATTCGTGCACATATTTAAACACGGCCATTGTAAAAATGGCCCTCTTCCTGTTGTTGTTTTGTGGAGACTTGATTTTATTCAAGCCTCAGGAAGTGGAATAATTTCAATGCAGATGTTTTTCACTGTAAACAGCCGTTGCGATCTGGGGGGAGTCGCAGGATGAAAGCGGATGTTGGGGAGAGTGAGGAGTGTTTTCCAGAGGTGGAAAATGTACTGAAATATTTTACTTAAGTGGTGCTGCTGTTGCTTCATTTAAATTCTAATTAAAGGGAGTTTGTCTGGAAAAAAGCTTGAGTAAACGAGAATTATTTTAGTTAAGAACTTTGGCCACAGTGGATTAAAACAAAACCTGCATTGTGACGTGATGAAAGCAGAAAAAACATGACAACTCACAACACGCCAAGGCGTGTGAATGGCCCTTTGCCTCTTAGCAACATGGCTGAGGTCCAGTGTTTCTACCCAAAACATGGATTTTTTTTCTTGGACAAATCTGACATTTACTGAAGAAAAACTAATTAAATGTTACTCAAATTGTAAATAAGTAAAGTTTGGTCACTCTGATCATGTCAGAGTAATGTTACGATATTACTTAAAGTTAAAATCATGATTTAATTAAGTGATATGATTCTAGCTTTTGTGGCCGTTAAACCTGATAATTAAAAAAACGCATTGGCAAGCTTGAAGATGTGCCATGTGGTAAATGTTGGCCACATGTCTGAGCTTGAAAGGAAATAAAACTGTTTGTTAATTTGAATATATCTGTTTTGAATAAGCTTTATTGGTTTTGTCAGCAAAGACAAACTCAACTTGACAATCTGAATGACATATTTCAAAAGCAGTATGTTGCAAAGCGTATAGAGCATCCTAAAAATAGCCTCTGCAATGCCTCAAATTAATTAAAAAAATTTGTAGACACCAGCTTTAAGTCAAGCACAGTAGCTGACAAACAGATTGGCGGCTGCTGATGAAATGAAATGTGTTGGAGTCTCGTTGAAGATTAAACTCAGATCCAAGGCCATTTTTATGTGCTGAGGTGTTATGGTTAAATCAACAAGCACTAACCAATACATTCTGGCCCCGTGCAAACAGAGCAGCAGACTCATTTGATTAATGAGCTGGCATGATGTAACCACGGGGGGAAATAGGTTAGTGCACCTGGTCGTTTACACAGTTTTTCATTCATTTGGAAAATGGAGCAAACGGTCAAGGAAGCCGTTTCAGACCAGCCCCTGCTCGGAATTGTACATTTTTTAAATAGCTGAATTATTGACTTTCTGCTAATGTTGGCACGACCCTCCCAATAAATGTCAATCTTTTTGACAGAAATATTGCTCGTAGGTCATGGCCTACTAGTGTTCCGCATAGCACAGACACACATATACACTGTTTGTTCTTAGTTGTCTGAAACACACATGAACAGTTGTGGAGACAGTCGTCTTGGAGCCCTTTGACACCTTGTCGCCTCCTACAGTGAAGATGCATGGTGTTCAACCAGCAGCTAATATTGCTCTGTCATACATTGCTTTTCTTTTGTCTCTGTCAGTGGTCATCAAAGGGTCAGGGAGGTGATGTGAAATTGTAAAATGGCCTGAGCAGGGCTGACCTATGGCTGCCTGAGCATTCCTAATGCAATAGTGAGGCCTGCGGGCCCAGCCTGCCAATACTGGGCTGATTATAACGAATCAGGTCCCTCTTAACACAATAATGTGATCAATTTCTCATTCCACTGAATAAATAACATGGCAGATAGGGAGCTCTGTGTGACCTGCCGTTAACCCTGTGCCTCATTATTCATATAAGTCCCTGAAAAGAGAGAGAGAGGCCAGGAGGCAAGGAGGGAAAGAAAGAAACAGGTCCATCGGAGCTAATTATTACTAAGACAGAGTTGCTCTGCTAAATGCTTCTGATTGGATGAATGTCCTGGGACGCTTTTATGACATCTGCTGTTTGAGTACCACCAGTGAAACTTTGGACCTGCTTCTCTCTCCTTGGGGGATTTAAAAGGGGGTGACAGATGCTTTACTGTTCCCCAGCTAGTGGTAGCAATAGCTGACATATGCACCCACAGCAGGCTGGACTGGCCAAGCTCTGCTCGGTAACACAATAGGCTTGTCCCTGACTGCTTTCTCCCTGCCGGGTGCTTGTTCTGTCATGGTCCTGGTTAACATGAGGACACTTGGTAAAATACCTGTTCACCAGGTTCACAAAGATATAGCAACAGCGGCGCTGCTAATGGGATCATAATTAGCCCTGTCAGCCCTGCATCATACATAAGAGAGCTCCTCTCTGACACATTTGAGCTCCATAAATCTGGACGCTTCTACATTTACTTCAGGTAGGCACTTACCCTTCAATCTTTGTTCCGGCCTCAGTAATAGAGCTGGGTCTGAGCGGGCAGGATTTCTCTGCATTGTAACCAGAGGCCCCTTGCATCTGTGGCGGGGCCCATGTGGGAGCATACGACACTCTGGGGCGAAGCTTTGAGCTTTACACGATACCCAGTCGAGCTCGACCGGGAGGATGTGACACGGTCATCGCTCTTCATTTATTTACCTGTGGGTTCTTTTTTTTTTCTTTTTTTGTCACAGTCCTGCTCTGAGTCTGTGTGCGCTTCACCTGACACCCAATATCTAGACCTATTGCTTTCATCTCCTCCAGTATTGGTCTTCACTTATCTCACTCTCATCATCTAACTTTAATCAAGTAAATGGATGCATTTAAATGTTGCTAATTTCACTTTGGTAATTGCCTGTGTTTAATTAGGTTTGATCAGAAGAGCATTTTAAGTAATTTGAAGTTACCAGTGCAAACTTCCACAAAAGTCTGAGCCCTCAACCCAATGTATTGCAGTCTTCTGCAATATTTCCTGCAGAATCGCTAGCATGGCTAAAATAGCTGCCATTTTTCAACTGGTGGATATCAAATAAAATACTCACTTTCTGCTAATTGTTAGCTGCTCATTGTGGAAATCATGTCAACTATTAAAGTCTATAAAAATGTGCATTTTTAACTAGTGATAATAAATAGGGTGTGCATTCTTTACTCCTTTCATATTTGGCTTTTCTTACAGTGCAAAGTCACACCAGATGTCTGTATCCTGCCACTTTATATCCAGTTCTGTACAGTAAATCCCTCTTGTCTCTGTTCACACACAGACCTGATGGTCTTAGCATCTGGCCACATGGCTGAATCTCTCTGTATCTCTCTTTGCCCCCTCCCCTTCTTCCCCTTCCTCCTCTGTCTGCATAATTCTGAAGCATGTAAAAGGCCTGAAAGACGTTGCCAAGGTCCTACACAATTTTATTTAAGCCATTACAGTTCCTGGGAGTATATTCGGGGGAGGTAGGGGGCTCAGTTCCACATGAGAGGACTTCCTCCTCACCAGGCAGTGTTTAAAGAGGAGCAACAGGTGGCTGCTGGCAGAGGGAACCTGAGGCTAAGTGGATGTCAAAGTGGAATTGCGGCTGAATCGCGGCTATTTATTTGACCCTCCTCACATCTGCACTCTTCCCCTCTGAGGAGGAAGGGATGGGAGGGGAGACGAGCAGAGGGGCGTTTTGTTCGGCTCTTCTCCCCAAGTTAATGTGGGGCTGGGTGTGTGTGTGAGTGTGTGTGTGTGTGTATGGGGGGGAGTTAGAGGGGAAATTGTACATGGTATTAATTACAGCTCTGTGTTCACATGTCCACTCCCACTTTGTGTTTACGTATGGAAGTAACATCATGTGCGCACAACATGAAGAGGGTCAGCGGGATGGAGGTGTTTTTCCACGTGGCGAGTGAACATATCCTGTTAATCCAATGATGTTCTGATAATGTGGGGAAAAGAACCAAAACATTAATATAAAAAAGTATAAATGTAAGTTTGAATTTGTAAATTAAACTGTTAAAATTGTAAATTTAGAATTGTGAACTCTAAAAACACATAAGTGATTTAAAGCAATTTACACACTGCCCTTTTTTTCTTTTTTGTTATCTCTTCAATTTAAAAAAAAAAAGAAGTTTATAGGAACTCAACATGTGTCTTCATGACATCATCCTTTCATTTTTGACCACAGGACTTCACATCTTCCCTCAGAGTCTCCTTAACCTGCATTCACGGGCCATTTTCTTTGCAAACAGCCTGGCAAGAGACTTTCTAAACACCGAGCCCTGTCGAGGCTTATTGGCAGTGAAAAGAGAACAGTGGCCAGGTCTGGGAAGGATCCCTGCGTGTCTTTCCTGTTGGCCTCAGTGTTTCCATGCTGTTATCAACCCAGCTGATAATGCGGAGCTCCGGGCTCTTTTTCTCAGGACCCACAGCACGCTGCCACACATTCTGATGGCGTGACACAGACCTCCACCACAGAGCCCCCTCTGTCTGAAGCAGAGCACACTGCCAGGCCGAGGCCCGCAGCTGGTACGCATATTGGTGAAGAGCACTGCCAGCCAGTCTGCTATTAAAGATATCAGAGGATACAGTCTGTCTGTATGAGCCGCCCAGGTTGCAGGTTTCAGTGGTTGCAGAAAATATTGAGTTGAAGGAGCTACATTAAGAAGAATCAGAAGCAATAATGTGGTAGGAGTGAAAAACACAAGCAAAGTATGACTCTCAGCTGGTGAGCACCACAAAGCAATCATACAAGCACACATAGCTGTTTTTTCCACTTTCCCTTACTTAGGTGTGTACGTACTACTTTTAATTAATTAAGTGAATTTTACTCTAGAAATGCAAACTAAACTGGTTGTCTTCATCACTAATTTCCATTTTTTTTCTTTTAAAAAAAATATTATTTTTAACCAAAAGTAAACATTTTGCATGCAGTTCAATTGTCACTCAGATTTTTATTTTTTTTAAACTGTAGAAATCACAGTTGTTTTCACCAGTGTTTTGCTTTTGTTGGTAAAAACAATGCTGATTGCTACATTTTCCTGTTTACCACATGAGTTGGCATGGCAACCGTTTCATAACTGCACAACACATCTTGGACCAATCAGACTGCTCTAGTTTCAGATGACTTTGTTGCAAATCCTCAAACAATATGAAAGACATTACAGGACAGCACCAAAGTTTTATATGGAAATTATGTAAATGTAATCAAAGTTTATTTTCAATAAACATCATCAAAAAAAGATCATTGCTTACAGAGGCAGCCGTCCAGATAAAGTAAATTCTGTAACTTAGTGCAGATTCAAAATGCTCTCTGTAATGAGTTAAAATTTCATGTAATTGTAGAGTATTTGCACTTATACAAAAGTGTGTTAAATAAGCTTACAATGTGATAATCGTATCAAGCAATGCTTGATTTTTTTGTTTCAGGACTTTGCTCATTTACAGAGTTTGTACATAATGATAAGCATACTGTGAGATAATATGTTATTGATTATAGGTTATTAGTTACATATTGGTAATGTCATTGGTGAATTAACAGTGATAATGAATCATTATTCACTGCTACGACCCACTGCCTTCCTCCACGTCTGTAACGAAGTGGGAGGTAGCTCCCAGACTGAAGCACAGTAAAGTTTATTAAACACATCCGCTGGTTTGCAGCAGACCATTACTGAAATGTTATATTCCAGCAATGAGAGATCAACAAATAGGTCTGGGAAATAACAAGCAAGGGGACTTTGGTCTTTTAAACCAGGGAGCATTATACTAACTTTGAAGGAGGAATTTATTAAATCTCTTACAACAACTGAGGGGCTCTATATTTAACTTTGCCAGAGCACTTCGGACAAGTATTGGCTGTGGTTTCCACTTGGCTCTGAGAGCAGTCTGGTGGCTGCGAGGCAAACTTCTGGAGTCCCCGGCTCCTAAAATGAAACAGCTGCAGAGTGTGACACAGTGAGAGCGGTGGGGCGTAGGGAGGAGGAGTTTTCATGAATGAAGTCAGTGGGAGGAGGAGGAGAGAGGAAGCTAGCTGGGGTTGAACACTACTACGTAGGTGTGTCATTAAGAGGGTTTGGGGGGCGTACAAAGTATGGGTGTGGACTCAGACATGGGTCGTATAAGTTCAGTTTGATTCATAGTATAAGAGGGGAATGATGTTGTTGTTTACACTGGCTCAGGGTGCACAGCAACCCACTGTGTAATTTGTAGTGTAGTTTGCACAGATCTGCCCCCAGGGAGCCATGAGAGGCTGTCCTACATTGCTGTTCCCCCACTGCCAGGGCCCTGCGTGTCCCAGCACTGCAGCCGCCAGAGACAAAACAGAGCACCACTTGGACCACGCAAAGGGATATTAAAGTCCAACACTGAAATTAAACTTCAGAGTCTGACTTTAGATGAACCTCCAAAGCTATCTAGCAGCCCTCTTCCACTCTGTGCCAGAACAATATCTGTATAATTAATAACCACAGGAAGAAAGAGAGAGAAATCCACTTTGCCAAGCCAAAGCAGAGCCATGTGTATGACGGTATGGAGCTCACACACATTGTTTGGATGGGTTAGACAAAAAAATGCACTATAAAATACTTTCTGCTGAATCTGTGGAAAATTGCGGAGAGAGGCAACACACTCTTTGCATCTACCTGTCCAATCAGCGGCGGGAAACTGAGTGGAGATGGCGTCCAGCTGGTGTTGGAATATGAGTCACAAACCAAACACAATCTCGTGTGGCAGCGTGGTGGTTGTCCAATATGCTCCCTCTGTGTTACTACATATATCCAGACTTTCTTGTGGGAAAAACCCAGGTTTAATAATTTAGTAGAAATTAAAAGTTCACTTAAAAAAGATGGATAACCATCTGTCCATGCTGCTTCACAGATACACAGAACTTAGATTTGTTTTCTTGGTTTTAATAAATCAGAAGCAAATATTTTTGTGTTGTATATTGTATTTTAACACAAATCATTTGACAGAGCAGGAAGCTGGCAGGCACCTACTGATTCCTGTAAATACACAGCTTTTCTCAGACATGCTTTAGCCCCATAACGCCGCTCTTCGGTGATGGTTACATCTGCATAACATATGCCAACAGCATCTTATAGTGGCTTGAGTGCATAGCTTACATTTTTGGGATGGGTGGTCTCGGTGGTATTTTGAACCATTATTTTTATTAACCCTGGCGTTCTTTGCACCCTGCTTGATCCCCTTTTCCTACTTAATTTTTGTTTTTGAAGTATCTTGTGTTCTAACTTGCTAGCTTGCCTCTTTTTCTTGTTGCTTTTAATTATTTTGACATTTAAAAAATAACAGCAAAGCTTACGTGACACCCTTCATGTGTACCAAGCTACAAATGAACTTTCTCACCCTAGCCGAGGAGAGATGCTGGCGTCGTCCTTGTTGCTGTGTTGCTATCTATCTCACACCCCTCCTCAAGCTCTCCTGATCAATATGGTGAGCCAGTGGTCATCATCACTCATTGGGAACTGACGCACGCAAGTGCATGTGTATGTACACACAGGCTCTTGCGCACATACACACTCAGCATGGCCTTTTAAACCTCTGTATCTCCTGGAGTAAGCAATGGGACATAACCCACAGAGCACATAATCCATCTGGCTTTGATTAATGGATTTAACATCCATTTTCAGACCCATACAATGCCCCTGTATGAATTTTATCAGTATACAGTGACAAATAGTGGTTCTGTTCTCTGCTAAGAGCCCTCATTGTTCCTCTGACTAAGAGTCATGCAGATGTCACCGCCTCGGCCAGGCTGCCCAGAGTGACTTGTTTAGAAAATATAAATGTAACTGGCTGGTGTATGACATCATTGTCTCAACAATATAGATGCCTATTTTGTCAACAGATAATCGGTATAAATGTATGACTTGATACTGCTTTGCTAGTGAATATGCATGCTCTGTTTAATGCTCGGGGTGGTGGCGTGATTGTGCATTTGTTTTGCAGATGGCGGAGATCAGGCCTCATAAAATGAAATGTCAACATTTTCCGGCAACAGAAAAAAGATATTAACAATGTGAGTTTGCTTGAGTCATTAGATTTACATGCAGAAAAAGGAGTCAGAGAAACTAAACTTGTGCATCCTGTCATCTGGAAAGTTGCAGAGTTAAGGATGACACCGTCTTTACTTTTACCTAGAGTGTGTTGACTGTAATATCAGTAGGCTATGAAGCACTGATCAAGATGGCATGACTGGCTCCTGGATCTGGGTGTCCTGACACTGAATAATGCAGGTTTTTCCTCTGAGGCCCTGTATCCTCTGGGCCCTGTCATTGAAGATGCCCTCTCATCTCATCTCTCACTGACACATGGAAATGTTCTCCAAGTAAGAGTTTACATCACACTGAGAGGCTCAGTGATGAGGTTTTTACAATGGTAAACGGCCTGGCCTAAGTGGCGTGCATCTCCCTCTGAGTATGTCTCCTGACCGTCCTCCTAATGACTCAGAAAATATGCACGTCGCTCCATTTATGGGCAGTAAAAACAGTCATCCAGCCGCATGCTAACAGACTGTGAAGAGCACCATAAAAACTGTCTCCGTCATATTCACTTACAGCATAGTGCAGACTGGCAGCTCAACTGGCTGTCATAACATCCAGGAGGACTGTCACCGAGCTCCATGCTATACCTCTCTGCCCGTCACGAGCAGCCAAACATGAAGTAAAACAGCAGGCGTGCCCTCCCCTGCTACACAGGGTGACATGAACTAGCAGCCCTGCACATAGGAAGTGACACAAACAAGCAGGCCCCAGAGAGGAGGGCCATCAGTAGCGATGATGAGCGACTCTCTGGATGCTCCTTGACATGTGTGGCTGCAGCACAGAGAGGGTGAAGGGAGCAAGGGAGGGAGACGGCGGGTGTATGAGTTTGGGGGGGTTGAAAGTGGGTGTTGCGGGGGCATGCGGTAGAACTGTGCACACGACTGCATTATCCGGCTGATTTAGTTATGACAGCTGGTGCCCAAGAGGAACGCAGCGGAGTGGGGGGATATGATCGCCCAGGCTGCAGACAAATGATGATGAAGAGATCACTTTAAAGAACAATCTCCATAATATTTCATGCTCGCTCGGCAGCTCCCAGGCAGCCCGGGCTGCAAGGCTAACTGCTCTATCAATTGATTTGATTCACTGCCGGAGCTACTCCTCGCACATAGTATTTCAAATAAATGACACAGCAGATAGGAATGATATCTACATCAATATTAACCCTGAAAAGAACTAATGGATGCCGGCTGCAATTTGCGCTATATCCTGAGTAATGCATGGGAGGCAGGAGGCAGGTGATGGAAGAGTTATAACTCAGGCCTTTCCTGTCTCCCCCCAAGGCACAAGAGGATACAATTTGACCTACACCCACCCCACCCAACACAAATATACAAGCTACATCTTTCCTCCTCCCTAGGCAACCATTTGTTTTTGTATTTATAAGGCACATTATGGCAGACTAGGCTAAACTAAACCATCTCTCAGGCTTGTGGAACACAAAAGCAGTTTATCAGATAAATCACCCTTGACCAGTTAGCTATTAGAGCAGCCAGGAAGTACAGGCCGGGCACGTATGGTGCTTATAATGATAGCATAGTTGCCTTTTATTAATGCGTGGACATGATGCATGCTCCTGTGTTGCAGTGGTTTAACATGGCTAAGCACTCTTTAACCCAATCCCACTTACTTACCTGCTGTATTATGAATTCAGATCAGGTACCAGGATAGATATACAGATTATACCCAATAAAAGGAGCACAGTTAGAATGCATGTTATAGTGAGGTTAATCCTTATAAGTGTATTTTTTTTCTGCCTTTTTTCCGCTTGAACATCAAGTCCCACACGGAAAACTGCATACATATTACATCTTAAAACAGCTATTTGTCGGCTCGGGTGTTTAATTTATTGCTGTGAGATACATTTAGTCATTGCGTAAAGGTGATGCCAGAACATTCATTAGCCTGGATGATGTTCACTGAGTACCTACTGATCACTCCAGTCCCTGATATCTGACCCCTGCCCTTGTAAGAGGAGACCTCAACCACACACACACACAGATAATGGGAAGTTTGTGGCTTCCTCATAAGATGCTGATTAATCATACTGCTGATGAGAGTGTGTAGAGTTTCCATCACTGATGCTTAATGAATGTCATCATAACACAAACGTCTCCAGTCGGTGAGCGGTACGCGGGTGTATGTGTTGAGGGTGAGGGTGTGCAGTTGGAGGTGGGGGGGGTGAGCCTTAGCCGAGACCCCCACCACTGAGCAGTCTGCTAATGAGTCCACTAGAGACCCACCCAATACCTTTGATTGTGATGCTATGGAAGAGAGGGGAGCAGTGCAATCTTTAGCTGGATTAAGTATCTCTTAAGGAGATCTACTTTCAGCCACAATGTTATCAACCCTTGAGTGTGTATTAATTAGGCCTATTGCAGAGGCGAAGCAGGCGAATTTGCAGTATTCCCTCGACTGTCCTGCAGACACACATGCGCACACAAGCATGCATGCACGGCAAAAAAATTGTCTAAATGCCCCTTGCAGAAACTCATCCAACACAAGTCTCCTGTGTAAAGGTGCAGTTTACTTTAAGGTGGGGAAAGCATGCATTTTAAAGTGAAGCTAACACCTTTGTCTACATGTTCCAGCAACTTGTTGTATGCTTTAATTTGACACCCCATTACATCCCCATCTACATGTTACATCCACACATCTGCATGCATGTTTTTGTATTGTATACATCATCCTGTTCTCATTAGCAGGGCTTTTGATATGAAGTGATGCATTATCTACGCACCAGGCAACAGTTGATTGACTGTGGGCCGGTAATACTGTTTAGCCCCACTTAGAGCAGCCTGACTTTGATGTAAGTACATATTTCCTGGTGAAGGGGCTGTTATAATTTCAAACATTCACTGACTCATCATACGGAGTGCTGACATTGTTGCGGTTCACTTGCTTTTTTTATCTCTTACATGTGTTTCCTGGACATGAAATCCACTATTTTCCTCTTCCCTGCAAATCATCAAGAAAGCCTGTGGTAGCTGGCCTGCAGGTACACTGTTTACCTTTTTATCCAGTATGACCAAAACCCCCTCAGCATATGTTAGCAGGAGGTTTTGCACAAGGCATTGATATACAATCCAGTCACCCCCCTCTGCTCGCACCCAACTCCATCATAACCCGGATGTTTAAGAAGCATGTCCAACTGGTATGTTTTGACTTGGTTTAAGTGGTGTTTAATGACAATGGACTGGCTGTTCTGTTCCGGAGCTGTGTTAAGAGTTTCTAATCAAACGTTCTGCTCCATCAATAATGCAGCGCCTTGGATCCCATGGAGGACTTAATTGTGGGTGTAGGGCTGATAGGGAGAGCCTTGGCGAGGGGTGTCTCGTTGCACTCTTTAATTAGAGACCCCCGTCATGTCAAGAGCAGGAGCCCTGGGTGTTTACTATGCAGCAACGTGCCCAGCAGTACTTTGGCAAGAGCCCTACTGTAACACTGCCATCAGCTCCCGCTCAGAGCTGGCTCTTCCTGGAAGAGAGAATGAGGCAGGTGGGGGGAGGGAGGGAGAGGGAAAGGGAGGGGGGAGGAAGGGAGGGTGACAGAGGAGACAGAGAGAAAAAAAAAGGAGGAAGGACAAGGCAAGTGTGCAACTTTTGGAAACCTTGTTTGTTGAGTTTTATGTACGTTTTAATATTTTTTTCCTGAAACATATTTTTGACCGTTGTGACTGTTGACAGCAACCAACGATTTGGCACTTGAAACTTTGCATAACTGGATATTCTACATTTTATAACATAATTTGTGCAAGTGTGGTAGTTTAAAAATGTTTTCTACAATCTAAAATGAGAGTATTCTCCTTGTTTGGGTTAACTAGTTATTGGTGGAGCAAGGGAAATGATAGTAATGGTTAACTGTTAGAGGCATAGAAAGCAATATGCGGTTATAACTGGACCAGAACAACTGGATATTGTGACACACAGCAGCCAAATAAAGGAAATCAGAACAGCTTAAGTATGTTGATGTTCTTGTAATTTCTTACTTGTGTGGGGTTGCTGTAATTCTTGATAAGCCTCATTGGCCCTGCCTTGCACTGACTATGATGCTTCATGTTAAATGAACATAGTTGAGGTTTTAATATATATTTTAAATGTTTGCCCAGCCATTTGCATTTGAGGGCTCTCCAACAATTTTCAGCATCAAAGTTTGTTTACAGGTCTTGGCGTATACCACAGCACATATGGAAAAAAAGTAGTATAAAGCCCTCCCTTGACTTCAAGGGAAGCAGCATAAAATCTGATTGACTGCTTCACTTGGGTCTGAAAACTCCAAATTTAAAAATCTGAATTCAGTGAAGAATCTGTTGGTTTGACGTCAAGAATTATAACCCACTCCTCATGTTTGCTTGAGACTGGCAGGTTGAAGTTGCAATTGTTTTTTGGGGAGGTTTTTGTTGTTGCTGTTGTTTTTGTTAAGGCATTCAATATAAAACTCTCAGGAGTGTCAATTTATCGAATATCAAAAATGCTTTGCTTTGAAAAAAAGTACTGACATGACAAAAACTTGTATTTGACTTATAAAGGGCAACATGTCACTTGTTTGTTTAATATTTGATGATGGCCCAGATTGTTAGTGTTGGGTTACTTTATATTCTCAGGGAGCAAATTTAATACAGTTTATTCTGCAACACGAAAAGTTAAAACTATGGATTTAATTTAGTAAAGAGGGAAAACTGACAAAAATGGCAATTAATAATATCTTCCTTTAAAAAATCAATTGTTTCTTTCTTAACGGTCACAGTTTGCAATATTCATCTTCTCTGGGGTTACTGTCCTGTTAGTTCCTTGGATATTTTTGCCTGAGAAAATTATGTCATAAAAGCAAAAAATGAACAAAATGAATTCAAGGTGTTGATGAAATTATTAAAATGAAAATGTTCTGCTTAGTCCCCTCTGAGGGAGATGAGCTGCTCTTTTCCTTCTTTCCGTCATGGTTATTAGAGCAATTATCGATAACAGGCAAACATTCCACTTCTGGAGTCTCAGCCTCATGTTTTTTATAAAATCAATATGGCCTCCTGACCCTTATCTTTCATCCAAACGAAAAATGACAGAACAAATTTGGGGTATGATGGATGATGGCGCCTTTATGTGGCCCATGTAATGGAGCTGATGATAAGGAGTGGAGAGAACTTCCAATTAGGAAGCCTCTCCTGTAGTGATATGGATTAGTGTATTGTTTGAAATGGTGACCTGACTTTATTAAATTGACAATTTGAGAACTGGAATGAGTGACAAAAAAATTGAGAGCAAAAAAAGGGCAATTGGATGACATAGTGGTTACAAAATGTGTCCTCCGACTAAAAGCAAAGAGCCCTTCACTTTTAATATGTCCTATACTGAACCTTGACCTGGTTCTATCTGACCCAGTGTTCTGGGGAGATGCAGGGATGCATGATTTCTCAGAGAGAAACTTGAAGCAACAAATTACATAATTTGTTTGTTGTAAAAGCAACTTAAATTCTCTCACAGTTGACCTAGTGGCTGTGATCCATCTTAATGTTTGCCAGTGGCAAAGTGGCTGAGATGGAGAGCTGCAGAAGAAGATATCATTCAGTGTCTAATCATTCTATCAAGCCACAATGTGCCTTGTATTTGTGGGGTGTTGGCAGTGGAGGGAGACCCCGGCCAAACATCAGGTGACACACTCAGAGCCAATGAATGGACAATGGTTATCCATCAATCTTCTATGTCAGCTTGTCTCGAGGCCTGAAACCAACTACAATGTCCATCTCAAACCAATTTGATCCCTTCAGCTGACTCATTCATCAGCCTGACCTCATTTGCAATCCAGACTGGTTTTCTGAAGAAAGGAGAGTTGGATTCAAAGGAGAGGATGGGTGCAAAATATCGAATTTGAGGGAACCAGTGACCAGTGGTCCAAAATATTGCTTGGAGCACAGTAGGTGAGCAATGGTCTTTATCTCAGTACCATGGTGGCTCATTTATTTTGTTGATGGATTGTTTATCAGTCGGGCAGACTGGACGTGTATTTGAGTAGCTGGAGGGAAGTTTAGAGGGGTTTTATGCAGCAGTGCTGTTGAACAGCCATGTACATCCCCTTCAGCCAACTGACCCCGTCGGGTCATCAGGACTTAAGTAAGAGTGAAAGTCGCTTTAAATGGAGCGAGGCTCCCAGGGACCCAGCTTTGGCTGAGCAGCTGCTGCCAGCCGGCGACTATTACTTTTCCAGGGGCTGACTTTGATGTTTTAACAATCCATACATATTGATTCAGACTGATAATAAACAATTTGATTAGCCTCTTTCTATAGGCTGTCATTTCAATCACTTTCAGAGCTCCGATGGAGTGGAAGTGAGGGACCGTGGAGGGAGGGACGGATGAGAGGAGGGCTAGAGAGATGGAGAGACGGAGAAAGCGGCCAAAGCTGAAAGAGAGGGTGGAGGGCCAGAGCCCCCTCCTCAGACAGAAAAAGGAATCCAGCCCTGATTAGGCCTCTGCCTTTGGTGAATTGGACAAGACAGCTGAGCTGCCAGGTTATTAACTCCCTCAGAAAATTCTCAGCCCTCTCTCAGGCCGGCCTGAATACTGCGATCTGGATCGATAAGCAATCTCCGGTGTGTACCAAATGCCTGCTGGATTCATTTGTCTCCCAGCACCCTCTCCCTCCGCTGGACAATACACCTGCACAACTGAGCCCCTCACCCCCTGCCCCTCCTTCCCCCTTCTTTCCCGAGTGCTGTTCTCACTCTCTCCTCTCCCTTCTTTCTTCCTCACCCTCCCTCCTTCCTCACCTCTCTCACGTTCACTCACTGGAGTCTCTGTCACTTTTTAAATAATGACCCTGGGGCTGAAGGAACAACTGCCTGCCTCTATTTCATCACCGTGAGTCCCTCTCCTGCAGGCCGGGCTGACCAAGCTGTCCAGGAGAGAGAGAGCGGGGGAGAGACACAGGGAGGTTGAAAGAGAGAGGGAGAGGGAGAGGAGGGCTTGCCCACGGCGAAGGGGAAGGTGGGGGCGCAGCAGCATCATGACTGACAGAAGCACAGATGTCACCATCAGAGCTCAATCTAGGCATATAAATAACCAGCCCATGGCAACTTTGTAGTAAACATAAAACATACAAAGTAGCTGTTGTTAAGCTTGAAATCATACTGTTTGAATAAGTGTTTCATGTTATGCCACCTATTATATAACTGCATCAAGAATCAACCATTCTTCTTGTCTGTTTGTCAGCTATTGAGCTGCTTTGTGCTGCCAGTGTGGGAGTTTGTTGAATCCAGCGAGAATATGGAGCTCTTTGGAGAAAACTCTGAGCACTGTGCCGACAACTGTGTTCTGAACCACATAGTTTAATCTGCTGAGGTTCAGGAACCAGTCAGAGCTGCCAATGTTGTCCACTTCTATCACATGTTCAGTTCTCAGAGAAGCAAGCTTCCCTCATACTCAGAGCTCCCTTACACTCAAAGCCCGTCTTTGTGGAGAAGAAGTAAAGATGGATTTACATAGTGATTGTGTTTGCTGATTTGGCAGCGCTTCAGCTGATAACTTTTAGTGATTCGCTGCGGCATTGATCTCCCAGATGGATTTATTGACGAGGGTGGACGGCCGAAGGTGGGGGTTGAGTTCGTGGCAGAGGAGGCGGGGGTGCAGGCTGGTGAGGGGATATGAGGAGAAAACAGTATATAGCCACTCAAGCGAGGTGGACAGTGGATGAGCTTGATGTTACCTGCCTTTACTTATTGGTGGAGTTATTCCCCCGAAGGAGTTAAAAGCCATGCTGTTTCTCTTAGCTCATTTCTGGGGTTTGTCTTTTCTATTGTCTTTCTATTGTCTCTGTGTGGCTGCAGAGTTGCGACCCCAGAGGGAATTGTCTGTCAGCATACAATAAAGGCAAGGCCTGCAACCGAGGACTTCATTTCTCAGGGCTAATTGTCAGAGACAATGCATGCCACAGAAAACACAGGCTATGAAGGATAAACCTGGCGGATGTTTAGATTTTCTTATCACTGTAATCTCTAGAGGAGCAAAATCAAGCTGAAGCTGCAGAGATGGTTATAAGCAGAAAGTTTAAAAAAAAACTGTGAGGGAAATGCAGTTATTAAAAGGAAGTCTGTAAATATTTGAGAGGACTTTAATGCAGCGAATAGCAAAACACTCAACAGACAGGGTGCTGTTCTGAGGCAGGGATGTGAGACAGACCAAACAGGAAGCCCCTCAAAAATGTATGTTGGAGTTTTTAATCAGTCAAAGATGGCTTTCTCATCAGGGGTTGATTGCAACGGAACAGTTTTGGTTCATAATGTTTTTTCCTTTGAAAGATCACAGGCTGTGATATCATCAAAGAAAAATTGTAATAATGTAATTCGGCTGATAACATGATACAGAAAGCTGATCTCTTGATTGTTGTAATTGCAGTCCTGCATAACCACAGCGTTATCACTGCCATGTGATGAGCCTGATTCCCAAGTAAGCACCTCTAACCCTAATAATGTTGTCTAATGTACACCACAAAATGCTGCTTTACAGACACTCAACCTCCCTAATTTACTGGGAGTCGGTCCAGGCCCTCCCAGTTCTCACTTTGTGCCTTTATCAGCCGTTTTAAACCATTTTAACCTCCTCTGTAACTCGATCCCAGCAAGCACTTTTTTCATTAGCATCTCCTTTTTTTCCTCTCTTTTCAAGGTCATTCGTAATGTGGAATCTATAAACTTCTCAATGAAGAAAGTTATTTGAATTCTTAGATTTTAACGGCTGAGCTTAAAAATTCCCATTTCAGACCTGCAGTTTTAAAATGATCCTACAACGTGTATGTCAGCAGAGGAAATTACTGAGGGTAATTGCTCTCACGCCAGGCTACTCTCTGTGTCTCTCTCTCTCACACACTTTAGGTATGTGCGCGCACACACATACACACACACACACACACACACACACAAACACATTCCTCACACACACTGTCTCTCTCTCTTTCTCTCTCTCTCTGTTACATTTACTTCATATTTTCCGCTTTAAACTGTGTCATATTTTGCATACGCTCACATTTCTGGCATTTTACAAGAACAGCAATATCAAGATGACACAACTTTTCAACTCAGAAATGTGTTTAAGCAGTTACATTGGTCAAGCTACCAAACTTTTTAACATTTTTTAATGAAATGTTGCATTTTGTGCCTAATGCATGGTCCCACAGGAGACACTTTTATGTGTTTCAGGTTCCTACTGGTAAACAATGTGTCCAGCGGGGGATTTTTCTTTTGATGAAGTTTGTCTCTCTTTACTCAGCCTGACCATTTTTGTTTACGCTTATTACCCACTTTGTATTTATCTTTAGCCGAGCAAGCAGCCTGGCTGCACTGATTACAATGTTGGCTGACAGTCCACCACATCTATTGGTTGCATTGGCACAAAATTTTGCACCGACATTCATCATCACCAGAGGATGAAGCCTATGAGTTTGGTGACTCTCTGATTTTCCTCTGGCTCCACTAGCACATTAAAAATTCAGTTTGTTCAGTTCAAAAGCAAAAACATTTTCATTTTGCAAATGTTAACATGTTGACACATTAAAACAAGATGGTGAACATTGTACCTGCTTCACTTCAGCATGTTAGCATTGAGACAGTGAGCATACTTATAGACTGTATATAAAAGATAGTTTTGCATGGGTTGGAAAAGTGAAGCCAACGTGGAAGTGTCTTAAACCTGTAGGGGGCGACTCCTCTGGTCACAAAAAGAGTCTAATTGCATTGAAGTCAATGAGAAAATGACCCCACTATTCTGAGATTATGATCTCAGATACTAATTTCAAGTCTCCTTCAAAACAGTATTATATTCATTTAATAAATTATGGGTCCATTTAGAGTAAAAAAGATAATAAAGCAGGATATGCTTTAGGTCAGGGCTACCATGTAATTGACAAATCGCTACAGTATTGCTGTAAAAGTGTCCTCAACTTCTCAGTCAAATCCTAATGTCTGGTATCAGAAGGCTAAGAATATCAAATAAATATCAAACTCTTGACGTCAAATTAGTACTGCAACCGGCTGCTGACATCATAGTTAATTCATCCATTTTTTTATATATAAGACAGTCCCTCCAGGATTTCGTGGGCATTTTTCAAGATTGTTGCGGTCTAAAATGCCTGAATTTGTGGCAACTTTTCTAAAAAATTGTGATGTAAGTTGCAACGTTTTAAGCGTATTTGTTGCAATGAAATTGCGGGAAACAGTAAAAAACTGCTAAAAAGTTGCATTTTTTTCTTTGTTTTGTATAAATACTTATAAATTTTTAAAGTTTTTAAAATTTTTAATTTTCCATCCTGGCACACATGTATTCACACACACACTCACAGCTTGTCACGAATTGATTAATCTAACTTACCTTCATTCTTTCAGTGCTTGCGACAGATCTGGATGCAACAGCTTCCATTACCGTGATTTTTCTGGTCTGTGATCCGCCCGTTTCACCAATTCTCCTAATATGTTTTGTAGTACAAAAGTGTTTGTCAATCGATGATTTTCGTTTGTGTTCTACCTCAATGTTGCACGGGGTGCAAAACAGTTTACCTCCGCTTTCGTGAAGAACATCGGGGAATTGTTTTGCAGGTCTTTAGCAGTAATTTTTGTTGGTAATTTAGAGACATTACTATGGCACATGTCTGCATCTCCAAACCATAAACAAGGAAGTGAATTCGGTGATGTATGTGCATTATGTTTGCGCTGGGGACTGCTATGATTGGTGGAACTCACGGGAGGCGGGCCAAAATTGCGGAAAAGTTGCGGTGATTGGACAAAATTGCAGGGTCACGCAGAATTCACGGAGATTGGTTGAATTTGTGTTAATTGTTACGATCGCAATATCACGAATTCCTGGAGGGACTGATAAGATATGTATGACACAATACCAACAACATTGTTTTGACTTTGTTTATTTTAGTTTTGTTTATGTTTATTTTAGAAATTTTCATTTTTATGCTCATCCATACTCATCAAAACGATGCTTCAAGATATCTATAATTCAGTCTTGACCATGTAAAAATAACAGTGATAGACATTTCAAACATCATTATGACGAGTCTGAACTGTTGTGCATGATGCTGCAAGGCTTCATGCAAGGCTTCGCAGTGGGTACTGGTCCAGCAAAGCATTTGTACAATGTAAGCAGAAGCAATATGTATGATGTAAAGCTAGCCATCACTGCCTTCCACTTGCAGTAGCTTCTGACGTAACTACAAATATAAGCGATGTCTCTCAATTCAAGATATTTTCAATTACTTTTGACCAAGCATAATTCCATTTTGAGATATCTACATTACTTTAACTTGTCAGAATCCCACTTCAAGGTATATCTTGTCAACTTTTTTTTAAAGATATCTAAAAAAAAGGACAATGTGGATATCTTGAACTGTGGAAAAATAAAGATCCCTTGAACAAAACTAAGACTAGTGAGAATTAAACTGCATTTATCTGAAGCTGGAATTACAACTACTCATAATTCAGTGTGGGTATTTTTAATGAGAAGCTCCATACATATACCGCATTAACTTGCTGATGTTAACATTTAGCTAAAAGCATCACTGTACCAGAACACCAACATGGGGTCTGACATGGCTGTGGACTCTTTCTGGGTATTTGCTGAAATTACCTCTAATTCTCATTAGAGATCGTCACATTTTTAGAATAATCAAAAAACATACATGGCCATACGATACACTGTGGAGAGTAGTAAAATAAAATGGGAAAAGGTTTTGTGAGATTTTTACAGCTTATTGCTTTAAAGCAGCACATAAAATGAGAAAACTGTATTTCAATTTCAGTTGTTGAGTCTTGCTCCTTGTGGTTACCTTGGATGAAGAAAACACTGTGTGCTTCCTCTCCCTCTATCTCTTTCTCATTGTCCCTTCCTGACAGTGACGGTAATGCGTGAGTAGGTGAGCCACCCTCAGGGCTCTGTACATCCACGTCTACCTCAATATAAATCAGCACTTGTCATCACAGACTCATATCACACGCTCTGATCCCACGTCCCCTCTACAGATTCCTGCTTGTTGTTCGATACCGTCCGAGATGCCAGTGGCCAGAGTATTAAACCTGTCCAGTCTCACCGACAGTGTCTCCCTTTCTGTGTCGCTTTGTTTTCTCCCTCCTAGACCTGTAGGTGCTCCCGCATGGTGAAGTTAAACAGATGTGACTGCATTAGATTCAGCCCGGACAGCAGCACACCTCTGCTGCCCTGAATGCATTCTATAATTATCCGCCACACCTTGTATCAGGAAGTCCGCTCATGTCAAAAGTGCAAGTGAAAGCTGGGGTCACTGTCAGGAAAATGAGTCTGATAGTGACAAAGGGCCAAAGCAGCTGCACAGGAGTGAAACAGGATTTAGATAGTGTTGCTGGAAACATGCAGTTTGACTGTAGCAGCGGTTTGTTCACGGTGATTTCAGCCAGTCAAGACTGAGTGTACTGCGAATGTTTGTGTGGAATCGTGTCTTTGCTGTTTACCGTTTAATCGTTTTAGAAATGATTGCGATTCTCACTTCATATGTGTTTTTTTTCACAGACACACACTAACCTGATATTACTAAAAAACAAGACTCCGGCCGTGCTAGCTCTTCCATAAGGTTGTAATTACGCATCACAGTGCCTTAAGCTACAATGACAATGTTAACACATTGATGCAAAGCAGGTAAAATGTTCAACATGTTAATTAAGAATGTTAGCATGTCTCGTGATGGTCCATACAAGAAGAGACATTTCACTGAACTCAGCTTCATGGTAGTGTAAATAAACCGTTGATCCAGAATGTACATTTACGTATTTATTTACACTGTGCAATTGTGTCTGTGAATTTCTAATAGGTTTAAAGGTTTCTAGTAATAATTTGTATTATTATATTGATCAAATATCGATGTTGCTATTCTTATTATAATTTTTGAACGTCAGAACCACAATTGTTTCCAATAAAATTGCATCGCATTTTACAATACAATCTTTAAAAAACATTTTCTCACTGTGAGCCAAAAATCTCCACTTCAGTAACAGTTAGCTTTGCAGTATTATTCCTGTCTATACTCGGAAGGTTTTTACACTGGAGTTTGTTCGTCTGTCATGATTTTTTTTCTTCCTGAAAACATGGAGAAAATGGGATGTTCTGGCTGTTGACAGTATTTGCTCAGTTATAGAGAGGTAAAAAGAGAACCCCTTTGTAAAAACCTAACAGCATTTTGTGCCTGGTTTTATCCAATATCCAAATTTGTCATTGTTTTGGGAAATGTTTGCAAATCAGAATTAATTTAATAACGTATTCCAGCATTTGCACGTATAAACATAACATTGCAGAAAATAATTTTATTAATGTAAGTAATAAACTGGAAAAGTTTCCTTGTGATATTGAACCAACCAACTGACAGACTACCACTATCATCCTCACAGCCAAGCCAACAGCATTATTAAACAGATGTTTATTAAAAATTTTCATAATGTTCTAATGCATGATACTCAGGTATGCTGTACTATGTTACCAGTAAATACTTTTACCCCTGAAAAATGTAGTTGTGATTGGAAACTTGCAGGTGAAAAATGTTGCTGTGCAATGAAAACCAAGGCCCTCCATTGACAGACATGTACTTTAGTGCACAGTATAGATTAAACTGATTTGAATACAGTTAATTTCAAAACAAGTACCCAATGCATTCAATAAAATCTGGTCTATTGTATGGGAGATAAGTGCTGCAAATATAAACATCATCAAGAATTAGAATTCATTTGATGCCTCAGACATTATTTGATGGAGGAGGAGCAGCTGCCTTGGCCCGGATTCATCCAGCCACTCTGATTGTAGCCACTGATTGATTTTTAAGTTAGGAGGAGGCAATCAGTAAATACCACCCAATCAGAGGCCAAGAACATAGAAAAGATTAGACAATTTGAGGTAATCAATGAAAATATTCTCTGATTTGTAGACACTCAATGACTGCCATAAATCAGGCATCATAGCATGCAAGTTAGTTCGCAATAAAACAAAGGCCAGCGACAGGCGAACTATAAGAGATGAATTAAAGGTCTGGGGGAGGAAGTGCCGACTAGCGTAGTAATGAGACAGAATTACAGGCCACAGATTCCGGCCTGCTTCTCTTGCAGAAGCTGTCAACAATTAATGGGCTGCAGCGAGTGCTGCTATCAGTCATCCTGCTTCCTGTCCACATATTTACTCACTTATTTATCGCCTCAATGCAATATCATCATTTTTGATGTTGAACAGCACCACTCCCCACAAACACAGATCACTTCTTCAGAGGACCGGATATGGATACGGACAGGATATTGCCCTTGGTAAGTCTAAATCATCTTATATTTGAGAAGCCAATATCGAACTGGGTGATGTCTGGTTTCCTTTCCAATTGGTTTAGAGTCACACAACCAACAAGTCACAAAATGTGTGCAGAATGGCACATAAACCAGAAGATACTGACTCCAAATCTTCCACCTTGTGTTCAGGTGCTCTGGCTAACACTACGCTGCTGAACTGTATCCATTTCTTCTTGTCTTCATGGAAGATGTTCCCACTTAGGACAGTGGTGCTTCATGCAGTCTTGGCAGCGGTTGAAGTCCCCACGCTCAGCCTTAATGGACTGACTAGACAGATGATTCTGACAGCGACCTGCACAAGTGCTTTTGATTCTATCATCCACCATGAGGTCGGGCTGCTTTATCAGAGGAATTACCTAAAGTGCCTCTTATTTCATCATCCAGAATGTCAACGAGACGCCATTCTTTTAATTTATACACACCCCAAACAATCACTGCATCATACATCACACAACAGCCTCTGAAGAATCACGGATCGGAGCCTAGGCCAGTTCCACAGTTATTAACCTATGCCATGGATTTAGAGCAAGGTCATTATAGAACACTCCTGTAACGTTTGTCTGGGATCGGCTTTTGTTACTTGACCTCTCCTTTATAACACTATCTACACAGACAGAAGCATACATCGATAAACTCATTTCCTCTTCCCCTGGGCAGCTACAAAGGGTCAAGGAATGTTCAGTATTTTTTAAGAGTAGCCCACCTCAGTTCACCAAGATATCTGTTTAATAGGTAACTGAGTTATACTTAAAGTTCTCTTATCCTGAAGTGTCTTTGCTGTCTCCAGTGTTAGAACTATTTCCTCACTGACTTTGACAATTACATCTTCCTCAAGAAGATACAGAATGAGTCACAGAATGTACACTAATCACTGAACATTAATGTGAATGTTACTTTGACATTTATCACCTACGTAAACAGTGTTGAATAGCATGCACACACCTCATTACTTCGTAAAAATTACTCAGGAACAGCTCAAGGAACATGACAAAGAACCCAAGACGTTGACTCGTATCTCCAAACTCAACAGATACCAATCAAAGCAAGTATCTCCAGGATGCACCAGAACAAGTCCAAACCAATGGAGGCCCCACCACACAATCTACCAGACCCAAAGGATCTGCTGCCATCATCATATTTCCAGACACCACAAGCACCACTAGAGGTCTTGTTTCTGTTCCCTGATGATTTAGAACTCTTTTGGCAGAACGAGGGAACTTACACAACATGTGACAGGTGGCTTTTAATACTGTGGCTGACCAGCATGCACCACCATACCACAGCCTAGCAGCTGTAACCAGACACATCTGGTCAAGCTTTCAATTTACACATGACAGTGTACATTGGGTTGTTGATAGACAGTATCGTGAGTGGATCTTTCTAGCCCTATCAAGCAAAAACCATGCATCTGTTCTAATGTGAGCTGCAAATGTTGGCATGTCCAGCTAATTAGCTTCCTATGTATAGAAGTAACCAAAGTCAACTTTATTTCCAAGACCATGAAGCATTATTAAGTGATTACATTTTGTTGGTCAACAGGTTACGTTAAAAGCAAACATATTCCTCAGTTACCCTTGACGACACACCTTTTAGGTTAGTTATACTTTACCATATGCTTGTGAAGCTGACATAGGTATGAACTGTTCAGATCTGCTCTCATGTGTGAAAACGTGCATAGATCCAGGGGTGAAAGAGCACTTATGCTCAGTGAATTCTTTCAAAAAAGCAAAAAATGTGACTGAATGCTGGTCACTCATTACATCTGAAAAAAACTGCACAGTGATCATAAAGATAGGTGTATGGACACTTCACATTCTGTCAGTACATACAAATAGACCAAAAATAAAGACCTCACATAAAGTGCAGATGAACAGAAAACACTGTGACGTGTGTTAATCGTGTGGGCAGAGGCATGTGCTGGTACAGTACTGACTCCTCTGACTTTGCTTACCCTTGGAAAGCTTTCTGCGCCCTATGATCCAACATCTGAAGAGCTGATAAAAACCCTTCAGTTGCCTCAAAGCAGCTGCGAGGCTTAACATTGTCAAAAAGGGGTTTTTATTTCCCTACCGTTTCGACCTCCTGTGTATATTTTATTGAGCTGTTCTCATCCCACAGCGGCGCGCGGCAGCCATAAGCTGCCGAAAATGTATTTCGAAGCTCATTAACACAGGACGTGCATGCTTGGAACATGTAGCATGCTTTTTCAGAGACACTTGTGAGGGCCATGGCGAGGGGCTCAGAAATCGTTGTTTTTGATATTCAGTGAGCTTTTCATCTTTTTTTTTCTGCTGCAACACCACATGAGAGGATTAGGAAAGTTAATGAATTATCCTCGCAGGGGCCAAGACAGTGTGTGTAAGCTGCACTATCCCACGTCTCATAACATGGAGCTGTTTGAATTTATTGAACTGTGGGCTGAATTTTCCCACACTGATCTGACCCAGTTCAGGATTGTACCCTGTCCCCTTTCGCTGTAATCAAGATGACAATGTGAAAGTCTTCTTAATCTTTGTAAGTCAGAAATATTGTTAAACTTAACTCAGAGTGAAGGTTGACTGCTCACAGTTGCCTTTCTACTCTTCAAGTAGCTGGGTATCTAGAGCAGTTTCTGTGATCAAATCAAGTGTGTGTGTGTGTGTGCGTGTGTGTGTGTGTGTGTGTCTGTGTGTGTGTGCGTGTGTGTGTGTGTGTGTCGGTGGGGGCTGGAACTGGTGGATCCCCAGGGCAGCTAATGTTGGAGATTATATGCTCCTGAACTTCTGTTAAGTGAAAACAGTCCACAAAAGTGAAATATCGCTTTAAGATGTCGCCTCTTGCCATTGGCGTCTGTTTGCTCAACTCCCAGAGGCGGCTCAGTATCAAATGCACCAGCACAAATGATAATAACACAGCAAGACCTTTCTATTTTTCCAAATTAGGTTGAGCCCCAGACCGGTGCCCTTGAGGCCAGCACAGAGGCTGTAATTCTTCCCCGAAGATTTTTCTCTTCAGTTTTCTATCATATAAAGCAAATATCAAAAATGTGATTTGAATCTTGGAAAAAATTAAAGCTGAAGGGCGACAGAAGGAGGACCGGTGTAGTGTGGCGGGTGACAACACACCACCTTGCTCCAGCTCTCTTTTACAGGCATCGATTGAGTCTGTTTAGCTCACTGTCAGCTGGCTACACTGAGAGGCAAACCCTGGAGAGGCTGTGCCCAGAGTCACTGAGCGGCAGACCAAACTGCCCCAGGGGTTAATTGAAGTCCCTCAAGTGACTCAAGTGCCCTCTGTTTAATGGGTCAACCTATAAAATGTTGGAATTCTGAACAGCAATGGGAAAAAATGTATCCTCTAATGGGCCTTTTTTTTCTCATCATTCCTGTCCTTGAGAGGGGAACTCGGATGTGGCTGGGCCTAAAAACACTTCCTGAACTTGAATAACAAAAGAAACATCTTGAACAGGGTTAGGCTGATAATAATATGGCTGTCTCTTGTTTCCTGTGATTTTTTTTTTTTTTACCATAAGTATCTCTTCTTGGTAATGGGGCCAAGTGGATTGTGCTGAGCAGCAGTAGCTTTGGAGGCCTGGGCAGCCTGGGAAAGCCATGGTGAAAGTTGATCAAGAGTCTTTTTATTCTTAAAAGAATAGTTTGGACATTTGGGTATACGCTTATTCAAATTCATTTCTTTTTGAGAGCTTAATGTTAAATTCAATACCACTCTTATATGTGTGCCTTAAGTGTGGAGCTAGAAAGTCAGTGTCATTAGCCAGAGGAAGAGTAGCTGTTTCCTAGTTTAAGAAACAGCCATCCTGGCTCTGTCTAGCAGCACCCTAAAAAGCTCAATATTTTCCACAATGTATATAACAGAAGTGCGGTTTTAGGTGGAGTTAAGTGCTCCTTTTTATGAATAACAGTCAGGTGTATTGTCATCACTGTGAGAAGCCATTCGATTACTGCCCCTATGTGACTGGCACATGTTTTTTCCTCACTCCATTTCTAATTGTGCATCTTCTGGACACCATTGCTCTTGTTTTGTTCCTGATCAGCAAGCCTCCCATCCTTTTTTTCAAAGCTGACGTGACCATATTTTTGAAGCAGACACAGGGCCTTTGCATTATAACATCTTCTGCATATCAGATTAAAAAGATCTTTGGTGCAAAACTACCTACGGCATTAATTAAATA
Organism: Dascyllus trimaculatus; assembly: GCA_024666655.1. Taxonomy (NCBI): domain Eukaryota; kingdom Metazoa; phylum Chordata; class Actinopteri; family Pomacentridae; genus Dascyllus; species Dascyllus trimaculatus. The sequence continues at coordinate 10,706,163 of CM045445.1, read as the reverse complement.
AAGTAGTTAAATTAGCTTATCTTTCAGGAGTTTCTTGACATTTCTTAATATTTTCATTTCATTTTAAAAGCAGTGTGAATCTTCTTCACGCTGCTTTTAAAGTTATTCTACAAAATTGCAATGTGCAAATGTAATTGTATTTTGTTAGAATTTACCTTTCTTAAAAATAAGACACATGTAGAAGATACAAGATATGTGTTACTTATACAGGTTTAGAGGTGTTATAAAGCATATTGTAAATGTTGGATACAGCCATGCTGAATGTCTTTCCCTTTTTCATCTCTTAATTCCCATGCATAGATATGAAGATGAAACTGATCTTGTCATCTAGCTCACAGAAAGGACACAATAATGCACAAATGTTGACCCTGCTTAAGAATTACAATCGCTGTGCTCATGAGTAAGGATCCGATACTCCAGCAGAAAAGCTCTCTGCAGCTACAAGCTAAGAAAACACACATAAATAACGTGAAGCAAGTGTTACGGGAATACAGCAGCTTGGTGTGCAGTTAAAAACATACACAGAGAAAATGCGGGACAAATACAGTTCTTTAATGAAGCCCGACTTTGCAGTGTCAACGCATTTTACAGCTGATCCACCATCTATCAGTTTCAATCCACAGTGATTCCCCTAGCTACATTGAATCAGAGGTATCTGCAAATGAAATCTTTAAACATCTTAAATCTTTAAAAACTAATTTACTTAATGCCTTACAATTCCCGATTAAAAGCTCTGTCTGCAATTATATTAGGCCTGTGATTACCAAGTCCTGTGATTTACTCTGCAACCGTGCAGTCGGTGTGCATCTGCGTGTTTATGTGTTAGTCCCATGTTTGTGAAAATTGGGCCCAAAACGTGTGTGTGTGTGTGTGTGTGTGTGTGTGTGTGTGTGTGTGTGTGTGTGTGTGTGTGTGTGTTTGGTAGGGTGTTGGAGAAAAACAAGATGGTGAGAGATGATGTTATTGGCCTGCGTTCAGAATGTCTTCCTTGCATCTCTGTCATTTGTTGGAAGATAATCTTGCCATCGATTTGTAAAAATGCCTGAAAATGAAATGAGTGTCTCTCATCCCACTTAATCAAGAGAGCATATTGATCAGGTTTCTAATGAAGGATCATTTAGATAGGGTGGAGAAGAATAGGCCGGCGTATCATATCATGTCAGGGAGTAATAGGATGTCTTTATCTGAAGATTCCCGGATATCAGTAAAAGCAAGCCTTCTATATCTTCATAATGGAAACCTGCATCGCTGTCTCATCATCTAATGTTCTCTGTTTAAAGGGATATTCCAAATATAATACACTGTAGAATTAAATTCTGCAATATGCCCTTGAAATTTCCCATCTTTCCTGCAGACTGGTGCTAGATAGTAGAAAAGTCCCTTGGAAGGTTTCATTTGATCTTAAAATCAATATCAGTTCACCCTTCTTGTTATGTTTCAATACTGAATGTTACAAGAAGACTCAGTGTGATTTAATTTATCTTTATTATCTCTGCATGAATTTTTGCACACATTAATATTTGCACTGTACAAAATGACCATTTTTGTCTTCATACCTTAATGTAGAACAGTAAGGATGAAATGGTAGCTACATCTAAATCATGCCATGATGTAACTGGCATGTTTCATAACCAAAAGGCAATTCATAAACATCTGTAGGAACTCATAGGTTTTTCATCTACCTATAAGTGACCACTGTACCTGTAGCCCAGGCCCAGGCTAGACCAGCTGACTATTACTTCATTAGCTATGAGCATCGGTGTGGTGATGCCAGAGTGAACTGGAACAATGCTCTGCATGTTTTTTTCCAAGTGAGTAATCATAATCCGCTTAAAATTTATATACATTGTTCAAGAAGATCTAATCTTTATTAAAGCTTATCCCATGTAAGCGAGCCAAATCACATGGTCAGGGTTGTTTTGACTGATAAATGGTCCATGCTTTTTAACCTTATGTTCCACAGCACTCTACAATATGTAAATGCCAATTATGGCAGAGCTGCCATGCAAGACCAAAGACACTTTGGTACTTGAAGGGGATCAAACTGCCAACCATGTGACTGGTGGGCAACCCATTTTAATACCTCAGCGACAGCTATCCAAAAGTCAACTTATGCCCTCAATAATACACAAGAAAATCTTTTACCCTAAAAGTTCCTGTCTGTAGCCTTTAAGAGCTCAGGAATTCAGTTATTGAGAAGGCAAAATAAATACTTGATTGTTCACTCTTTTGATGGTTTCTTGTCAGAAATGGGCAGTGGAGGTTTCTTTTTTAGCAAAGAAACATTACAAACTAGCCTGTTAAACTTGGACAGCTAATGCTGCACAGACAATGCCTACAGAAAATGAAAATGATGTGGCTTGCTTTGCCACATTTTTGTAGTCTAGCCTATTAGACAAGTTGGACCTCTGCCTGCGCTGCAACTTTTCCTTAGAATTCATGTTTCAAATGCGTCATACGTAAATGAATTATTCAAAACAGAAACTGTTTGTGTTTATCTGTCTCTATTGTTTAATGCCTACTTAGTTTGTGGTATCATCTAATGCTACTTGCTAGACAATTAGCTGATAATATTCTCAACATGATGAAACAGGTCATAAAGACAGTCTTACACTTGACTGTGTAGTCAGATATAGTTGTCTAATGTATGTGAGTGGAGAAAAAGTAGTTACATAACCTCAGAACAACCCACAACTTAGGCGTATGTTCTTATGAAGCACTACACCTCTAGCAATGAGTTCAGCAGAGTTAAAGATCTAACCAAGCCTGATTATGAGTGGACCTTCATGGACTGCATGTATTCTGAGATGCTACCCGGATTTGTCAATGACTTCTTTAGCTGAGTTTTATGAAAGTATCTGTTTGGGTCATAACGAGCCAAAACTAGATTTCAAAGAGTAAGATGATGTTTTGCAGATGACCTGCCTCTATTTGTAAAGACTGCTACAAAGGGAAGCTGCCTTCCAGTGTATGTAATGAGTGACTGATTTGTGAGTGAGATCTTTCTTGAATTAAGTCATTCAGGATGCAATCAGGATGGTCAGTTCAGTGTGGTAATATTTAGGGTGAAAAGCCAGAAGTCTCAGTTTTCTTCATGAAACATGAGCACAACAGTGTCTGAGAGAAGAGGTGTTTATTGAGCTCACTGTTTGCCCAGTAATGTCAACAAGTGTTTCTGTGCATTTTTATTTTATTTATTTTATTATTAACTCACTCTTAGCATGTGTAAAGATGCAAAGTAACCATTATCTCATAAAATATAGTTTGAAATGCAAGAAATTTTCTGAAGTATGTTGCATCTCTTGGCCACCAGGGATAAACAGGTAAGGACTTTGAGGAATTTAGTAGCAAACATTAGCAAGATGTCATGAAAAACACAAAGAGACGTTCAAGTACTCCTCATAATTTTTATGTACAGTGGTCCCTTGCCATATGGCAGTTCACTTTTCATGGTCTGACTGTATCGCGTATTTTTAAATTGTACATAAAATATGTAGCGTACAGCACATGAGTAGATGCAGGTATGGAAAATGCAGCTACAACCGCTTCCGCTTGAGCTAGTCGGTCAGTGATTGATTGGCGGTGATTGAAGCCGCCAGAACCTGCAATCCCACTCGGTGAGTGTTTACTAGAAATAACCGTTAGAGAACCGGTGACAGTCTGTAGCATTACACGTAACATCGTATATGGCAAAGTTTTTCCGAAGTGGGCGTTTCAAGTGGATTGCTGTGCACTAATTCCATCATCGGACACAGTTAAGTGTGGGAAAGGTTAATAACAGTGTGAGGAGGGTTTATAACACTGTAAAAATATATATGAATAATAAAATAAATATAAAGTCGCTACTTCGTGGATTTCGTCTATCGCAAGACGGTTTTGGAACCTAACCCCCGCGACAGACAAGGGATTACTGTATAATGGAAGGATGCTGTGAAACATTTGTAGGACAAGATCAAGTACAGGGGGGGTTGTACATTTTTGGCCAGCACTCGGGGTTATGGGCCAGTGCCACAGCTAATCCATTGAGCTGCACTGGGAGTTGAACCCTCAACTTTGCAGACATAGATTTTTATCCACTAGGCTACTCATTAGACATTAATAGTCTAATGCTGTGCTGTGAGTATGACATGAAGTAGAGTTCTTGGCAGCAGATTGACCATTACACAGAGTAAATTGAGTGACGTGCCTCTAACAAAAGAGGGTTATGGACTCACCTCCTTTTCTGTTTGTTTCTAAAGGCCTCTCACATGTCCTTCTATCCCCAGAGTTAGCGCTCTCATTCAAAGTTTAAATCCGTAATGCACTTCCCATAAAGGCCGAAAGTGCCCAATCACACCTAATGGCAGCGTGTTAAAACACAGTGTGTGCAGCCTCCAGGGGTCCATATACTACCCAGAGTGCATTGACCACTGTGACTGCATCCAGAAGGGCACTGTGTTGTGATCAAAAGACAGCAGTGGTGCTAGTGGGGCTGGGAGAGCAGAATCAGCTCTCATTATGGCTGTGGGACATCCATTTGAGCATTTTTAATATGTGTATCCTATTAGGCAGTTTAAGTGCTTTTTGATAATTGTGCTTTGTACTTTTACAGCACTTCAGTCTATTCCCAGTTCAATTTCCTCTTTTATCGGACGTTTGAAATATTGATCTCTGACAGATAAAAGCAAACACCATAATCTCACTCGGGTGAGCTGGTGAGTGAGTGAGCGCACAGTGCGAGGGGAATACACCGGGGACCGGTCGCCCCGCCAACCTCTCTCTGTTTTATTACCTTTATTCGTCAACAGAATTTGCTTACTGCTCTGGGATGTTTATGTAAAGCACCTGCGATCTGATAGGTGGTTGATATGACCATCTCTCCCATTGAACCCCCCCAGTCTCTCCGCCAGCCCACCCGTCTCCTCCCCTTCCATCTACCCCCCATGACATTTTGCAAAATGCAGCACAGGGGCTCCCGAGGTGCTTCCGATGATTGCCGCTGCTTAAACTGCTGTCAGCGCTGTCAGGATAACAGTGATTTATCTCCATAGCACTTTATGGAAGTTAGTGTTTTCTGTTAACCTGAGTACTGAAATGCTGCTTGGTGCTGGCTTGCAGTCACATTAACCTGAATCAATCACGTCTTGATTTTTCCATAAAAGAAAAACCCTCTGTAAATAACACTCGAGGTATTGGCGCACTGAATACACTAAGCTCAATAGCAGCCCTGCTGAGCTCTGGTTGATGCGCAGATATCATTGTTACCTGTTTCCAATATCCTCATGCCAACGCAGGGATTTGATGCTTTGACTTGTGCGTATAATTTCTTCAAATGGGGCAACACTTAATACTAGTACTGTCAAGAGACACACACTGAGCCTGTGGTGTAAAGGAGGAGAGCCATGGAAAAAAGTTTCAAATCACAATCTTGCAGCAGTGAAACAATAATGCACATTGATTGTGTATGAAGCAGTATGTTCTTTGGTCTGAGCTGAATCTATTCAGTTTTAGATGGCAGGTCCCTCTTGAGATAATAGAAAGGGCTGTTTTGATGTTTAAAGCATTGCTAATCTCCTAAAGCCTTAGGCTACTCATCCCACTGCATATTTGCAGGCCTGTCAGTTTGAGTGGGGATGCAAGAGGATGGTCCTCCGAGCAAATGAATTTTTTTTCCGCCTGTTTTTCCTTTTTAGCTTTGCAGACACTATTTGAGATTTACTGCAAACATTTGACCACCGGCCTGGTATATTGACTGCGTTTGACAAGCGTAATCCTTTTCTTCTTTCCAGTCACTTCCATTCTGCGATCAATCAGAGCATCAATGCCCTGTAGACTGCTATGAAGTGCAGAGTGTTCGATCATGAGCCAGGCACCTTGTGGACTTTCACTATAATATAGTGATTGATTCATCTTCAAAGATATCTTAAGTGGTTGTCTGGGCACGGTATATAATGCCTTTTGTTGACTGCAGCCCTTTCCTTTTACCCAGCTTGCAATCCTTTAAAACAGCAACACAAGCACACACATCAAAACTTAACCCAAGACAAATACACCGCATCACTTTTGATGTGATTCATTCTTGCTCACCCCTTGAATTTCTCTTGTGGGACAGAACTTTGATTTGAAAAATGGTAAAGTGTCGACTAGTGTACAAACAGAAGAATCTCTTTGAATCCCTTTGGATTTCTGCATTGACTTTCCTGTCTGAAAATTGCAAATTTGAACCTGAATCACAAATTGAAAGCTGTTTGGATTAATCTCGCAGTAACCCTGTACTTTAAGGGAAAGTTGCAGCAGACCTATACTTTGACCAAACACAGAATAAGACCAAATAATAGACTTTAAAGTTTCAGTGGAGGCCGGACCAAACCCATAGGTCTGCAATACCTTTTATGTCCATTTGAGTTAGTGTGTGTTCAGGTTTGATTTACCTATTTCAGTTTAGGTTCTCTTGATCATCACTGTGAGCTGAAGTTTAATGCCACAGAAATGTTACCAGAAACCAAAGAGCTGCTATTATTATGTATCTTATTCACCTATTGATAGTCAGCGGAGTGAGAAGTGAGCATCGCGAGTATGTTTTCTCTAGCAGGGTCACAAACCTGCTTTTTGTTATCTAATATCAACAAGATTAGAACATTAAAAAATCCCAGTTCTCAGAAAATGAAGACAGCGGTGAACTCTAACAATACAGTGAACACTTGTTCTCTCGCTGATATGGTCATGTTTGTCTGGGAGAGGTGTGTGTGTCGGGGTGGTTTGGAGGGAGATGGGGGTGGGAGCATTGCAGAAGTATTAAAGGAAGTGTAGTAATTACAGCAGAGGCAGTGTCAGTGACCTCTAGATTGCACTATCTTGTCTCCTTTGTGCCTGCCTTTGCAGCCCGCCTCATTGAGTGAAATTGTATCTTTTCACTTTAGCTCTCTTAAAAATGTGCATGGTATTGGGAGCCAGTGAGGCGTGATGTTTTTTTTTTTTGCCTTTTCTCCACCTCCCCTGAACCACTCCCTCCATCCTCCCCCAGATGCCCCTCTCCTCCATCCCCACTGTCTTACTGGGAGGTATTTCATGAACAGCTGGGTCCCGGGAGAGGAGAGGTTAGTGAAAGAGGCGCACTGTGTATAATTCAATGATTATCAGGTGTGTGTTTGTGTGCGTGGGTTTTTATATATATATGTGTGTGTGTGTGTGTGTGGCCCTCCCCCTTCTATTGGCAGGTGTCAGGTGACAGGCAGGCCATGTCACTGGCTGTCAGCTGGCTTTCTACTGGAGCAGTCACACTGTTCACAACATTACCATAAGCTGATGAGGAAGGCTCAGGCCCGTCTCGGTGCACACGCTCTGATCTGCGGCTCTGATGTCACACGGGAGACTCAGACTATGTCAACGCCAAAGCACTTAAATCTCAACACCCACCTTTTTTTTTTTTTTTTACTCCATTTTGAGCTTCAGTTCACCCTGAACCAGCATTTTCCACCAAAGGAAATAGAATTCATCCAGGGAAGAAACACCGGCATCATATGTGAAAACCTTACATATGTTAATCAGCGTTCTCACAGAATAGCACTTCTGTGTTTACTTTCTATGGTTTCTGGCAGTATGTGACGAAAGCTAAACAAGTAATTATTTGTGTTGGTCTAGTTGATAACACAAAATTGATGTTTTTGCTAAATGTGTGCGTGTGTTCAATACTTTTACTGACAAAGTATTGAATAGTATGATAATGGTTAATTTGATCATTTCTAATTAGCAGCAAACAATAGTTACTCAAAAAAATAGTCAATAAGGCATAAGGGACATCAGTGATATGTGTGTTCTACATGTTTGGCTCTAAAAAAAACACTACATGTGTAATCACACAGAGAGAGTCTATGGTGACTGAACAAACCTGCTGGGGCGAGTGCTGCAACAATTACTGAAATAATCAATTGGCTGACTGATAAAAAAAATAAAAATCAGTCAGCAACATTTTTAACAATAAATCAATAATTTTAATCATCTTTCATCTCTTATTTTACCTTCTTTGATGTGACAATAACTTCAGAAAACTTCCCAGTTAAAATGTGTTTCTCCTCATAATGTCATAAAGACCATGAACGCTACACTGCATCTATACTATATCATTTAATGGGATTAACTCAGACAAAATAAATTTCCTCATTGTGGCTGTATATTAAGTTCTATTTCAGATCCTTTTAACTGATTCCCTGACCCTCAGTTTAACACGTGTTAGCCTCCAAAATCTGCTCCCTAAACTCCACATGTCTGATAATCTTGTATAAACACTGCCCATTACTCGCCTCGGTAATGGGCAGATTGGTGCAGGGGTGATTCAAAGATGGTCTCGCATTTGTGCTACCTTTAGCATGCTAATTGCTATTCTCCTCCTCAGTGGGGATCCTGTTTGAGATGGAGGGGGCATGTGAACTCCGCTCGATCCTTAGCTGCTGTTCCCTGCTGAACTGTCAACATGCTGGGCCATGGGGACGATGTCAACACCAGTCAGGCCTCTTTAAACCGACCTCTCCTTTCATTTCTTCTCTGTTTCTGTTTGTCACTTTGTTTGTGTCGGAGCTCATTCTCCATAAATGTGTGCTGGAATAGGCACCAAGGTAATATCACAAGCATTAAAAGAAACAGGAATTTTACTTAATGAAATGTGTATTTCATGTAGTGCTGTGTCTTCATCTGATTAGCATAGCAGCAACTGGAATAACACTTTTAGAGATGTCAGTCAAAATCTTTATATCGTGAATAACTAAAATTTAAGGGATACCCCTTACAAAAATGTTCACAAGGTTATATATACTTTTAAATATAAAATCAACTGTGTGCCATAAAACAGGATCTGTTTTCAACAGGAGATTAATTCCTAAAAGAATCATCAGGCACATCTGAGGCTAAATGGCACGCAAAAAAACAAATTTGTTCAAGTTTTAATGTTGGGATGGCTAGCGGCACCTCTGATCGATAGCATTAGCTGTTACAAAATACATAAAAAGGGAATCAATGCTAATAAAGTGAGCTCAGCCTCACAAGAAAAAAGGCCCTGCTATTCACCTTCACATCTGCACTTTTCCTTGTTGAGTCCTCTGTGAGACAAGGTTGACTATCTGTGGCACAAGGTCCAGGTCAGGGATCACGTCTATTAACAATTATTAATCACCAGGTTCCAGCAAAGCAGCAGCAGTTGGAAAGAAAACAATGTAAAAACAAACAAAGAAAAACCCCAAAACACGTTATAGATTTTTTTTCAAAAAGGCACAAACTTTAGAAAACTAAGAAAAACAAAAAAAAATTTAAATACTTTATAATTTTATATGATCTAATGCTGTCATTGTTCTGTGCTGTTTGGTCATGTCATTACAACAACACTATGATAGTATTTAAAGAAACTGTTTACTACAAAAGTGTATCGTACAACAGGAGTTTTCCCATACACCTGATTATTGTAGTAAAATCTTTACTTAAAAAGTAGAAAATAGGTGGCTCAGTGTTTGGAGAAACGTGTACAGTTAAACATTCCACGTGTTTTTCATGGTGTTTTTGATCAGCAGGACTCCACTCTGCATACCTGCGCTAACCTCTGCTTTGTAAGTACGTCTCCCTCTCTTAAGTCTCAAGCACCTGTTAAACTGGGAGGACACTTGACTGCATGACTGTACTCTCAAAAAATCTTGGCATAGTTCACCTACAAAAAGACAATTTCTTTCTTTGTATACAGAAAAAATACAATGAAATACAAGAAAATGTATATGAAAATTGAAGCTTGTTCTGCTGTTATACTAATTCAAAGTCGGTGTGCATTCATCTAATAATATATGTAACTGCACTAGTAACAGTGAAGTTAAACATATTTGTCCTTAGTTTTAATATTTTTCCTCCATATTTATATTATTTTAGTGTTCACTGAAACTTTAAAAACTTTATGTAACCTTTTGCATCTGGTTCACTTGTGTATAGTACAGACCTGCCAGGATAGAGGTCAAGTTACATAAGGCCTGTTTGATTTAATCTACATTCATGGAATAAATGTTCATGGAAAGTGAATGAACTCTACTCTTTGTTGTCATACTGAAACTTGTGACTTTGTTTAACCTGAGATCCAATTCATGTTATAACGCACAAACATGCATCAGCATGTGAACTTAGTTCTAACTTCAGTTTAATCACAAACAAATAAAGATTCCTCTTTTAATGAAATCGTAATACATATTTCCACAATGCAATGTGAAGTTCACAGAAAGTTTCAAATAAAAACTTGATGTTTGAAGTATATAGAAGTATCCGTAAACCCACCATGTAACAGTGAGGCCCTCGCACATATCAAGTAGTAGAGTTTTACACGTGGTCTGGTGTGATAGTCAAGACAAAAAAAGAAGAGGAGATCACATCACCAGTGCATGTCGTGTGCTTTCTGAGGTTTTGCCCAGAAAGGGATTTCAGTACAGTTTGGAAGCAGCATTTCCAAGGAAAAGACAAACTTACTTGCTTTTACAAGCTACGTATGAATGTGTGTGTCTGTGTGAGTGTGTGTGTCATCCAAACATACAAACATGTTCATATTAGAAGTGTTTGTGTACTCAGTCGGGCTCTGGCTGATAACAGTTTGTGATCTGGAGCACAGCGCCCCACAGTGGCCCAGCCTGGGACACGTTTCCTCCCATCTGCCCCAGCAGCTCTGTGTTCCTAACTGCATGTGCATCTCCTTAAAGGTGGACAGCACATTTACATAAAGGTGCAACCACTTTGCGCCTGGGATCATCAGCACTGTTTATCGTTTGATCAGCTATGATTGATGCTCTGTTAATACAAATTTAACTTAGCGTATTTTCCCTGCCAAGGGACCCATGAAGAGGTTCAATTACAGAGCAATCTCATTAATTCGAGAGCTTGTTACGGCGAGAGGACAGCGGGCTTTTTTTAAATTCTGGAATGCAGATGTGTAAGGGACATAATTAGTAGATAAGAGTCCTAATTGGATCCTGCTGTGTGGCTGCAGAGGGTGTAGCCCTTGCAATGTTTTACAAGTTCCATGGTGTGGAAGTACACTTTTTTATAACCTGCTCACACACACGCACCATCCGTCACACACAGAGTGGGAGGGAGAGTCTTGTAGCTCCTTGTATTGTTAGCAAAAGATTGTCGCTGCAGATTTATGACACTTGACAAACTTCTCCTCTTGGTTACGTGACAGTTTTAAAGAGGGTGAAGCAGCTGAAAGTGCATGAATATTATTTGCATTTATTATAAATACAGTTTGCTTAAATGCTAATCATAATATAAAATACATCAATAATTTCAAAGGTTGATGAAGTTGAGTTAGATGAGCAAAGTAACAGACAGTACGGAGTCACAAGGATTTAGTTTTTGGCTGACAAGAATGCAGGGTGAAAACATCAAACAGTTCTGCTTCACAGCACCGTTGTAACATTTTTATGACACAGGTTCTTTTTCCTGGCCTTGTCTCCCAGGCCATGTAAAATGTCAGTGAGGTGGAGGGCTGGGCAAGTCCACAGGGCTGCTCCACAGAGGCATATCAAAAGGCTGACCACCCCCTGGTCCACCACACCACAGAGCCGGCTTCATTGCCCTCATTAGATGGCCGTGTTATTTAAGCACGCTTGTCTCTTGGCCTCTGTGGGGGGACCTGCTATGTAGAAATGTCCGAGGCAACCGCCCTTCATTCTCTTTCCTCTGAGGGCAGATACGAGCCTGACAGTGCTCATCATGGTGGTCCGCCCACGTCTGGAACTCCCACACACACCTCCCCTTCTGTTAGGAGTGAGAGCTGTGCAACAGACTGGAGGCCCAGGAGTGGCACAGCAGGACTGAGAAGCAGGAGCTCGATGGAGGAGGTGGCAGCACGGTGAGGGTGTGTTGAGGTGAAGTGGGGAGTAACCCCAGCGCTGGGTGGCAGATCTCCCCCAGCTGTGCCCATCTGAGGGTAAAAGCGACCCAGAGGAAGCTCCATTAGTTCCAGGGCCGACTCGGGCCCTGAGTGGCTGATGGCAGCAGCAGAGCAGAAACACTCTGCCTCCTCCAGCATCAGCGACCCTCCACACTCAATTACTTCTCTGGGAAAGAGGTTTGTGGACAATGAACACAGCCTCTGGAGCACTGATTTGTACTTTATTTACACAAGTTTTTTTCTTTTTCACAGTGAAGTAAGCTTTTGGAAGAAGAGCACTGGAATTGTACCTGAGTCTTGCTCAGAGTGACCGAGGCTCTGAGAGTCATTCACTGCATGTTTCTCTTCTGTGGAGGCTGCTGACTGTGAACAGTGTCAAGATTGGACTTTGCTCCAAGTACTGTATTGCTGAAAAAGCAATCAGTTGATGAAGTCTTACCACACGTCATGTCTACACATCACTGACAAGTCACATAGTGGAAGCTGGACTTACAGTATCTGATGACTGTGTTCTGTCTTTTACAGACCAACACCTGAATGATGAAGCTGATCCTGTATCTGTATAAAATGTATTAAGTGTGAAGCAGCTCTATAATACTACTTTGTCCAAGCATTTGAACTGCTGGAGAACAAAAGTAGTCCGGCACACTTTTATAGAGAAGGATTGTGTTAACATCAAAGTCAGACATGCTCTCAGGCGCTCCTCCCCACCCTGAGTGCTTCACCAGAGGTTGATTCATTCACATCAGGGTGTTTCTTTAGCCAAAATGAAGCAGAAATGTCTGTATTCTGAAAGGTGAGACTCTCATTTCTTAGTTTATAGCCTTTGAGAAAAAAGGAGGATAAAAAAAATAACACAAAAGACCAATTGGGAGCTTAAACCTCAGTTGCCTACTGACCCATATCTCTGTTAATTACAAATGTGGCGTCTTTCTCACTCCCCAGGCCTGACAGTCAGGTCAGTTCCCCCATAAAAGTGGACAAGGACACAGATTTGCGTCAGCTCTGTGGCTTCTATGTGACACGAACAGCTCTTATCCCATGTCTATCTGTTCAACCCTGAGATACTGTTGCAGTATTTTTACATGTGACACTGACATTTGAGAACATGTTTTCTTCATTTTAATTTTTATATTTTCAGTTCATCTCTTTTAGCCCAACGCTGATGATTTATTACTGTTTTGTTTAAAGGAAGGAGCACTTTAAATGTCTGTGCTCAAGCAGCAAAAACTGATTAATTGTTTCAGTTCTTTACATGCAACCAACATTAGGTTCTTATGATAAACATCTTGGTTTTCATGGGTCAGGTTTTTTAACCTCTACACTTGTGTTTCTTTGAAGGCAGAACACTTTAGCCAATCTGCTCCATCTTCTTGGTTTTATTTGTCTGTTGCTCCCTTTTTGTTGTGCTTGATACTACCTAGTTTGGCTTTGCGTCTGTGTCTCCATGTTAACTCAGTTTGTGTGTGTTTGTTTATGTGTCTCGTAAGTCTTGGCCAAGCAATCTTGGCCTGGTTGCCTGCTGTGCTGCCTGTCATTCCTGCTTCCATTGACATTCAGACTGAGCAGCTGTGCCTCTTCATGTTTTTCAATTAGACATCACTTCAAACCAGGCTGTTTGGAATTTAAAGGGCACTTTCCTTGTTTACACACCCTGGAAACACTGAAAATAAAAATCTCCAGCATGAGGAATTCTTATGGAAAAATACAGATATATACTTTTCTTCATGTGACCTCAGTTGCCTGCAAGGGAAGAGACGTTGACTGGTCAAATATAAGCGCTGAAGTGATTAATATTGCAATGGTACACTTTAGTGATGGAAAACGAATCTGGAAGTAGCAGCAGATCACCGGAGGAAGGTTGACTCATCTCAACAGGTGTTCCCTCTACTCACTGGGAAAAGGGCTAAGCACCCGGTAGTGGGACTAAATAACCCGAAAGGCTTGCATTTTTCCAATCACAACAGAGGTGTCATTTACGTCCCCGTCACCAGGCGTGACCTGGACCCAGACTGAGCCCTGAGGAGACACGCTATTGATCCACACAGCCAAGAAAGCCAGCTGCCATTAAAGCCATGACAGTGGAACTGTACGACATCGATCGGCAGCGCCGGGGCCCCACCATATTATTTATAGAGGAGAGCTCCATCCACTACTCTCTTATGTCTGATAATTGATGGCAAGTGGGGCCTTGCTTCCTAGCCTGACCCCGACAAACTGAAAGTCAGATGGATTACATCTAACACAATTATGATTGATATTATCAGATTACGCCATGCACGACAAGGCATGCTGGGTGAGCTGAGCTGAGGTATTCACTCTTTCAGGATGTCTCGCTTAATTCCTCCAGTGGGAAAAATGGTGAGTCTGTGGTGAAGGTGCACGTGGTCATGTGCAATATACGTGTGTGTGAAGGCAGCTAATAGGTCAATGCTCCTGTAAGAAGTCCCAAAGCGCAAGATAAACCTCTGAAATATAACCTTAGGCTGGTGGTTCTGTGTATTTAGTGTCTTCGTATCCATGAAGCTAATATAAAACACATATGTTTCCACGTTTACACCTGAGTATATTAGAGTGTCAATCTGGTTTGAAGGCAGCATAGTGATAATTCCAACTCTCTTTCAAAAGGTGTGAAAACATTCTCACAGCTGACTTTGAGTCTTTCATAGGTTTGCTGAAAATAAAGTTGGCACATTCCCTCATTGATTTATTTCCACCACATTCATTTGACTTCCCAAGCGTAATGATCGGATTGAGCGCTTCACATTTTCTTCCACCTCAAAACATTAACATTGTTTTATGGTTTTGTGGTTTTCCTTTTCATTTGGAAAAAAAAAACACTTCTTCTGTCATGAAAGATGCATTTAAATAATTACACCAGAAACTCTTTCATCTTTAATAGAATTTTCTCCACATTAGTGAAATAAATTAAAGATTCTGCCTCAAGTCAACCTGGTGAGAAAAGAGTTTTTCACATGCAGAACCTGAAGCTGACACTTAGTTTTGTATGTTTTGATTCAGAGTTAAGAGTGTGACTTGTGTTTGTGAGCTTGTCTGTACTAACTCGCTTGACTGCGAAACCACAGTTGCAGACAAGGCAGGCTGGACGTGGTACAATCAGAGAGCTTCAGCAGCACAGACCCTTCCTGTCCCATCAATGACCAGCATACTGCTCTCAATCCATTTCTCTATGTGCTATTATTATGAAGTTTACTTGCATTTTTCCCTTAAATTCAATTACCCTGAATGACCATAATGTGATTTAGACATTGTTTATTATTCAATTACAGGACATATCTGCTCCTCTCAAACATGCAGCTCCTGCCCTTAAAGCTCCTCTTTATGGCTCAGAAGTTTCTGCATTCTGAGGAGATCATCGTGACGGGGAATTGAATTAACAAGACAGAAGGAGTAGCTCCTTATGAGACTTAAATTGTAACGACAAGCCTGTTAAAATTCATTTTCCACTCTGATTAGATTTAGTGTGATCATCATCGCTTCACAGATATGTCTGTTCTTCTACATATTTGACGGAAAAAAACATAAATCTCACAAATTGGTTCCTGTCTCTTCTTGTTAAATTGATGGAGATTTATGGCTTGACTGTAGCACAAGGTCTCAGCCGGGTGCCTGTCCTTGCCAACATCAGCTTCATAAATACACCAACAAAAATGTCTACAATAGTCACAGCAAATGTAGCAAATTAAATTTAATCTGCATCTGTCTCCTGTTAGATTTTTATGTCCAATTCATTAGAAAAACTAACATTCTGATTAGATGCTTACAGAGGATGTGTTGAACAGTGCAGCACAGACTACAGGGCTGCTTAGTGGTTGAGTATGAGAAGAGTAATAAGGACTTTCAGTGGGACTTACTTTGCGTTCTGTTGTATTTTATACTTCCAAACTTCTTTAAGGGCCTAGTTTGGATTTTAGGGTTCATTTGGAGGAATAACTGTTTGCACAAAACATTTGGAGAATTCGTGTGCTAACTGAACATCCTTAGTTGATGCCAGGCTGTAGCACAGTACATAAAATGTCCACTTGTAAATGACCGTGTGCAGCATACGTTATGAGGAAGTGTGTGAATCGAGTCCGTGAGCAGATCTGAAGCTGCTGTAACAGTGAGAGTAAGTGGAGGAGGTGGTCGGGAGCAGTCTGGCTGGCTGACTCTCCGGTTGGTCTGGCCTGCTGGCTGAGCCAAGTGCATTTTAACACCTGGAGTCCTGAATAGGTCCCTGCCAAGCACCACACTATAATGAGTTGTTAAGGAGCTCAAAAAAGGTGATTCACCTGATGGAAGAAAAAAACAAAAAGAAGGAGGGGGGTATTGAGTGTCAGCCAAACATAAAAAATGTCCTGTTCAAAGGATGGTGTGTGTTACACTCCTGTTAGCCTCTATCATCTTAATTTAATGGCCTCTCCTCATTTGTGATATTTGATTTCATTTTTCACTTCAGCAAAGCGAGGAGGTCCTATATGTATGGTCAACATATGGCACATATTAGATTACTCATATATTGTGTTTTGTTTCTGCAGTATCATCTTTCTCATCCAGTGGCTTCATGCAACATATGTTCCCTCTCATTACTCATATCTATTGAAGTATATCTGGTATCTGATACCAGCAGGACTTTATATCTGCATAAAAGACAACTAAGCTCTGAGTAACTAACAGGTTTTTGAACATGAGGTCTAACTGCAGATGCATTCATCTCCCTGTGTAATATTTTGGAACAATCAACACTTTAACTGGAACCACAGGGGCTCAGTGTTTAGATAAATGGCTGCTCAGCACTCGACTGTTGACTGAGAATATATCTATTCAAACCAGTCACCATGTACATTTATAAGACTGTCTACAGCAGTGTTAGCACCTCTGTCAGCCTAAAATATGGAAAATTGGCAAGCTAATATGCTCACAATGTCAATGCTAATATATAGATCAAAAACAGTTGATAGAAAAATGACCCTAACTAAGCTTCAGTCATAATCAAGAAAAAATAGCGAGGCAGGGGCGGCGGCAAGGGAAGGCCCAAGACAGCCACGGTCACAGCAGACTAAAGACACTTAGAGTGCCACATACGTACTTATAGTCAACTGTAGGCATATCCCAACCGTACTGTAATGTAAATTCGATTATTAACCACTTAAAAAAGCATAACTTGAAACAACTGTTTCAGATTTTTTTAAATCAATTGTGGGTTACATAAGAAAAGTTTGTTATATATGAGTCCTCATGGTTTACTCCTATGGCAGTTATGCCCGTATAAGCAAATCCTAGAAATAAGTGGTCAAAAACAGCTATAGTGATTTGCTATGGACATGAAAAATTACGAGATATCAGCTTCTGTGCACCCCAGTGTGAGTAATGGTCCCAGCCTTGCCTCCACTATAACAAGTGTGTGGCTTGGTCGTCGTTTGTAGTACAGTCAAAAAAGCTGTGGCACAACTTCTCGACTTCTCTTTGTTAGGTATATTACAGTAAACTGAGTACTACTGGGTTTTGGTCGGATAAAATGAGATATCTGAATATGCCTGGTTTGGCTTTCAGCGGTTTTACTTTTCCACTTTTTTACATTTAGACACTAAATGCTTAATTGAGTAATTCTGAAATAATCTGGCTACCAACATTTAGTAATTATAAGTAAGCAAAAACACATATCTGAGACTGAGAGGAATTAATTTTGCAGGTAGCTAGTCATAAGTTAAAAGAGACAAAATGAAGTTTTGAAGTGATAAGGACATTTTATGGCAATTTATCAACCATTGACCAACCATCTCCGGAGCAGAGACACATTTTTACAAACAACACTTTCTTCCTGAGACATGACAGGTTAGAGACAAAACAATCCGTGAACTTTAATTTAACTGTTATTGTGATTTTCATTTTGATGAACCAGCAGAATAAGTTCTTCTAGATTTGGATATTATGTAGAAACAGCGGTAACAGTACCACTATTAGTCGTTGTTGTATTAAATGTAGTAGGCCTTTTGTTAATTTGCACATCAGTCTGATAGCTATTATCACTTTTCCTCAATCTAAAACAACCAAACTGACATTTTAAAGCCGCTGATCTTCTTGGCAGCTGCACCACTCTGTGTTACAGCGCAGTGAAGCAACAGGGGAGACAGCAGAGTTGTGGAAACTCTGGCATAATACTTTGCTGAAGAGAGAACAGTGACATCATGCTGGACACTACTGGACACCAAAAGCTTCCTGTTTTTTCCCCCTCGCACAAAAACAACATAATGGCTGTTTGTCTCTCTGGTGGTGTCCAGTCTTTGTATCTCTCCTCAGGGACAGGAAATCCATGCTGAAGGCAAACTGTGACACTCCAAAAGAAAGTGATGACTGCAGAGAAAACCCTTCAAACACAAAACCTGTCATAGATAGTGAGGTTGATCTGCTGGGATGATTTTGCATCAGAACAAAATGTAACTTGACTGTTAATACACAACAAATCCAAATATTTTGATTCATATAAATATATATATTATGCATTCTTGTTTTTATGGCCAACTTTCAGCGAGAAATAACACAATGCTGCTGAAAGGAAATTATTTTCTCTCACCATGTGCCTAAATGAATCATCTATTGTCTCCTGTCTCTGTCTTCATCTAAACTGTATTATAAAGTCAAAATGCAGTACAATACATCTTCAGCGCAGCTATTGTGGCAAGTAATTGAACATATCAGTTCACAGAAGCTAATAAGGCCTAGTTTTGTAATGTAGGAATTGTACATTGACAAACGGATTGCATTTACTTCTTTCTGCCCTGCTTATTATCAGTAACTTGTAATATAAATATGCAAATCCGCTGCTTGAACTTTACAATCCTCCGTTGAGGCTATTCATCTCCTTTAAAGTGTTCATTTACATGTGGAGAGCCCCCATGCATCAAGCCGTGTCATTTTGAAAGCAAATATTAATCAATTTTGCGTTGTGGATTGCCCCGGAGCAGTGTGTAATACATGCAGTGTCTGTGCCGGGATGGATGTAGGCAGACACTTCTCTACTGAAACTTCTGATAACTGTGAAGAGGCTGCAGCATTAAGTGGTACCACTAAGCTTTATCATATTAGGTGCACACATGCCCTGTCATTCCCCTTTTTGAAACAGCTTTGTTTATGGAGAAAACAGGTTTTACTCTTGTGTTCATTCGCTTTATCCCACTTAGATACACCCATGTTCAGCTGCTTAGCCTGTATGCTTGTGGTGAAAGACTTTTACTAGAGAAGAGCTTATTTTCTTGTCCTGCTTCAGCCATGCAGTGGGAACTACTCCACTTGTTTCAAACCTGTAGATACGACCTTTCTAATGGATGATTACAAAGAATCTGCAGAGCCAGCTGGCATGTTGGCTTATTGGCAGTGGCACATGTGTTAACTGACACTGAATCATCCATAATGTCCAACTAAGACTGACATCGCCTATTTAGTTATAATACCAACTGAGCCACCCATGATAATCTTTCCAAAACAGGCTGAAGTTTGCCTGAGTCATGCAAACTGGTCCGTTTGAGCCGACATGGTCTGTTAATGTTGATACCAGTCAGAACTCATTAACCTCATTCCACTGGGCCCCAGCACGACTATTCAGTTTTACAGGAAACTACATCAGCTACACTTCAGTGTAATGCATTGGAATAATACTGTGAGTTCCTGTACTCAAGCTCATAGCCCGTGTAATTTGTTTTTTAGCATCATAATGCTGCACTAATGAGCTCCCAGTGTTGTGTCATGTTTTCATATGGCAGGCACTGCTAATATCATCTGCAGCTGGTGGTGAGAGACCATCTTTGGCCTTGTTACAGATCTTTATAAGCCGAGATGGATTCAAAGCGTGTTTGTCCATCTGCTCATGTGTCCTGAGCTTCTCACTTTGTGGCTATCTTAGCATGAAATATCTGAGTCTGTGTTGGGTGTTTCTGTTGACACTGCAAAATTCTGAAATGTGATAATCATCAATTTGGTCCAGACTGTTTTAGCTCATTGACTGTCTGATCCTTCCGACTTGTTTTCTAGCACCAACAGAAGGTTCGCTTTCTGAGTGAAAGTGTCAGCTATGAGACAAAATGATTAGCTTATAATTCCGGACAGATGATGCTCCCTAAAGGACTCAGCATTAGTTAATAAGTTGTTTTATAATGCTGGCTGCAACTCATCTACTTCCATCACAGATCAAAATTTTATTTTGTGCAGCACTTTTGTTCTTAAAGATTATATCTGAAATTAGCATGTTAGCATCCAAACCTTGACTCAAAGTAGTGGCCAGGAATAAGCCTTGCAAAGTAACTCATTGTGTAGTTTTAAGTTCAGCAATCTAAAATCACAGCTCCACTGCATCTCACACCAGTGCTGTATGATCAGATTTTCTTACTGTGTAAATTTGCAGCGAGGCCTTGCAGAGCAGTTTTGTCATTAGTGCCATCGAGGCCTTGACGAGCCATCATACTGAGTAATACCACATTAGGCCAGTCTGCTGTTTTTTTGCAAGCCGAGCAGCAAACCTTACCAAGCAATTTGATGGGCTGGAACAACAATCCTGATAAAGCCAGGCTAGCAACTAAGTAGAAACGGAGCATACAGCAAATACAGCAGCCCAGCCCCATTTCCCTAAGGGCTCCCTCCTACTCAATAGCGTCAGACATGGCAGACAAACGATGATAAAGTGATCCTCTCATGACTTTGACAGGCACGACAGACAGCAGCAGGGCTGGCCCACGCAATAACGCCAGTCAACCGGGCTCAAAGAGGAGCAATGAGACACGCGTTTCATCTGCAGTGCTGGAATCACAGCAAACACCTACGCTCACAATCATGTCCCTAATTATTGCCAGCAGCTTGTTAATAAATAAAGGCATATTGCTGCTGTCAGATCAGTCGCAGAGGTCTTTTCTTTTGTTTGTAGAATGTCAAGATGACAAAAATGCCTTTTTCAATGGTTTATAATGGGCATAGGGGTTATTATTTATTACAAATGTGACAATATTAAATAAAAACAATGGTTTCCCACTGAGACTGGGGGAATAAATTAATGATGTTATGAGCACAGAAGCCTTCATTAATCCAAATTCATGTTCTGTATGTGCCAGGCAAACAAACTATCCCTCCCCACTAAGACTAGGTCAGTTCTGGATGCTTGGAGGACTTCATCACACACACTCACCTCGATGGAAACACTCGGAAATCAACAATTCTACATTTTTTCCAAAACAGTTTTTGTTTTAGGAATCTGGAAATGAAAACAACTTTATTTCAATGACTTGACAGTGAGTCTATCTGTATGGGTTAAATTCTGGGATAAATTAATTTAGTTGTTCTTAGAAACATAAAGATGGCCCAGCTGTGTTGTCATTTATTTAGGATTCCAGCAGCAACAACACCAGCAAAGACTGTCTTTCTCAGCAAGTAAAGGAAAACGGTATTTTCATGGGTCCGAGCCACGCCTCACTTGGTCTTCCAGGTGACTTTAAAAAACACAAGACGGACCTCATTTGATTTGAAGAAGAACATGCAATATCGAGGAGACAGCGCAATTGTCTCCAGTGCACAATAGCCTCCAGGAGCAGACAGCCTTCAGCCGTTTCAACATAAGCCATCCATTTCTCTGTTAATTATAGTCATATTGCTGTATTGAAGTCCAGTGTTCCTTAACATATTCTTTGTTTTGAGTCCTTTTTGTCTCAGGTAATGGAATGTCAGCGCAGTGTGATTCCCGTGTGTCGCCGAGTGTTGATCAAAGTGACCTCTGCACCCCTCTGCTCTTGCAAATCAATACACACAGTCAACAGAAGCTGACAGAGGCAGGCACAACATATAATAAATGACAATTCACCATCACAATGGCAAGAGCATATCTGACAACTGCTGCTCATGGCAGTCATTTTCATGTGATGCCAAGCTGTTATGTTCAAAGTGGGATTCATTTGCCAGGACTGTCTCACACAGATGCTGATATTACAAGGCTGACTTGTAAGCACCTCATCCCCCAGTCATACGTTCCTGCTGAAGCTGTCCCGGCCAAGTGCTGACAGAGGCAGTGGTATTACAGTTGTATCTTTTTATTGTTGTTGTCTTTCAAAGGGAGCTTATATTGAAAGCAATTTTCCTCTTAAGGGAGCAAATTGTTCACAGAAAATTGTAACTGCCATCGCTTGGAGATGATTGGCTGCATCTTTCGGTGTTGGCAGCCAAGAATGGAAGGATTTCATATGCGGGAGGGGAGACGAAGAAAAAAAAGGAGCAGCGCATATTAAAAGATGTGTTGTGAAAAATGAGTGTGAATTTTCACACGCTCCGGATGATGAAAATGGCTGCTGTTTTGCCAGGTGGAGGGGAAATAGAAATCTGATGTGTGTGTTTTGTTGTTTCGCAAAGAGGTGGAGGCAATGTGTTGGTGGGTTTGGAGCTCCAGGTTTTATTATAAACTACACAGTGGGTCTATCAGAAAAACTGAGACTGGCCATTTCCCTTCATGTTTTGCAGCTTTGTAAGGATCAAGAGGATTTGTTTCTGCTGGCAGCTCGCCCGTCACCTGAAACAGAAAAGCCAATTAAAGGAAAGAGACTTCTGGGTTGTTTTGTGGACTAGTCCGCTAAAACTGATGCCAAATGTCAAATGTCTGCTACCTGAGAAATGTCAAAAACAACTAGAAAAATGTCACATGCACAGCCTGTTCTCATTTATTAGCCTGAGCTTATTTGTGCAATTCTTGTGCAATTGTTTCTACCTTTCAAGTACCTCTATAGATTTACACATCTATGGCTTGTGTAAATACTGAATAAGCAAATACCATCCTGTGGTTCAGTATAAATTGAGTAATTAGTAATTAGACTGGTATGAACTGTCCAGGAAATAGCCATAAGCTCACATTCTAACATGACAAAAGCTCTCGTCCTCTCCCATCTACACAGCTTTATAAGTTACCAAACCAACTGTCAGTTCCACAAACTGAGACAGATACAGTCTTTAATAGAGATATAAACTCTTTATATAATATAAACTACTTCAGATATGTACAGGCAGTAACACAAAAGTTTAAACCTGGATCATACCATAACAACTGATTCCTGCACACCAACATTCCTGTTTTAAATCAGTATTAACCAGACAGAAAATGCTTTATTCTGTTCTTACTGCTATCTGTTAAAACTCCAGCCACCTCAAATGAAACAGAAAATGAGCAAATCCTTTCATTCCCAAGCTGAAACCGAATAATGTTTAGAATGTGCAGCAGTTAAGACATGAACATGGCTATTAAACCTGTAAGAGTTAGTATATATAAATGGATGGTTCTTATTGTTAAGTTTGTGTTATCTTCATTCTAGACAAGAAATTGCATCACAGGTTAACATCTTCCACAGAGGTCAAGAGTAACAATAAATAACATGGACATATATGGAAATCAAATCTTTCCTATTGTGAACACATTTTGTTTTTCATTAGAGATGGATGTAATCTATAGTTTTTAACATTAAGCTAGGTCCATCGTACACTGATAGATTACTGCAGATTTTCAAAATATAGAAGACTGAAATAGAAATATGACATGAAATATGCAGAATTTAAAAGCATACCAGTCCTAAGCTTCAGAGGAAAGTTTTCTTTTACAATCAACAGGACCCAAAACCTACGTTATTGGTGATTAGTGGTGGTGATTAGCTTCATTCACTGTGGGGAGAAACAACCGAGAAAGACCATCAGGAGCAAGCTTGGTTTGGACGCCGGGTTCAGCGGTTTTGAGAAACCTCCACTGCCTCTTCAGTCAGTGTCTTGGAGGAAGAGCTGTGGCAGCTGCCTGTTGATCCACTGCAGCAGAAAAGATCTGCAAAACATCCTGAGTGTGGAGCTCACTGCAGGGACCAAGTAGGACTTCACTGGCAGGTCCCTCAGATAAAAATCATGTTTGTCATCAACTAATGTTGTACTGCAGCTTTTCTACCTGATGGACTTCTTCAGGTGTTTCCCCCACAGTTGATGTTGTCAGGGCTTGAGGTCAGTCTAAAGTTTAGGCCTCTGCTTATTAAAAAAAGATTTTCTGTATTTTTTCTGTATTTACTAAGTCTATTTTATTATTAGGGCCCGAAGCACTACAGTGCGTAGGACCCTATTGTTCTTCTAGTGTTTCTTTGGCGGTTTGGCGGTTTATTTTTCTTACGCCACTTTGAACCTCAATTTGACCCCCTAAACATGCTCAAAAACTCACCAAATTTGGCACACACATCAGGACTGGTGAAAAATTTGATATTTTGGGGGAATTACACATATGAATGGCAAAATGACTCAATAGCGCCACCTAGAAAATTGTGCTTTAGTGGAGTTAATACGGCTAGTTTCACGTAAACTCATGAAATTTGGTACACATGTACAGTAGCCCAAGACAAAAACATTCCTGCTTTTAAAATTTCAAAAAAGGCTCAACAGCGCCCCCTAGAGCACGTAGTGTGCAGGCATTGGAATTTATCGAACTCCTCCCAGGATTTTTATCCCATCTTCACAAAATTCGCTGTGTGGCATCTAGACCCATCCAGGATGAAAAGTTATCAAAATCTTGTGGATACGTCACACGGTGTGGGCGTGGCATGGCGGCCATTTTGAACAAAAAGCTTAAGATTGTACAATGGAACACGTGCGCAGGCATTGGAAATTAACGAACTCCTCCCAGGATTTTTATCCCATCTTCACCAAATTCGCTGTGTGGCATCTAGACCCCTCCAGGATGAAAAGTTATTAAAATCTTGTGGCTACGTCACACGGTGTGGGCGTGGCATGGCGGCCATTTTGAACAAAATCGCCATGTGGAACGAAATTGGTTTTGGAGGTGAAGTGATACATGTAAAATCACCAAATCCACACAAAACCTCATTAATCTCAAGACCTAATATTTAATATACAATTCAGAAATGGGCGTGGTCAAACGGCTCCACAGCGCCCCCTAGAAATATTCAAATACTCATATAAAATCATTGCTTTATCCTACAAACATGAAATTTGGTACATACATATAGTATCCCAAGACCAACAGATTTGCACAGTCAAAATTCTAATCGGCTCTATGGCGCCCCCTAGACAAGGTCGTGTGGAGAGCAGTGCGGTGAGGAGCGAGGGCCCGTCCGACGCTGCTTGCAGCTTTAATTATTATTATTATTATTATTATTATTATTATTATTATTGACAATAATAGTATCATTTTCTTATTATATTATAATGACATTTAATTTAGATTGTTTAATATAGTTTTTAAATCATATTTTTAGAACATATTTTAATATTATTACTGTAGAATAATATGTATTAATTATTCAGTTTTAAAATTAGGTTTAAAAATATTTTACAACTTGCATTACATAATAATAATAATAATAATAATAATAACAATAAAAACAATAATAAAAATAGGTTTTTCTTTAGTTTCTCAGATTTTGTCTTAGAAATGATTTGCATCCTCTTGGTCCAGTTAGTGTTACACAAGTTCAAAGGTGGATGTGGTTTGTGTTGACTCTGATGTTGATCGGTGGTTATACCCTGTGATGTTCGCTTGTCCTCTGTGCGGCTGGTCAAGTCTCTGGTGGGCGTGGTGTGAGGACCAGACTTTGCTCTGAAATATCTTTGCTTTTGTACTTTTTTGTGTGTGAACAGGACGAGGGTTTAAGGCAGACACCATCTGTACCACTGGTCACCAAGACTTCAGACCAAGGTGAGTATTCCATACGTGTGAGAAATGGTGCTTTTTGCTTCTTTTAAAGTAAGTCTTTAGAAGTCATAAGGCTGGGGGTGAGAGCAGTGAGGACCATTGTGCTGGATGACCTACCGCAGGCTGCAAAGTATCAAATCTGACTGCACTCATCTGTGAAGATAGGAATCCTGAGGCCTATAAAGTTTTTAGTGTGGTGCCCCAACAGAGTTGAAACATAACCGGTCCTGTAGTGCTGCAGAGGGATGTCCTCGAACACTGTTTTGCAGAAGAGGCCTAGTTTTCAACAATCTAGGACATGAACTCAGTCTTCATTTCATCTGCCATTCCCATAGCAGAAAAATCCTTTTCTGCCATTTCACCAGTAGTTGATGGTGGTCACTCTGTAGTCCCCCTCAACAACAGAGTACGCCAGACAAAAATGTTTGAGGTGGAGACAGCCAGCTGGCTCAGTTTGGTGATATACACCATGTCACCTACTTCTTGTTTTTGTTTGTACAAAAAAGGAAGATTTTTTTGTTCCTTATATTACAGTGGAACTGTGAATGGATTCTCAAAGCTGACAGTCTGTCCTTCAGCTCACCAGCTGAACTGATGATGAGGTACTGACCCCTCTGATGAGGCCTAGTCTCAACATAAACATAACACAAGTCACTGGAATCACTGCTGAGCTCCAAGGGATGGCAAACTGTCCTGAGTATTGTTCTATGTCCAGCAGGTGTCACTTTGACAGGATTCGGGAAAAGCTGGCTTTATTTGTAAAAACTTTTGAGAATTTTGTTTTTGTGCATCAGAAAATCCTGCAGCTCCCTAAGATCCATGGCCCCGTTGCAATTGGCAACAATTTTCATATGCAGTTTCACCAGGTCATCTGTTGTGATGCTCTGGTGTACATGCTTCAGCGTCAAACAGTCCACCACTCTGATCAGTGTCTGCTTCTTTGAGTAATTCAGCTGGAATATCATCACCATCGACCAATTGTTTTCATTAATTGTAATTTCTCTTCTGTCGTCTTTCTTGAGCAAGGCCTTCACTGTGTTTGTGTGTCCTCCCATTGCTACTGCAGTCATTATCAATATTCAGTTTCATTAGTACATCAAGCAGTAGGTACACTCACTGTTTGTTCTGTTTTTGAATCACAATTAAAATAGTTACTGAAACTCTCACTGTAGCTGTTTCTGCTTCATCTCTGTCTGCAGCCAGCGCAGCCCCCCACCCTTCACTCCACCACCACCAACAGGTCCCTGCAGCTGCTGCTAATTGCCCAGATACTGACATTTCTCTTACTATGGACATAATGAATTATGAAAGGGGCAGACCAGGCCTAAACTCCCTGTGTAGGCACACATACGCACACATACACACACATACACACTTTCCCACGTCTCCCAATAAACCTGTTTGTTTGGGGCCAGCTTGCCCATCCATTAGTTGTTATTGTTTTCTCTAAACATGACATTGATTCAATTTACCACCAATCAATTTCAAATGGTTCTGACATTCAGATATGACCTTAAAGCCGGCCAGACCAAGAACTATGATTAGGATTAAACTTTTGTTAATGAGGTGATTTCTCTTCACACGGGGCCGACTGACACGATGGAACAGGAATGGTCAGTAAAAATTAGATCAATTATTGTGAACGAAACCGCTTTAACTTGATTACCCTTGCACCCGCTAATTTGTGTAATTAATAACCTCCTCACAGCTGCAGAGAGCAGTTTATTAATAACAATCTATATCTGTGCTCCTTAATGAAATGGCAGGGGCCAGGCCATCCGTTCTCCAGGTAATGTCATAATCAATGGCGCCCAACACACATGTTAATTACCGTAGTTATTAATTGTTACAGTTGGACTTGAATGCTACATGCTGTCAGCTCCTTTGTCCTACTATGTATAGCAATCAGTGGATTGAAAATGGCAAATCTAATTAGCCATTCAGCAAGCAGGCTGGGAATCCAAATGAGACGGTATCAGCCCTGACAGCTGGCAGCCGAGGCGCCGTTCACACTGGGCCGTGAACAAAACCAGCATTATCCACTGCCCCGGGAACAACAGGAAAAGGCATGTATCGCAAACTAATAAATACATTCACAGCAGCGGCCTGCCATATCACACAATGGTCTAATGAAATGCCTGCTTGATGCCTTTGTTTGGGTACAAGGAGTGTTTATGCATTTATCTGTACAGGGTGAACCTCGTCCATGCAGCAGGCAGCACAGAGTCACTTTAGGAGAGAGAGAGAGAGAGAGAGAGAGAGAGAGAGAGAGAGAGAGAATCTCTACCAAGTGGTAAAAATATTGTCATTTACTTTTTTTACTGATAAACATTTAAGTTCTTGCTATATGAATTATAATGTATGTAATGCTGCATTTAATTTAAGTGTACATTAAAGTTTATATTAGAATGCAATTTAAAATTAATAAAATAATCAGAAATCTGTGAAGCTTTTATTGTGAAGTTTGCATGTTCCATCAGCCTTTTTATCTGTAGTGTGAAGGTTAAAGGAAACCTCTTCAAGTCAACTGAAAAATGAGCTTCCAATGTCCTGAAAGTATCCTAATCATCTCATTGTTCTTTGATCCACATGCAACTTTTTGCTGCAGATAACTGCATGTCTCAATGAACATATTTGAGTAATCTGGCCATTATTGTTTATCTTGTGGGGCAAAGTCATGAGGGAGATAATAAAAGGTCATCAATGAGGAAAGCTGGACATAGTTCACCACAAATAATCTAACCTGGACAGTCAATTTCTACTTATTACAGTAGGCAACGGTGTGCATAGTTCACAAAGGAGTGCAGTGTTTAGTGTGGACTCACAAGGCACATAGTCCATTTTTTAATTATTTCATCTGGAATTGGTCATTACTTGCAACATTACTTGAAGTGGATTAATAGTGTACAGTATGTACTGGATGTTACCTCGTGGGCCAAGGGTCACCTAGTACAAAAAACACTGAATATCAGCGTGAACAGATAGTCCGATTGCAGTCCAGCTGCTTCCTGTGCTGTGGACAAACCTGCAGAGAGGATACACTGATAAGAGCATGCATCACCAACACATATTCCATAGAAACCATTCTGCTTTCAGCACTGGGACAAAACATGCATCAGACAACCAAAACCTGTATTCAAACGTTTTACTTATACTAAGAAATTTGAGGATACTGAACCCATACAGGAGCATTTCATGTTGATCATTTGTCTGAAAAATCAAAGACAGTGTCCAAAAGTTGGAGGTATGTGGTTTTACTGAATGCAAATGATATAAATGTACAACATTCAGTTGCAATTAATTTTTTAATCATATTTTCAGCTAATATGGTGAATTTGTTAGCAAACAGTTGCTCATTTACACATGTCTGATATTCACTGATTTAGCTGTGGGAATATCTGCCACTGTACCTGCAAAATGCTCCTCTATGATCACCAGCTGCTAACTTTGTATTAACTCTCAGCCGCTTTTAAATAAAGCATGAGAACATAAGTTAGTCAGGTTGAACTAACCTGGTGACCAGTATCCATTTGTGACCAGCTTGCATGGTTCCATTTCACTCTTTCACAAGCAGTTACACACATATAGTGTAGACACACAACACACACACACACACACACACACACACACACACACACACAAAGGCATCCATATTTAAAGCAGACAGCAGCTTGTGTCTCCATCCAGAGAGCACCTGTAAATAATGCAGTGTTAAAGGTGGCAGCCAGGAGGGAATTACAGGGCGAACAGGTGGATGATCCCCACCCCTCACCCCCCACCCATACACCCACCCATGCACCAACCCCACCACAAGACAACACAACACGGTGCCATGCCAAGTCTCACTCTCAGCGTCTCCATCCATATTCTTAACACCACAGGTGCTGAGCTCCAGCATGGCAGGCCCAAGGGGGCCGCCGGCCTTTCCTCTCACCATACTCAAAGCAGTGATGGGCAATAAAAGCACTTCACACCTTAAGTGAAAGATACGACTTTAAATATTTTACACACATTCTGCATATGCAATTTATCCACACCTGGCTCTTAGGAGCAACAACATCTGGTAGCTGTTGCTTTAGAGGCAATTAATTCTTCATCCAAGCGGCCAGGTCCTTTCTGAGAATGTGGGCAAACGACTTATGTGTTACTTAGATGAGCACAAATGTTGAGATTACAATGCAGTTTAGTAGCATCAAAACAACACAGGAAAGAGTGCCTGTTACGGGTAGCAATAATATAAATATAACGCCAAAGATATTGCTATCAGTTGAACAGATTTCTCTACATTTTAAAGATAAAATAATGAAGATCTTATATTTATAGTAATTTACATATGATTACCAATGCAATGCAAAAACAGCTGTTACTGGAAATTATTGTTTTAAATCTTAATTTATTCAACAAACAGTGGTATATTTTAAAAGAGTGCTGTTTTAGACTGGAGACTCAGATTGAACAAGTCTTCTCCTCTATATATTTGGCTATTCATGTGGAGGCTGTTTTATCCTGGAACACATATTTAAGTTCGATTTGTAGCAAGGTAACGCATGTATTTTCTCACGAGATGAAGGGCATTTGGAGCAAACAAGCAGAACAGTTACTGTTATGCTCATCTTTAAGACATAGTGTTGTGCAGTATGGAATCAGAAAATAAATTGCCTCTCTTCACCTTAAAGCTGGTTAGACTGCTGCTTATCTGCCCAAAGATTGTAGATCAAACTCTTGTGTCAGCTGCATATTCTTACAGAATATTGCCTCTGCTGGGTAATATATCAGTCTTATGTTTTAATTTTTAGAATTTCAGCTTTTGCCATCCAACCTGAGATCCAGAATGCCACTAGAGACACCAGATTTAAAACTACTGCAAATACCAAATTCAGACGTTCATTTATAGGAAACGTTCCACACTCCAGCTTAAATAGGTATCTGGGTTATAAGCAGGCTTCACTGTTTCTATGTGGATTCTAAGTACTGAAAGGAGTAACTACACTGATGTACTGCAGCCACACATTTGTAGTGTCTGATGTACATTGTGTTGAAGTATTTGTTTTGTAAAGTGTTTGTTAAACGGTCAAATGTTGTGTTTTTGTTAATAATGTGAACCAATGCATGTATGGGGGGCGCAAGACAAATTTTAGAAGAAAATTCAGATAATAAAGTGGAATCAGATCAAATCAAATGTTGCAGTGGAATAACATCTGCAGTGCATTACTCATGAGGAATCAGTGATTCTTTGAACTCAGTTTTCATTTTGATCCCAACTAAACACCTGTAAAGTGTCATGACTTCATCCTTCACAGTTCAGATGCTGCTGCACTGACAAAATACATCCACAGACGTCCGGACCGACAGACTGACATATAAAAACCTGCAGAAGTATCTAAAAATGCCTCTGTGGTAACTCCTGCTGCAGTAGCTGTCTCACGCACCGCATTTATTTATGAAGAAACACACACAGACATGCACACAGATTCACAAGGTAAAAACAAAATAAGCTGCCCTGTCACAGCTGGTAAATATTACCCGTAGATAGCTGCACTCACTGAGTTAAAAAAAAAAAAGAAGAAGAAGAAGAAGCAAGAGACAACAATGACAGAAATGCTAATTTTGTGTCCTGACAACACCAAAGCCAGAGGCACTTGTGTCCCTCCACTGATGAATTGAATAGATAGATCTGCTAAATGTCTGACTGGGTGTAATTTTGGAGGGGCATGTGTCCAAGGAGAGAAAAGCGATCTGGGTAATGGTGAAAAATAACTGTCTTCTGAAGCCTGAAGAAAAGAAACTAAAGCAAAGATTTTAAGATAGCTTAAAGTGACTGAGTAACTGCTGAGTTAATACTTTTGGCAATAAACATTTAGGTTGATTACACTACTTTGACTTCATCAGAAAGTGACCTTTGAAGACACTAAATAAAACCGGTTACCATGATGGAGTTAAAACAACACCGAAGTGGTATATTGAGTTAGGACTGATTGGCTTAAAACCATTCATGCTCCGCTCTTTTTCATCTTTAGTGCCGGAAATCACTGCTTTCCTGTTGTCTGAATGGCCTTAAACATTTACTTTCCTTCTGCACTGATAGGATTCCTTTGTTTGTTGCTGTCTTTTCCCATGGGAATGAAAGTAGATGTGGAGCTCAATGCTAAGTGAGAACTGCCCTGCATTCCCATGTACTGTATAACAACAGGAGACACCCAAGTACCTTATGAGATGGTGTTTATTATGACCATGAACCACAGCAATGAAATCTTAGCAAGGTTATAAAAGAACAAAATAGTCCTCTGTCAGTGAGAAAAAACAGGGGAGCCAGACATTTCGAAATCAGCACCAAAATAAGAGGTTCTGTTTTGAGAGAATTTTGTGGTTTAAGGTCAACTGGCTGAAGGGGGACTTGTTGTGGTGCATGTAAATGATCAAAATTCTCCTCAGGACGTGGTAAGTCATTATGTGCTTCCTTCCTAAACCTTCTATTTGTTTGGGTTTGGCTGCTGTTTTGGTGAATAAAGAGCGGAAGCCTGGAGCAGGTGAGGTTAAACTACTGTAATCCTGCTGGCTGTCAGTTTGTTGGGAGGGTGGGGTTAAGGTGTTAGATGGACACTGGTTGGACTGGCTGTTTATCATAAACACAGCCTAGCCCAGAGAGGTCCATCTGCTTTGATTTTATTTAGTGATTCCCCCCAGGGGCCCTGAGCTGGAGCGAGAATAACAATACTTGAGCCCATCTGTTCCCGTAGAACCAGCCCCGGCTAAATTACCACACGCTACGAGCGGCTGGCATATGCTGTGGCATAAAGCTACAAGAGGGCATTGTGCGCCAGCTGTTCTGTTGACAAATACTTATCTGGCACTTCTGAAGTCAGCTTGCTAAGCTGGTTTCAAGTTTGACTAAAAACTAAACAGGGTAAGGTGTGGAATAAGGTTCCTGTGGGGGGAGGTGCATGTATAATACATGCTGATTTATCTGTGGGTATCGTTTTGTCAGGGACTGTCTGGGGAATTGGGTCACTGGATGGAGACTTAATCTGAGCATATAGGGCAGATAGAAGAATAAAGCCAAAGAAGTGGACAAAACATACATCCTCCTCTAAGCATAACAGGCTGTAATCATATTGTTGTTATACGCTTACAAGTCAGGGGATGATCACTGCTTCAAAGACCTAAATTGGGCTTGATCATAGTAATCCTATAAGTAGAGGAGCAGATCTTTCTAGGGATAGATAACACACAATACAGACACTGAAAAATACACTACAGCTGTTTTATTAGCACCTATAGCTTTAAAAAAAAATTCAACAATGATATATTTTATAGCACATATGTTTCTTGATAGCAAAATAACCTGAGATCTTCACTTTACGGACATTGGATGCCAGCTACAGACACTAAAATGTGAAACTTGACAGGTCTGTGCTACAGTAACCACATGTGGTTAGTGATGTCAGCGCACTCAGTAGTAGTCATCTTAACCCTGTGAGCACGCTAGTTTCTGATAGCAACTTGTTGAAGGTTAAGTTGGGAACACTGTTTATGGACATCTTTTTTATTTCAATCTAAAATATAGTCTCATTTGGTGAACACCTCTTCTTCTGTTTATCTTGTAATGCTGCAGTTCCCAATGCAAAATTTACACAAAAAAATTTATATTTGGATGTAAATCTTTTTTTAAAAAAATGGTTGAAAAGCAGCGTTTCACTACATTCTCAGGTTCAAAGTCTCAGGTCTGACCACACATGACAGCAATGACACAGTGCACCGAAACACCCTGGACTACATTTCAGCAGCACTGCTGCAAGGGGACAGTCCAGCTCAGTTACTCTTTAAGACACGGGTCAAAACCGACCCGTTAACATAAGGGATGGTAACAGAAAGCTAACACAAGAGGAGGGTTAAGTCAGTGTTGAAGCGACACATTGCATTTAGAGATTGAGCTATTCTCTTATCACACAGATGTAGATTCTTCATTTTGTTGGTAAGTTACATCAGAAACAGGCTTTTATTTTGTTATTACTTCACATAAGAATTTTGTATCTACTACCTATTTTCAGTGTCTCCTTGGTGTGTCACTACATAAGTGAAATAGTTGTGTTCTCAATTTCAACCCCATATCACTTGGTGAAAAAATATTTCAGGTCCTATACTCCTTTGTGAATTAAAAAAATAAAAGAAAAAAATAGCAAGCAACAAAGCACCTGCACATCAATCCTTGAAGCTCACCCTGCATAAAATAAACAAGAAGCATCATCTCGCCATGTTGCCACCATTCTCAAATGTACTCACGAGATGCCACATACCCTTCAAAATGGGCTTTATTTTTGTTAACATTTACAGGAACATCACTGACATTAATTTTCCACCCGTTACATATGTCTACACTGTACAGATGCAACAGAAAAAAAATCAAAATGCCATCCTCTGTTCTGAGACTTCTCTCATCGAGAACAAGGCTCCAGTCAGTGACAAGCTCCAGCAGTGCAGAAAAAGTTCACACAGGAAGGTCCTCAGTCAAAATCCCTGCGACAGTGGAAACGACCACAGAGCAAAATGGAAGTTGTCAGGTGGAAAGTAATTTATAAAACGCCCTTACACATTTACGTGTACTCACAACTAAATCCATGATTAAGCTGTGATTAGGTTTAAGAAAAATATAATGCTGATGCCAACATCTGTACTTTGTTGATTTCATCCAATTTCCTCGGATATATAAAAAACGACTACTTTATAACTTGATTGGTATGCTTTTAGTACTCTGTAAAACTGGAATATAATGGAATCAAGGATCATGTTTTTTCATTTTTTCATTTATTTTTTTCTTTAAATACATATATATGATGCCTCAAGGTTACCAGCCTTGTGCCTCTTCATTTCCCATCCTTTGCTAACTGTTCAATGTGTCACTATTAACATTCAGTAGTTGCTATGAGACAACGTAAACTACAATAACTCACTTCAGTATACAGTGAAAGAGGACAAGGAGTACCCAAACCTTACAGTATCATCAACCCTGTTTTGTTTTCTTAAAAAGGGACATATGAGTTTGTAATGTGATTAGAGCATAATAAATAATTATATTTGATCACAACTGTTTTGTTATGTGATGCCTGGCTGGAAATATTGCATGTCACACTTTCATGAAAGGCAGCGAGAGTCAACACTTGCTTCTCTTCACCCATGGGAAATCAGACCCGCCAAGATGGGCAGAGAAAAGGCTTTGTAAACATAAAATATAATTTAGATTTACTCATCAACAGACTTAAAAACACTGCATGTGAAATTCTTCACGTCACACCTTAAAGAAAACAGCCAGACTTTTCCAGTATTTCACCTCATTGACCCTATGAATGCACGGAGTGCTCCACCAACCAGCTTTACAACAGGAGCCATTGTGCAAGCCTCCCTTCATGCATTTATCTGGCATCTACTCTGCATTAGCAATGCAGACCATTCTTTACAGCTACAGCGGAGGAGCAAATTTGTATTCTGTAGCACAAAACTCTGATGTCTCCCAACCAACAAATTAGCACTCACTGTGACTTCCAATGGGAGGAAGAAAAAAAAAAGCAAAACCTAAATGTTTCCTGATAGGTCCACTTGGGGATGGAGCAAAAGTGCAGCATTGGTTGAGCAAGTATGCGGTAAAACGTGAGACTTTTACAATGGCTACGTCTGTTTCTGCAAAACATATACTGTAGAGACATTTACACAGTGTGATGAGGAAATATGCAAACCGGTTCACGAAGAGCAGAATAGTCTGGTCTTAATGCAACTGCACAGTAGGTTGACATCTATACTGTTGATGTTACTACCTGGAGAAATCTATGCTACTAAGAGATTTTACACAAGTTTTTACAACAGTACACACAGGTTGGATGAGGATTTGCGCACTGCATTGCTTCCTTAATGTGCGTTATGGAAAGCTCCCATCTTTTACAGTGATTAAGAATAGCAGGACTCCTCTTTTCTTAAGGTAAATGAGGTGAGCAGGGTCCTCCCACCAGCTCATCTTGTTTATGTTGCGCATGTTTTGTCAGCCACTGCAACGTAACATGCCCTCCCGCCCATCTTCTCCTTCCTCCCTGACCAGGGAGTGATTCCTCATAATACCTACCTTTGCTTCATCATCCATCGCCGATGCTCAGCTGTGAGACACAGGGAAGCTACATAGGACTACATGAAGAACACAACACTTCAACTAATGCACAGTGCAAATAGGCGTCCCCCTCCCTCTCTCTTCAATCTCTCCTACCTCCAGAAACGGGTAGGCATTGAGGAGAGGTGGGGTGTAGAGGGTTAAATCTACCTCTGCTGGCAGGCAGCTCTTCTTCTTTCAGTTTATTTTTCATTTTTGGTCTTTCTGGGAATCTCCTGCCCTGGGGAGGGGGAAGTGGCGTGGCTGAGGGGCAGGGGTGGAAGGACAGAGGTCTGGGGAGAGGATTCTACTTGTACAGGCTCATGGTTGGGCTCTGGTACATGCACATGTAGGCATCACACAGCAGGCGTCGGGCCTGACCCTGGATGCTCTTGGGATCAAGGGTGTGCAGCTCCTCTGGGGTCATTTTCAGGTAGGCTTCCACCTCTGGACAGGGAGACACCTGCGGGATATTGAATCCATTCTGCCCTCCTGCAAAGCCACATGCAAGGTCATTAACAACAACACAATGGACACAGCAGAGCCTAGTGCGTCTTCATACACTCACTGTATGATTTTATGTGACTAATAGTATAACTATGTGCTTAAATAGATGAAATTATTAAGTACATAAACAATCATTGAAGTTTTAGCAAATATTTTGACAACATGCTAATCATTTAAGTCAAATTTAAGAAAATGCCAAGTTCCTTCTTCAGTTCTCAGATTTTGTCCATGACAGTAAAAAAAAAAAGACTATGTTCTCAAACAATTAACAGAATGAATGTAAATGAAGTGCTGTGGCTGCCATGTTTGATGTCACTGGGAGACCAGTCACACCATATTTCAAAACCAATGCAGTTCAAACAAAACATTTCAAGTTTAGAACTTCATTTCAACAGTCAGCTTGATAACAAACACAACATCAAGAAGCCATGACACCCACCATCACGGTCAGCCATGCTGTCGAAGAAGAGCCAGGCCGAATCTGCGCTGCCGTACTTGACGAAGGCCACGTAGTGACTGGTTTCGATGCACAGCACGGCGAACAGCTCCATCCTCTGGCGGGGAAAACTGCCCTGACGCCCCGTACCGTCTTGTAGCTCCTTGGGGACAGACAGCTTGCCGTGTCGATGGGCTTTCCTCCTCGGATGGAGGTGAACCTAAATCAGATGTATACAGATTTGATACTATGGCCTTTTAGGGACAAACAAAAAATGCTAAATGTATTTTTAATGAAACGTATAGACCAGATATCACAGCAAATAAAAACCTCTGAGGATTTGTAGTGCTGTACCGCAAGGTAGATATACTTCCAACTTTATTTTTAAAAATGTAGCGATTGTGTAGCCATGTGTTACAATCTGCTGTAGAAGTCAGTCCTCTGCAACTCCTACACTGAGATAGTACGATTCCTTTGGATTTGGCGCCACCAAATGGATGATTTTGACACACTCTTTACAACTTGTTTTTTGTTGAACTGATGTTGCAATAATGCCCTCTGTTGTTTACCTGTGTATTGCACTTTTCACAGAACTGCTTAATCTTGCCCGCCGTGATATCTCCGTCCTCATAACAGTCTCGGCACTCGTAGAGAGCCAGGCCTCCGCAGATACGACATTCCCTTGGAGCTGGATAATAAAACACAAACCTTTATCACTGCTGACACACTGTACAGAAGTGAAGTTCTTTAAAAAGTTAAGAGCGGGTTTGAAAGCAAGAAAAATTGGCTCCTTCATCTCAGCTGAGCGCAAGTGACACCTCAGTGGAATTTCATTAACAAATGGCGCACAGCTCTGACTCACCATTGATCGACGCATCGCACTTGCAGATGGGGAAAAAAAATCAACTACAACTCACTGTCTTCAAGAAGGTCTGTGATGTCTAACTCCAAGGAGGGGAAAATCTTGTTGAACATTTTGAAGTCCTTGCCAAAGCGGGGCATCTGGATAATAAGGCAGGAGGGAGCCTGTGAGAAAAACAGAGAAAGAGAAAACATATGCAGTCATCAACAAAGCAACGTGAGCATATCAGCAAAGCTCAGGACACACAGGAAAACTGAGACCATAATGTTACAGCCTTATTTATAGAACAAGTCTTTAGAAGTAAGAAATCTTTTTAAAGGTAAGAGAATGAGGACATGAAACACGGAATATAAAGTATAAATCGCATCTTAGTAAGGACATGAAACTATATGCTGTGCATTACGTCTTGTGTAAATTAGGTGTACGACCAGCAGATGGAACAACTAATATACCTACAGGACAGCATATACCTTTATAAATACTACTCATAGTAATGTCGTATTTTCATGTTTTAATATCATTATTTTAGTTATGAAAGTTATGAGCAGACAACACTATCCACAGAGACACTTCAAAAAGGGTGTTTTCAGATACCCTAATTGCAAACCTGTCACAATAACCTGAACAGGACAGTATTAGACTTTCACTGCACAGCTGTCATGGCCAAAAGAATTAATAATAATACTATCACAATATCGATACAAAATTACAAAAAATACAGTTTCCCTAATCTGGAGTGTCAATCAAAAGGTTACTAGTGCTGAAACATTTACAGTATTACCATTTGTGTATTATTACCAGGATATCAACAGTTATTTTTTTAAAATATCACAGCTCTTATCAATACAGATATATCGTGACACCTCTAAACCAGACTATAAGATAGAGCAGCATAAGGTAAGAAATGTTGGTGTGACATTTATTAGTCACACCAACATCATGTATTAGTTACATGATTAAACCTTTCAGACATCCTGCTAAATATCACATTTTTTATTTCTTTGAATTTTATTAAATCTATCAAAATGTTCTTAATATTTTTGTACAACTGAAAATATGAGACAGAAACATGTTTTTAAAAATGAAGGTAAATCTGTCCAGCAATAAATGTGGAAAAAGACTTGCTGGCATCCAAATGTTGTTTCGATCATCTATCAGATTAGTTAATTTAAGCCTAACTATTCACAGAGAGCTCAAACTAAATAAAACTCACCTCTGCAAACTTTAGGTCGCTGTTAATGAAGGACCATTCCAGGAGCTGCTGGATGGTGGGAACTCCAACTTTGTCTTTCTTGTCCATGAAGATCTGATAGAAGTAACAGTCCTGGACCTTCTGACCTGCTGACCTGAAAAACAACAGCAGACTCTCTTTACCTTCTGCAAACATTTTCACAGCTTCCTTTCTCATCAGACAAACAGGACAGCTGTAATCTTACTTCTTAGAACTTTAATCCCACGATATTAGAAAGTCTTTATGTGGTGCCCATTAGTGGTATTAACTAAACAATTTAACATCAAAAAGCACCTTTTGTACTTCTGCTAATTGAGCAATGCTAATTCATCAATTAATACCTGTAGTATTCCTGAAATGTTTGCAGCAATTTACAAAACAGGTAAAAATTGTCCCCTCACAATTTATGACCAAATGTTTATGTTAGTGAAAGATCAACACAAATTTCTGGAGGAACACTACGTAAGACTTTCAGAGCTTTTCAGACAGTGTATATAAGCTTAATAGGAATCCATTTTCTTTTTAAAGCAGTTTCACTGACAGACAGAATTAACACGGTTGAAGTATTCTCCCCATGGCACGGACAAGTTTCAAATTAGTCACGTTATATAACATGTTTTACAACTCTATACTATACTGCAAAACAGTAAACAGGAACAATGATGTGCAGCTCTCTCAGCCATTAACTCTGCTCATCTGAATTGCAAAGATTCTTTAACATGGATATAGCGTGAGTTTTCCTACCATAACCAAAATAACGCCTACAGTTAAACCGAGCTGCCCACACTGTCCGCCATTCAATCTCTGGTGTAATTATTGTAGCACAAGTGAAACCCTGTGTGTCTGCTTTATATCTACATATTACAGGTTTAGACTGGTGCAATTTTGTGGCTGAACAGTGATGTGTTTAGAACTATATTTGCAGAGTGCAAAAGTCAGCTAGCCCTTACCTTAGCTTGAGCAATGGATCCACCCTCAGTATGTGATGGAAAAGGATATTTAGGAACTCCTCAGGATCTGCAGGACAAAATGTGCTAAAATTAGATGTGAGGTAATATTCTTGTGTGAATGTTGCCATAAACGGTTCAGATAGTGAATGAATGTCTTTGTTGTTGTAAAACATTTTTATTTTGTTTCTCATGTCTTTCAACAACATATTTTACAGTTTCTTAAGTCTTACTGTTCTGTTCCATCTTTATTGTTTTCTTCCTTTATATCATTATCACAACTTATTCAAAAATAATCAAATAAAAATCCATATACATATAATAAGTTGAGACAATCATCAACACAAATGCACAAACTCATAATAATGAGCACCTTAAAAAAAATCCCAGAAATGCTGAAATTTAAAAAAAAACCATTGCCTCACTGTCCTACCTTTTTCTTCAGAGGTAAACCCTGACGCAGCTTCTACCTTCTCCAGGATTCTCCTCAGCTTCATCACTTTAGTGGCACAAACGTACCCATGTCTGGAAGACAAAGGAAGGCACAAGCTAGTTAGATAGCTACATGTGGTTTAGTAACAATGTCTTTTATGCCGCAGTTTGCTTGTTTGAATGAATGAAGTAATAATATATTGTTTCCTGCGCTGTTTTTATTTATTTAAATATGTATGCTGTTATTTAAAGTCTTGCAAAAACATTATCATTCAAAAGAAGTCTTTGATGGTCTGTATATGAACCCACCCCCAAAAAAAACACACATGCCAAAAACAGTTAATAACAATGCTGAGTTCACACTTACAATAAGTGTCAATGTGAAAAACTATGTATGAATGTATTAAGACTTACATGCGCAGAGGGTTGACTATCTCAGTGCGTAGCAGCTCTTGTGTCTCTCTGTAATACTCAACGTCAGTCTTTGATCGTGGCCTTAGCAAAACCGTGTCCAGTACAGAACTGAAGGAGAAAAGACTGCAGAGCAAAATATACAAGAGAGGGTTTAGAAGAAAATGAATCTGCCTATTACCTATTTGACATACAATAAATAATGAATACTTGTCTGATGTCCACCTAATATTAAAAACGGGATGAACAAAAAATATTGTAAACCTCCATATTAAGAATATAATGCTATTTGTTTAATTACATTTGTATTTACTGTGCAACTGATAAAAACAGGCTTCATGTGAAGAGCCCTTAGATTTTATTTCTTGTTAGTTTTTTTTTCTTTCAGAAATCACATGGATTAAAGATGAACACAGATGAATACAGAAACTGTATAACGAAAGAATCATTGGACTGGACTTTCTGTTGTTCATCTACTCCTCTATGATGTGCTGCTCTGTCAGGAATATGATTGAAATCTAAGCTTTAAATCATGACATTTCATTAATATCACTTTATTCTGCATGTCTCATTTAAAAATGTAAAAAATAAATAAAAGTAAACATTTGCACAAACCAGATTCTATTAAAAACTAAAAATTTCTACACTTAGCATAACTCTGAAGTCATTAGTGACTCAGCTACAGTCACATGACATAAATACTGGGACTTTCTGGCTGACTGGGTTTAACTGCAGGCTGTGTTTACACAGAACAGATAAGGGACAAGTACATAAACAAATGAACAATCTAAGTAGGAAAATATCTAGAGCATGTAGACACACCAGTTTTTTCCAGCATGACCAACACTGGTGGGCACTTAGAAAAATGTTGTACGTGCTGATTACAGTTTTTTCAATTTTTGCAAATAAATAAAATAAAATAAATGAAAGGCATTCATCTTTAGAATTTTCTTCTTCATGATTCATTTCATTATAAATGTGTCATACTGCACAGAAGACATGTTTGAGTTCTCTCTACTTCTAACCATGGTTGTGCTGAACACTTCGAAACTGCTTGGAGTTCAGAGGGGTAAAGCTAAAATTCCCCAACTCCAAACTGTCAAAGCATATTCAAAGGCATCTCCAGTAGTTTGAGGTGACTGCTTCATTCAAAAGGTGTAGTGTTGACAGAAATAACAGATGCACCACAATACACCAGCCAGCTCACAGCTGGAACAAATCCTTCAGTTGGAGCCAGTGGTGAAAGTCAAAACAGTTTCCTAATAAGCCTCCGCCGTAGGGCAAATACAACACTGCTTGCTGATGAGGCTCTGTATAGTCAATTAATATGACTGAAGTCTACAGACAATAACAGAAACTGGCATACACTGTAGCTGATAAAGTCTATACTGCTCAACTAAATTAAAACTGACCAGAAGAGAGTGGAATCCAGGTAGCAGGAATTATAATGGCCCTGAATGCCTTTCTTTTTTCCCACCATGACATCCAGACCATCATTTTCTGTGCGTGGAGGTGTGTTCTCATGTACGACCTCACTTAGGTAACCCCCAAATGCTGCCAAAAAATAAACATAAATCACACAGTTCAAGTGTAAAGACAATGCTTTCGAAACAATAATTTTCATGATAACTGTACTTATTCATTATTGACTCACCAATGGAGTTGCACCGCTCTATGGGGTTGGAGGAGTGGTGCAGGGATGGGAAACGGGAATCAGGCCGGCAGCATTTGAGCTT
Source organism: Dascyllus trimaculatus (assembly GCA_024666655.1). Taxonomy (NCBI): domain Eukaryota; kingdom Metazoa; phylum Chordata; class Actinopteri; family Pomacentridae; genus Dascyllus; species Dascyllus trimaculatus. The sequence continues at coordinate 10,663,883 of CM045445.1, read as the reverse complement.
CACAAACAGGGCTTTTTTGGGTGGACAGGTGAAGTACCGTGTGCCTTTAAAGGTGCCGTCAGTGCAACCAGGACACTCTTCTTCCTGGGAGAGAAGGTCAAAGTCATGTGATCAAATTACTGCACAAGGTACTGCAGATGTGTACAGTAAAAAAAAGCATGGGGCCTTTTTTATCCTGCTTTCTTCCAAATGGGCAGACATTCAGGATTGCCTAAACGCAAATTCTTTCAACAGAGGTGGGATGTTTAGTGACAGAATTTTACCCACATCTTACACTCACAGAGTCTACAGACAATCAAGAGAAAAACATTAATAGAGCACTGTGTTAACAGAGAAAGTACAACATTTTGGGTAATACTTTTTTTTTCTTGCCGTTGCCTAGCAACCAGCAGAGAATTCAGGCCATCACTGTGCTCAGCTAAGAAACTCTCTGGGCCAAAAAACCCTCGAAAACAAGTTCATCATTTTAACTATTTATCTTTTGAACAAATTGAAGAAGGCTGCTGGATGTGTTATTTACACAATGCAAGGTGATGATAAATTAGTTTCTACTTGATCAGTTATGAAATGTGACTGAGTTTTCACACTATGAGCAGCGTGAGCAACATGATCAACATGGTGAGATATGTCTACTGATTATCCAGCTCAACAGCCAGGGTGATATGAGAAATCATGTGTGGAGGATCAAATCAAGCTTGTTGATGCAGGAATGCTTGATTGATATTTTTAAGATCATCCATCAGTCCCAGTTAGTAGTAGCAACAGCAGTTACAAACAGCAAGCATTTTAACAGTAGAAGCTTTAACACCTTAAGATTCACAACTGGGGAAAGGCTGGGTGGAGGTTGTTGTGTGTCAGGTTGGAAAGCACTGCCATCTCTAACCAATGAATTGCAGCTAAATACAGTATTTACCAGAAGAAACTACTTTAACTCAACAATGTATACATTAATGCCGGGGTGGTAATCCTTGTGAATAAGATGTGATGATCAGCTGATCTGGGTGACACTTATCACTTCATGTTCCTGCTTAGACTTTTAGGAATGTGTTTAAATATGGGGTCAATATGTATTAATAGTTGAAATTAGCAACAACGTTAAGAAAGTCACTACAAAAAAAAACATAGAGACAAGATTTAGGACTTAATGATCTTTCTTTTTTTTTTAATTCTTTTTTGGGGGAGGAGATTTTTTAAAGTTTTTATTGATAGACAGCGTGAAAGAGGGTAGAGAGGAGAGAGACATGCAGCAAAGGGTCGTGAGCCGGAGTCGAACTCACAACCACTGCTGGCAACCTGCGCCCATGTGGTAGCGCCTGACCTAGGCAAGTTATACGGCGGCCCAACTTAATGGTCTTTCAAATGCACACATTCTGGAAAATTACTTGAGTACCACAAAGCAGTACAGTCACCACATCTGGAGTAAATAAAAGAGACACAGGTCCTCCGTGTCACAGCTTGCATTGTTGATAACAGTCTACTGTCTTCTGATACATTAATGCATTACTTGTACCAGCATTATTTTACAGTATCTTTATTTTTTCCTCCACATACTGGTCCTAAGACTTAAATCTAACTTCCAAGTTTACATTGTTAAGTTTTCTTACCAGCTCCAGACCAGCCAATGGCTCCAGGAGGCCAGGAGGTAGACCCACCCAACGGATGACACCACACAGAGGGGGGTTCTCCTTCACTTCCACCAGAGAGCCCACCTCCAGACCTGGCTGTCCTCGGGGAGGTGTCGGAGGCCGTGGCGATGGAGGGGCAGCGGGTGACGGGGGCTCGGGCTGCTCTCCCATCACCGACTGGACGGAAAGGGAAAGAGGCCCATGGCTCATGCTGTCAATGGGCCCGGTTTTGCGGTTCAGGCTGAAGGGCAGCGAGTGGAACTTGTTGTCACTGGACAACGAGGCAGAGGGCGGGGCTCTGGAGGGCGGGGAGGACTGGTTGAAGTCCGGGGGGGTGTCAGTGAGTGACTTGGCAGGGTCCTCCCCAACTGCAGGAGAGAAACCAGAAACCCAAACTTAAAATCTATTTATATCATGCAGACTGTGTTAACCAAAGTAGAGACATCTTTAAAAAGAAAACTGAATATTTCAGTTTAACTGGTCTCATCTCATCAATTGAGAACTTTAACCCTGGAGATCAGCAGATAGTGCAGAGCTACGGTTTATTAGCACCATTAACAATCTCAGCATCTTAGGGCAATTTCTCACATGGACCAACTAAATAATTTAATTTGAGGGTATTTTCTCCTTGGAAAGGGCATGTTTGGTAAAAGTTAAAATGTCTAATATTTAATGTTTTACAGCATTAATACCATTCAGGAACCTAGTTAGCTATTGCTGCTGAAGTAATTTTCTTCTGTGGTGTTACAACCATCACAAGTGATGAGTTATACATGCAAAGGTCTGATTGTTAAGGTGTTTAAAATGACATTTAACTGGTTAGCCATGGTTGGTGACATTGGCGTGCAGCTGAACTTTCCAACGGTCCTTGAACTACTCATCTGAGCCTCCAAATCTAGCTTACTGCTTATTGATATTTCATAAAAATCACTTCATTCTACATGTCCCACTCAAACACTAACCAAAAGTTAACGGTTTACACTAACCAAGGTTTGTACAAAAACAAACATTTTGTACTCTATTGTGTAACTGTGATGTACTCGTAACACCTGTAGGCAAATTCAGTTATTTTGTAATGTCTATTATATGATTTATGGCGTTTTTGAGTTCTTTATACTAGCCATAAGATGGAGACACAGAATTTTTAACTGCAGTGAAAAATGAGCCTGCAGTGAGTAAAAATGTGACAGCAGCAAAAACTGACAAGAAACTGCTCAGGCATCAGAGGGTTAAGTGAGAAGAAAATACAAAAAGGTATCTGTTATAGAGTATACTATTAAGTGTATTAAGGTGAAAAAATATGCGTGGCTTTGAGATAGTGTGATGTGAAACTATTCATTCCTGAAGGAACAAGTCTCTGTATCTGGTTAAAGTGTGAAAATGCCCTGAGTTGATGTGTGATTTCAGGTGTGCAGGCTCCTTCACTATGTTGACACTGAAGCAATCAAGAATAAACCACTTATTTACTTGCAGTATCAAATTCACAATTTTCAGAGGTGGCATACTTACAGTCAGTGTTCCTCATGATTTAGTAAAAGCAGGTTGTCCACAAGGGCTTTGTGAAACAAATCACACTTTTAAAACACTGACTAGTGAATTTTAAACCATGCATTTGTGGACAGTGAGTGAGCCACACCTTATTCCGAAAAAATACTTGTGTACACGCTCTTTGCTGAAGCCAAAAACTGGAGAACACCAGACTAAAATTCAGCATCTGGCAAAATGACACCTTTTATACAAATTCTTGAATGAACGACTGAAGCAGAAAAGGAGAACTTTACATGGAAGTGAGAAATCACTAAACTTATGCCCCGACAATGTGTGCACATCCTAGTCAGAAGCAGGATTCTGCTTCTCCTCTGCTGTTCAAAGTGAACTGGAAACTACAGACTAAAAAATAATTTAAAACTTTAAATCCTACTATTATTATTTATATTATTATATATTGCTACTATATTGTTATTAGTTACATTTGGTATTTGGCCTGTACACTTTAGCAGCTGCTGTCTTTAGATTGTACTAGAATTGTCACATATGATCCGTTCTAAACAAACCCCTTACAAACACTATGTAAACAATTTGGAATTTTCAAAAATGATAACATTTCAATGAAAGCATTACAAAAAAAGGAAAATCTGACTTGTTTTTTTTTTTAGTAATTTAGCATTTAATTGCCCTCAAAGCATTCATTATCCCTTAATAAAAAGCAAACAAAAAACACATGGATCACAGTTACTTAGTGTTCTCTATGATTTTTAACTTCAGGCAAGAGCAATACAAAAAACCCAGTATTGACTAAAGTGCCACAACCTCGATAAATAATACAAATGCTAGAATTCACCTTTAAGGTTTTTATACACAACCAAACTGTTCTTTCACTGATAGAACCACAAGAATTTGTAGCCTTGTCTGCTGGCTTCATGACAGAAATGAAAGTCACCAGGACCATTAAAAAAAGCCCACAATGTGAAAAATGACCCTGAGGAAGATGAAAAATGATTACACATTCACAGGATGAGTAAGCAGTTGTGAAAACAGCAAGTCAGCCATTTATGACTGACCTCCTAATTTCTGCAATACAAACAGTAAGTGAGATTGCATGATTTAATATTGAAATACTACTGCAGGCTATCAGGGAATGTGTTTTGCCGTGGCAGATGGCAACACCACAATCACTTGTACACAGTCAAGGCTGATTAATGCCAAATTTTAGAGCTTACACGTCATATTTTCCTTGATGGTGAGGTACATCATCAACTTTTCTTGTATGTCTTTTTTGCTTTTATGGATGTTTTGTGATCCTTTCTCCAAGTTCCAAAGATAATTCGTAATTTGTAGTGTGGCAATAAACAGAGCACTGAATATCAAGAGTGCTGTATCAAATATATACAAAACACTTCATCTTTATGTTAAAAAAAAGCGCTTCACAACTGACAAAAATGGGTGATGACATGAGCAGTGGAACTGTAAAAACAACAACAACAAAAATCCAACTTGTGTCCCTTCACCAACAGAAACACAAAAGCAGTGAGACAACGTGCTGACTGAACCAGTCAATCCTGACACCAGCAGCAAAGTCTTTTACTAATGCTTTGGCCAGCAAATAGTATCGCATTAAATTTTTTTTATCTTTTAACTGCATCAGCAGCAAAAGACAAAGACAGCAGCCTGTGAAGGTGTCATTTGCAGCACTGAGCATTACTAAAAGTCTTTAGCAACACCAATTACTCCATGCAGGTAGAATACCACACTAAAATGGTGATGAAGGACGAGACTAGCGGACAGGTCTTTATAGCAAGCTACTGCAACAAACTACTCATGGTGATTCTTCTCTAGAAATCAAGTTTGGGGCAGAAATTTACTTGAAGTGCCCGTTCACCAACTTCTTGTTACTACCAGAGCCTTGTAAAAACTGATCATCTTGTCCTCCTTAAGCAAAATTAAGGCGAACATTTTGCCCCGGCATACAGTAATTACAGTATGTAGCCTACATATATGTATATACATACACTAAATATATTTATAGGAAACACCAATTCTCCCACTTCTTTAATATAGAAAAAAAGAGAAAAAAGAAACTACATAATCTTTATTTTCCAGCTTTTTAGGACTTCTTATAGGTATAAACACTTATAAGACAGTTACACAAATGAACTTTGGCACTGCTGTTCTTTTTAATCATCTATGTTTCAGAAAAAATGCAGCTTCAATTCCACAGATGTGTCATTCCACACAAAGCCATGCCAATATGCAACTGCCACAGGTCTCTTAAGCTCCAAGTCTATATATTTGTCTATTTATTACGTATCACACGTGTGGAGAAATGAATAATCTCTGCTTTTCTCCTGTATACATTTCAGTAATTCTAAAATATGACTCTTCTGTAACCTACTGAAAACTATTTTTGTTCATGGATAAGATGAGTTGTTGTGTTGGTGGTATTTCTTATATTAGCCAGCACGGTGGAGACAGCAGACTATCTCTGTTCCAGTACCACAGCTCCATTTAGTTACTGCTTAAAGGATAAAAGGAAGCTCAATCACTTAGTCAATTTATAACAATATGCTGAGGAGTAATTCAGACTGATGGTCTCGTGCATCAGTGCCTTTCTGAATAATGACTTTGAACTCAATAAAATTAATCATAAATAGCTTCTTGTAGATTTAGTTATTATGAGACACTATGTCAAAATAGCAAGATAAAAATACAGATATTAATGTAAATTAGGTCTAAACAAAATGTTTCTCATGTATGAGATATTATGACAAAGTTCCATCATTTGTATTACATAGTTATGGCTATAGGTCATGTGAGTAAAAACAATTCATTCACAGCTTCTCTGATGATTAAAAATATAATTATATTCCAGGTTTCACCAGTGGGAGAAATGGGTTTCCAGCTATGCCAAATGCTACAACTACTCACACTGTAACATATGCTGCGTTTGGAGGGCACTTCTATTTCGAGCAACCCTCAGTACCAGAGAGTCTTAGTACAGAGGTAGTCCAGAGGGAATGAACCCCTGATCCTGCCAATGTAAGTATTAAAACTGTCCAGCACCCATAAAAAGTAGGCCACAGTGAAACAGATCACTCTGTAGCTTGTTGTGAACAGGAGCTTGCCAGTCAGATGGTTTGATATCCCATGAGCACCCTTTATTTTTTACCTTCATCAATGTACCATGTGCTTTTGGATTTGGACTGGGCAGGGGGATCAAGAGAGCTGCCATTTAAAGTATAGTAAAACTCAGACTTGCTTCTACTGCCACACTGATGACCTAATCCTGTAAATAACACAAGTACATGAAAAAAAACACACAGAGAAAGATAAGCACAATATGAATGTTCAGACTGTGTAAGTGTGTGTGTCTGAGATTAGGTTTTGTCACCAAGTTTCAACAGAGAATCAAGGAAAAAAGAAAAGAACCAGGATAGAGACTTATTTCATTCACAAATCTATTCAGCTGCTACACGAAAAATGGAGGTAAACACACCCTCTTTTCTTATCTAATTAAAGGGACTTCCCACCAAAGACAGTGTATAGATTGGTAATTATTCACTTGCCCTACTGCCTGCCTAAAATATTACAAGTTTCAAAACTTGCTTCATTTTAAGAACCGTTTGTAACAAAGAAAAGACGTCTGTAAAAGGAGCTCTCACTTTAGTAATTACCATCACTCCAAGATGTGGGTAAGTCTGTTAGCTTTGTATCATCACAGCAGTGCAGTACCTTTGCTCTTTGGTTTGCTTTGGCCAGAGGACGACTTGTCACTGTTGGTGCCTCTGGGGGCAAAACTGTGCTTCTGCAGCCTTTGGTCCTGCATGGAATATTCTGTACAGCCCAGAAATACATCCACATTAAAGGCACAACACTCCTGTCAGCCCACATAAACTACCATGCACTGAATGTCTTCCATACCCGCTTGTACTTCAAGTAAATTTACTTTGACCTATCATTTTAATTTATTGTTTTCAGTTTGTCGGTGTAGTTTGTCCAGATTCAACATCTAATAAGACATTTGAAGAATGTATTTCAGCTTCCTTTCCAGGAAAAATTAATTTTTAATAGGTTAAACTATAGCGTAAGATATTCCTTCACAGGCAGTTCATAACCTGGAGAGCAACACTGAACCAAATTGTGAGTTTCTTATGGAAAGTTTCCCACTAAAGATGTTGTATTTAACTGCAAGTAAGTAACCATAAGTTATCCTGTCTTTCACTTTGCACACAGGCTGATTGTTACAAAGAAAACATCTACACTAGTATCAAAAGCATGACAAACGAGGAATCAATGAATCACAAATTTTGTTTCAAGACTCTTTAAATTAGCTCTACTTAGTGACAGCATTCATTTTGTGTCCACAGAGCGCTAAAGGAAGGGTTTTTAACAGAGATGACAAATTTGCAAAATTAACAATGTCAATCTTCACAGTTTTCTGAATGCAAGTCTGAATAGTCAGAGATGTGGCAGTAGCACACATAAACAAATCAATATGCCACTGTGGAGAACAAAGAGCCAGAGTATCTCACTTGACTTTCAAAAACAAGTGAGCCATCAACACAAAAGGCTCTCTGTTCCCGCTGCAAGCAAAACACAAACTCAGAATGCTCAGAAGGAGCTCAGTTCTGGTCCAAGTGAGGCACAGCTGAATGTTTTCAGAAAATGCTAAGATTTGACAACATACACATGGTGTAAAAACAAGAATAAATACTAGGTGACTCACCTGGCATTACGTCACAGATTGGGACAAGTCGAGTGTGCTCCAAACTGGCAAAATTACACAGCAGCTTCCCGTCAAACACACCATCCCAGTCCCCAATAGGATTGTCCTGAAAGAGTTTGAGACATGGTCATCTTGTAACCCTCTGAGGCGCTCTTCAACACTGATTAAGTTGGTGCCACACTTCCATTAGTACCTCCTCGGCGATTAACAAGGTCTATTGTCTTGTTGCTCTATGTAAAGATTCGGATTTATGTGGATCCTCAGAATTGATATGATCCTAACTGCTCATCTCATCTTCTCAGATCTTCCAGCTCAGTTCCTCCCCCCTGAAAGCTCCACTTTCTCAGCAAGCACAACCACGCTGTTCTTCTTTAGTTCGGAATCCAGGATTCAGCTCCAGAGGGATAATCTAAGATAAGCCTGAGGCCAGTGCCTCTATCTAGAGAAGGCAGGGCGAGGCTGGACGCAGAGTGAGGCAGAGCAGTGGGCTCTCCTCAGCTGCCTGCTGGCCCCTTGCCATGCTGTTGGGTCATACAGCACTAAGTCTTTACCTCACTCCCCGCGTGACTGCCTTGCCTTTGTGTGGGAGGCTCAGATGCACTGAGTGGGCTGCTGCTGCGGCTGCTGTTGGTGCTGCTGCTAACGATCAGCAGTCAAATGCCTCAGTTATGTGTTTCAATCTCTCTATGACTACAATACCACTCCCGCCTGACAACAGTAGTCATAGCTACACTGATCCAAGGCAACAAGACATGTTCCTTCAATGGTCATTAACGAAAAAACAAAACCACATGCAAATCATGACAGAAAACCTGAAACAATAACTATGCTAAAATTTGTGACATTCCCTCACATTATGACAAACAACTATCTAGTTGAATGTAAATACCACAAAGCCCATGTAACACCAATTTTTATGGAAATAAACAATGAATAGCAGAGATTTTTTGAATGTCAGCACCTAAGAAGAAACTGTATTTAAAGAAAACGTGAAAACGTTAAATATTTTGGTAGAGCAAAGTTTATTAACTCCCTTCTTCTGCAGCTTGCTGACAAAATCAAGGTGTAAAGAAGACATAGTGTCATCTTACAGTGAGGCGGGGTATGCTTTGGACTGTAAAGTGGTCAGGACCAGTTGCCAGGGAACAAAGGGAGACTCCATGAAGATACTGATCCCAACCCTGACTAATCACCAATTAGCCAGCTTTAAAGGTGCCTGTAGGTACCTCTGATGCATCAGGACAGAGTCAGGCTACCTGTTGCCCCTCATTTCCAGCATATGTGCTGAATTAAGTTAGCCGGCAGCAGGCTTTATGCTTAGCACACAGTCATGACACTGCTGGTAATCCTCTTATCTCTCGTAGGAAAGTGAATAAGCATATTATTTTCTTAATGAATGAATGAATGAATTGTAAAATTTCTAGATTTTTTTGCAAATTATTTATCATTTATTTCTTCAATGAACTGATTGTTTGGTTTTTTTGGATATTAGAACACAAAAAATGTTCATCATAAACAACCCAGAGCCCAAGGTGATCAAATAGATTATGTTTTCCGACAAGCAACTTAAAACCTCTATCACTATTTGGGCACCCTGCATTTAATGCACCATAATTTAGCACTTGTTCTTGCACTCGTCTCAGTTGTACATATGTATAGGGGAGCCATGCTTACCATGTCAACTCCCACATAGTAGCCCAGGCTCTCATTGCCTGGCAGCAGGTCACAAAAAATGATGGTGCCTCTCTCGGGTCCCTCCCTGGTCTGCACCAGGACCCTGGAGTTGATCTCCAGTGGAGGAAAGTCATGATCCTCTTCCACCAGACTGACATGGTCCACCTCTAGCTCTCCAAAGGCTTCACCATCATCATCATCCTCCCAGAGTTCAAGCTTGTCCAGAGCCACAAACACACCGCACTCATCCTCACAGCGGAAAAGCTGGCGGCCCTGGTAGGAGCCCTCCGTGAAGCCCTGGCCCCGACCTTCCTCCTGAGACGGGAAAGTACAGGAAAGATGTTGAGACAAGTTTAGAGAGTGAGGCAGAACAGGAGCAAGAGAGATGAGCAACTTATTGTCATAATAATGAGGGCAGGTAGCAAGGGTGCTTGCTCAGCACTCTTCAGCAAAGGGAAGTCAACATCCTAGAGCTGTGAGAGCATCTGATCGATTACTGCAGCAGGAATACGACTTGACTTACTGCGATGACAAATACGTCCAAAAAGTTCCCGTACACATACTGAATGTACTGGCAAGTCATATCATAACATATTGTGCATCTTTTCTCATAGGCTCTCTAGATGAAAACTGCAGAGTCCCTATTAGTTCTGGCAAAAAGAACACACTGATCTCTGCTTGGTTAGCAGCATAAAATAAGAATAGCATCTCTAGCACATGTGCTAACTGAGGCATTCATACTGAGCTACAGTTTGAATGCTTTAGCTCCATCAGCCCACTCAAGAAGACTACAGCTGGACTCAGTAGAATAAAAACAACATTGTGCTGCAATAAGCAACCCTTTGTATTTTTGTTACTTAATGTTCCGTACATACAGAACGGCATGAATGGCATGACATCAAGAATTCAGATTTAGTATTGAGATTAAAGGAACAGAATTAAAATGTTGTCATGATGTGCTTTCATTCACGTCTGTCAAAACACTGCAGCTTTGTTCAAGCCTTCACTCAAACAAAATGACATCTGTATTCAGTCTCAGTCTTTAAAGTTTAAGTAAAATTGCCCATAAACCTCACATTTGTAGAAAACAAGACCATAGCAAGTTAAACATGTACTTCTCTCGATCCTGCACTTTCAGTTGACATCAAAACATACAGGATCCACAAGGTACCAAAATGTGATATTCTCATTGCAAAAGCAATACAAATAAGAATGTTCAGCTTTTCATTCAACCCCTGCAGCACCGCCCTGTACACCAGGCAACAAAATGTGTCTTAACAGACGGACCAGTGATTTAGTGGCACCTAGCAGTGAGCTTGCAACAATAGACTGTATATAAAAGATGGACATAACCACTGTGAGGTCAACCACTGGTTTGTGTGTTATCTTGGTCTTTAAAAGCAATCATAACGAGCATGAGATAGATCTGACTGAGAACTAGAGGACACTACGAACAGCATTAAAATAGTAACCTATCAATCACAGAGTAGGCCTGCTTACAACATATGTTGCTTTTTTTTACTCTAAATATGATCATTATTTACAAATACAGCACAATACTATATTCAAGAAGTTTTACAACTAACAACTGAGACCATAAACTTCTTGGAAAAAAATGTTTACTGAGGTAGCAAATCAAAGGAGAAGAATGGTAATTTTCTAATAGGCATCTTTACAATCCGAGTTCATCTTTTCATGCCCTGCTGGCCAATAGTAACAATACAGGTTTAAGTCACTTGGATATTGGCTTTTCTTTGCAGACCCAGAGGCTACATCCGTCTTTCATATACAGTCAATGAGCACAACCACCTCCCTTAACCCAGTCTTTTCAAGTATGTAGAAGAATCTACAATGGCTGTACCACAACATAGCAGATAAGGACCCACTCAGTATGTGGATATAAAGGACTTATTTTAAGCACACTAGAGATGTATTATATTGGGGTTTTGCCAATATTAGTGTATGAAGTCACCAAGGCACTTTCCAAAAAAAGCTGCAAAGCAATCCGACCTCTGTGTGAAGAGAGTATCTAGAGAAATCTAAGGATTGTTCTTACTTCTATTGGGTACATAGGTACAAGTCCCAAGTCAAGTGAGCTTAAAATAGCATTAAAATCACACTCCAGCAAAACCACACACTTCCTTCTGTCTTATACACTGGGAAAAGAGGGACAAACACTTTAATGCATTGCAATTACCATAAGCACTTTCCCTAATGAGGGCCAAGAATTGTAACATAGTTGTGCTTCTGTACCTAATAAATAAAAACAGCAGAGATTGTGTTTAATTGTGATGAATACCTCATTAATTTGCTGGAGAACTGGACTGATGCAGTTCTAAGCAGTTGTCCATAATTTTAAAAAGATACTTGACTCAAAGAAAATCACCTTGTTTCCAACAGTTCTCAAAAATCAGTTCTTGTCTGCTGCTTTTGTTTTTAGTTTCTTGAAGATGTTCATGTTCACTTCTGACAGCTGGTTTGCAATCATCATATCACTGTTATATTAATAACTGTTTGCTGAAAAAGGTATTTACTGTGGTAATAGTTTTTAGTAATATTTTACTTTTGGTTACACATCTGCGCACTGTTTTCAAGCAGTGGTTCTGCTATAAGTTTAAACTAATGTTCTTGTTCTTTTTTTGTAATGTTGTTATACTGAGTAATCATCACATCTACAAGAACACTACCTTCAAACAAAGACAAAAAAGTCACAAGTGTTCTCACCAGCAGCTCCACTCCAAACCAGATTCCAGAGAGCGCTCTGTCAGGGAGCAGCGAGCCTTTGAAGCGGACCACACCAGGCAGAGGTTCATCCCCTGAGCGCAGCTGGACACGCACCTTTGAACCACAGTCAATATCACGGACGCGCTCTAGCCGTGACTTGTTGCAAAGCAGGGCATATCGCTCCTCACAGTTGGTAATGGGGAACAGTAGTTCAGCCAGCTTCTCGTCCAGCTCCAGGACGTCCCGCTCATCAAGGCTCAGCACCACGTTGGTCTGATCCAGAATGCGGAGACTTTTCTTGCCCTTGCATGGAGGCAGTGTTCGTCCCAAGCTGTTGCGCTCTTGGCATGCCTGGCCCAGACTGCCACGGGGGATCCTCAGGGTCTTCTGGGGAGGCTTCTCCACCGTACACTCCTTCACGACCATGTAGAAGCGCCAGTCCTCCCGGAAGCCCCCGCTGGGCTTCTCCTGGCTCCACAGGGCAGAGCTCATGGCTGCATGCTAGGCAGGAGGTCCAACGTCAAGGCAAGCTTGACCTGTGGTCTTAGGTAGAAAATAACAAGTATGACCCACTCTTAAAAGAAGAATTCAAGTAAATGCATAAACAACTATTACAGGAAGAGGGGAAGTACTTTTTTCTAAATTAGAATGCTTATCCCTCAAGAAAGTGTTTTGACACTGTCAATAAGATACAGCTACATATAAAGAAAATGCCTTGTTATTTACATCAGCCAATTGGCAAACCAACAGAAAATGCTCAGTAAAACCACCTAAAAGAATGCACAATGTATCTCTCTGTATGCTTTTCTTTACACATGTGTGTTATTTTACAATTTGGATACTACAACAGATGACACATTGTTAAATATTAAACAATGCAACAGAAGAGCCTTAAATATAGGATTACTATAGCAATGCAATTGAGAACTTAAAGAGTATCTGGATAACACTACAGAGCTCACTCCTCAGCACAAATCGAAACTAAGTGCTAGCATAACTATTGTTTCTTCTGACTAAAAGCAAATTTGGGCATAAACAGATGGTCACATTTCCATCAATCAGATGGTCACATTTCCATCAATCAGATGCAACTAGATTACTGACAAGTCATACAGAAAAATAAGCCACTAACCATGACCCATCATCTGGTCAAACTATCGTAACTACAGCAGGGAAATGTTTTCTGAATGATGATTTCTTTTGACATTAGGACAAAAAAACTAAGGGAAATAATATTTAAATCTGCAAAGTAACTTCAGGTCTTAATTAGCTGATCTGTGATCCAGCTTGCTTGTTGTAGTTTGTTGTGAGAAACCTAGCACCTCTTGCTGGTCTCAGCTGTGTATTCTCCTCTCTGCTGCCCAGTCATGCCTGTGCAGCACCCCTGTTTTTAGCAGGACCTCTTGTGATATTACTCATATCTACTGATTTGAATGTTCTAAATATAGACGGTGAGCAGACAGTTTACTTTTTCTGACACTCAGGGCAAGAGTAACATCAGACGAGTGGATTTCCCCTGATCACACACCAGATATGACATCCAGCCACCCGGCACAGTCAAGAACTACTTCTACATCCGTCTTTTGTTTCAAGCATGGCAGCAGAAGCAGTTTTACAGCATTCACTTGGTTAAAATGTTGTTGTTTCCGACAATTGATGGTATATCAGCAAAACTATTACCGTTAAGCCAATGCTGTCATAGCTAATAGGGATAAGACACAACACAGACGCAACACCGAAAGTGATTTCAACTTGACATGCGCTGACCTGACGTGACATTTACTTAACGTGGTCTTTCAGGTGACCATCACACAGCAATACTATGACTCGTTTAAATGAACATTTTCCTTGACAACCAGAGCAGCAGCGTGTCACCGGGCAGAAGCTGTCAGTCTAAGGCCCTTTAAGAGAGGGAAGTGGCTAACACACTGTGAGCTAAAATACACCAAACAGTCATTTACGTTCAGTTTAAACAGCACGGACACCTTACCTCTGATAGGCGTCAGTTCGGTTAGAGGCCACAGATGACTGTCATTTCAAAAGCCCATCCCAGTTAGATAGAGGCCTCTGGAAACAAGCTAGATTCCCTCCGTAATAACCTCTGATTAGCTAAATGGCTAGCTAATGCTAGCGTCCTAACAGCCCAGTATCACGCTAAAGTTAGCCTAGCGAGCTGGTCAACAGCAAGCAGGCCGGCAGAGGACTGCCACCTTCTACAGTACGCTAACTGCATTTAGATAAATCTGTTCTCCATGAGAAATATGTGAAATAAGACAGTGAACCGCTACATCTGTGAGATATATTATTTACAGGAGACGACCTCACTAAACTTAACGTGTGACGTTCTACACTCTCAGGCAGCCATTGGTCGGTCGCTGTTTTCTCAAGCACTGATTGGCTGTTTGTGATGTCTGTAATCAAGTCCCACTCTGTGGGGTTTTCCCACGGAGGGCAGAAAACGTAGCTAGGTTGAAGTGTAGCTTCCAGGGCAGATGATGCTGTGACATCTGCAGGCTGTGGTGGAGGAGTCATTTAAATAAAGAAGCAGATCTAAATCACAGAAATAACATGAAATTTGTAGGCTACTTAAACAAAACAAATAGATCATTATCAGCATTATTTGCTCGAGATTAAAGAGTGTATGTTCTCAAAGTCCCCTTTAAGAGTAATACTATATGCATGCAAATATTGGAATTTTATTAATGATGTATGCATATGAGAAGAATGTTATCTTGCAGCTGATTGAGATGGGGCTTTTAACCAATACTTTATATACTGTTTGATGGGTTGAAATGCAGCCTCGCAAAACAATTATTAGGCCACCTGTTGTTCTCTTTACAAAGTCTGCACAACAGGCCTTCAGCATTCATAATTTTACTTGAATTTCATCGGTGGTTAAATAGATACAGCATCTTCTAAAAGACACAAAGAAAGCTATTCAGTGTAATAAATCATGTTAAAAATATGATGTATTGAAACTGTAAAAATCTAAATTCACACTATATGACTGAAAGCATGTTTTGAGTTATTATTTTGTGCATACACTGTATGTGTAAAGTCAACCGATAATCCTAGCTAAATTATCATTTGACGCTGTCTAAAGGAAGAGAATTGTGAGATGATGAGAATAAAGTCATCTTAGTGCTTGAAGAAGAGGAATGCAGTGGAAGAATTATCGCTAACCGGATTGGAATCAACAAAATAAAAAGCTGTTCATTCCAACCTGAAGATGGCTCCACCAAGAACAGACAGCCAAGGAAGAGGCAGAAAACTGTGGGCATGCATTGTTTCAAAGCTGTGTGACAATGTGTCATATCTTCTGAGATGATCATATGTTCTAGTAAGTACTGCTTTCAGAAAATGTATCACAAAAGTCATACACCATTCATTGGTGGTCTAAAATATTGAGCAGCATAACACTATCTAAAATACAAGTGTATTAAAATTGTACATCTCTTTAGTAGTTAATTTTTACCATTTACTACAGGTCAGTTGTTTTCATTAGACACAAACAAACACCAACTCTATTGTTATTATCATAATTATGGGTGTTCATGGTGGGTTGTGTTATGCCTGCAGAAATATATATAAATTTATATTTATGAATAAATTTCACATCTGACACATTTTACAGTTCACATTTTAATAGAAAACATTTATTATAATAAAAAGAAACCATTCTATTGCAATACACATTCCCTTGGCCAACTTCTTCAGATCAGAAAGTCAGTCTTGATTCACGTTGTGCCATTTCTTTTACCTCCTCCAAACTGAGGTCATTGTTTCTCAACCTGCAGCGCAACAGAAAAAGACAAAGATCTCTCAGGTACAATGCAATGGTCACTTTGGAAATAAAATTAAAGGTTAAAGCCAAACTAAAGTTGTAGTTTAACCAAAATTTATTCAGACATTACAAGTTTTTCTTGGCACTGAAACTAACTGTGCAGCTAAATGTTGCTCTAAATTCAAGAGGAAACAACCCACACGCACATGTACTAACATTAGTGTAACAAAGGGAATCCTTGTATTAATAAATGTATCACATACCACACTGACTTCACACGAGCGTTGTGTTCCAGGGCTTCAATCAGACATTCCACCCCTTCTCTGGTTATGCAGTTCTCTGTCAGCCTGTCACAGGAAATAGAAGGGTGGAGTAATTTAAGAACTATTGTACAGTTACTGCTCAAATGTCACCACAGTCATTCAGCTATTGTAAATGTCATGTGCAGCATTAATGAAAGTACAAATCGTCTCCAAGCCTTACCAAAGCTCCTCCAGTGATGTGCTGTTCCTGATCATGTTGGCGAGGGCACAAGCTCCTGCACTCCCAACACTGTTGCCCACCAAGCTGCCATTATATCAAATTATAATTATACTCCAGACATAATGCTAATAATAACAAAAAGGTGCAGATACGTACAATATGTTTGGCAACTTCCAGAAATATATTGTACAACTGATAAAGTTTCCTCACACTTACATATCTGTAATACATGTTCCACTCTGTCAAAGTTTAGCTAACATGAAGTGGTGTTTAATGCAAATATTACCTCAACCATAGCAGAGTTTTGCTGTTCTCTAGGGCTCTGGCGAGGGCCTCAGCTCCAGCATCACCTATCTTATTTCCCCAAAGCCTTGGAAATACAAAGAAAGATTTGTAGATGGAAATGCACCAACAATCATGGCATGAAATTTTGCAGGAAAACTTTTACCCTAAATACTGTAGTGACTGATTAGATTTGAGCCCCTCTGCCAGCTGCTTTGCTCCTTCCTCTGTTATATTGTTGTTGCCCAGTCTGAAAAGAAATCAAGACGTTATTTTGCTATTCATTTACACTGCACAGACTTAGTTATTGGTGCAGTCCCGTATTAGTGCCACATCTGATGACTGTAGCAAATTGCTGACCTTAAAGAAAGGAAATCCTGCCTGGTCTTCAGAAGATGAGAAAAGTGCTGCGTGCAAGCATCAGTTAGCTTGTTGTTAAACAGCCTGAAGAGGAACAAAAAGTTTATGCAAAGTGACTGATAAAATGTTTTTCACAGTAGCATAACAAATCATCTTGACAATACTTACGCAATTTTCTGGAAGTTGTCACACTGGATAACTTTAGCAATCAGTTTGCGGATTCCCTCATCTGTAATGTTATTATTTCTGAGACTGAGAACAAGAATAGAGACACTTAAGACACTAAGCAGTTTTACCTTACAATAAATGCTGTTAGACTTTGTTTACTATGAATTAATAGGTAAATGATTAACAAAAGAAATTTAACAAAAAAGAATTTAAACTTTTCACACTTACTACAAGGCTTTACAAATGTGCATGCAGGGAAGAAGCTGCTCCACTCCAACATCGCCAACAGAGTTGTTGTCCAGCTCGAGGCCCACAGCGTTTCTTAAATGTTGGAGCACGTAGGCAAGTGCAGTGCACTCTACTGGACCAATGTTGCAGTAGGTCAGCTTCAGGTGGTCCACCTCCAGCTTACTCATAGCTTCTTTTGCAATCCTGCTCTCCTGCATTTCATAGATGCATTTGATAAGCCAGACAAAGCCGGGCATTGCATGCATGCTCTTCTTCTCCCCCTGCACAGGTTGGGGGATGGATTTAAAGTGTTTCTGCATGCCTTTGGAGAGGCATCTCGCCACTTGTCGGGCCTTTTTCTCCACCATAGTAGTGGAACAGCAGTGGAGCCACAAGCTTTGTTGGCGCTGGGACAGTAGTCCACTCACAAAGGTGGCTGTGATTTGCAGATTTGGTGTTTCTGCTGCTGTAGCTTCATTGTCTGCAACTCGCTCTTTTTGGTCAGTGGAAGGCAAGCAGGATCTGAAGCATGCACTGCTCATACCTGTATCTCTCAACTCCTGTAGCTCAAAGAGTTTAAGGATTGCATAACGGTCAGTATTACTTGACAAAACAACGTAGAGAGCAGCAAAGAAACATTGTATTGTCACATGGAGGAATTCATAATGTTTACTGTGGGTAGAGGACATGTCTTTACTTTGTGTGAGAAAGCCCATGCAGACATCCTTTTCAGTTACACCACATGTCTCCAGGTCTGCACCTGAGAAGATGTAACAGGTGGTGGATATTCCTTCAAAGGCAAGTTGTCCGAGATGCAAGATTGTTTCTAGGTGCCCCTGTAGCCAGCCTAACCTCATAGTGCTCTTCAGGGGGCTTTGGCGCCTGACAAAGTGCTGTAAGATCATCAGGTAAACATCTGTGATTGTTTGGGGGCTGCCTTCCCCACATCCCAACAGCTCCTTATGGCACTGTGACACAATCCAGCAGAGGACTGGACAATGGCAGAGCCCAAGTAAAGCTGTGTTTGCTTGTAGGGACTCTAAAACCTTAGCAGCCACAGTGGGGTCATTGTGATGCTTTCTCACAAAACAGTCAATCCCATTTAAAGAAAAGCCCTTCAGGAGGACCTCCTTGCGGAGGTGCTTCTTTAACACAGGGCCCACTGCCTCCGGACGGCTAGTGACAACTTTCCGCACACCCTTCAATAGTGAACCCTGGATTAAGTTGAACAATAGGATATGAACAGGTGCACGTTGGGTGGGGCAGCAGAGTCTGTGTTCATCTGAAAAACCCTGCTTGAGCTCATCCAGGCCATCGAAAGTGAAGAGGATGAGATGTGGGTGGTCCAGGATGAACTGGAAAATTTCCCCCTGCTCCCTGTCTGGCCAGCAGCAGTACTGAAACAGCAGTTCTTCGACAGACAGTTCCCTCTGCTCTGAGTTCAGCCTGCGACAGCTGAATGGAAACAGAAGCAGATAGTCCTGAAGGGCTGCCCCCTGAGCCCAAAGTAAGTGCAGCCTCTGGAGTAAGGTGCTCTTCCCACTGCCCGCTTCCCCAGATACAAGCACTGTGTCGGCCTCCTCGTTCACTGTACCCACTGTCCCAACTATCTCCTCCAGACCCAAAGGTCCCTGGACGTCAACACAATTGTGAGCAAGCTCTAGCTGGCCTTCAGTGTAGATGTCATCTAGAGACATGTGGCTAGTCCCTCCATAAGTACTGAGAAAGTAGGACTGGGCGCACACAGAACTTCTTAGCTTCTTCTGGTACTTCAAGCCCTCTTCAAAAAATTTCAAAAAGACAAATTAGAATTAATCTATGTATTAGTAGAGAAAATGATCCTGTTATACATCCTTTATGCTTCCTGTAGTTTCTGCATGTATTGTCTAAAATGAGGAACATTCATCTTTCACTCTATTTTTGAGCTCTATTACTTCCGTATTTTTAAAAGGAAATACATATAATTTGTATATTTCAGAGTCCCCACAAGGTTAAACAAGCATGTACATCTGCTGTGGGTTCATGTGTAATAATTTTCATCATGATTATGATGATAACACACCTGGAGGAAGAGCAGGTTTTTCCTGGTTCAGTGGGGATTCAGGTTCCTGTTGTTGGTGAATATACTGCAAGACAACTGCTGCTGCTGACTCACCCTTAGATCTGACGTGGTCAAGCAGACGCCTTGCCTGATTGACATATGAATGATAACGACAAAAACAGATTAAATATCAAAGGAATAGTTGAACATTTTGGGAAATGCAGTTATTTAGCTCTTTGCTGAGACTGTGATAAAAAGATGGCCACCAGTCTCATGTCTGTACGCTGAGACGATTACAGCAGCAGGTGGTAAACCGAGGTAAGACGCCCCCCTTTAGAACAATATCTATATTCTTTTCAAATACATGTATTTTGAATATCAGTATATTAGTTACTTCTGAAATATGCTTCTTTAGAGGCAACTAACAAGGAATCTTTTGTACTAAAACTAAATCTTGAAAGAGGGCATCTTCTCCCACTACTCACAGACTTGTTACTTATAAATAGGATTAACGTCATTTTCAAACTTAAATATTGCTCTGACTTTAACTGCAACATAAATGTTAGATAACACATACAGACATATCTTTTATTTTTAAAAATGGGTTTAAACACAGCCAATTATTTTAGAACTAATCTAAAATCTTCTTTTGACCTCGGAGTGGTGACACAGAAAGCCTGTCTCTGTCCAAAGGCCGCAAAGTCCACCTACTAGCACCTTTACAGTTTCCACTAATTAACTCAGTTACATGTATTTTTGCTTAATCCATGCACAATAATAAATTAAATGGAAAAAATATATCTACATTAGGGTGGTTATATATTATATGTTACCAGTTGCTTTTGCCAGCTTCATTCATCTAAGTGAATTAACAAAGAACATTTATTTCAAGTGGCAATCTTGACATTTCCTATTTAAACAAATATCTGTTACAGCTGCAGTAGGGGGAAATCTATTTTTTTTTAAAGAAGAAGAAATAGAAACCCCCACCAGAATTTGAAAATGCACAGCCTCCTGCAGTCCCCACCTCTGTTCGCAGCTCCTCCCACCAGACGAGCAAGCGCTTCAAAATGCAAAGATAGTCTGGCTAAAAGTCAGCATTCATTTGCTGCTACACACAAGTTTCAAACCCCAACCTCAAAAGTAAAAGTCCCTCATCAAACCGTAACACCACAGCATCCTGTTTTCTCCATGTACTTTGCTAATATTTATAGTCTCTCGTGTTCATTGGAAAGACCTGTGATTGGCTAAAATTGCCACATGCTAAATTTTCTAATGCCTAAAAAAACAACCATTGGAATTGCATTATATTGTCAGGATAGTATGAAATTATTGCAACATCATGCCAAAAAAATGTTGCCTAAAAATACGTCACATTACGTAACAAGATGATGAATAAGCCTATAAAATTATTGCATTTACAGTTTTGTGCTGTGCTCAGTTAATAACACAAAATTCCAGCAGTTATGTGAAGCACCAGACTCACACTTCAACTCACCTGTTGTTTTCAGTACTGTACTGGTTTTGACATACTGTTCTTCCTGAATCTCAGAAGACCGGATTATCTTTGCATTTTTTTCTGTGTTAAGCCGGATGGTTATGAAGGTGTGGTCCAGGTGCTGACTGACGGCGTTACCCAGCAACACTGTTTGGATTTCTGACATGTGAGTTTCTTAAGCACATCTAGACAGACTTCAGACTCGTGATTTATATGTACCGGCATTCATCTTAAAGTGGTGGTAAATCCATTTAAGCATATAGTTGAGACTGATAAAAATATAAACATAAAACCAGAAACCACTTCTAATAACTTCCTATAATAATAAGGTACAAAAAAGGCCAGCATGGGCTTCATTCCAAGATAAATAGGTACAGAACAATAATAAGAAGTTGTTAAGCCATATTTTTAAGGATGTGTGTAAAACTGGATGCTTGCAGTACCTGCTGAGAAGGAGTGTATATGGGTAGCCGCACTCCATCAAAATCTGCTGAGGTAAAGTGGCCTGATTGAACCAGAGCTTCTAGAGCACCTTCAATGCAGCCTTGAAGCATATGAATGAGACTCAGCCTTTGAGTGAGAAGAGTCTGAGTAGATGTTCTGTGAGTTTCTTCTTTTTCTTCTAGATTTGAACAGATTCCTGATGAGGGGAAGCTATCTTCTTGCACTTCAGGCAAGACCTGTTTGAGAGCAGCAAAGAAGCTCCCGCAGGTGTCCACACCCTTCGTATAAACTAGGTCGAGCAGCTGTCTGGCACTGGTGTACAGCGCCCGTCCCGGTACCTGGACGTTCTGGTAGTCCTCCCATGTGAGCTCCCCCTGGGCGAGCAGTACATCCAGAACCCTTTCCAGATGTTCAGCTGATCCACTGCTGCACAGTGCATGAAGTATATCTGTCCGTTGTTTCAGCACAAGCTCCTGGGCAGACATGCTGTTTGCACATCAGCCCAGCGCATGAGGGCATCCAGCTTGTACTTCTGCTACTGTCAGAGTCACAACCTGTCACAACAATCACCCACATGTCATCATTATGCTACTACTAGACTCCTAGAGTTTCATTTTCATGCTGTTCCTCAGCTGTACATACACACTGACTATTTTGATGTAAACAGTGTAACACCCTCGTTCAAAACATGCACAAATACACAAAAACAAACTAGGGGCAATAAACTGCAAAGACCTGTAAAACAAAGTTAAGTCGTTGTAAAGTTACCTTTCTCGTTAGAATGTCAATAACAGAGAGCCCTCTTTCCTCCATCTGTCGTATGTGCAGGAACACTTCAGAGCTGTAGACTCTCCTCTTCCTCATTCCACAATTGAAAGTGAAACTTATTCTGCTGCCAAATCCATCCTCAAAAATGGAAACTAAATGCTGCCAGCAAATTAAATGAAACAAGTAAAGCACTCAAACACTAACGTTCGAGCGACCTCCCCAATGTTTTTGAGACAGAACGGAAGCAGTGTTTCACAGTCAGTTGCTCAATATTCAAAAGTGGTTGAAAGTACTGTAATGTAAATGTACTTCTATGTTGGCCAAGTACAAAAATCCATTGTTCACTGAGATGTGATCACGTTCTCACATCCTCCTACCAACCCAATTTTGCACATTAAAACCATAAAGAGGAATATGTAGTTTTAAAAAGCAGAAGCTCTGGCAGTGAGTAGAAATGGGGGGATTTCACACATTTGTAATGAAAATCACCAGAAATACCCTGAAGCGGAAAACTGTATGTCAGAGATGGGAACTCTATGCAAGTTGCAGTTTGGTGGTGCAGCCACTTGATGGAACTGTTGCATAAATAAACTAACCTGGTGTTCTCCAGAGCATGGGACTTTCTTTCTTTTCTTCCCTTTGACACGTTTCTATATTCCTTTTTCTATCACAGTTCTCTGTTTCTTCTTAAATCTCAGAAGCTGTCTTCTGCCCGTCGTCCTAACCTCAGTCCTCTCTTTGTGCACCAGGTTCAGTTAATGCTCAGTGGTTTAATTGGAATTACTCTGTAAACAGGTTGGGGAGTGATTCTTGAAAGGGTTGTTGGAAATAAAGATGCAATCATCTTAGTATGCTAATAATTCTAGTGTGTTGGATTAGCAGTGATACTGTAACCAGTGAGAACCTGCAGCCCAGGCAGCATGCTGTGCATCTGATCTAACTTCAAAAACTGCATATAAAACACAAACCCTGAAACAGCTCATAATGCTCCCTGCTCCCCTTACATTCTTTGAAGTCAAGATGAAGTAAGTGCAAGAATAGCTTTTTGGGCGGTCACATGATTTATCATTATTGCTATTACAGCTCCCTCCTGAGTACCGTGATTAGTTTATCGTGTGTCTTCGCTGTGCCCTGTGGGGGAAAATCCTCAAACACACAAGGGCAGGAGTAATCAAAGACAAACTGGAATAAAACTTTCAAAAGGGGAGTTTCTTTTCGTCTCCTTCTCCTTCTTGTCTAAGAAACAGGCAACTCCACCAAGGGGAGTGTAATGCAGAGTGCTCTCTGTCAAGACATCCTACATGAAGCGCTAAGGTGGGGTTCTGTCATCCAAATCACAGCTGGGGGTCCAGAGAAATTTGGACGGATAAGAAAGAAAGGTAAGAAATTGTCTATACAAAAAAATACAGACTCAATCCCAGAAGACATCTCTGAGTATTTCTGTCCTCTGTTATAACAGAATTCTTAACACTTGGTGTGAAAACATGGAGAATATGCAGCTCCAACTTTATGTATTTGGGCTATGTGAATTTCTGTATTATTGTGTCTCTAATACACTTTACAAAAGATTACACTATGGGATAGTGTGAACACAGACAGGCTGGCTTAAATGTGGCCTGGAAGATCTGTTCCTCAGCCTGCAGTTTATTGGGCATGAAAGTTAAACCTTGGTCCAGTCAGTTCAGCTCTGTGTCTTCCAATATAAACTCCTGCCCAGCACTAAATAACCTCATCCACTGAGTCAGCTTCAGACTGTATGTCAGTGAATCACAGTGCAGTTCAGTGCTGGATCCTCCCCACACTCGTAGCAGAGATGGAATACTTTGGCTCAGCCATTTTATCGCTGTGCATTCTTTCTGTGCAGATATCAAAAGCACATGTGGTGAGCTCAGCGTTAGGCCAGGTGCACTGATGTATTGTATGTGTGCTGATCGCTTTGCCAGAGACTCAGAACTCCCAGAAGCAAATCGGCACGTCTCATCGTCAGTGTAATCTGCTATGTACACATGGTAAATCTGTGTTTCTTTTTTGATAGTGTGGACTTTAAAAGAATGCTGTACCACACTGCACACAGAGAAATGCCCTAATAACATCAGTGCAGTACACAAAGCAACACAAGCAAAGACTCAGTCAAAAAAAACTTGTAAGCGACACTGAATGCGACAGCACACAGTAAGAGCACACATACAAACAGCAAATATGTGTAAAATCAATGTGCATTTGTGTCAGGGTTTCAATGGCCAGGAAGGAAAAAACATAAAAAGACTGAAATTTGCTGCCTCAAATTAACTCCAGATAATATTTAGCTTGCGTTTCTACACAATCATAGATAGCCTAATTCGTTTTATGAACCCAGAAACATGTGCATACAGTATATGAAAGCTACCTTTAAGTACATTTTTTTGGCTTTATATTGCTTTCAGAAATCAGTTCTCAACAGCAAAGATTCTAAGAAACAGTAAGAGTGCATATTTGGATATTAGAGATGGAGACTGATTCAGCGTTTACTGTTAGGTTAGAATGAAGACACATACTTTCTACATTATATTTTACATTATATTTTACATGTTTTGAAGGTTCTGTGATTGATAATTAGCAAAAAAAAAGGGAGCTTATCAGCATTTAACCGAAACCTTGCACTAAGCAAACAGTACTGAGGATCCCCAGTCAAGCGACAAACGACGCAACATAATTCCTCTGTCCAGTGCTTGTGTTTACAGAATGTAGTCCACTAGAATGGAGAGTTTTATGTTAACAGGTTAAACAGCAAAAATAATAATTACAGCCACTTCATCTATGATGTCAAGTAATACAGTGACAACCTGTAATTTTCTATTCCTCTGAGACAGAAGGGGTGACTAATGGAGTTGGATTACCCCATTTGACTAATGGAGACATTGACAGCAGTACTGTAGTAATGCGCGGATTCAAGCCACGGACTGACTCATACATTGGAAGGACGGATTCGCAATTAGAAAAGGCCTCTCCAAGCCAGAGTGATTAAGCAGAGGAAGCGGATGGCATCTCTGACTGGTTAAGTGGAGCACGTGTTCGTGGCCATGTGTGTATGGGTGTGTGTGTCAATCAGGATTTAATTGACAGGAAGATTAAAGCTCACATCTGAGAGCCCCCCTTTTTGCAGGAGCAGCCAAGTTGAAGGAGTCTGGTCTCCAGCGTCTGCCCGGGGTTTGGGGTGCTGCGCTCAAGGTTAGCGCAGGCACCCTGCTGAGTGTGCGCTGTCTGAGATGGGTCCTACTTGTTGGACATTCATTATCAAACTCTGTTTGCTCCTTTCATCTGCAGCTCTCTGCAGCACTCAACGTAAACTACAGAGGCACCTTGCAGCTTGACATCTCTCCATTCAGTCTGTACCTTAAACAGCATGCTGCCACATCAAAGAGCTGCGGCTGCCTTTGATGTTGCAAAAAGAAAGAGCTCCAATGATCTACTAAAAACCAATGCAACTTTCTGGAGCCTTGTTTTATTCATTTGCTATCTCTAGAAGTCTGGAGTCAGCCTCTAGAAGTCCAGACAGCAGATTTGGATTTTGGAAAAGTTGGACGGTGCTACTTGCAAAATGAAGTGAAAAGAGAATGCGCTACTAGTTTTAATGTTGCTGTGAGGGGGTTTGTGATTTTGGAATATCCCACAGTGTCATAGATTCACGCATCAATGGAAAATATGACTGACAGGCTCTGTTGGGCTTGTATTGTTGGATGTTGTGCAGTTTACCACAGTTGCAGTTTAAGTAGTTGTAGTCATTGCAAGTGGACAGTTACTTGGTTGATACTGGTGTCTCCATGTTAAAAATGTATCTGCGTCTTAATAAAATAAAATACACATTCATATTACAACATAATTAACAATATTCTCAATATGTGCATTTTAATACAGAATTCTAATGTAAAGTGCCTCACCTTAAAGTTTTTATATCGAAGCACAGCAACACAACATCCTTGACAATGAGAGTGCTTGACATAAATTTTGACGATTGAATAAAGGTTATTGGTACAAATGTCTTCCTCTTACTTTAGTTCCCAAAGGAGAGCATCAATATTCTTCTTTCACTGTCAATAAATTACATAAAGTAAGCAACAATGTCTGTAGCTCTCAGCGTCAAGTTCATTTGTTCTGCCTAAAGTAAATGAGTAAATGAATATATAGTGAATTTGATGGGGACTATTTTCATTAATATACACTTGCGGCTCTAGTTCGTATTTACCAAATTCTGTATGCTGGATTAACTCAAGATGAACTACAATTGAAACATGTCACACACTGTGACGGCTGGCTCTCAGGTGTGTTTTTTGTAGTTTTTGGCCAACAGTGGAGCTTCATGGCACAGAGAGCTACAGTATTAGACTACTGAGAGGATACTTGTCGGATCAATTCAGCGTGGGTTTTGGTATTTTCACAAGATTTGATGACAATGAGAAAAATATAGACAGATAGAAAACTGGTGAAAGTGAAGCTTAGCTGTTGAAAATTATGGGAGTTACAGTTTATGAGGATTCAGTGTCTCAGGATCTAGATCACGCTCTTCATGACATACACACACAAACACATATATAAAGACTTAAAACACGTCCTTTGTAGGTGTGGTCTTATATGTGAAGTAATTTGAGCATTGTGCTGCTGACAAATGTGTTTGCCTTCAAATTTCCAGTCAGACAGATACAAAAGACTGATGAAGACGCAGCAAGACGAGAAATTGCTCCTGGTCACAATTGACTTTTGCAGTCCGGCCTGCCTGTCATTAAACAGACAGATCATAAAAAAATGTGTGAGGCAAAAACTCCTTTTGTTATCAGTTACTTACAGCACATCGTGAGTCACATTAATATTTATCAACATTCAATTTTTATTAGATTTTGCTTCGGAATTATTGTGCAAGCACTATATATAATCAGCAGTATACTGGACCAGTGGAGGAATAACATCCACCCCCCCCCCAGGCCTGAGCTGCCACCAGCATCCGATCTAAACTAAGTAGCCTCCCTCTCCAGCACCAGCTTGGTGATTATAGAGTGGATTTAATCCTGCTAATTATAATTTCATCAGATAGAACAAAGCAAATGTCGACAGTGAGAAGTGACATTTATTTCAAAAGGCTACTGGGTCAGACACACTGAACTTTCGTACTTTGTCAGCTTGTTTCCTAATTGAATGAACTTGACAATAATTGAAGTGTTTTATTTTTGCCCTTCTTTTCACACATAAAAGACTGCCATGGCAATTAGCTTTAATTCTCTCTTTTCCCTCTTTCTTTTCATGCTCTTCAGTAGGCAGGAACCGGCATATTCCGATCATTTGCATTATCCAAAGCGAATCTGCTTTGAAGTTCTGAGATTCTGTAAGAAAAAGGATCCACTTATCCCAAATGAAAAAAATGTTCAAAGCTCATAAATTCGCTGGAACAGATGTACATTATCATTGGATTTTGCCTTTTTTTTCCCCCTCCTCTTTGCTCCTGTACTGGTAATAGACTACCTCATGTCCTTCTCATCCTTTAGCGTTTAGCATCTTGCCTTTACAGAAGCTCGCTCCCTGCTGTGCCAATCCACACTTCAAAGCTCTCTGCCTATCTGCTGGAAACAAAGCACACAGGACAAATTATGGCAGCCTCTTATTTCCCCATATTTAAGTCAATATCATTGCATGTTTTTTTTGCCAGTGGCAGCACAGAGGCAGGGTTTATTTCTACCCAGAAAGACCATCCCCTGTAACCCATGTCTCCCAACAACACAAATACAACACAGTACACATGCACAGCCGAGGTTTATCCTATTACAGTCCCGACTGATGCTGAATTTTTCCGTGACAGTCACCGAGCTCTTCACGGCTCTAAAAATAGAAAAACCAGAGATGTGCTTATTATTCTTTGAAGAATTACATTCAGCTAAATGTAAAAATAAATAATCAGTGTTTAAAACAGTTATTTTGTACTGATTTACTCAAAGGAAGCAGAATATTGTGTTGAGCTCATCACCTATAATTACACTTTTACTTTCCATAGCACAAATTAAGATCCTCCTGGGCACTGGCAGACTTATTAGAGTATAAGTGAATGAAAATGTTTGTAGCCATAAATACTCTGTGATGTGCAGAATAGACAGAGGAGTATTCCCTTCTCGCCGCTCTTTATTCTCCTCAGCTGTTTCTCACAGTAATTGCTCACTGTAATTACTGTTGGTAGAACTCATCTATAAATGACCATTTGTCCTTTGCGCAGACGTCCTAAGTTTTAAGCCCCTGACCTTTGTTAACTTTGCAACTGAGAATTAAGAAATAAATTTTTTGATCCTTTTTGCTTGTTTATTATTCAGAGCTTTAGGATTCAGACTAATGATGATATTCCAGCTGATTATACAGAAGATGAAATTAAACCTGTAGGATGTACAACATTTGGAAAAGGATCTGACTGTCACATCTAATAAAAGATTAGGTGAATGATAACTATTAATTATTATGGTGTCAAGGTGTAATCAAATCCACTTAAGAAAATCACAATCTACAATAAAAATCTAAAATACACCACAGTAAAACAGGTTGGAAGTACCTCCTGTATGTTGTAATTTACCTTAACTTACCTAATAAAACTATCAAATACTGTAAACTATGTGTGCAATATTATTCCGTAAAATGCAGCAGTGCAAAGATATAAATCCACCAGTATTCAGCCGTACTGTGGAGCAGTAGGTCTCAAAGTGCAGTTTCCAAACTCCTCAAGGTTTGTCAAGGGGTCTATAAAAAACTGACAGTCTGATATGGTGAGACACATCATGTAGATGTTGCTATGACTGTTGTCAGTCAAACACCACGTTGCCATTCGTTCGCCTTTATGTGTATTCCAACTGTAGGCTATTCCCCTGTGTGACTTCTGTCAGGGCTGGAAAATGTGCTCTCTTCTCTTGGGTAGGTTGAATTGAGTGACCCTGAGAAAGACCCTGGATAGGGCTTGACGCTGATTGGTAAAATTTACGAGACAACAGGCACCAGTTTCTTAAAACCAGCAACCATAGCAAGTCTTCTCAAACATCATTCTTAACAATGTAAAATTCACCATATGGTTGATGTGACCCGTTTGCATTGCCTGTTGACTGCCCAAAGTCCCTGCAGTGGAAAGGCACCTATTAAGTACTAATATTTTATTTGCACATCGGAATCTACAGCAGCCTAGAAGGAGGAGACTGAAGAAAAAGCAGATACAGTGTAAAGAAAACCATGGATGTACAAAACATTGAAATTCAAGGTAGTTAACAAATGTAGATTCTTTAACTAAAGATCCCCATTTTAGTTAAGGTAAGCATCACATGTCCCCAGAATGTGAATTTCAAACTTCAGCTTAAAATACTGCACAGATAGTTCTACTGTGCCTAAAATATCCCTGGTTTTAGCTCTGTTCTAAAGGAACTGTGTCTTCCTCCCACTCAGCTACTGTTTAAAAATGAGCAAAAGGCTGATGTGTGAGTGGAGCTGAGGCGGGCCATGTACATGTCTCTGTGCCATGGACTGTCCTGTGAGTGTGACCAGTCACTCAAAGCTGCCACACCCTTATTTATGCAGAAATCTGAGGTTTAACACAGATTAAACAGGTGAGATATGTAAAAAATGTCCATTTACAATTGTAATGAATGGGGAAAGTAGGCATAGAGATCAAAACTGCTTTTTGTACCAGGCTGTAAAGCTGGGCATTTTAACATGGAGATTTATGGGGACCCACTCTATTTTGGAGTCTGCCTCCAAAATAGAGTGAGACCCCATAAAGTGACCCTTCAAGGAATTTTCTCTGCCTCTGACTTTGTTGTTTGCTACATGGTTTGTTCAGACACAATTTCTGATATATCAAGAAAGGAAAGGAATGAGGTGAGCGTCTTTTCTCATATTTGGTGGGTCTCTAGACGCACCGGGACGCGTAATTGTCTTTACAAACAATGACAAACTGAATTTTGCAAACTACGGCCCCTTTAAGAACTCCAAAGCAAACTTTAGTTTGAACTTGTAAAACATGTTTTGCACCCATAACTCTTTTACCTGACACACTTACGAAGAGTTCTGAACCAAAGAGATTGAGCAGCAGAGACAGGCTTACAG
Source organism: Dascyllus trimaculatus (assembly GCA_024666655.1). Lineage (NCBI taxonomy): Eukaryota > Metazoa > Chordata > Actinopteri > Pomacentridae > Dascyllus > Dascyllus trimaculatus. The sequence goes on along the minus strand of CM045445.1, from coordinate 10,633,487 downwards.
ATGAGAGGAAGGACACTGTCTCCACTGCTGTCATTTCAAAAGGCGTGAATGCATTATCCAACCGTTACTCTGCACTGGAGAAGAAAATCTCCATGAACACCAAGGCTATTACCAACATATGTGAAGAGTTGAAAGGAGCGCAGATCAAAGTCAAAGTAAAAAAAATGAAGAAAATGTCAAAAAGAAGAAGAAGTAGTCTCATGCCAGGCTACAGAGAAGAGATGATGCAGGAGGATACAGGAGGAAATGGCCCCTTTGGCTATAAGGCATCTGAGACTGGCAATGAAGATGAATAGAAAAAAAGTTTTTGAACATTTCTCAGAGCAGAGGACTGAAAAAAAATCTTGGGTTTCACACTACAGCAAAACAATGTGTCAGCACTTTATTAAAAAGACTGTCAGAGATTCACACGTTTAGGGTTAATCCTTGTTGGCTGGTGGTTTGAGAACTGTGAGCCTGAAATATTCAGCCCACCAAAGGGTCAGAGCTGTGGTTCTAACCTGTGTTTTCCTGTTGCTGAAATACTCCGTCGTCATGGTTTTCATTAGTTATGGCAAATGTAGCAAGGCTTCTTCACACAGAGCAAGTATGGAATTTATTAGGTTTGCCAAGATCTTATGAAACTCTACTTTTTTCACTGACTGATGTTCACTTGTGGAGTCTTCTTTCTTTCTCTGTCTACAGACGCAACACGATCAGAAGCCTTTTGCTGTTAGATGAAAGAGAGAAAACTTCGTTAAACTCAATGTGTGTTCACGTTAGGTTTATTTTGCCGATAGACAGCACCATTCTGCAGGAGTTATCATGCTGTTTAATACATGACAGAGTAACTTTTAAAGAATGATCGCAGTAAGCTGGAGAGTTCCTTTATTGTATGTTAATTTGTATGCAGGCCACCTCAGACCAGGGCTGCACCTGCTCTCCCATCTTTGAAATTTAAAAATCGCCAGGATAAGTACAAGTAAGCCTGTCTTATCATAGGAGGTGACTTTAAAAGTGCATCTGATAAAAATGGAGATCACTGAAAATCATATAGTTTGAATGTTAAAGCAGTTCTGTGCGATCTGTTGCTTCCTGCAGGCATCCCAGTTTATACTCTAAGAGATCAAAATGTAGTTGATCGACTGATAAAACAAAAGAAGCCATAAAGTTTCCAGATGTTGGTCACTTTTTACACTTTGATATCTCAAATTCTTATTCCTCTTCAGCCTTATACAGTAAACTTGTAAAACATTAGCAGAAATTGAGAGATTTATTTCCCAATACCAAACCAAATCTATGTTCCTATGTATGCAAACCACCTGTGTGCCATTTCTTACATAGTAAAGCTGAATACATTTGATATTTTACTTTAACCCTTAAGGAAATCCTGCTTGTGTAAATGTGACCACTTACTTTACACCTCTAATATGGATGCCTGATGCTTTTAATAGATGAGATGTGCAAAGCAGTGATAATAATAAGCTGGTAAGCTGTGTTAGGATAGAAACCATTTGTAACGATGATACAAGTTCTGCGGGTTACACCGGCTCTCTCACACAAATAGCCGTGTTCGTGAGAGGAAGCCGTATCACGTTGCCGAGAGGCAGACTCTCTGCGGTTGCCACGACCAGAGATAAGCTGCTAAGCTGCAGATGAAAGTGTGTGTTCATGTCGAGAGCGTGGCGTGGTGAGCAGCTGGCTGTGGTCAGCTAGATTTGGGAGCTCCGTGTGACACCAGCAGCTCAGATACAGTGAAGAGGAGATTTACGTCACTGCACACACACACATGTCCCCCCTCACCCTTCTCACCAGTCCAGCTCACTTCTTGGAAAACTAAAAGCTGATACACCACAAAAACATACAAGGTATGTGAGAAATTTAATCAGCATCCGAGAGAAGTGAAATTAGAATTTTGTCTGAATGAAACCTTATTATTATTTTAATAGTCCTGTTCGGCCATAACCAGAACTCCTTGTAGATGTTCTTCTGTGTATTGTGTGTATCTGTAATTCTGGGTGGCAAGCTGCTGCAAACAACTGCCTTTAAGGGGATAAATGAAAATGTACTGCATTGATTTGAATGGATGTATCGGCCGGTTAGTCATTTGTAATATGTTACAAACATCCTGCTTTTGTGTTGACATAATTAATTAAAACATATCAGCCATGTTTGTTTAGAAAAAAACATAAAACTAGTTTAAAAGACCCCCCTTTGGTTTAAGTTTTCCCCTTGTTTAAGTGTCCATGTGGTGTTTTCTTAAATGCTGGAAGACTTTTCTTGTGTAAAATAGGCAGTCAACATCATAGCTGAATATTTCCACCTTGAAGCTGTAGTGTGTTGTGCACAGTCTAAAAATCACAGATTCACGCTTCTAGAATTTCATGTGTAGCAAACCTAAAGATCCAGTCCTGTCGGATTGCAGGGTCCAAGTTTCGGTCATTATTCTTCTTCAGAATTGGTGTCCAGTTCAGACATGTACAACTTAATAAGTCCAATATTACAACTTGGCATTGAAGGGCACAGTCATTTTACAATGTTTGAGCAGATTAGTAGGTGAGCTGGTGTGCTCCAGCTGCAGTGAGTGGGGAGGGTTGCATTGAGAGAAAGGCAGGGACTTCATAGATCTGCACAATCTATGGTAAACAACAGTGCAATTATTGCATAAAGGAATTCTTTTCATAAAAAGAAACTTCTGAATATGCAACTTTGATACACTGAGTTTTTAGAGGTCGAATTAATGACTGGAGTGGGACTTTAAAAGTGTGTTAAGCACATATGTATTAAAACATGATGTTTAATTTTAATTATTAATATAAAAATGAGTAAGAATGTGTAAAAGTAATAAGGATGATTTAGTTCATTTCTAGTATTTTGATATCAATGAAGCCCAAAAAGCAGGCCTGGAGAGTTACAGACTGGCCATGGTGGAGCTCTTCAATATGCACAGAAGATGAAATCTAATGTTTTTTACTCTGTGAATGCATTTATATATTATTTTACATTAATAAGAAAATTACTTTTAATGTTTTAATGAAACATTGTGGAAAACCTGCATGGCAATTTGCCTCCAGATTCTTCTCCCTGTCCTGCAAATACGATCATCCGTGTGTAATGTGTGCACTGACACTGACTAAATCTTGCACTAAAGTGACTCCAGAAGCCTCAGTCAGTTTATAAGGAACAGGTTCATACTTTAATAAAAGGGTATTTTCCCTTGGCACAGATCTGCTATCAAATAAATAAAGCAATTAATCAAATACAATCTAATATAAACGAAACAAAGGCATGAAAAACATTAGGAGGGAGGGGGGGAAACTAGGGCTAAACAAGTTCACAACAAACACCAAGTGAGAGTGTGTCTGCGTGTGGAGAGAGACAGATTATTATTCCTCCCTGCTAAATGGGATTGGTGTGGCGGATACTAGCTGATAGTAGGCAAGTGAGATAGCTTGACAGTTATTTCATTATAAATAAGCCTTATATTCTTTCTACATGATGCTGGTTCAACCTTTCTGCAGTCCACTATATACATCAGATTTAAACAAAAATGTTGATACATGATCTTACAAAGCAAATTAGTGGTGCATTAGATACTGTGTTAACATGGAGAAGTGACTCTGACTACTGCGAATCTTAAACAACAGGACAGAGGATGGTGCATTTAAAGCGGTGACATGATTTGAAAATGTTAGTTCTGAACAGAGGTGCTCAAAATTTTAAATAAAATGTTACACCCACGCTGAAATAATAACCTGCCAAACAAAACAATATAAAAATAAATTCTGATGGATTTAGAGGGGTAGTTGTTGAGTTGGCTGACAGGAAAAAAACACCTGAAGATGACTTGACTTGCTCACATAATACAGATCGATTGCCATGGTAGGATAAATGACAGAAGAGGGATAGCAACAGTGCTAGGTTAAAGAATGAGGTTTTGAGAACACAGGGTTTTTAAATGAGGTTTTTCTCCTAAGAATGTCTATGCAACACTACCAGAAAAATAACTGCTTTCCCAACCCTTAACAAATGCTGTCCTCCATCAAGAACCTTTGAGGTTTCTATTGTGAGTTCCGGTAAGTCTATGAATGTGAAGCAGGGCGCCTAAAAAATAAAATAAAATAGGGAGTTCAGTGTGTGTTCAGTAAAACTCTCTCTGGCTAAAAGAAGTTCAAAAATTGCAACCTGGCCGTGGGTCTGACTCACCCAAATTCCTTCTGAAGCCGTGTCGAATCAGACCACCCTGCAGGACGAACAGTCCCCTGCTTGCTGTCCGTTAGCACAACAAGACGGCCATTTTCACACTGCTTACATTTGGAAACTGGTATCGATGCTTTTTCAAGTGAGGTGAAAGCACTGACAAAGGAGGTACAGTGTTATGAGGGCTTCAGGAGCAAGGACTTGTTGTCCAGGAAAAGCAGTGTGAGGTGAGGAAGCCGAGGTATGGCGCACAGCTGTGACCCCCGTCTGGGAATGAGGCCATTTTCACCAGCGGGTCCCACGAGATGACCGTCTGACTGGTGCCTCTGGTTAAGGATGGCCTGCAGCTGTGAGAGGACACCGCAGGACTGAGGACGAGACTGGCATACACTGCATTCCTGCTCATCACAAACATACACACACCCTTATGGCAGACTAACACAATCAAATAAAGTGGATGTAGTTTGAACAATTGTTGGCCCAGGGGTCTGGTTCTCACAAACCACGTGTTGACAGCTCACTTCCTCTGTATGGACTGTCCTTGAGCAGGACGCTTAACCCCCCATAGAAGAATATTTAGCTGCACAAGGACAGGCTGTTTATCTATGTGACTCTGAGAAATGATGAAAATAAGGATGTGTCTTTACCAAGAATAAAGGTTATTAATACTGTCACACAGGCAGCTCTTAGCTCACTGCTCCCGTCAGCTCAGGAGTGACAGGGGTAAAGGTAAGTGTGCTGAAGCAGCAGCATCTGCAGGTAGACGGCAACACCTACAGGGCATCATGGGACAGGATGAACAGTCCCTAATGCTGGAAGGACAGCAGCAGCGAGTGGTGAGTTATGGGTGTAGTGGAGACTATGGGCCGGGCCCAATGTTATCCAGCACCGGAGGAATGAGACAGCTGAAAGCCCTCGCCCCACCGCACCACAAACAGAGCCTTGTTGGCTGAGCGCTCAGGACACATGGCGGCACGGTGAAAGACCTGCTGACAGCTGGGGGACAGGAAGATGCCATGGAAACAGAGGGAGCAGACGTGTGACCCCAGGGCAGTACAACAAAGCTGCTACTAGTTAGGGGAAGCGCTAGCAAACTAAAATCCATTAAGACAACCCTGGTGCAGGACAATAACCAAGTGTGAATACGAGTAACTATTAAAAGCTGAAAAAAGGAGTGGTTGAAAAATGACATGCATGCTCAGCAAAACATTTCCCTGCATAAATAAAAGTCTCCTTAAAGGCCAAACTCCATATTGATGAATGAACACCAACTGCTAACTGGCCAAATATGACAAGGTTTCTATTTATGCAAATATGCCAAAAGACCTGAGCCACAAGTGGTGAACTCTACTGCTCTGATGTCAAGATCACACCATCTCAGTTTTGTTTTTAATGGTATCATGGGACTGACACCATGTGATTCAACTGCTGACATTTTGGACATTCAAATGAAAAAATGGCTCTTGGTACAAACGCTGCCAGGATTCAGAAGCATAACAAGGGCTTTATATGGGAAACTGCCATATGAAAAAAACAAATTAACTGGTGAACCAATGTTCTATTAACACTTGCTTGTAAAATAAGGATGAGCAACAGAACAGCACTGCTGAGAGTTGGGATTTCAGTCATTCAGCCATAATTACTAGGTCACAGTTTGGTGAAAAACAGAGGATGAAGGAGCATGAGACAGGGTCGCTAAAAGAGTCGTACATATTGTAGTAAAATGAGGCTCCTAGTGGTCTTAATAAAAATGCAGTTGTGAAGGAAAACAAACATAACAGCTTCTTCAGAGAGTGAATACAAAGATATCACATTATCAATAAAGCTTATAAAATTGATAACAATATATACCTTATGTACAGAAAATGTTAGTTCATAAATGTAAGGAGCTTTTCGACATTTCAGTACTGCAGATTGTGACACGATTTCTCTTCTTTCAAAAAAGTTTTGAAGTAATTTGAAAATAACCTCTGAATGCTTATTCAAAATCACCATTACAACAACAATTAGGATAAAATTAGAGGTAGCAGCGGATTTGGGATCTCTATTCTTCTTTTTTTTACTTTACAACATTTCAACATTTTCCTTCCCATTTTTGCTCAGGGGATATTGCGTGCTTAAATCAGAATCTTTGTTTTCATCTACAAAAACCCGCTTGACAGCCTGCTTTAAATACTCACGCACCCACGAGCGCACTTCGAGTGGTTTTCTACAGACACCAGTGTCGTGACACTCAGACACACACACACTCAGACTTTTGCTACACTCACATTCACACAATGTTTGACACACATACACACTATGCCCTGCTCTCTTATCACCAAGTTCCTTCATATATGTTCATCTTTACATCACAGTCTTTCTTCCTCTTGTCCCTCCTTCTCCTTAAAAACCTTTTGGCTTAGTGGTCTGGAAGGGTTGTGGTGCTGGTTTGGAGACGTATAGTTCATCAGGTGGAGGATCACTGTGCCGGGGGGAGAGGAACGTCTGAGTTATTTATTAAAAAGGTCCCTCTGTGTCTCCTCTCGAGCCCCACTGTGATCCCCAGTCCTGTACCGCTGTACTGTGGCCTTGAATCATTGTTCTGCTGCAGCTTCTGTATGTCTGACCAACCTCTTTATAACACTGATTAATAACATCTCAGCACTCGGATGCCCTTCCCACGTCCTGTGTCCACTACAATGCCACTGCAGGGCTAACTGCACAGTGTTTGAGGAGCAAGCTCTCTCCAGTCAGTGTCTGCTGGCCTGGTGGGGGTTTGTAGGGCAGCAGGAGTGCTGAGCTGTCCCAGGCAGGGAGGAAATTCAGGACTGGTAAAAGTGGTGGTAGTGGTGATGATGTTCATGGTGATGGTGATGCTCATGCCGTTGCACCACTTGGGCCAGTCCCCCCTCATAGAGCAGCACGCTGGGCAGGTCTCTCACCTGTTCTTTCTCTACCACTGGTCCTGGAGCTGCTAGAGAACCTAAAGCCCGATAGGCCTGGCTCTCCTTGGACCGCTGCTTGTGTTTGCGGTAGGGGGCTGCAGACTGATGAGGGGGGGTCTGGCTAACTAGGGCCGGAGGAGGGGGGACCCCTCGGCTCCTCATCACCCTGCTACTGATCTGTGCAGGAGGTGTGCGGCTGTGGGGCTTAGGAGACCGGAGGGCATGTTTTCCTGAGTCTTGGCCTCGTGGCCGGGCGGGGTGGAGGCTGTCTGGAGCAACAGGGTCCACAACAGTCTGCAGGCGGCGGTGGTGGGAATGGGAGTGGCCATTTTCTGGTTCATGGGAGCGAGAACGAGTTTGGTTGGACGACCTGGTCTGAGGCTCTGCTTTCGTTGGCTCAGCAGCGGGAGCTGTGAGGGAGGGAGACACATTTGTTTACTTTTAAAAACTGCAAACAAACAAGGCTGTCACAGCCTTGTCCTCTGTCAAAATCTATTATACAGGAATTCAAAACCCAAACCAAGACAAAATTGGGGCAACCTGATGACAGAGTGGACACACCACACACCACATGGATTAAAATGCTCTTAGCAGCTGAGCCCCTGGTTTGCTGTATGTAATTCCACTGCTCTCTTTCTTCAGATTTCCTGTCTATCTGTACAGTGCTATCTAAACAAAGACAAAATGCCAAGGAAACCATTTAAAAAGCAGAGAAACATATGCCATGATGTGCAAATTACTGTGCGAACAGCTCTCTAATAAAGTTCTACTTAAAAGTTACACGATGTAATTCTGGCAGGTCCTTTTCAGGATCTTTCTCCAAGCAGATAACCCTGACACAGAGCAGATCTCTGTTAGCACTTTCCTAACAAAACCAACATTAAAATAATCACATGTCATCACTGACCATCAGATCAAGGCCACTGCTTATTAGACCTAATATTTCACTTCACAACCGCCAGTTCTGTTGATGGGCTTTCGCCTTGAACACTTGATGTATTGTGCTTGCCTGAGCCCAGATGTTTGTACTGGCGAGGAGCGCAGTGGGCTGGTAGTTCCACCTAATGGCTCCAAGCAGGTGCCGCAGTAATGAGGGCCCCTGGATGCAGCTTCAAAGGGCCACGGTCTGCATTTCTCCCTCCCCTCTCCCCCCCTCTGGCCTGGGTCCACTCACCGGCTCCGAAGCGGGACGTGTAGTTTTCAATGCCTGCCAGGTCCAAGTAGTGGTTCCTGCGTTCCAGGTTCTCATCCACACAGTGGCGCTGGCAGCCAGGCTGGGTGTGGTGGTCACTGTGGTGGCGCCTGCGGACACAAGCGGCACCTCTCATTAGGTAGCAGTTTGGGCCAGTGAGGTTCAGTATGGTAGTGTTTGGAGAAAGTAAAACAAGTGTTCCTTATGATCAGGCAGTGGCAGAGTAATTGTTAGAGGAGTGAGATTGTGATTGGAAAATCACAGGCTTGAAGCACAACTTGGGAGCACTTCAACAGCACAGTGACAGAGCTGACTCTCCCCCATTTGCTCCTCGTTAGTGCAGTGGAGGTAAATTTGAGCAAAGCTAATTAAAGAGTAGAGGGCTATTACACAGCCCAAGTGTGAATTAATCCTTTAACAACCACTGCCACTGAAATATTTTATGGGAAAGTTTGTTTTTCTGTTTCAAGAAGTGAATGTTAAAATCATTAAAAAAAACTTAATATTCCTCTTCTTCTTTGTGCACACCATAAGCAACAGAGACTGAAGTGTGCAGGGGAGGTGGTCTTACCTTAGGAGTGCTCGAGACTTCTTGTCTGCATTCTTGGGGTCTTCGATGCACTTGTCATTTTTGTCTCTGGGGTGGGGCATGTCTGCGTATGTGTGAACGACAGGAGGCTATTATCAAAGAGTGCAACACAGAGCAACCACACATACACACACAAAGACACACGACAACAGTCACACAAGCCTCAGAAGAAAGCAACCTTTGTTTTGGGGTTTTACTTTGAAGATCTATAGAAAAGGAAAAACAACAATGCTTCATTTATTCTATTTTCAACTCTCAGCCTCTTATAAGGCGTGGAATGAAATAAAAAACATGCAGACTTCAGAAATAGTTTATTAAGGACGTGAGATCTGATGCAGTTTGAAATTAGCATGAAGGCAACCGGCAATATTTTCAAAGCTTGCTCTGTCTGAATCTCTTGACAGATATTTATAGCCTAAACAATAGGACACAAGCACACAGGAATATATACTTTTTGAGATTTTTTTCCCTGACTACTTGTTTACCAAGTCGTCAGTGAGAAAAGTTAAGTTGAACGCAGCTATATTTTCCCGGCAGCTCTGAGAAGGGGGAACGAAGAGAGGGGGAGAAGAGGGGAAAAAAGGGAACTTTGGAGAAAAGAAAAATGGCTGTGGTTATCAAAAGGACTCGGCACATCTCTTAAGGTTTCTTTCAGAGTATTTGAAGGCGCTGAGGGAGGGGGCCCTCTCTTGGCTCTGTCACTCCCCCCATCATTAAAAATGAACCCCATTGAGTGGGAGAGATGGAGCGACGCCGAGACTGCGAGGAACAAAGCTCTGACAGGCCTGAAGGAGCCGCCTTTCTGCATGACAACAAACACATCTCTGGGTGAGCTGACAGCAGGCAACACAAGGGGGACCCCAAAATGCCCTTTCTTCTCCTTCGCTCCCACCCACTGTGTTAATGCGAGCTTTACCTGCCGCACCCTGTGTACAACTCCTCCACCGCTGGCTAGAGTCAGGAGCCACAGAGAGTTTGACCCGCAATGTCTTGCTGCTGCTAGGAGAATGGTTGACGGAGGCGTCTACAACCTCGTAGATAGTGTGAAGCAGGCTGGTGATGTCCTGCAAGAAAGAGATGGCGAGGATGTGTTAAATCTGAGCTTTAAGAATTGATCACAAATATTTTTTTAAAAATCTATTCTTATTGAAATTGATGCTGACAGATTTTCAGTACACATATTTGACAAGAAAAAAACGGCAAAGGGGACAATTGAAACTGTGACTCCACTATGAATCCAAGAATCTGTGGCTTTATGCATTAAAACCATGCATAATAAATATCATGCTAGCTAGGAATTTAGAGAAGTGACTTAGACAACAGTGAACAGAGAAAAACACTGACATCAGTTGCTTTAGCTTTCCAAGTGTGGCGATCAAGCAGAGTGTAAAGACAAGTTATAAATTCATAAAAAACAAACGTCTTGGCAGTAGCAGAGGAGGCTGACTTAGCTGTCAGGCCTGATATGTGTCGTGTTACAGCTGGGAGCGCCACACTTTCCCCATCTAATTCCCAAATGTCTCTTAAATGGTTGAAATTACATCTGCATAGGGACCAACATCTGCACACATTTTCAAATAAATAGGACATGGCCATGTATACATGACCTCACTCAAAGCATGTACTGTATATTGTGTCATGTAACTTGAGGTTATTTTAAGACTTCGACTGGATATAAGAAGTGATCAACAACAAACAGAAATAAACAGAAACAAAGAAAAATAAAACAGTTCTACCAACTGCACCAAATTAAAAATGTTCACTTTAGAATGAGGTAAGTGACCACATTTGAACTCTTTAGTTTCCATAAAGAAGTGCTGTCTCTTGTTACTTTTTAGAAGCTATATTTTGCACTGATGAGTGTTTTTATGCACCGTATTGAGCTAATGACTCCCTCTTGTGTGTGAGTAACTGCGTTGGATCTTTTCATAGCAAACCAAGTTCTAATTGTCCATAAAAAGATCATCTGCTATGCAAGAGAAATGAATTGACTCATGTCATGCACTTCATCTCAAATGTTTTTAGTGCTTTACTTTAGGAAGTAAAACAGCTTTACCATAAGAGCTTCTTTGACAGAACTGCTGAGAATTAAGTCTACGCTGCACAAAGACTGCAATAGCATGATTTTTGCTCACTATACCACTCTGACTCATAAAAAGGACTATTATGAATTCTTCAGGGACCGGCTCCACATACTAGTTTCAAACATAGACGAACAGTACAAAAAATAAAATAAAATAAAAGCTTCCTGTGTCATTTTTGGTTTCCTTCTCTTTTTTTATTTGTGTGAAGGGATTAAAAAAAAAGAGCTGGAGAAGAAAGCTTTTCTTTCCCCCTCCAAGCCGCCGCCTGCCGTCTCATGAGCCGTGGAGCCACAGGCAATGCCAAAAAAACTGCACAGCCAACCACACAGAGGACAGCTCCAGTCTCTTTGCGCTGTTTCAAGTTGTTCTCAAAAAACACGGGCCTTTCTGGATGTTCTCTTAGATCTGTACCAGGCAGACGCAAGCCACAAGGTGCCTCACAGGAGCGGAAACACGCAGACTTTGCTGGAATCGGTTCTTAAGAGTGAGATTGGATTGGAAGCTTCTTCATTCCTCACTTTCCTTTTGGGTGTGGTGACACCAGAAAAAGTGAACAGGGAAGTTATTGATTCTAATCCAGGCTAAGGTGGGATGTTGTTTTGAATAAGTAAAGCTGCTGGCCAGTCTTTTCTGTGGTAATCCCTTAAAATCCATGTTTCTTTCATATCGTATCATTTGTGTTAATGCAATGAAAATGCTAAAAAAAAATGCCAAAACACATATGTAAACTAACTGCACTTTTTGCCATGTTATTCATGTATACTTGTTAATTTATTAATTTATCATAAATTACTGCTTGGAAGAGAAGATTCTTACCTCTCTGGTAACTTTGCCATTGTTGTCAAAGTCGTAGAGGGTGAAGGTCCACTCCTGCCTGTTATCCTCCTCCACAGACACAGCACACTCCAGCTCCTGAAACGGCACAGCACTGAACTCAGTATCATACAGTGTGTATGAGAGTGTGTATTTGTGTGTATGTCCTGCCACTGCCCTAGTTTCATCCAGAGGGGGAAGTAATAAACGTCCCGTTCTGTGTTGACACTCACTTCAAACTGGAGCTGTTTCTGTGGCCCTGCGGGAGATTGGCTGCCCCTCTCCTGCATCTTCTCCTCCACACAGCAGCTGTCTGTCTTCTCCGGGGGTAAAGCCACTGCAATGACACACACACACACGAGCACAAAGATAAAAGAGACAGCCTGAGGATGGAGACGTTGGGTGCAGTCATAACCTGAGGATATGTCGTCGCCTTCAAGTGCTCCTTGTAAACTCCTACTTCCTAGTTTGGCAGTCGCAATTAAGATGTGTCACACATTCAAGTGCTCCTGGTTGCAAATAAAGTTACACAGCCGAAGTCATCACAGTTGCTGTCTCACTGCTTGTATTCTTGCATTTATGTTGTCCTGTTTAATAGCAGCAGTATATTACACAGGCAGCACAGGGCTTTGAGTAATACATACACAGTATCTCCAACTCACAAATCAGAGGTCATTATTTAGATTCTGTTGGGCTGCTCACTTGCACTGAACTTGTAGACTGCATCTACTGTATTTGTAATCACTCTCAAAAGCTGATGAAAATCAAGGCACAGTTTGATTCTCAGGGTACAAAGTATGTTCTTTGGAACATTTCATGTCAGCAATCAGAGCAAACCGATCCATGACAATGTGAGGTCAAGTCAGAAGAGAGCTGAAAATCCAAGAATCTGATTCTTTTCTTCTTCATAGACATTTTAAGGTGCTTGCACCAGTACTGAAATACACGTGGTACCCAAATTGAGAAATGGTTCTCTAATTACACTTTTGAGTCTGCATCTTGGTTTTACAATGTTTTACGTTAGGTAACAAGTTCATTGTTTCATCACTCCAGAAAGCAGATGTCCTGTGGAATCAAAACAATAATATCAAGGCTGGAGCTGGAATCCACAACGACAATCCAACGCAAGAAAAGAGATGTGGAAACTGCGACAGCACTAAATCTCCAATGGCAAAAGCTCTTCCATCACCCACACACACAGTAATGGTTTTTCAGCTCTTAGTTGAAGTATGTATATCCCAATGGATTCACACTAAGAGGGAATGTCAAACATGAAACTGAGTGGCATAACATGTCTAAAACATGATAGAATATGGCAATTGGCATTGGAATATAAATGGTGGAATTGAAACAGCATGTGAACATCAAAAGGTCTATAGGAAGCCCCCGAGCCCCCGGCTCACTGCTGCAGAGCTCATCATTTTATTGGAATGACATTCACCGTACATTGCCATCCAGATTTACATTACAGTCAGGCAGTCTGTAGAGAGTACTAATCTGTCACATGTGCTTTACCAGTTAAACTGATGGCCAGACCCACCTGTGTAGGTTTCCCTTATCACAGAAGTCAGTGATGATTTCACTGTACTATGCTGTACAAAACACAGATTTTTCTAGACAGCATTTAAAGTGAGAACATGTTGGGATAAAAGATGTCAGACCTTAATATTTCTCCAACCCTAAATCAGCGAGCCATGAAAGACCTCTGAATGCTACAAATGTGAATGCATCAGACACTCCACAGCATAAGCACAATTACTATATAGGGTCAAAAGGGTCATAAAGGATAGACAAAATAAACACACTTCACTAATATAATCACAGTAATGCAAGTCACACATGTGTTTTACCCTTAATGTATGAATGTCTGAAATAGGTAATGACTCAACATGTCACATACATCACAGTTAAAGGTGGTGTGTTTTTTGGATTACACTATGAGGGTGTCCACCGTGGTAGCACAAAAATAGTGCAACTGTCGCCGTCTAGTTCAATGTTTTAGTTTCACTGTTGGATGCTAGCCCAGATCTAATGCTACCGGATATCCTTCTCTGCTTTGAAATCCAGCATTTGTTTGACACATGAGATCACAGAGACACACAACGTGTAACTGAGATTTGGGAGGTTCCTTTACAAGCCTCTATGAGTTACAGTTACCCAGACACATCCTTGCTTCATCCTCATAGATGTTTTTATATTTTTGGCAGAAGCTTGTTCTGGCCTTTAGTTAGCCACAGACCCCATGTGTCTTCACCTTTGGTCATTTAGCCCCCCCTCCCCAACCAATCACAGTCCTACAGGCTGCTCATAAAGAAACACAGACCACACCCCTCTCTCCACCCCCCATCTCCGTTTCTCTCTCCTCCCGCCACACTTTGAAGTTCCATTCTCAAACCTTTTGGAAGAGGATCAGACCGGCTGTAAAACAGAATCACTAATTAATTAAGCCAAGTCAAATCTGAAACACTGTTTGTTTGCTCGCCAACGGAGCAGACACAACAGCCCAATTTCTTTCCTCCTGATCCAAAGCAGATCAAAGCAGACCTGTCTCATCCCTGGGTAGGGGAAAATGCCAGAAATGAAAGGCATCATCCCAGGGAGCTTTTACCAACTTTTTGGAGAGGAGCAGCATTTGGGGTCCTGCTGTTTGATCATCTGAGGTGCTCAAAGGGAACATTGTGTGCGAGGGCAAATCTGTTCCGTAGCAGGCTCAATATGGTGGTGAGATGCTTATCTTGGAGCTAATGAAATGCCGGGAGGAGTAACAGTAATCTGCTATCACCCTCCTCCCCCTCTGACCCCCTCCCCATCACAGACATAAGCCGGCTCTTTATGAGTGAAGCTGCCGCCAGGGGATTGGCTGCACATCAGATCTGAGGGGCAAGACGAGGGCAGCCGAGGCTGGCACCCTTCATGCCAAGCCTGTTCCAGCAGCTCTGCTAAGCACGTGCATGCATACACTTTATACACACACACACACAAAAACACAGGCAGGTTGGGAAAGCTGCCACACACTGTGAGCAATCACACCCGGCTTAGCTAGGATACTGTATTACACATAACTGGACCTGTCCCCCCTCGTACACACAGGCAGCAGCAGGCCGAGTACTGGGGTGATTCTGGGTTGAGTAGGATGAGATGGTCTTTGTGAGAAAGGTAAGTTTCTCACAACTAAAAAGCATTGTCCAACAGTTTAGTTTGGTTACTTGTGACCGACAGTACCTGCCGGGTAGCCCACATGTGAACAAGCAATAGACATGCTGGTGAACAGGACTCCTATCCCTTGTGAACAAAAGGTTAAAAGATCCTATTAATAAGCCTGTGTAGGTTACTCTTCTTGCATGCCAGCTGTACTGATGTAAAGCATCTTTAAGACACTTTCATCACTGAGCCCTTCTTCCTTCCTTTGCAAATTTTGCACTAAAGTTCTTTTTTAATCCCCTCAAATCTTTCTTTGGACGTGCTTGCTTGTATTCAGACGAAAGAAGTCTTTCATGTGTGTTGGTTGTCCTACTATGTCTGCTCTCTCTGTTTTCTCTCTCATTTTTACTTTACTACACTTTCTGAGATCTATGGACAACAGATTTGATCACTGAACTAAATTCAGTTCATGCCGTTGACGTCATAAATCCTCCACAGCTGTCTTTGTTTGGGACTTAGTGTGCCTGAGGAGGTACAAAATGTCTTGCTATGTGAACATGAAGACACTTTATTCCAAAATGAAATAAAGAACAGTTTAAATATCAAATTACATTCATTGGAGGATGTGACAATATTATTTCATTTTAAACTATTTCAGCAATTCAAGCTCTAGCCAACTTTGCCTACCTGAACGGAGGCTTCAAATTATCCTTCAAAAATTCTGGCACTGTCACATTTCTCAACCAAAACACCTCCCTTTTCTCGATGAAATATGAGCATGAAAACCAACATTTTTATGTCACTATTATGGAAATACTCACACATAAGTGAGTCTTTTATTACAGCAAGTTATTTAGCTCTTTGCCTGTTAATCATACTGAATGAACGGAGCAGCTTACTCTAATTAGCAACATCTGTCTTGAAAGGAGGACTAACCTGGTCCAGACCCAGGTTCAGCCCAAGGACTAAGAATCATTTTAAACTCTATTAATCAGTCACATTATCTTTTGTCTATCTGCAATTGTCCAGTGAGGCTGAATTGAAATAAAAGTGAATTTTCTGCTTCCAAATTCTGGGCTGGTCTTGCTCAACTCTGTATTTTTGCCTGCACCTCACGTCCAATCCTGTCTTTAAATGGGAGGGAGAGACTTTCTCCTCCCAGAGCTCTTAATCCAGGATCACATCACATCAGGGAAAAAACATGGAGGAATGGAGGCACTTTGCAGAGCACCGCTGGGGAGGGGCGGACGAGAGATGAAGGAGGTGGAGAGGCAGGAGGGAAGGTAAAGGGGACCTCATCAGCACATTGCTGGGGCTTAAAGAATGGGTGTGGAGCACAGGGGAAAGGATGAACCACTGATTCAAAGAACCACACAAGTACTTGAAGGGCAATTTCAAATTGTATTTTTGCAGATTTCTATTCAAATCAAACAATAGACCAACAAATTTCAACAGAGAAGGGAAGAAAATCTGAGAAATAAGCTGGTGTAGGAGATAACAATAAAGAGTAGAAGCCCTACCTTCTAAGCGATAGTGTTCGTCACCAATCCCCTCAGCACATGCTTCATCCATAGAGTCCTGCAAAGGGAAAAGAGGGAGAAGACATATATCACTGTCACATAAAGGAGAAATCATCATATTTTTGTCACATAAAAACAAACATCTTTAACGGTGCAAATCCACACCACAGCTTTCCAGCACAGAGTGACATGCCCAAATCGAAATTACAGCGTTCATATATCTATATATGAACAAAGTTTGACAACTGTGTGCTGAGCTTAAACAGCAACGGAAAGTTTAAGAGGATGGTAATTGCAGGACTGAAACAAACTGAGCACAAGACTGGCAGTCAGATTTGAGACCAAGAAAGAAGTACCTAAATCACTGCCGTTGACCCTGCAATGGATTCTGAGAAAGAGGGGTGGCACTAGGGCTATTTCAGTGGGGAACTATCGTTGGCTTGTTTTTATCCAAAGTCGTTTTCACTCAGGACCCCTCTCCTGGCAGCTCTGTCTGTTAGTGCATACCACAGAGACTGGAGGGACATGTGATCCCCAGGCATCGCTATGGAAAAAGCCTGGCTCAGGTATCCAAGTGGCATTACATTCATCTGGCTAAAAAACCATTACTCACAGCTTGACAAATGCATGCACATATCCGTCCTTATGTATTTTAATGAATACACATACATTCAAAGACCCACAAATTTTACACAAAAATTTGCAAAAAACATTTCTCTCAATCATCAAAACTAGAAAAATTGCACAGATCCTCCTGAAACAGACCACATTAACAGACTTATCACTGGTGAAGATCAACCTTGATAAATGTCTTCTTGGATGTCCATGTAGAAAGCATGTATGTTTATTGTATATATGCTGGTGTGTTCATAAATGTGTATGTGTCAGAGGCAAGACTGTGACAGCGTGAGAAGGGATTTCTGTGTAATCCAGAGAGGTAGAAGGTCAGATAGTATGATCCAGCCCACTTCAGTCTAGTGCTGGCCAGGCTGCAGCACTGTGGGTGGCCTCAGGAAGAGAATACAGCAAACCACAGGACTCAGGCTGATAGACTGATACCCCGAAGCAGGAACCCAGGATAAACCTATGTTTGTTGTTGGCATGAGTAGGTCAACACACATTTCAATATGGCTTTATGACCTTTTTCCTGGGTGTTTATTACAAGTATGACACTGCTCAGCTTTGATGGTAAAATGGCTCACCCTTATTTCCCACAATAAGGTGTTCAGAAATAGAATGCAGAAAAATGCTAAGAAAACTATAAACTTGCAAACAAAAGTATGTTTTTCAGCAACGAACTTGCATGCTTCAAACAAGCTTTGAAGAAAGATTTTGAAGTTGAACCTTATGTATAATTTATATGATTGCATCAGTTTTCTAAGAAGAACCTCTTTAGCACATTTGCCAGCAAAACTGACCATTCAGTTTGTCGATAAATTCATGTTAAAAAATAAGATGGCTGCTTCTACAATTCTTGCATTTGTAGCTAAGTTTCTGTGTAGCGATGAAACATGTAATCAGAGTTATGCCTTTCATCTCATGTTTTTCTGTTTTTTTCAATTAGATTAAGAGCTAACAGTTATGGGTTTGGTTACATTTAACTGTACTGTAACAGTTTCACATTTATTATTGGATGTTTTAAAAGCTTTAAACCTTTCACAGGTTTATCAGTGGTCGTCACCATTAGCAGAAAAACTCCAATTTGCAGTGCAAACTACACATACATCACTGCTAGACTGTAAACTTCAACAGAATAACAATACGTAATTACTGGACAGAGTTACTGTAAGTGTAATTTTGATATCTCTTCTGCCAATATACACACTTTCTTCAGCTCATATTCAACCCAGATCAGAGGAACTATCATGTAGGAGAGTTGGCTGATTCGTGTTGATCCATTCAGACCATTCAGAGAGATCACAGACATTAGTCATTCCCTGTAACTCAGTGGTAACACTGACACTGGCCTGTCTCCTCTGAGCCCCACAAAAATAAAATCACTCCACAATAAACATTCCTTTGATTCTTTACACACTAAAAAATGCATGCACACACACATTCAGCATCTTGAATGTGTTTCAGTTTTTTGATGAATGATCCAAAATTATTTAGGGGTTAGCCAAGAACATGAGAGAAAGGGGGAAGAGGAATGTACTAATTGGTTGTTGTCTGTGGTGATGGATGAGAGCTGTATTATTAGTATGCTGGGGTTTAACTGGGATTTGCTCTGGTCAGTGTAAAAAAAAAAGAAGATCCCATGCTTTTTTCTTCTTTACACTCATATACATACAAACACACATTCACTTCCTCCTCTTCTGGAGGAAAGTCTCCTTCCACCAAACAGAAATGGATATTCAAGGAAGAATGAACTGAAGTAATTTCCCAAGTGGGACACAAAACACTTACATTATTTATCATTTATCACTAGAACCTTTCCGTCTTTCTCTGCCATGTGACATGTCAATCATTATTTCTGACAGCTCTCACTGCAGCCCGAATAAAAAAATAAATAAAAAATTTTGTAATGATGATGTTTAAATTCTAAACCTTTTTTTAGAAAAACCACTTCACTTACAATCATAGAACCCTTGTTTTTGGCTTTGGCAGTGATTGATCAGATCATCAAAATACCATGCAGGAGTTTTAAAAATAAGCTATGTTTACTTTTAGGTTTCCTGCTTTTACGCCAGCCAGCTGGTCACGAGAACAATGAAATTAATTTTTTGTCACGTTCCAGAAAGAGGGAGGTTTTAAAAACACAAGTAACAATGATAGACTGACCAGTCACACCTATGAGAAAAAGATTAATGTCCTTAACCTCGCCTACAAACTTAAGTTTTATGTCAGTCCTAAGGAACAACTAACAGAACTCCCACTCCTCTTTCTGAGAGGGCCTGGCTCTTCTCTTCAGCTAAACCCTAAAATCTCTATTCCTCCTTGTTTAGTTTATTAAATGTGTTACCTTTTTGTTACTCAATGGTCTAGTTGTAGATAAATTCATGCTATGAGTCACAAACTCCACCAAAGTAAATTTGAGCTTCTAACAGAGAATCTGTTTTTAGAAGAATTTTACATATATATATTTTACATAATAGATCATATGCTGAAAAGCTGTAATATAATTGTCATTATACCAAACTAAAGGTGGTATAAAAAGGCAAGCTGGACAGACTATTAAACAGACATCAGAAAACTGAATATCTTTTGGACAGGACAGAAACTCTACATAAAACTGTATCATTGTATATATTGTAACAAGAATAACAGAGCAAGAAAGTAAGTCAGTTCAGTCTATTAAACCACAGAGAATAAACACTTAAATAATTCCCTTCAGTTTCACTTGAAATGAAAAAGCTCGGTGTGGATCTGGCCCAAACAGCGATACTGGTCATCTCCCTCTAATGCTATGTCTCAACTAATGAGATGAAGCTCAACTGATGAAATACTTGCAAACACTTTGCGAGTCTGAACGGTCGAAGCTATCAATATGAAAATCATGTCTCATTAAATTCTTGCACACATGGTACATGTCAGCAATAATTCTGACAGCTACATATATGTAAAACAGCAACCACAAAGAGCCACCAATCTTTCCTGGGCAAGCATGAGCCAGGGATGGGCTTCTATGGGACACTTTCTGATTCAAGGGTCACAGGTCAGTGCAGAGTGCACTTCAAGGAGGAGAAGCCTCTACACACTCCCATCTTAAACAATCAAAATGTGTTTAGTAAACTTCCATAAAGCCAATACTGGCAGTGGTACTACGAAATCAACACTACTAACTCTGCTGCACTCTGGGTGCTGTAGTGTTCAGTCATTTTGTTCCTGTTTGTTCTGATAACTGCAGCAGGGAGTCAATTCCTTGTGTCTATGTAGGATTCAGTCAGAGGTGCAAGCTTCAGGGGACAAACAAGGGTCTTGCTACTCCACTTGGGACCAGCTAAAACAATTTTCCAGACATGATGTTAAATGTGCTGTGGAAACCAAAGCATAAAACATTTTGCTTTCAATAGCAGCCAGGTCCTACGGAGCTTCTTCAGGGCCTTTAGGATAAGAAATTGTGTGGCCCCTGTGTGTTTTAAAGTTGTTCAGTCCCCTTCAGAGAAAGTGATTTATTACTGGTCTGTAACACAGAACACAGTGTGCCGGCCCTATTACAACATCCCATGTACATTGCTTGCTGGCCTCAAGGCCTGTTTGGTTTGGCCACTGGAACTATTTGGCAAATCTCATCAATGGCACATTTTATAAATATGGATATGGATGTGCCAAAGACAGATGAGCATATTAAGAATAATAATATTTACTGAACTAACATCATACATAGTGTTGTTTCTTTGAGACCACACAACTCCCCTCAACATGGTGTACTAGGTATGTTGTAAACGTTATAGTGAGGGATGTTCACTGAACACCAATCCTTTGATTTATTGATGCCAACTAGTTCAAACTAATAATTACTAATGATCCATTAGAGTGCATCATTTATCTCAGAGTAGTTCAAAAGGCAGCACCTGAACTGCTGTACATAGGGTTTAAAACAGATTTTCACCTGTATGATTTACAGTAACTAAGATCAATTTTATGCAATAACGAAAAAATACACATAAGTTGTAAAGAGCTGAGGCCTTGAATTTATGTCCATACAAGCACAGTACGTATGAGGGCACATTCTTGAGGAAATCAAATGAAAGTTGCTCACTTCACTTAACATATTTTCCATTTTAATCTTGGCTCACCGTGAAAGGATTATAACTATACAAGGTAAAAAAAACTCAATCTCGTCCACTGTGAAAATGGTCATTTTTCAGCAAACTAGTAAGATATCTTAAATGACTAAACTAGTCCTTGTTTGCTCACCTTGAATGTAAATCAAGGTACATCAGCTGAGTGCATTCTGAACTAATGCAGTGCAGGATGTGGCTAAATAGAGCACTTTGCCCTGCTAGCCTACCCTGGAAAAACATATTTCAAAAGGTCTAAAAAGAGCTTTAGCCATTTAATTTTGCATATATTGCAGTGTTTTCATCTTAGTTCCTTGGATAGAGTGAGAGTGACAAAGAAAGTGAGAAAGAGAGTGAGTACATACTGGCAAAGAACCGACTTGGTGAGTTAAGAGAGAAAGTTGCCTCTAGCGTCATCCTTACTCTGGCACTGGAGACACCGACCCACTGGGCCAATTTTTTTCTGTGAGTCTGTGTTTGAAGCAAAGGGGTACATTAAAGTGCAAGTAATATGTACTTGTATGTGATTGTGGGAAAGTCCCACAAGGCCTCTTGGTCTCTATGCTGTCTGCCTCCATGACCCACCACGCCGGCTGACAATTTATGCGGCCGACGACAGCTCCCCCTGATCGCGCGCCAGGGCTCAGTGGAGGCAGGCCTCTAGAGCAATGGCAGCACTACTGGCACTCCATCAAAACCCAGGAAAAATCTCATTAGGACTGCGGCTGGGTGCCTCCTGCTCCGTCCTCCACCCGGTGCAAGAAAACACCTTCAGGATTGCAACGTTCAGAGAAGCGGTGCCGACATGAAGTGGGGAGCGAGTCACATGAACAGCCATTTAGGCAAATGGGCAAGGCAGGCAGAGTGACGTGACAAGGCAGAACATGGGAATAGCAGTGATGTTTCTCCAAGTACATGTGCTTCCCTTGGGCCTTTCAAACAGGCGATGGCTGAGGTTGCTGACACTCACATAAACGCAACCTAACACTAAAGACAGTGAAACAGAGCTATACAGAAAATGAGATGTGCTTACTCTCATTTGTACTATATTCTCCATAGCATGTCCAATATCATATACTGAAGACCACAGACAGTACTATAAAATACAAGGACACTGCCAAACATGTGACACACCAGTGTCATTGTACTAGGTGTGTAAAGAAACACAGAAGTTGCAATCATGTGTTTGTACTTTGTCCCATAAATCTAGAGCACTTGGCAAATAAAATGATTTTGACTGTTTCCGTCTAACCTGGACAGAAGCCATTTGCTAAAGTTTATAAATTACTAATGGAGAAAACATCTGTATAGCATGGGAATTTTCAAAAGCTCCACTGCACATACAGCCCCAATGTTGAAAACCAAGTAAAACAACAAAAAAAAGACTCTTATTAGTTTTAGAGCTGCAAATTAGCTTATAGGTGTAGTGTTACTCACAGAAGACCTCAAGAGAGGAAATACCCATCCCCCTCCACCATCCTAAAAAGTAAACTGAGATACACTGGAGGCAATTTCAAAGGACTGAGCAGCACAACTCTTGGAATCTGGAGCAGTGCCTATCCTGCAAAGAGTGGTAAGTGTGGTGGTGCCGCTAGAGGAGAAAAATGGACCACCAGTCATCATCAAACAGCAGTTTAGACCTGAGTCCAGGGTTCTCTTCCAGTCCTTTATGCCGGAGTACTCCTCACCTTCCAGCAACATTAAACAGCCTCATTCAAAGCACGACGTAGCAGTAAAACATGACGCCCCGAGATGGAGCCAAGATAGAGGGTGTTGATGTGAAGTAGTGAAGCGCTGCACTGCCTGTGAGTGAGGCTTCAAAGGGGATCGGTTTTCACACATGAAATAAAGATCTCAGATAATCATATAGCATAGCAAAGCTGACGTGAGACGGTCCCATTTATGGAGGGCGGGGGAGATGGGCCAATTTTCAGACAACACCTACAGACTGAGAACCATGATGAAATAATATCTCTGCATTTCTCTCCAACAGAAAAAAAGAAAAATTAGTTTTTTTCATTGTTTTAAAAAAGAGATACTATCAGGCTCATCGTGACATGATACACTGAGGTCATTTGTTGACTTGCTCCAGGAGAACAGATGCTTGGTTCATCTTGAATGTCAGAGCTTTACAACAAACTGAACAAATGCATAAAACTCATCTCATGAGTAGTCCGCAAAGCCAAGTGGAAGTCATATCTACTCTGTTTTACAATGCAATTCTATGCCTTTGATAAGAAACTCAAAGCATTTCCAGAGGTCACAGACTGTAAATCTTTTGATGCCGTGCCTTTAACATGCACCCTTAACAAAACATAAGCTATCTGCTGGATGATTTTTATCTGAAACACCGTACAGTACATGTAGTGTACACATTTTTTTGTTCAGTCCAATTATTACACAGTTACACACATTATTGCCAGTTCAGTGTGCAACACAAAACACAACAAGAAGTTTAATCAGATGGGAAAACTGTGAAAAACGGGTTACAACACCAAAATTTAAACCACATGTAAGCCCTGAATCACCTCCAAGCTTTCTCTCCAGCATCTCAACCACTTTGTCTGCCTTGATTTTTTACCCACTTTGAAAAAAGAGCAATACTTTGGTTGAGGGAATAGCAAACTGGATAAATGATCGTACAATTACAAGTCCTTAAACTCTGTCAACTAAAGAAAGCTAATGTGCAATTTGACGTCTCAGAGGGAGCTTCAAAGACAGACACCTTCTCTGCAGACTTGGCGGCCCCATGCCTGACACCCCTCAGTCACGGCACACCCACCTCTCTTCCTGCACCCCAGGAAGGAAATTATAGCCACAGACTCGGGATCCATCACCAGGCAGGTTGGAGGAAGGAGCTCTATGATTAAAGTGTGCATGGTCAGCAACACACAAAGCTGGAAGGGTTTGACGAGGCTGCACATGCCAGAAGGCTTACCGTGTTAACTCTAGTTCACGACACAGGTCATGCAGAGATTCTCCACACACAAACACACACACACAGAAACACTTTAGCGAGCTTGGAAAAATCCCTGCATTGGGAGTAGAGCGGTTTAGAAAAGCTTTGCCCTGTGTATCATACATTAAGTAAAATTATATGTATGTGTAAATTGACCCTCTGACATTGCTTGATAAGAGGTTGCACAGACACGTGCCTGTGTGGTGAATGAATGATTTTTTTGTGTATGTGTTGTTTTCTCTCTGAGCACAATTGTTTCTTGTTTATTGTTTTTACAAGGCTAACGAGTGCTGAGATTGGATGCCTTTCCTTTGTAGAGCGATAGTGCACAGCCACCAGTCATTTCTCCACGTCAGATTAACATTGCAAACACTGCTGGTCACATTACCTCACCCACATCAAAGGCTGCCTCCTGAAAGGCTCAGTGGAATATTAGCAGAGATTTACAGCCCTCATCTCTATGCTTCAGAAACATGCTGATCTGAAGTAATCTCCCTCCCCCTCTCGCTTTTTTGTGTTCTATGTGTGAAGTTGGCCAACACTTTAATGACCCATTTACTAAACTTTTACACCTGCAAAGATAAGCTTTTACAACTCAGCCGGCCCCTCAGGCACTAAACCCTACCTGTTACTCAAGGTAACAGCCTTTATTAGCTTTTGAAAAATATGTAACCACAGCAATTAACATTTATCACACTGTTTATCAAAGCGATATCTCACCAGAGAGGAGGAGAGGAAGGATACAAGGTGTCAAGACCAGGAGTCTAACAGCATGATCAACCCTCCAGCAAAACAGAAACCCATCACTGAGAGGGCTTTCATTTCATTTTCTACAAAGAGAAAAACACTGAGAAAACTTTCCTTACTTTCTCTAAAATCTATTTTTAAAAATTGACTACGAAAAAAAAGAACCATCTCTGGTTTGCAAAATGGACGTGAATGCCAGGATTAGCAATAGTTGCTATAGCCCTGTAAATGCAAGCATAAAAATTCTTCCGAATAAATGAGAGCAGTACTGTTACTACATGTAATTATTGTCATTGTGAGTCTTCTTTTGCCGAGTTGACTGCAGCTCAACTTCTAATAATCAGTGCTCATAAACCACCAGTCTCAGACAGGCATTAAGTTAACATGTATGAGCAGCAGCATGAGCAAAGCCTCCTCTGTTTTTGTACTAAAGTTTCCTTGGGAGAGAAGAGAGCTAACAAGCAGTTTGAGCTAGAGGTGAATCCTTAAAACAAGTTATCCACTAGCCAATGATCTCCACCTTGGGAACTTGCATTCCCAAGTCGAAGCTATGGTTTGGAAAGGAATAGAGACGGCCTGTCGCTTGGCCTTGATTTACAGGTGGTCTCGGCCTGCCAAGAGAAACAAATCACAATATTATGGCCCTCCGAATTCAGACTAAAGCCTAGTTCCAAAGAATAAGGGAAAGAGAAAATGACACACCTCATCTCCAAAAGCTTGTGTGGTTAGTTTGGCAATTGGATATCTCATCTTAGCTGAAGGAAATTAGTTCACTCTGGACCCTTAACTTCTTTGACAAAAAGTGCAGAGCAGTCCTGCTGAAGTGACATGAGCTTACCGAGTGCGAGCACGTGTCAATCATTACTGCAAAATAGGATGAATTATACATTTTTAAAAATGGCTGGCAACATGCCTCCTTCTATGCTTAAGTGTCTGAGTGTAACAGTCAGTGTGCTACACTGTGTCTAGAGGGTCTCAGTAATTAGTCAAAGCTCTCTTTGAGGATAGACAGTCCTCCAGTTGTCTGGGTGGCTTCAGACGCCAGTCTCAAGTGCTGCAAAGTGTGGGAGGAACAGAGTTTTAGTCAGGAAGTCTACCTCGAGGGCAGCAAGATAGTGACAGGCACTTCAGCCTTTTACCAAAGCCAAATGAGAAGATACACCTCTACAACTTGTGATGTCAGTGGCTCCAGCTTGAGGATCTCACAGAGTCTAAAACAGCAGAGATGCAGACTAGAACCATTCTTCCTTGATCCCTGGTAATACTCAGCAGTGTTTTGAAATTTTTAAATAATACATTTTCTAAACAAACTGCCAAGTTGTAAGAAAATTTGCAGGTGAGTAAACATTGTTAGGGGTTTGTAATGAGTGCAGTCTTGGCTTAATCCAGTCACAATACACATGAAAGCAAAGCTGTAGATGAAGGGCTCAAAAAATCTGATCTTTATAATCAGATCTCTACAATTTCTCAAAATGACAGTAGTCTGCAACATTCATTCAAAGCCAGTTACTAAACCTTGCCACTGCAATCAGCAGTGCAGCTCCATGTGGTAGGTGGCAGTCATGAAAACCTCTGACGTGTGCATGTTGGCCAGATGGGACTGACCTCAACACCAAGGTGGCCGAATTCTTCCTTTCTGCCTGTGCACACACAGATCTGAACGCTCACACACACACAAGCACACATGCACGCACAGCATGTTTGGAGCAGACATCCTGCCAGCCACAAGCCACTACCTCAAAACATCCCTCACATCTGACCTTTTAACTGTGGACTTAAAATCTCTGTAATTACAGAGAGTGTTTCAACTTAGCAAGTAAACATAGCAGCAGAAATAGACACTTCAACTACTATATACAAGTGTGCTGGTGCCAGAGGCACATTTCTATTCATAGCTGACTGGAATTAGTGGCTTGTGTCACTGCTCACCATAATGAACTTGCAGTGGAGTAGGTTACACAGTTGCAGACAGCTACCAAATTCTACTGCCAATTCTCATACATGTATTCACACTCAGACACATAAGAACACACACAGATGCAAAAAAGAAAATATAATCATATTTATGATAAAAAGCTTTGGTATCCACTCAGTCTCAACCTCTGAATTTAGTCAAATGGTACATGATTACATGTCAGTTTCAGAGAAAAAATGTGTTGTTTCTGGAACATAAAGAAAGGGCCAACAACATTTATGATAGTGAAAAATTCAAACTTATAGCCACAACAGTAAATATCCTTGAAAGGAGGGCGATATAATGATTTGAATGAGACAGAAGCTTACAAAATGGACAGTTGGGAGAGGACAGATTTTAGGACAAAATGCAGGAGACACCCATCTCTATCAAACAGACTTTTGTTTTTTCTCATTCAAATTTCAGGCAGGTTTGTGAGTTTTAATGAACTTTAAAGTTACACTGCAGTCCTCTATAGACTCATAAAACCTCTGTACATGGATCTTTTTAAAACTAAAGTAATAAGTAATTGGTTGAGGGAGTGGTGGGTTTGACAGACAGGGCAAATGGTCCTTTGGGGAGCACAGGGTTGGTCTGCTCTACTGACAATCTACAGGGTGAGGTCCTCTTTGGGTTGTGGCACCTGTGGAGCATAAACACACCGGGGGAGGACAGCTTTCCTTTCAGCACGGCAGATCTTCTGTTTAGCTTTCCTTCCACTAAAAACATCCCCTAACAGACAATCCAGACCTCCTCCAGCCCTGGCGCCACAGGAAGAGCTGAAGAGCCCTGGAACCTCTGTCGGTGAGAGGCACAATGCTCTCCCACCTCTGTTTACCTAAATCCACTTCCTCCATTCCTTCCACCTCAGGTGGCCTTAGAGCCCTGGTCACCAAAGCGCACAAACATAAGGAGGATAAATACACCAGCAGGGTTTGTGGAAGCTATGGAGTCCATCACTGGCGTTTCCCTAGATCCAGTTTGTAAGACAAACAAGTGGAAGGGAATCACGCTGGGACTCTGTTAGCGGTGATAAATGGATTCACATATTAGAGTAAACACATGGGTAATGTGTGTATGTATATTTGTGTTTCATAGCACACCAGTGTGCATGCATGTTCATGTGCATGCGCACACTCTCATGAGAGCCTGATAGCAGTTTTATGCAGATGTTGATATTGTCCTATTTGAGAGCCACTTTGAGTGCTCAGTCAAATTATTCAGCACTTACTGCATGGGCCAGAGCGCAACCCGCAGGGGAACCGATAAACAAACAACAGAGAATTATTCAGGGTTTAAACACTTAAACACCCACTTCAGCAGAGCCTTTTAAGTGGGTGATTAAAATGGGCACTGAGCTCCCACAGAAAGCCCAGAACCACCACAGGGGCCCCAGTCACCTAGAGCTTCTCCCAGACTCACACACACATAGTGCACGTCATAGCACTTATCAATCTGTGAACTTCAACAGACTATCGCTACACATTAATGTTTTGGAGATTTTTTTATTTCAGTACATATTTCAGTATTACTACATCAATAATATCTTAAAGGTAGAAATAGTGTAAAGTACAGACTAATTAAATGGCGCTTTCAAGAAATCTACTATACGAAAAGTCAAACTCATCAGGTATGACCACTGCTTATATTCCTCTGACTCCTCAAAAAATTGCAAACCTGGTTACATCAAGTCTTTGATCTGCCGTGTTGACTGCATGAAACTTGCAAATATCTATGAACTAAAATATTTTACATTTAATTGCTCTCATTTCTAATTCAATTTTTCTTGGCAAAAGTGGAGAGGAAAATGTTTATGATGCTTTTAAAGTTTATTAGTGCATCTAAGGCATATACACACACATCAAAGGCTGTCAAAAGACATGTGAGCATTACAGCAACGATAATTATGCCAGTTAAATAAATTCTATATTTAGACAGATTCTGTGCTCAGAGTTTCATGTTATTTATACTATTTCTGCTTATCAATTGCAAGCGTTTTCAGTCCAGTCCAGGTTTAAAACAAAGAAATACTACAGCACGGAACATCCTTAAAATCTATCTATTCTTTAGAAATCTGAAATAAATGCCACCCTCAAGTGCTGAACAAAACCCTCCAGCCAGAGAGACACTTTGATCAACAGCTATCCATTGCTCCAAACGGAGCATATATTTGGGGAAACAAAGCACAATCTCAGCTGCTAATCCCCTGAGATTCAGAGCACATTCCCGTAGAAGCCTTTGATCTCTGGAGTGCATCCGGACAGCTGACTCCAGACATACTGCACACTTACATGCACACGCATGAACAGATCTGCACATAAATGAGCTCTTGGACTATTAGCATGCCAAATACACAGTTTTATTTTTGATGACAGCTACAGTGGCATTGCTTTGACAAACCTTAAACATGTCATGGTACCTGTAAAGAATTAAAACACTTCTACAACTCGACTACGACAAATTAAAATCTGCATTTCTTTAAAAACTGGTATGTGATAAGGTATGTGCATAACAGCAAGTGAGAAATACATAAAGAGAGAAGGACGAGATGCTTTAACTTAAGCAAAAAAAAAAAAGTTGGATAAACCTGATCAAATGACTGCATGCCACTAGAGCTTTGTCTTACTCTAAGCCACTATCATTCTTTCGCAGAAATCCTTTCCAAGAGCACCATTTACAACAACTGAGAGTTATCCGCTCTGCTTTGTCACACAGGAGAAACTCCTCCAGCTTTTAGCAATCTATGTGACATATGATGCCTGATGTGACATTAAAGCCACCTCCGCATCCTCGAACCTCCCAGTCCCCCAGCTACGCTGATGTCAGCCCAAGACTTCCACTGCATCTTCTCATGGGAAAATAAAAAAAAAATCACAGAGACCCTCTATGGCCAGGTGCTACCCCTCCTCCCAAAGGCTAGGGCTTTTCTTCTCTTTAGAGTGTGGCTCCAAACTTTTCTCCCAGCCTCTTCAAAGAGCAACAACAGGCCCTTGGTCCCTTGGGAGCACAGAGGGGGTAGAGCCCGGTGGGAGAGGGGCATACGTCACACAGCACGCACAAGAGGCCAGCCGGTGGGAAAGGAAAATGCACAGGGAGAAGACAGAAAGAAGGAGAGAAAGAAGATGAGGAGTCTGTATTTGAAAGGTGCTTTCAGCCTCTAGACAAGGGCCCTCGCTTTGTGAAAACGACAACGAAAGAAAAAGCACAACAGCAGAAGCGAAAAACGAAGGGGGCGCAAAACCTGCCATGTCTTTTATCAGACTCGGAGGCTCAGGGAATGCGTTTAAAAGCTTTAGGCCTATTTCCAAAAAAACCTTTCTACTTTCAAAAAAAAAATCAAAGACCTAGCAACCAACTGTGAGACAAGGGGGTTGGGGGCAGAAGCTCCACTGTGATTCACTTTTGAGTTGCATTCTGTCGTCAGATGTACCTTTGCTTTTTGTCTGCATTCCATACAAACTGACGGAAGTTCAGTTGAAGAAAAAAGAATCCAAGCTTTGGATTTGTAAAAGCAGCAGCTTGGGAAGACTGGACGTGCAGGGGGTCTTTTTTGACTACACAGAGGGTAGGGCTTCACAGAGGAGGAGGAGCCATCAGTGTCACTACAAACACCTCCCTGCTTGGCCCACATCAAATGCAGTCTCATTTCATCACCCACAACCAACACAGGGCCACAGGGTAAACGCAACAAACAGATGGAGGTTAGGAGGAAGGGAAGCAGGAGGCGAGGGGGAGGGGGATTTTAGGAATAGAAAGGGATAACTTGTGAGGAAAGCAATTAATATAGATCAGCATAGTCAGTCTTGACATGCAATAATCAGAGCCAAAGGAAGCAACCAAATAAACCAGCCTCCAGAAACTCGAACTTCCAAGTTTTAAGTTGTGAAAATCTTCAGCCCTATCAATGTCTTTGTCAGCAACTGAATTCTACAGCCTGCACATAACATATCAAATTTATGGGCGGGTGTAGACAACAGGCAGTACACTGGGGAGAAAGTGTGCCGAGGCTCACATGACCTGGATCTCATACGTTGAGAACTACGGATCCACCTGCCCTCACCACTCACTCACTGTCCACCGAGCTCGACCAGCGCCGCACCTGACTGCCAAACTCATGAATGGGTGCCGAGCCTGCATGGAAACATCATTAAGTGTTCAAGTGGATCTTTATGCTTCAGGCTATCTGTGAATGCTCAACACCAATTTTCATTTAAACCCATTAATGAGGACAAACCGCTAATGTGAGCCGCGCCTAACAACGACTTCTTTAAAATCTTCATTGTCCCTACGGAGAATATGGATTGGAAAATATCGGATCAAAAGAATTCCAAGCGTGGACTCCCTACTGTTGACACCCGACCCACATTCTCCTGGACCCTGGTTCAGCTGGGAGGGGGGCTTAAAGAACAGCAGCTATAAATAACTATCTCACCAGGTATTCCATACAATATAGACAACTTTCAAAGCTAAGAGAGTAGACTTGCATTCTCTCATCTAAGAGGTTAGCTTCTGTTTTCATCTGAAAGCTCCATGGGGTCGAGCTTTTGAACTCCTTTTCACACAACGTTAAGACTTCTAATACAGTTAAAGCAGAGTATAAGCAGAACATTTTCTGTACCAAAGACTAATAGATTCTACTTGAGGATTAATTCATAACTCTAGATTTGAGACCATTTTGATCATTTATCATGTGACTTTCACACATGGAATAATTCAGTAAATGCTCTAGAAAAGTTGGGACCTCGTACCCTTTGTAATACTCCTCTTAACAGCTCTACAGTGATAACATGAAAACATTAACACATAAAACATCAGCTTATTTAACAAAGTGCTTACACAACACTAGGAAAATGTAGAAAGCACCACTATAAAGTGATATTTTTAAGGCTTCAGGAAAACTACTGAAAGCTACATCTCATCTTAACACAGCTTGTAAACTCCTCTGCCTCTGATTGATGGGGAACATCAACATAAAACCTTGACTTTACAAATGTGTAGAAAATTGTTCTATGCCTCAACACTGAGTAGCAGGAAACATACAAATGCTTAAAGCTTTAAATGCTTTAAACTTTAAAATTAATCATTACACTCCATATTTAGAATCCATTTTATAATCACAAAATAAAATTGAAAAGCACGCAAATAAATATCGATGTGGAATCACCTTCTTCTTTTCTTCATTTTCCCCCTGAGCTTTAAAAGCCATTAGGTACCCAGACTTGAATTATTTATACAAGCTGAACTCCGCTAACTCTAAATTGTTCAAAAACATCCAACCCTTTTGGCGGGGGCCCCTTCCATCCTGGGCCAGAACTTCACACATCAGTGTTGTTGGGAAAAGGAGCACACAAATATGTGGAGGAACAAAGTAATGAATGTTTGTTTTTGTGGTAGTAATTTATGGTAATTGCATGTTAATAATGTGGTTTTAAATGCTTAAATTGCCCAAAGCGTATGAACACCACTCGACACATGAGCAACGGTGTGAGCGGTGTGGATATTCTGCTGCAGCAGCGTCTACGTGCTCAAGAAAAGAAATATGGATTCAGGTGTTTCTCATAGAGCCACTCCCAAAAAACATCCCACAGACGCAGCGTGCAAGAGTACAATCCTGCCAGTATATTAAAGTTTACTACACCTTGGGACACATCAGGATTAGCACCTTTGACACCATGTAGGTGCCAAACTCATGACACTTTTACCACAGTTCTACTCTGTTATTAATAATCCACCACAGAATGCAAAGCTATCAAAATCCCCTCGGCGAAGAAGACAAAACTATGGTGGACTTTAGACCAGACATAAGCGACACTTTGACTGCTCAGAACTTCCTCAGTTTTTATGTTAACGTGCTGCTCACCAGCTTGCTGATAACTCGTCACACCAAAGGCTCATTTCTCCAAGAATCCTACCCAGTGTGTGTATTTGTGTTTTGCCTGCATGATAATCAGTTTGCATGGAATAACATGACCTTTACATAAGAACGCCTGCATGCAAATGGAGCTCGAGTTTCATCATAATAAGCAAAATAACAGCAAAGAGGAAAACGCAATACTGACTGTTTACTTCACCAACCAGCTACATGTCACCAATGAGTGATTAAATGAACTGTCAGATATTTTGAAAGGAAAATCACGCACCACGTCATCACAAGAGAATATTACAGCAGATCCTCTAGTGTGTTCAAAATGCAGTGGATCCTTCATTCTGGGTTGTGTTCAATAGATGCATTTCTGCTCATAATGTCTGGATCGTGGGTGGAGGAACTGGTTTCCCCTTTTTTTTGCCTTGATGGGCTCCAATTCCTCAAACATGCTGCCTTTGAGGAAGGCATCGCTAACCAAAGAGGCTTAAGGCTCCTCTGAAGCAATTCCAAAGGATTTCCCCACTTGACAACAACAGCACAGTGTTTACGGCACTGCCAAAATACAAAACAAGCATGACCTCCAACATTTCTCCCCAGCCTTTACAATCCACACTTGTCACCAGACTGTCACACTGCAATGCTTTCAACTCAGGCTTGATCTATTGTTACCTAAAAAAGAAAGAGCCTCAGATCAGTGCAAAGGCTGATAGCAACATTTGTTCCCTGCAGAGAGCTCTAGCAAAGCGGCGTTAAAAAGCATTGTTACATTGAGACAGAGAGTAGTACACAAAACTGAGACACTTCAAGAATGTGTCAGTCACTATGAACGTGAATACATTATTTAAACACCTTTGCTAAAAGTTTGTCCACTAACGAGGCTTCGAGAAAGTTTGTGAGGACTCTGAGTGTCGGACATGAGCCTGAAGTAGCCTCATGCTAAAGCGGCGTTAAGGTGAAGCGCAGTTTAAAACCCCGCGTGTAAAATGCGCTCGGACACGCTGAAGACACGCAGAAAACGGTTAAACAAGAATTTCGCAGGCATTTCCACACGGCTGCCTCGCTATAAATACCCGCTGGACGGAGCGGTACTCACCCGTGTGGTCAGACCGCAGTTATTCTTGTGGTGACAGTCCTGTTGCTCCAGACGGGAGCTCGTGCAGTAGTATTTCTGCTTCACGAGCCAGTCGTCGATGCCCTTCCTGGCCAGGCAGGCGTTCACCACGAAGCTGTCTCCTGAAACACACCAGCCCCGTTAGCCTCCAAACTACAGCTCAGCGGGCTGCGCTCATGTTTTCCATCTTCAAAGACTCAGTAACGAAGCTGCAAACTGCTCACTAACTATGTCCAGGAACACACAGGATAGAGGAGCAGAGAGGAATAAAGTGCGCTTACCTTCGGGACTCTCCCTCGGTTTACAAATAGCGGCTTGAGAGACGGAAAGAAAGACAATGAATGTGTTACTCGAAAGTATCGCAGCAACTACGAGCTGTGATTTTCTTTTCTCGCAGGAATAAGAAGCCTTACCATGTTTCGAGTGCAGTTTACCCATTTCTATGCATCGAGTTGGAGTTTAAAACCATCAGACGAATATAATCCAAAGATTTTTTCTGTTTGTTTGTTTTTTTTTTTTAAAAAGAGACAGGCTGCGATATCCAGACAGAAGAGCGTCCGTGGAGACGGAGAGCAGACTGCGCTCAGTGCAGGACCGTACGACTGGGAGCCAAAGCAGCCTTTGATCCAGAGCGAAGCGATGTCAACACACTCAGACGACAGAGTGTGCGTTTCCTCCTGTCGCCTTCAAAATAAACCACACAGAACAGAGACGAGCAAGACGACAAATAACTACACTGCTAAAGAAAAAATTAAGGGAACTTTCAGGGAACTCCCAATAAATTTCACAGTGTATATCAATGATTGGTCAGTGGAAAACACAATTATTAACACACTGAAGGGGCGATTCACCATCACTTACTCTCCCTAACTAGACAGGTCAATATCCCAGAAGTCAAGTTGAATTGATGTTATATTGTGATGAATAAGTGTTCCCTTAATTTTTTGAGCAGTATATTTTTATAGCATTTGCACTATGACATATTAGCACACATTGTAAGGAAGAATATGCCTACAGATAATTAACTTGAAAAATTGAAATCAGCTTAAATTTAGATTACAATTACACTACCGAATGAAACCATTCATTGGTCAGCTGGTCAGAAACAACCCTCCTGCTGCTCATTTTTCATTATTCCATTAAATATCTTTTATTGTGAAAATTGAACGTCATATCATCCGGGCACAAGTGACTTTTCCTGTCTGCCTTGACGCAGCTCCTTCAGCTTTCCCCGCTCGTCACTGTAAATCAATTTAAGTTCATTCAGCATTGAAATGTAAGTTCCCCCTGCTGCCCTGAAACACGTGAGTTAAGTCGCCTTGGGTGATTCATTGGCTAAAAGTCATTTCATAAGTTGTGAAAGTGTAAAACTAGTTGAGTTAAAATCGCTGAACTAGACAAAGCAATTTTAACAAACTTAAGAAATTAAGTTGAATCAACTAGTGACATAAATAATGGTTAAAGACAGATTTGCTCTGCTTTTAGGTTTTCTAAGTTTAAATTTTTTTCTTGTTTTAGCAGCCATTTTCAATACAATAATGCATACTGTGAGGCTGCTTCTGATTAAAATGAGATAAACTATACATCTGGAGGTGCAAGTACTGCATTCAGCACTAACATCTGCCATGATTAGAATTGTTTCAATTATTTTGAAATTAAACAACCATGATTTTATTCAGGACATGTAATGAAGATGCACAACATGTTTCCACTTATTTGCAAGTTGGGTTTCCTCGAAACCTAATTTAATGAGTTGCGTGAACTCTAAACTGTTTATTCATTTAACTCATTATGTTAAACCAAATTACCTTAAGCTATAAGAACTCAAGCTTTTAAGTTCTAAAGTGATATGAAAATAAATAATTTACATTTTAAGTCCAGTTGACACTAAATTAACAAAACTCACATATTTACATCAAGTAAATTTGAAAAAATAAGTTAATTTGACTAAGTGACTTTATGATGTTTTACAGTTTTGTCTGTCTGAGAAGCTCAAACCATAATGTCAGCATCTAAAGGTCAAGATTTTAACATCACCGGAGAGTGGAAGCAAGTGCATCTAAAATGAGTTTCTCCCCATTATTGTCTGTGGTTCTCATACATTCCCATGGGTTTGTGTCGGGCTTAAGCAGGTTTGGGACCATCAAGCTTTGCTTAAATTAGTTCATATCACAGTCTGAGAGGAAGTAAAATGAGCAAAACACAAAAGAAAGTTACTAGAAAGTTGTGAAAAAGGTTCTCTCAGGTCAGCAGGTCTGATGACTCCCTCTGTGGCTATTTAAATGACCTTCATCTGACATCACCATCCATTAGATACAAGATCTGTTTCATGAGTGAACTCACACCAGCATGAAATAAAAATGACTGTTTGGATTCCCTCTTGATCTGTAACTACTTGTTCGCTTTAGTAATAAACCGTATCAGCAATTATCCTCTCACATGGGCTCCCTGGGGACAGAATCATATCATATGGAACTCTGTGGTCAATGCGCATCTGTCTGTTCGGGGTTTCTGTCATGAGAATAAGGGATTTATTGGACTGAGGCAGCAGATGAAGGCAGGCTAAGATTCTTTTGATGTCTTCAGATTTATAAGACAGAAGCCACTTCATGCCAGGCTGCCAGTATCTCAGTGTGACAGTAATATAACACACACAGTGAGCATCATCTTCTGAGAAAGCGCTGGTAAAGGTTCAAAAATTCTCTTAAAAGACGCTACGTCAACGCTTTAATCATTATCAATGTAAGGCTAGACTTGAACTGAAATCACCTTTCAGAATTCTGCATTAAGTCTTGCCATATTAAATCTGGAACTGGCAAATGATCCCTGATTAGCAGCGTTGTTCTTTTTACCTAAAATACAGAAGAAGAAGAAAACAACCAATCCATCATGTGATTTTAAAAATTGAGTGTGTTTTTGTTCCAAAATAAAAACATATGACGGTTCTTCCTCAGATCAGTTAGCTCTCTGGAGGACACAAGCTGACAATACATAATGTATTTCTTTGATTATTTAGGCCCAAAGAACCTAAAATATACAGAAATACACAAAAACATCACACATAAAATTCTGCAATACTGAAAGACTGATTAGGATTTGAATATAATAAGGTCTTTGTTTGTTCTTTGGAAGCTATTGTGTGTTTTAAAATCTGAAATCATCTGATCAGCTCCCTATGAACAGCTAATGAAAAGAGGAACCATGAATGAATGATTCACCATGCAGTGACCTTAAATACATACACATAACACAATCAGATCAAAAAGGTTTTCTAAGATCTGTCACCTGGTGCAGGTTAGTGCCACTGCATAAAAGGCCCAGTTTCATGTGTTTTCAATCAAACTGCAAAAAAGTGCCATGTTTTTCCAAATACTGATGTCTAATTTTAGTCTTGCTTGTCATTTCTGTGTCATAGTGTATTTTCCCTTTTAAGTCTATAAACAGGAGAAGCTTTGTTCAATTTTAGGAAATAATAGTAAAACTAGATGTACTTAAAAGCAAAGACAAGCTGAAGCACTGCTAATGGCCCCTAAATTATTACTGGTTCCTACTGTTAGGAAGTCAAATTACAGGTCGCGTTGTCTATACCCATGTGCCTGCAGCATACCAGCATGTCAAGCACACACACACACACACACTGACGGAATGGAGTATGTAGTGCAATAATTTGA
The DNA here is from genome assembly GCA_024666655.1 of Dascyllus trimaculatus. Lineage (NCBI taxonomy): Eukaryota > Metazoa > Chordata > Actinopteri > Pomacentridae > Dascyllus > Dascyllus trimaculatus. Next base: position 10,596,010 of record CM045445.1, on the reverse strand, counting down.
ATGAAAAAGCAGAAAAGGCAAGCTGTTTTTATTTTGTGTTATTTCTCTATCCTTCAGTCCTGTAATTTTCACCCCATTATCTATAAGTCTTCCTCTATGGCTCCAGTAGAAACAAAGGCACCAGTATTCTCACATTGAAACTCCCTGAACCCTTCAAAAGGCTAAAGGCAGAATTCTTTTAAGTGTTGCACAACCTTTGTCTAGTCCTGGCTTTGGTACAGACCAGTTCCTATGCTGTAGATATCTATGGTATAACCACTGAAACAACTCAAGTGGGGAGTACAGTATGGCCTCTGCATTGGATTTTACTAACACCCTGATATTTGCGTTGTTATTTATTATGTAGTTTATGTATTGTGCTTCATAAAGTTAAGCTATGCACATACTTACAAAACTGATGCTACATCAAAGTAGCTTCTATTTTGCCTTCCCTCATTTGGAGCCAAGCAGTCACCATGAGAGACGGGCAGTAATGAACATGAGGTTTGAGAAGAGATGCCTTTGTTAGATGTTACTAAAGAACTTCAGCTTCCTTACCGTTGTCTATCAAACAGAAAATGCCACTTACATTGGAAACTTGTAGGAGAAAGCATAGGCAGTCAGCCTGACCATTCCTTCAGCCTCCACATGGTGCATGACATGTAGTTACATTTCGAAGGCACATGTCAGCTACAGAGCCTACCGGTACATACAAAGTAGGTGTGAGCATCCATAGAGGGCACAGCAGTGTGGGAGATTAATAAACAAACTACTTGCAGAAGAGCTTCTATAAATTCTGTAGATAAGCAGCTAAAAGCTGCAGGAGATAAATATGTTTGAGTTGGGATGATTTCTGGCAAAGTTAAGATGAAAAACGTAATCTGGCCCCAATTTTGAAGAGAGGACTTTCACATCTTTAGGGATGAGGCTATACACTGGACACATGTCCCCGATGCAGTCCTCCGGTTGCATTTCTACTACACGGTGGTTTCCGCATCCGGACTCTATCATCACATGTTGTACCAAGAGGAATCAGGCTCCCCTTTGAACTAGTCTGCCACAGACACACAGATGAGCTTGTTATTATAGCAACTCGCCTGAATTTGCTGGGAAAGAAGGCCTGTCCCTCTGACACACTTCCTGTCCTTTGAAGAGGCCAACGGAGAGATGGCTTTGCGGCCCTATTTCCAAGCTCTGCCTTTGATGCCTGTGAGAGAGGAGGTGGTGGGGGTTTAAAGCCATCTCATGGACATGAACCCCCAAACCTCCAATCAATCCCCATTATCATGGGATGCAGTTATTTTTGCCTGACACATCATCAAATCAAAGAATAAATGAAGTAAATACTTGGCTTTTATTGGGGCATTTGTCAAATCCAGAGAAAATCTGCCTCTTGATTTCTGTTGTGTCTCTACAGTGAAAAAGCTTCATAGAACAAAGCTAAGTTCTTTAGACACCTGCCTGATTGATGTAGGTATTTATTGGCCTGGGGGAGCGCCTACCTCGGTGGCCAGTTCTGGCTCATTCCACCATAAAACTGGGCATTCTCCCTGGAAACAGGCATAATGGGGGGCATTCAGATGGCCAGATTCAGGGGGATCTAATGGTTTGTCTGTGTTTATGTCCTTGTAACAATGTTAGGGGCCTGATGCCTGCAGAGCCCACCGGAGGGAATACTGTCTGGTGGTGAAGAGGGGGATGTGAAGAATATAGAGGGAGAGAAGAGCAGCTGCTGGCCGCTTAAAGCTCAAACATGTGACTGTTGCCTTTATCTTGAGGAACAAAAGGGGCGTGGATGTTGTAAAGGGCAGAAGACAATCGTGACTGAAGTACAGTGTTGATTCCTGCAGCGGTGGTGACTCAGCCCATTGTGGCGGCCCAGCATGTGATGTGTCAGGCGAAGGGTCTGCAGGGAGGATAAGACACCCTGGCATGCGTTTGCCTTTCTGCATGCTGGAATTGATGGAAACAACCAGGATTCAGAATATTCCTGGACACACTGGTTTAATTTGAGCTTTTATACAAAGTGGAAGAAAATTCAGCATCAAATCGGATGTAACCATATACTGCTGATAACACCTTTGATGTATTTATACAGAGTAAGTGGCAGGTGGCAGCTCCTTCTTTTTAGAGCATTTGATGCACACCAAGAGCACAAACCCTGTCATTTTATATGGTGGGCCAAGCGAGGAATGCAGTACAACCAAAACAGGCACCAAGGATGTAGTTAAAAACTTTGCATTTTAAATTAATAAAAAATATTGAGCAGTTTTGTAATAAATATGGTAAGTTTTTAAATTATGGCCTGTGTGTAAATTTGAATAAACTTCAAAAAAATCATATTTGCACTTAAAAGACTTACAGTAACCCCTTTAAGCTTCTTTTGGTCCAAATTTGTTTTGTTGTAGCAGCAAAAAAAATCATTAAACTGCACAAAATTAGTGAAGGCAGTAAAACAATAATATATGCAAACATATGAGTTTTTAAAAACTCTTCCAGATGGGACTTTGTTAGACTTACCTTACTAAGATTGCTGATCCAGTGTTTTGCATTATTGGTTTGTAGTGTAAAATAGGGTAATCTTTAAGGTCCCACTTAAAAATTCCTTTTTATCTTAACAGCTGCATATAAAACACCTCTAACAGGGCCTGAAGCCCACTGACAAGTATTTTTTGCAAAATGTGTCTAGAATAAAGCGAGCAGGAAGAGAGCAAATGCAATGCAAATAAACAGACGCGTGCAGACTTTTAGGCGCGCTGCTAAACGCCTGGTAATTTTTCCAACGTCAAAACTCTCCAAATTTAGGCCTATATAATCAATACTTTCTGCTTCTGTACTTCTCTTTACTATCTGCACTCGGCACTGGCTGCTTTTTTGAAGCGGTGGGGGTGTAGCCCCATCCAGAACGAGGACACAATTAGTGTATTCAGCCGAAAACAGTGGGGTTCCCCCTTTGATGTGGGGATCAAATGAAGGAGCTGTGTGTTTTTGTCCAAAATGACAGGCTTGCCAGGTTTACTAATGGGTAGCTAATAGAAAGAGAGGTTTATGATGCTCATTAATTACACAGTCTGTCATGTGTTGGAAGGATAGAACAGAAGAGATAGAGAGAAAGAGAAAGAGAGTGGGGTGCAACAGAGGGAGCAAAAGGAAGAGAGTTGGGGGAGGTGGCGTAAAGAAGGCTGGGTGAACTCTGAAAGGGGGAAATTGGAAATGAGTGGAGTGAAAGAGCAAGGGCAAGGAGAAGATCTCCTAAGAGATCCGCACAAAACCTGCGTTGATGGAAAGCGAGGAAGAGAAGAAGAAGAAGGAGGAAAAAAGAAAGGAACAGGAGGAGATAAAATAATCCTTTCCCAAAGATAAGAGCAGCCACCAAGACAGGAGCTTCAAAGAGCAGGAGACACTCTCATGGGAGCGTGCCATAAACCTTTTCCTCATCTTCAGAGGAAAATTCAGTCCCTGATCCAAACACGCCCAAGCTCTCAGCACCCACCACTCTGCAGGCGTCCAAGGCCCGGCGACTCCTGGGGTGGTGTGCACACTTCCAAGCAACTCTGCCTTTGAACTGCTTGGACTCATGTCGAGTGGCGATGGTGATCTGCACATAAGGTGCAAATGTGAATAGTTAATGAAGAGAGAAGAAAAAAAATCAGAGCCTGTCACTCCCACCACAGGGAAGACGAGTGATCTCTGCTATCAGCTTCAACCAGCACAACTCCTATGAACCCTCAGTAGACGCAGTTTGTCATTTCAAGCTGAGCCAGTAACAATGCCCTTGCCAACAGTAGCCTATCCTTTGTGACAGAATAGAGGTGTGACTTGTGGGATGTTGCTAGTGGATGTCACGGTGAGTTTAGGGTAAATGAGGCTGTCATTAACACTGAGCCCGTCCAGTGACCTGTGAGAGACCAGGCTGCTCTCGTCCCCATAGGGCCGGGCACCAGTGGGGCCACTCAGCCAGACAAGGTTTATTTAGCTAAGCTCCAAGTCTCCCACACATAGAGGCCCGCAGTGCCATGGAATTCATTATCTTGGGCCGTTAACGGGCCGCTGGTGTTTTGAATAGTTTCAGCAGGCTTTGAAATTGCACTCTTTGCTTGGGTGCAATCGCAAAGGCCACGATCAAATTGCGCCGAGTGTTATATCATCTTCTGGGCATTCAGCTCGAGAAGGGAGACCAAGGTCCACACAGGAAAACAATGGCAGGCTAATACCCAAATATTTAGCAGCGCTTTCCCCTGTGAAGAGGCGATGGTTTGGCGCAGTGAGGCTCTTGTTGCAGACATGTGACCTTTCACCCAAAGATCCCCTGTCCTATTGCTGCATTGCAAAGTTGTGAATGCTGCAAAAAAAAAAAAAAAATTAGCTGAAACGCTGAAATGCAAATGTAAAAATCATGCTGCGGGACAATTTCTCAGTCTTGGAAAAACATAATACGGACCACTGAGGATGTCACGAATCATCATATTTGCTTACGAGTGCTTGTTGGGAAACGCTGGTCATTGTTATAAAAATATGGTAATTCATGAAGCTGCAGAAACCATTCAAGTCCACTGTGTCCTCCACCCCAACAGCCACTGCAGCCCAGCTTTGTCCAAACTCGTAAATGTTGCAGAAATTAGCACAACTGCTGTTTCTTTGCCTTGTTTATGTGTCATTTTACTGTTGAAGAATAGAAGCAGAATCTGATGGCAATATTTGCACAGACTGCATTACGTGAACTGTGGAGTACAGCTGTGACATGCAAGAAAGAGACTTCCGGGCAATGAGCCAAACAACCTGGATGGGAAAGAGACCTCAGAGGTTCATGCAGCTCAAACTGTCAAAGATCTGTTTGTCAGTGATTTGTGAAACTTACTCAGTTCCACTGTAACTTAGAAGAATCAAATTGTGTGGTTTTCATACGTGCATGAACATAACAGATCCCTGAACGCAGCACTTGCTGAGAAACGACCGGGTGCACTGAGAGGTTCATGCATCTACTGATCCACAGGAAAATACAGCATTACATGGGGCGCTTTCTCAAAAGAGCTGTTACAAAGAGCATTTCATGACACAGTGTTTTGTCAGTATCCTTTTTATGTGTTTACTTAAAAAAAATCTTGTAAAACATATCATTTAGGCAGACAAAAGCTGCAGAGTGCTGTCAGCAGAAAGAGGCATGCCTCAAGCAGCATTGTGAAGCAAGTACTTAAAATAATTTTTCCACAACAATAAAACATTTCTGAGCTGGCTTACGGCCAACCCCACGCAATTCTGCCTGTAGATGCTTAACGAGAAAGCAGAAGAAAAGCAATAAAAGCAACACTAATTCTTTACTGGCCGGTTTCTGCCTCCATAAAATGTTTCAACCACTGTACGACACAATGAACAAATAAATAATAAAGCATACTGATTCCTTTTATAGCACTGTTTCTGTCATAAGCCAAACCAGCCTGAGTGCTTGCCTCAAAACCTGAATATGGTCAGACTGTGAGGATAGAACAAAGTTAGATTTCAGGTTTTCAACTCTGATCAGGCTTCTTGGTTTCAAAACAGCTTTCATGGTTTTGATCATTTATGTGACAAGCCTTTCCCCCATTATATCCAATACATAATGATCCATTTAATGGATATGTTATAGCACTGGACAGCTTTCTGAACTTTCATAACTCTATGGATTTGATATTGGGTTGTGCCAAAGAAACTACAGGTAAACTCACAGAGCTGCTTCTCTGATAAAAACTAGTTTACCAACATTTCGAGCATATAATCACATAAGTGGATGTATGAAACAGTTCAGCAGAGCGTTAAAGGTGGAGTGCACGATTCTGAAGAAACATGGTTGATGTTAAGCTGCATATTGACATTTTTAGCATGTGCCACATTACTGTCCCTCTCATTCCCACTGCTCCTTTATCTCCATCCACAGCGTGAACATGCACAAGAACTAATTGTGTGGACTGGTCAGAGCAGCATTGTAGTTTTCTATTTACAGAGACAGGGCCATTTATTTTAGCACACAAACAGAAAGAAATGTTAGTACAACGTGGAGCGAGTCACTCCATTTGATAAAGAGTGTACTGAATTAGAATTGCGTACTCCACCTTTAAGCAAAGTGCTGGCATCAGCATGGCAACTCGCTTATACTGACAGTGTTTCTATAAAGACTTTTACCAGACAAGTTTACTTTCCTTGTCAACTTAGTTTTGTGTTCAGCATGCCAACATCCACATTTCCTACTTTGTATCAGTTTTGCAAGATTGGTAACTCAAAACCAACCTGCAAAAGGTTTTACTGTCCCTCTCCTATTTAAAGTTTTACATCTGCTTGCCTTTATCTGTAGCTACACCCAGAAGGGATGTCAGAGTGTACTATGGAGTACACTTGTGTATCACTGCAGCAAAGGTGGAAGTAAAACCACTGGAGTTCAGCAAAAATACAATTTTTGGGTGCTGTTAGGTTTGACAGGTTGGCTTATATCCACTATGTTGTTAAATTTCGGATGAACCAGGAATTTCCCTCCCAGGAGGAAGCATGGTGAGACTGTAAAAGAACAAGTGTCTCTTCATTACTTTTGCAGTACTATGACTACAGTCATTTTACCATCTAAGTGTTGAACAAATTACAAGATTACCTTTTTGAAACTTTAAGAAGACAATGCAAATTCAGTTTGTTTCTACTGAATGCTTTGGAGCAAACTCAGCTGTACAGAGTTCTCAGAAGGTGGCGCTATAGGCTACATTACACATGGCTGTAATTAAGAAGAAGAAGAAAAAAACTTCAGTCTTTAAGAGAAAAATGGCGAGAAGTATTAAAGTTGTAATTATCCTTTCACGTTGGCTAGTATTGGCCAAGTTTCATGGTCTTCAGACGCGAAGACAACAAAAGAAACAATTAATTAGTCATAGAGGTAAATGTTCACTTTATCAGAACTTATTTCCATCACATCGTGCTCATTACCTCTTTTTCAAAAAAAAAGTCAAAAACAACCTCTGGCAAACATATTTTTTGCAAAATTTTGTGTTTTCATTAATTTGCTAATGCAGTGTTTCAGATTGTGTATAATAATAAGTGATGGAGACAGCTTATGTGACGGTGTTAGTCAGCTCCCGTGTTACACTGTCCTGTAGAGACATGCTTATGTTCCTGCTTGGGCCGTTTACAGTGGCATTCATGGCCTGTGTCCTCCACAGGAGGAAACTGCTGCTTCCTCCAGGAGCTGATAAAGGGCTCTCCAACCAGCCTGACTCTTCATATTCACCCCACAGATGTCTGCCTCCAAAGACCTGCATGCCTACTGCTTACTTTGTAAAAAGCACTGATTTTCCATACACAGTTAGTAAAGCTGGCTGGACTTGACAGTGCAGAAATTGTGCTCTTTCCTACACAGTGATGACCAAGGTCAGCTGTTAGTCTGGGAAAAAAACACCATCAAAGATGTCAAATCCTGCCTGTGCCAGGAAATAACTGTCCACAAACTCCTTTCATCGTGTGTGGAACTTTTACCTCCAGGGTCATGTTGAACAGAAAACTCAAAACCACATTCAAAATATGGGAATTAAAAAAGGAGTAACAGATGATATCCTTAACTTCTTTTGTTAGAAGATTTTAGGCATTCTAAATATTTTAGAATCTCCGCTAAGAAAAAAAAACGGTCACACTGATTGCATCCATACATGTCCCTCATTAAGTGTTGTAAAGGATGTACAATGCTGTTCAGTGCTCTGGTCCTCAGTGTGGCTGTGAGAGGAGAGGGCCCTGGGCTGAGAAGAGGGGGCAGTCACCCAGTGATGCGTTACGTGAGATGCTTTCCAAACAGTGAGTGAGTGAACAGTGAGTGAACTGACCCCTGAAGCCGGGTCACCCAATGATGCCCCAATGTCCAGCAAAGCTCCACCCTCTCCTGGGAGAGGGGGCAGTTGGGTCTTCACAATAAGACAATTCTTCTCCTTAATGAAGTCTTGTTCCCAGAGAGAGAAAGGCTGGCCGGTGGGCATGGCTGGCGGTCCACCGACTGGCTCTGAAGGTGGGGGTGGGGGTGAAGGTAAAGTGAGGAGGGGGTGGAGGGTCCATGGAGGCCGGTCGTGTCATTCTGCTGGAGGTTGTGCCTTTTGTTGTCTCATGGTACAAAGAGAACATTCGAAGCAGAGCAGGAACTGGAGTTGTCACATTAATTACGGACTTAAAGTGAATTTTTAATGATGCATTTCGTTTGGTGTTGACTTTCCCTTCACACAAATGCAGCAAACCTGTTTTGTGTGTTTTGTAATTATTGAGAAAAGAGATAGAAGGAAAAGAAGAGAGAGGACCATCCCCCACCCCCCAGAGCTAAACCTACATCCAGTCTCCCTCCCTGCTCTCTCTGACCATGTATACTGTTTTTTAATGCACAATACGGTTGTTCTCATTTACATATGTTTCTGTTTTGGGTGTGACATGTCATCTTAATGTTCATCAGCTGCTGAGCTGCAAGTAAGAACATTTTTTTCATATTCAAAAATAAATTTCTTGTGAATTTTGGCGAACACCCTCTGAGTGCTTTCTTCTTGTCAGATGGGCTGCACTGGTGGATGGAACGAGGTCAGATGTGTCTGCATTTGCATGTTGGGAGACATCTGGAGAGCGTATAGGTCACAGCACAATCTCTGACTGTGAGATTCTCGATTCACTTGTTCAAACTTTGTATACCAGCTACCTAATACATGTTTATTACGTTAGTGACTCTCAGTGCTGAAGCTTCACTCCTTCATTGGTTTGGCTTTACATGGTTAAAACATTTTGATTAAAAGCCACAAATCCCTGCAGTGATCTGCACATAACTTCTTGGACAGTGATGTACAGAGAGAGTGGGATGTATAAACATTAGAAACAATGATTTGCTTTCACTTCGTGTGCAGAGGAGCAGCCAACTTATCCATTTTTAGACCTGTTTTGAAGCCATGAATATCTCTGCATGCTTTTTCTGGCTATTGTGATATTATTCAGCACAAGTCTTCCATATTGGCTGTAAATGAGTGTAAAGAAGTTTTAAGAAGATGCTTTGAGGCTCTGACCACTTCAAAATAAAACTGACTTGTATAATGCAGGTATGCTAATATCTCTGACACATGTATACATATGTGTGCCTATAAATAAGGAATAGTCTAACATACATTCGCAAAAGACTAGCACTTCATTTTATTTTACTACTGGAACCCTAAAACTGTTTTTTGTTTTGACATTAATATTCTATGTCACCCGATTTAGTAAATCACTAGTTTGAAACTACTTACTAAGAAGTTAAGTAGAGCTTAGTGATTTACAAACAGCTGGTGCATCCGAGTCATGGAAACCGTCTAAGTATCCTTGTTTTTTTTCTCTCCATCTCTACGTGACTGTGACAGCAGCCTCACAGAGGAGCTTCTATGGTGTCTGTGTTGTTTCTGCTCTGTATCTGACTTTGATGCTTGATGGCTGCTAGTTAGACCCTTGACCTTAAAATAGTAGTGCAGCTAAATCCAAGATTAAGATGTTTTCCCAGTGCAAAGTACAAATCTCCCTCCATCTATCACAGTGGAAATGCTTTTGAAAAACTGGAAAAAAAAAATGTCTGGGGATAAATTTGCGAGGATAAAACGATATTGACATGGAACCAAAAACAGCAACAAATATTAAAAAGCCATTTGTGTCATTTCATTTTTGACCTCTCTGGATTTTATGGGCTCTTAAACTTGGCACAGGAGAGCCCCGGAGTTCAAGTAGAAGTCAGTATTCGGTCTTTTTTTTCTCACACAAGTGTGGTGGAAACTGGACAAACAACATCAGAGACTTATTCTTTCTTAGTGAACTGCAGCTCATCCAGAACTTGTTCACTGTGTCAGAACTTATTACGTTTCCTCACTGATAATTCTGCATCTAATACTATCCTCTATAAGGCCTGCAGATGCCTTCATTTGAAACAAGGTGTCACTGAATGATCACACACACACATCCACACCTTGCCAGACTTGGTGGCGAGCCTCGTCACCGGTTTGTTTTCTCGAGGTCTCAGGTTGTTCCTCTCGGTTTCATAACAGTTTGAAGTCTTTTCCGCGGAGGAGTTTGCGAGGCTGTAATTGGGAGCAGATGAGGAGGCCCCTGCGTGCCTCCATGGTGATGTCAGCCCTGGTTGGGGGAAAAGGATGGTGGATGGGGGAGGGAGGGCGAGGAGGTGGGGAGCGGATACATACATGCGGTGAGCCTGAATATCTGAGAGGCGGCTGACTCTCTGCAGGTCTACAGGTGGGCAGGCTGGCAGCAACGCCCGTGCAAGCCAGAGCCAAGGTGCTCACACGTGTAGAAACATTCTGCAAAAAAATCTTTAATTAAATGCAGCTTGAGAGAAAAGTTAATGGAATGGACATTATTCACACAGAACACTGAGGTGAAGATGAAAATTATCGGCTTGTTATCTGTTCATTGTAATTCAAGACATATTAATATGCTGAACAATGTTTTCACCATCCATTATCCAATCAAAGAGAGACTTGTCAAGGCTTTTTCTCATTTTAAGCATTAGTGTGGCTGCTTTTTGTTGCGCTCTGCTTGTTGAGATTCTGTGATCTAAAATGTAAATTCGTTAAGCACTTTGCTCTTATCCGAGCACACACAAACTGTGCCCACCTAGTGGTGCCCTGACCCATTTCGCTGCATGCAGGACATTTGCATGAAAGGAATGAAACTCGATGCCAAAATAAACATCAATTAAAGCTGTCAAACACCACCAAAAACAGCTGCAGCTTTGAACAGCTCGACCAGCAGGCTTCAAAAGCAAGCCGTCTTTAAAGGGCTGCCTCGCATGTACCAAAGGCCAGGCTGGAATTAGCACGACCTAGGCTAAAACAGAAATTACCTCTGCTAATGAACCAAGGCGAAAGATGATTTCACTCCGTCATCAATGAAAGTCAAAGATTTTCCCTGTTTTGTTAAGCATGGGTTTAAAATATGAAGTACATGCAATGAGCAAATCCAAATAAAAATACATGTGCATTCATTATGATCTGATGAAAGCGTGTTTTTTCTGATACATATAAATATTCTAAGTATCTTTAAGGTGTAGAACAGTAAAATAATATTATTATCTTTCTAGCTGACACAGTACACTCCTGCTTCAGTTTGCATTTTGCAGTTGTGCATGTAAAATAAAGCACTGCAGCGCCAATGCAGCTGAAAGTGTTTTAACCAGAGCAGACGGGTCCTCAGGAGGAGGGAGAGCAAACAGGTATTTGTTTCCTCCTTTGCTGAAAGCACAGGAAGAGCTGCAGTGATTTGTCAATACAGGTTTTGTCTGATTTTAATCTATTATGGCTCCTCTACTCTTGTCCATTTGCTCATACAGAGCTCCCATTGAGTAACTGCCATGGCTCATTACTGCTTCAATATCAAACATTTTTTGCCTTGAACAGACTGGATTAGGTTTTGCCCGAGATCTCGCTTCTCTTCCGCACAGTTTACACTGGCAGTGGAGGCGAAGGCTGCTCTTGACCTTTAGGAAAAGTGAAGTGAAAAGAAGAGAAATAAAATCCGTTTAATAATCAAAACAGGGATGAGAGACAGAAAAGCGAATGAGGCCGTGCTAACAGCTCTTTGAGGCTGTACAGACGCTTTGGTGCTTTGAGATAAATATTAATGGCAGCACTCTAAAATTCACAAATGACTTTGCTAACATGCTGATATTTATCAGGTATAAAGCTGACCTTTTTTACTAGCCTGGCTTATTGCGTAAACCACAAACTGTCCAAGTAAAAATGGATGAGCCATAGATTTTCTAAAGCTCTGTGCTTTGACTCCAGCCATGGCCATAGCCATTCTTGACAGTACCTGATTCCTCCCAACTCCTGCTTAATCAAAAATGAACAAAAAGGTGAAGCATAAGTGGAGCTGAGGCCGGCCATGGAGGCATGTCTAGGCCACATTCTGTCTTGTGATGGTACTGACTTGTCCCTCAAAGCAGCAATGCCTTTATTTATGCATATCTTCAAGACTTGATACAATTTAAATGGGGTTGTTATATAAAAAAAATCACCCTCTGTGCAGCTGTCACAAATGGAGAAAGTAGCTATAAAGACCCAAACCGTTTTTTCTATCAGGCTGTAAACATGTTCATTTCTGCTGTTTTGGAGATTGACTCATTTTTAGAGGCAGTCTCAAGTGGTTATTGGAGGAACTGCAATTTCTGACACTTCCACACTGGCTTCATGTTTCAGCTCCAGAGGTTCCTACTTAATGTTAACGTTCGTTGTCATTAGTCATTAACTATTAAGATTTTTCACCTAATAATGACACTAGATTAAAAATCAATGGATTACCAATGGTACAAGAATTCATCCAGTGGGACACATGAATGTCTGTAAAAATAAATACATAAATAAATAAATAAACATCCAAGGATGCAATGCAATCACCAAAGTCTTTAAGATTCATCCTCTGGGCACCGTGAATGTTTAAAAAATATATAATGGCAAAATAATCCAGGCATTTAGTCGGGACAAAAGTGAAAAGCCATGCAGTTAGAATGATCGAAAATAGAAATAAAGCAAAAATAAAACATAAAAATACCTTTTCACATTCCCTGAGTGTATTGATTGCGCCAATCTGTCTTTTCCTTTTAAATAATGTCCCAGCGCTGTGTCTAATTTTGTTTATCAGTATCTCTTCCAAATGAAAGCAGACTGTGTTCCTTCTCCAGTAATTTCTCATTGATGTATACAGTATAAAGTTTACACCACCACATACTGGAGGTGGGATTGAACACATTCATATTCCTAAAGACCAAAATAGACATAGGACTCTTTGTTGTATTCCATATGAAAAGCGAAGCAAAGGACACCCCGAGGCATTTCTCCAAACACTGAAAGGTAAACACATTTTCGCCTTGCTACAATCACAGTAAAGCACCAGCCGAATTACCAAATTAACACAGAGTCAGTGGAACGTCGGAAGAGAAGAAATAAAAGCTTCGCTCCGCTTTGATCTGACGTCTTCGGGAGGAATCTTCTTGGCAAAATGTTAATCTACCCTCTACATTGCAGATTACCCCCGCCCCCCTTCAAAATGTGACTGTTCTCAGATGGTCAAGGTAATTTTGACCCACTTAGGCTCCTTTGATCCGAAACCCCTTTTAACAGATCCTCCGCGCAAGAGTTCAAACTGATTTTGTCACTGCCGACCACAGGCCCTTTGCTGAGATTCCGAGTCGAAGCTAAAGCTCTTCGAAGCTGCCAGAGTTGCTGACAGCCAGCAGAGTTGAAAGTACTTTCTAATGCTGACGTTCAGTGCGAGTGACTTGCTGCTAATGGGTTGCACTCCCTTTTTTTCGTGGGTGTGTGGGGGGTGGGGGAGGGTCTGTCTGATACTTAAGGACACCAACAGTTCTTTATTTCTTTTCAGGAAAATTATGAAGTTTGCAAATTACCTTGTTTGCTCTCGTGTCCTGTTTTTTTTTTTTTTTTTTTGCTGAGACAGAATGACAGCCTGCTTTATGTGACTCCCCTTTTAAAGTCTCTCTTACTGTGATTCCAGCTGCTCTGTTCTGAGGCGGAGAATCGACTTGGATTCGCAACGGTACTCCGGTAGCTGTGAGGTGACAGCGGCAAAGCACTGTCACAGCGGCGTCACAAAGAAACAGAGATGTGATTAAAGAATCAGATAACGAGACAGAAACACAAGAGAGTGTTGAGAGACATGTTCACGGACTCTTCAGAAGTGATCTCAAAGCCTCTTTACTTGGAGACCTGTTCCCTGTCAGCACTACTCTCTTCTCTAACTTCTTTCAGGAATGTGTGAGCAGCACTCTGTCTGAGTTTACTTAACTCAGAAACCAGAAGAGCACAAGCTTTACACTTCAGCTTCACACTGCAGTTGACTTATATTTTCATCCCTTGTTGTTGATGGATTGGTCACTTTTTCCCACTTAGCTGATATCGCTGAAGTGCCTGTTTCTGCTTATGAACATTGCACTTGGTGTGGAAACATGTCTGGCAGTAAAGTGCTGCTTTTGCGTTAGACCTCGCACCATGGCATGAACATCAAATTCTCCACACGGCAGCTCCAAGTGGAAGGCCGTTCAGCTGGTCCCGACATATGCAAAGATTGCCGCAGTTTTGCATCACTGTGTTCGTACGAGCCCCCGGCAAAAATCCGTTCTTGAAAATGATTTTGAGGACTGGTGTGATCAATACTTCATGATCAAACTGTCAGCGTGGCAGCAGGTAGCTCAACAGGCAAGGAGAGCAAAACACAGTGTAAGTAGAGTTGAAAGACAGTTTAGTTTGTCAAGATCAGTTCTAGATAGTCAGTAACAGACAGGCAACAAGGCAGGCTGGGGAAACTGCTGAAAAAAAGGCAGGTAGACATTTCCAACACATGGTCAGAGCAGTCAGGGTTTCTCCACAGGCTCAGGAGTTCTTTTTCATTGAGGTCAACCTCTATGCAGGACCACCAGCTGTCAGCATGTTAGTCTTCTAAACAACACTGCCTTCACGGGATCACTGGTCTTTAAGAAATGTATGTCAGCATTTTTCCAGTAAAAATGAGAATTAATCACTATAAGAAGATGTGGGTTGGTGGAAATCTCTTTGGGGATAAATTTTATTGGAAACAAAGGAGCAAACAGGAAGGTAAGTTAACTGCTGGCTTGAATGTAAGGTGACATTAGTTTTCAACCCAAATGAAGCACAAGTTTTAGACATATTTCAAGAAAATCTGCAAAATATCCATAGACGGTGCAGATGGATGTGGCCTCCAGGTCTGAATAGTGAAGGCAACACTGGAGTAACTAAAATCTGCACTCTTTCTAATGGCCAGCAGAGGGCGACTCCCATGGTTGCAAAAGACGTTTGATAGTATAAAGGTTAATGAAGAAATGAACCTACTTCTCACTGGATTTGTTACCTCAGTAAACATTTTCTTAATGAGTTTATGGTCTCAGTCACAAGTTTTAAGTTTCCTTCAAAAGAAGATGGTGCTAATTTTCTAAATTATGGCTCCATTTAAAATAAAAGACACCATAAAGCAGAGTGTGTTACCTGCTTCCTTATGATTGATGAGTCACTACCAGATAGGTGTGTGTAGTGTCCTAAAGGGCTCAGTCAGATCTACCCCTGCCTTGTTACATCCGGTTCAAAATGTTAGTCCACAAACCAGTGGGTGACATCATACATCATATACACATACATCTTTTATATAGATGATGTTTTCATGTTTGCATGAAAACATCATGCAAACATGCAAATGTTAGTTCATTGAGCTGGTGAAGCCAACATTCCACTCTGGTGCCATTAAATTATTGCAGAAAAGAGCAACAGGAGGATATAAAAATATAAGTGCCAGCCAATCCTCAGATTTAAAAAAAAAAAAACATGGTCTGTGTGCAGACTTGATGTTTTCATGTGCCACTATTTTTCTCCTGTTTACTGGAGCAGAAACTTCAACAGATAATAATTTAGGTCAGATGCTTACAGTGCAGCTTGCCATATTTTTTGAAAATTTGGCTTTTGATACCCCAACTCATGCAAGTTAAAGAATTTTTTTGCGAAATTTTAAGAATTTATTAATATTCTTTTTTTGAATCATGGTCAAATTACAGAAAGGTGGATGAACACCTACACATAGACAGTCCAGCACATGCACAACACTTCTGTCACGTGTCAATGAATGGCACGAGAAAAGATACAAGGATTACAGCTTCAAGTTACAGCCTACAAATTAAAGTCAGTCGCACACATGGGCTCCCATAAATTACAACAGCTATAACATTACGAGTAAAAGGATTTAAACCTGTACCTAAAGTTTTTGATTAAAGTGGGTGAAATAAAAATAACCTGACTTCCATTTATATCCTAACTGGTCCCCACTAATTACATGGAAACATTTTGGCAGGAGTACAGTAGCTTTTTATCCAGCTTTACCTCCACCGCAATATACAGGTTAGATGTAAAATGACAGTTTTTTAAAAGAGACTGACATTACAGCATAGTAAAACAGTTTTAGAAAAAGTGTCAGATTGCTTCCCCAGTCTATAAATACACTTCAGTGAAGGGTGAGATCTTTGGAGGGGAAGAGAAGTTGCTGAGCAGGATGTACATCTTATAATTTAACACAGTAGTTTATCTCAAAAGGTTTAAACTGATTGTTAGGTGTCTTGCAATGCCGGAAACATTTTAAATTACAGGCAGACAGTAATGACCGGAAGTTTATAAAAAAAAATGTATTCATCACATCAGGCAGTCTTGAAAACTGCAAAAATAATATCATGGCCCTAGATCTGGTATATCTGAATAAAAAACAATCATTAGTAATGTGATTAGCCACAAAATGTCCACCTAAAGAATGTTTGAAAATGCAAGAATATCATAAATGTATGCTATTTACAACTATAAAGTACAACAGCCATATTTCATAGAAGTATGAAATATATGGCACTTGCTGAAATTTGAAACTGAAGCTTTTTTTTGAAGCGTCACAAA
This sequence comes from Dascyllus trimaculatus, assembly GCA_024666655.1. Lineage (NCBI taxonomy): Eukaryota > Metazoa > Chordata > Actinopteri > Pomacentridae > Dascyllus > Dascyllus trimaculatus. Next base: position 10,579,565 of record CM045445.1, on the reverse strand, counting down.
AAAAAAATCAAATTAAGAAAATATGCTTGTTTTCATTAACTCCTTACAGTACAGTCAAAATCCCCTGCAACGTTTTTAGTGTGATAAGTTGCCCTCTGGGGGTTACTGCTGTTGTTTCCCATAGTGAAGTGGATTTTGAAAACAGCAACACGCAGATAGCGGAAAGGGGAAAAATAAACACTTTCTGAACTGTGGAGCCAATGGCAGCCCGTTACCCACAGTCAACATCTGGTGAGTCAGAATAGGATCAGAATCAAGCGCTGGTTATATAATCCCTCCATATTTAGCCTATAGTGCTTTATATTTACTGTGCTGAAATTCTTGATGTCAAATTTTGGTGTAAACCTTTCAACAGCATACATTTTTTCATAACAGGAAACTAGGGGAGGCATGTTTTGCTAATGATGTCCTTTTTATTGTCACCAATTACACCTGTGTATTTTTATAGTGGAATAAAAAGAGTTGTGTACATAATTCTTTCTGCTAACAGTCATAACAATGTAACATGTCACATTAGTTAGAAACTTTAAATGTTGCTGGACTGCACTGACTGTTATAGAAGTAAATGAGAGAACAGGTGAATGATGTTTTGCACAGCAATAAAATTGTGTGTGATCCTGTTCTAACAAGTGAAATAAACTGACAGAGAAGTCAAAGAGGTTTCGCCTTACACTCACTCCACCTAATGCTATATGCCAATTAACAAGCAGTCAAACTTTCAGTCAGACAGATGAATATACTCTCCCCTCGCTGTCCCAGCCAGATGTATGCAAAACACTTCTGTTTACCCCATGTGTGTTCCAGAAATCTCTGGTGAATCAATATAAATGTGTGGATCTGTGTGTAATTTTCACTGCATATGTTCAGCATGTGAAAGCAGAGTAATTAATAGCATTCACAAAGACTGCATTCTGTTTAGGGACACATCTATTTCAATTCTGATACGGCACATCTTGTCTCATTGGTGGGGCCCAAAGTGGGGACATCATGCATATTTTCCAGGGCTGTACTTCTGGAGCTCTACTGGCACCTTTACACGATTTGCAGCTTTAAAATCTTATTATTTATCTTACTCTGGCTCTTTATGCATCACACTTTCAAAGGCATCTGGAACTGTTAATACCAGGAACTTTATTTGAGAAACTACATGTTATTTTTCATGCTGTGTTTTCAGTCCAGTCTAAAGACCCAGGGACATCTTGGGGGGTAACATTTTTTTCCTTATTCTGGACTCTGGTCCCTGCAGTGGAAAATGAGTTTGTCCAAAGGTTGGTAGTACTTGGGGAAAGTTCTTGAGGTTGTTGAAGCAAGTCGTTTTAGTTCCTGCCTCTTTAGGATTTGCCTCTTGTTTAGCCCACTTTGTTCTAATTGGTCAGTTGCAGAAGCAAAGAAAACAGATTTCACTTTTTTCTTGTCCTTTACCAAAAATGTCTTCCTAAATACATCCCTACATACATACAACTATGGATCCACACTGAAATATGTAAGTAGAAAACACCAGCACTGAATAAACTTTGCTGCCACCTTAGCAACCAAGGCCATGAAATGTAGCATAACTAACAGCTGTTTGTAGACAGGAACATTGTGGCATTGCAAGAGACACTGCAAAGAATTCAGAGCAGTATATGCAGTTAAGACAGAAGATCACAAAAGCAACATATGCCCCCTTTAATGAGAAGCCTGAAGGCAAAACTAAATGGAAAGAGAGAGAATGAGCAAATACAGAAGGGTATCGTTTTGCATAGTTAATTATTACAGAAGGACCACCGCAAGTATACATTTGACCAGGATATACACTCCAAATATATACTCCAAATACACTCAGACATAACATGTCCTGCATATATCCAGTCATTGTTCTTGTTGTTGGCACTGATAGTTACCTCTTCTGTTGTCTTGCTGGATATTAGGAAGATCAGATAAACAGACAGCAAGTGTTCACCACTGTGTGTGAGCTACCAGGATTGCTTTTGACTATAGGTTACTCATTAGAACTGTCTGTGGTTTGCTTGTCCACTTCATGGTTTACTTTCGTGACTACATAAACTATTTCACTTCAAAGGACTTGGTTAATGAAGCCATTCATCATCATTTAAATAATCCACACAAAGTAACTGAAGTGAGACTGCATATTTATTTGGTTCTACTGTTCTCGGCACTGAAAAACAAGATCCTAGCAAGACAACAGCTTGAGTTTCCCTACAGCGATCCCCTGAGTGGGACCTGCACTTTTTCCCTGGGAGTGGAATGCGTCCCAGCTCTCCATGTGGCGAAAGAACGAGTCTTTTAACTTCCACTCAAAAATGCAAGAAATCTGCTAAGAATTTATGTTTCTCCTCTGGGTCACATTTGCACATTTGTGTCTAATGAAAAACCATTTGCCGTGTGTTTCGCTGTGCTCTGGAATGAAGCCCTAATGGTAATTAATTGATTCCTAGCACTCTGTGGCAATTATACAGTTCTTGAGAGAAATGAAAGAGACTGCCAACATGTTCTGCATTAATAGCATAACCTTCATTTGGACACAAAGCAGAATGTGTGATGTCGTACCACAGGGACGGCTAATTTGCAAAGAAATGTCTTGAGTTGTTATTAAGAGAATTCTTGGCCTTTGTATTCCCATCTGTTAATATCAAGACAATAGAAACAAAGACCAGCGTCCTTTATTTTACTGAGGCTGCTCGGTGTTGAAACTCCAAAAAAAAGGCGATTGGAGTGTAAATAAGTGTCCATTTAACATCAGTCTTTCATTCAAAAAGAGAAAAAAAACTTTAAAAGCTGTTTTATGCTAATGTCAAGCTTAATTGGCATTAGAAAAATTGCTTTGGCATACTGAGGGGCTCCAAGATTAGCCAGAAGAGAAAGAACAAGATAAAGCCTTCAAAAGGCCTATTTCAGAGGAATTATAGCGTCCTTTGAACATCATCCAAGTTTTAAATACATTAAAAGCCTGTTGGCATACATGTAAATTAAGCGGTACCAAAGTGTTCCAAAGAATTCATGGTGAATCAGACCAAGGGTGCGAGGATGAAATGCAGAGGAAATGCGTCCCAGAGAGAGACGGGGAGGAATCCTGCCATGTCCCACAAGCCTCTCTGCTTGTCTTTTCTTCTCCGTGTCCATTCTGCTGCGGGCCAAGTGGCTTAACTTAGATGAAAAGAACAACAGCTAGGAGCTCCCTTGGCAGCAGAGCCCTCATGCTGTCCAAAGTGCCAGTGGTAGAGCATTGTGTATAGCACATACAAAAGCCTGTTTAGCGGCACTAAGCACAGAGCACCAGGGATTCTTTTTATTCCTCTGGCCGCCTGACCAAACACTGGCACAGTTTGGTCCGAATAGGTCTGGGTGCAGGAATGTCTGTTCCTCACTGTCCTGTACATTACGCATCGTGAATGGGTAGAAGAGAGGCTCTGTGGGCTCTTGGAGCTCCTCTGGAGGCTTCTCACCATTGTATGTGTTGATGCACTACTTGTACCACCTTTCGGTCCATGTAAGGGATCCATGTGCCTCAGACACATGGATCGGATAATGCAATGGATGAATTTGCCACATCTGAACAAAACAAGTAAACTTTCCAACTGCACCAAAGTTAACTCTCTGTATTTGATTTAATAGGATCCACAATACTGAGGAAGCTCTGCTGACATTTTCTGTGTTCATCCTGTTCTATCTTAATCTAAGTGCTTCATTGGATACTGTTGATTACATAAGTTTTGCAGTCAGAACAGATACAGCTGTTCATCAGTTTGCATCCTAAGTTACAAACATACATGTTTCTTTTAGCATCAAGTCCTAATTTCAGTATTCCTTGTGCATGGTGTTCCCCAAGGCACAGTTCGAGGCCTACTGCTTTTTTTTTTTTTTTATCTCTCCGTGCAGCTGCTACAGATTGGTCACTTATGGACAATTGTTGTTGATGTGTTGACAAAAACCAGAAGCTTCTTACAGTGAGCTCATCTCAGTCTCACCTGCATGCTAACTGCAACAAGATAGCAGCAAATGTGCAAGTAGGTGTGAGTAAAGAAAGAAAACATTCCCTAAGTGATTTCACTGTGGTGGTTATGGCAGCAGGGTTTGCAGTTATCTGACTTTATACATGGGATAATACAGTACAACCAGGACTTTAATTCACTCGAATTTTATTTATTTGTTTATTTATTTAACTCGGAGACGGTTTTAATATGGAATATTGTTTATGTTGTTTGGTATAGTTTTGTTTTTTGTGTATTTATTTCCTGTCTGCTGGTGATCTGCTTTGTTCAGTGAAGGGAGAAATATTTTTCCTTCTGAGCTCTTATGGATCAATACATTTAGCCTATAACATAGATTATTAGGTGTTTATTATTTACGTTCCAATTCATCCGAGTAAAAGGATTTATTTCACAATGCATCAAAATTAGGAATGTTTTGATACTTTACCTTTTGCAACCCAAGAGAAATCAGACTCTAACATTATTACTCAATAAGAAGCCTGGTTTTAATTTACATTTTAATTGAGCTTAATAAAGGGGAATTGGCCTCAGATTGCACGGCAGAATATGGGTTCCAACATTAAAATTCTTTTACAGTGAATTATGCATGAGTGTTGTTTTCTTTGTTTACTATGATCTGTCTGTAAAGCAAAAGTAATACAGTGCTAAAGTAAGAGTAACTGGATTAAGATGTTAAATAAATTCACACCTTGGTCCTCATAACATTTTCACCCTTGGTACAGAAACTGTAGATCAAATAAAAACATCCAAATGTCAGATGTGCAGATCTGATCTTCAGTCCAAAAGTGAAGTTATGTTGTCTTTTGTAAGACGGCTTATTTTCACTGAACAGAATAATGGCAGCGAGGCTGAATGTCCATAGTTAAGTTCTAACCGCACTTGATCAACATGGTCAAGTCATCACGTCTCCGCGAGGATTTACATCTCAAGATGAACAGTGACATGAAAGCTCTGAATCTTCAAGAGGGTGAAGCACTTCATTTAAAGTTAAGAAGATTTAGATCAAAAGGTTAGAGAGGGAAAAAAATACACTCAAAGGACGACCCTGTGAAAAAAAACATCATGGCCCTCATAGCGCTAAGCTGTACAAGTTCACAGCCATGGCAGGACACAGTCCGTTCCTTCACAGACTCAGAGAGATGAAAGGGAAGATTGTCCGCTCGCTTTGATTCAGACTTGGCCAAACGAAGTTTAAGAATGCCTGGCAAAGTTTGTGTTCTGAAACCTCAAAGTTCTTCAGTACCCCCACCCCTGCTCCTCTTTCCTCCTTCTCCTTCTCCCTCTCCTGTTAAAAGCAAGCGAGCAGGGAGAATTTGTACAATGGTAATTCTTAATTACTTGGCTTGCTGTGATGTTTAGCTGTGCGCTGGGATCGTGTTGTGTTGCTGAGCTCTTTAAGGCTTCAGACCTTGTTTTGTTGGAAAAATTGGTCAGCGAATTCTCTAAAAACTGTAAACACTTGTGTCTTGGAACAGCCAGGGTGTGCTGCATATGCAAATGGAATGGAGAATGAGAAGTCTTCTGATCTTTAGGGTTGAACAATATATGCGCTCACAGGGTGACCCAGGGGTTAGAGAGCCCCTCAATGTTGACCCCGAGCTACAGAAGTGTCTTGTTGAAGTGCGTCATGCCTAACCTTTTCATTCATTCTAAGTCATTGTAAATATGAATGCAAGATTAATGCTTCAGTCTTCACTTTACTGAAAACTACTGATAATGCAGATATGTTTGTTGCCCTTTTTTAACGATGAATTTTGTAAATCTTAGACACTCTCCCATCTGACAACATGGCACAGGATAAAGTCAGAGGAGAGAGTGCAGTACTTCCAGAGCTGGACTGAAATATTAAGAGAAAGGTGCTTGAGAAAGGTCAGTGGACTCGGTGGATATAAAACACCTGATAAAGGAAATTACAATATGGTGCAACTATTACAGCACAAAACCTTGACCCTGATAGTGTGAGATTATTAGAGACTGCAAGGTGATTACTGATTATGAGAGTTTAAGCTTTACGTCTGGAATTAACTGGAGTTATCTCTGTGTGTGTGGATTTCTTATCTGGCTAAGTAAAAACATGTGTTGATGCAAGTTAAGATGCACATACAGCAGACTGCAATCAGACTGCGATCAGATCAGCAAGACTACATCTGGAGGAAATCTGGCTTGGACTGAGATCACATCTCAGCCGCCAGGTGCAGTTTGGGCACATTCTTAAAGGAATAATGCAACATTTTATTAAATACACTTAGATGATGCAATCGATACCACAACATGTGCAGGTAAAGCCAATTAGTGTAGCGTACAGACTGGAAGCAGGGGGGAAACAACTAATGTCTGTCCACAGTTCAAAAACATGCCTAAACAAGCACCTATAAAGCTCACTGGTTAACACATGTATCTTGTTTGTTTGATCCAAAATCCAACAAAAATGTAAATGATTAGTTGTATTTTTGAAGGCAGGTGTTTCTGCCAAGAACTTGTTTAAGCATATACAGTACATCTTGTCAGAGCACTGTTTGTCAATTTATCAGATTGGCTGTTTCCTCCTGCTTTGACTCTTTATGATGAGCAAAGATAATGACCTTCTGATTCCAGTTCTGTAGTGGATGTGGTGGTATCAAATGTTCACACCAAAAAAAAACCCAAGTATTTCCCAAAATGCTGAAAACTTCCTTAAAGGAAAAAAATAGCCAAACATGGGCTGAGGTCAAATAGTCAAATAAAAAGTTACTACCGTTGTGTGAAGACTTTTTCTTAACTTCAATGAAAAATATCTTGAGGTCAAGGTAAGACATGAAGGAGAATTAGGACTTAGGAAAAGACAAGAGAATCTGACTGCACGTACATTGATTATGTGATAGAGGATGGTGATGTGGTTCCACCATGGTAAAACTACAATGTTTCAAAGATGGACTACTAGGAGCACATCCTAATGCTTCACTCCATGAGTTCTTACCATGTTGTTTTTTTATGCAGTCTAGATACGCATGGACAACCCAGTGACAAATATTAATGATTATTTTAAAGGAATGTAGGTTGGTTGTCACATTAAGAATGTTTGCTCATGCTCACCTTATTGTTCTCTCATTACTTGGATTCTAAATAATTGTTAAATTTATGTAAGATAGGCATTATAAGTTTCGCCTCTACAATTCTACTCTTAAGTTGAGATAGGAAGCACTGAAGCAGATACTTCTGGGTCATTTCAGTCACTTCCCTTTACCTGTACACCAATTTCATTCTCCTAACTGACTTATTATGGTCCGGTCAAGGTGCAGACAGAATCACAATAACAAACATGCTTATTGCCCAAAATGCAATGCCCTGTAATCAGATGTCGATATCCTGATGAAATATATTTTGAATATATATATATGTAGATAGAAATTACATGTTAATAAAAGAATAGCTGTAGCAAATGTCATGTGTTTGTATTCATGTGACAAACTCGTCTATCATGTACAGTAACTATGTTATTATATTGTTGGACTGTTATCCAATGGAGGCAAATGAGTAGGTTGTTTAATGTTAATGTAGAGATTCACAATCTGCAAAGAGAGGAGGATGAGGTGGATGGAGGGGTCAACAAAAGACTGAAATTTAATTTAATTTAACAAAACTTGCCTGTTTGTTTGCTGTTGATTTCTTTTAATGTGGTCATTCAGTAACTGAAGTGGTTTTTTTATAACTATGATGACCAAAGAAAGCCAAACAATAATTTTAACTTTAAATAGTTACATTAACTCAAACCTTGATCTTTTCCCAGCCATCACAAAGTCGTGTTTTGCCTAACCCCAACTAAACTCTAACCATAAGATATTTTCCTGTCAGTACTGGTGACGGATCAAAAAATGCTTGTAAATCATTCTGCAGGGATTTTTATTGTTCCATTTAAAGTACTTGTTGTGTAAATGGAGTCAATATGCTGTGGACCTCCAGTAAATTCCGATACAGGGGTTTATTGTGAAATTAAATGAAAAATCAACCTTAGCACAGTAAAAACAGCAGTCCTAGATGCACATGTCCACTCTAGAGAGAAATTCAGAGAAGCCAACATGTGTTTGACTGAACATATGTTGTGGAAAGTTTGAGTTCAGTCTGGTTTGATGATGGCTCTGGAGAGAATCACACATTTCTGAAATTCCAAAGCTTTAGATCAGCCTGACAAGAGTAACTGTTTGAAATAAATCTCTCAAATAACTTTCCATGAGAAAGCCGAAAACCAAAAGCATTTGATTTCAAGTTCTCCCTCTGATGTGCAGCTCAAAGTGATTCAGTGTGAAAGACTTTCTGAATAAACTTCAGAGAAATCTCCAAGTAAACAATAATAGGAAACAATATTTAATCACATGCATTTGCTTGTATTCATGCCTGCACATCAGAGGAGCTGTTCTCTCTGTAGTGGTGGATGATGCGGACTTCAAATGCAGATCACTTTAATTGACACAGTGCTTCATCTTCAAACTACTGTTGACAATCCGCAATTCATGAGCATAATAATTACATAAATAACACATATGAAAGGCCCGTGTGAGCTTGCAGTGGGTCTGAAACAGCATTATCAGAGAGTACACAGCTCGCTGTGATCAGAGTCTCTCCCGACTCGGGCCGTTTGATGGAGATGCAAGGGTAAGATTACAGCACAATGGTTTGCTGCTGCCTGCAGCTCTCCACTGCACATTTATATATATATTTCACAGCACTAATTAACTGGGCAATCACTTTCACCATGTCAGCTTTGTAACAGGGTGGCATTACCACTCTGCCACTCCCAAAGGACTTCAGTACCACCATCAAACCACTGAGAGGCCGACTGTTGTCTGTTTGGTGTTCTGATCCCAGATGTGTGTGTGTGTGTGTTTTTCCTGCAAAATAAAACACAACCTCCAAAAACTAAGAGGAACCAGCACTGGAAACTTGAAACTGTGTGTGTGCGTACTTATCGCCTAGCTTTTCTGCCAAAAAAGGATGTGCAGAAAACGTGGGAGTATTTCTAACAGGCACGTAAGAGTTGGGTGTGTCCTGTGGTATTTCTAATAGCTGAAAACATCCCTCCACTCCAACTTTGGATCAAATTCTGGCAAACTCATGTTGCTCTTATATCTCTGTAAGCAGACAGAAGGCAACCAAAAAAGGCAAGCAGATCAACAAGCTGCCTGGACGATGATTCTTTAGATTACAAGCCAACTAATACACTTTACTCCCTTAATTCCCTGAAATATGGGTTCACAACCAATAAGCTCTATCTTACTGACATGTTTGCTCTGCTAAGCTGTAAACCACGGTGTCCATGGATTCATGTTCAAAGGAGTGAGCAGGCCTCGGGCTGATAAGGGCTAAAAGAGATGTGGGACCAAATTCATGTCATGTGGAGTCATTTTAGCAGCCAAACAACAGAATAGAAGAAACTGACAAATAACTATGAATTTCCCTTCATCCTCACGTAGAAACATTTATATACAAGCCTAATGGGAGAACTTACATGCAACTGGGCAGTGATCGAGTTCCTGATACCATGTTTTTAAACCGAGACTTTGCAAATTAAATGTGCACACCTGCCAGCCAAACAGATATAATTACTTACTGTGGCCTTGATGAACTGTAATTAAATGTACATAAATGCACTGAATGAAACATCCTCCATAGTTGAGCCTTAAAGCTGCAAAGAATACACATGACCTACAAACCACGACTCAGAGCCCTGTTCCATCATCAGACATGCTGCTGTAGGCAGGAAATCGTCTTTTGTTTTGACAGGACTGACATGTCTGCCCTGAGTCTGTTCAGGATGAATGCCCGGCAGGTTTAGTGTTTGACGGGGTCCTGGTCTTATCCTCTGTCTGTTCTGCCTTCCTGTTCTGCTCTGTTGGCACTTCACTTTTTATGTGACATACAGTGCAGTATTTGCATCAAAGATGTTCAAATATTCAAAGATGATGCAAATACTGTACTGTAAGACCATGACTGCTTATCATTTTCTCAACCTTAGCAGAATTTTTGACTAATTCAACCTCTACAATCAAAATACACATTTACTAGAATAGTTTTACCTCCTTGATTAAGTTTATCTTCCAACAGTCTTCAAACAATATGTGTGTAGAAAAGTCTGTTAACTGAAATTTACATTTTATTTCTGCTAAGAAGAACAGATAAGACTAAGGTTATCATCATTTTTAAGGCAAATATTCAATGAAATATTTTTAAAAAACATAGAAAATGAATGAAATGTGAGTGTTTTTCTGTAGAGATCAGTAACTATAACTGATGGCGGCCAATTATTTATAGTAACTGTGCTGTTTGTTTACCCAGTTACTCACAGCAGTGTGTTCCAGTGTTTAGACAGCTTACAATTCAATACAGTACTGAGCCAAAGTTAAGCGTAAAAGGTAAAAGTTAAAATAATTGTCTCTTAACTTCATACAAAGTGCAACAAACAAAAGAAATCCATGAATATCGTTTGCCTTTTTTTTTTTTTTTTTTTAAGAGCACCAATTCATAAAGTGCACTCCAGGGTACTTGTGCAGTCAGGTTGTTCTGAGTGTCCTGGAAAACTCATCACGCCATGCAGTCTCAGAGTGACGGCATGATGTTGAGATCAGCTCTGTGCAGGTCACACATCTGTTGCTGCATACCTGGTTCTTCTTGCTACTGAGGATAGTTCTTCATGTTTGGGTTTGGCAGGCTGGAGAATGAATTTTGGGCCATTCAGATGACTGCTTGACAGTATTGCATGACGGATAAGAATCTAATAAGAATCAAAGTGCCTAATAGTCCTCTGCAGTTTGAATATTCTGATGAACTACTGAAATGTTGCAAGTGTGTCCCTGACTTCTGTGTGCTGTCTGCTGGAAAAGCATGACTCTGCTCCCCATGACTTTGTGCTTTTTAATGTTCGTCCAACAAAAAGGCCAGAACACTGAAATATGTTCTATCATGAAACCAACCATTTAATAAAGGTCTTTTCATCTTTCTCTGTGTTGCCTTGGCTTAAGTCTGTTGGAATAGTATAAATGTTTCATCCCCTCACCGATCACCACCTTCTACACCCATCTGATTAACCACAGCTATCCTTTGTTTCACCCATGTAAAGGTGTTACATGTAGCATTTTGACATTCATAAATTATTGCAATACAATTGTTGACACATTTGCATATGAATACAGATAGCAAATGGCAGCACTGGCTTATGTTTACACTGCATTTCAAGGAAGACAGCAGGTGGCCATTTGCTCATTCAGTACAAATCGATCTAAATAGTCAAAGGCTGCTGAGAAAAAAGACACTGACATGTTAATCCTAATCATTTGAGCAGTAGTGAAAACATACAGTTGGAGAAAATATCAGTTGGTGGCAAGATGCAGCTTCCTAGTAGAAGAAGGTTCATAAAAACTATAGTGTGATTTTGAGTAACACAAGCATAAATAGTCTATGATATAAAGATCTTAACCATGACCTTATTTTAATGCGTTTTATTTATTCATTTCACTCTATTGATGATATTGTATCGGAGTCTTCGTAGTTGTTTCCAATGAAGCAAAGGAGAAATTTAAATAAACAATAAATCTCAAAATTTTAGTTTTCATTAATTTTCCAACATGCAAAGGTTTCTATTGACTCAAGGGTGTCAGTTTTCATGCTGTTACACACAAAACTATACTATTACAATACAGTAGGTTTGTAGTCAAGGTCACCTAAATTGAGACCAAGTCATGAACAAGACCAGAGAGTACATAGACCAAAAAATAAAACTATATGTACCCTTGAATTGCATGACTGAAACTAATGCCCAGAGACAAACAGTATATGCATAGGTTGTTAATATGTATATCTAATATTTGCTCAGTCACTTGGGTGAAGGGTGAAAAGGTTTCTGAAGAGTTTTGGTACACAGGCAGATTGTAAATGTTTGCCAGCTCTTACAAGCTGTGCTCCCTTTCCTTTTGCATCTATGAAAGTTCAGTGTAATCCCAACCATCTTACTAAGGCCAGCGTTATACATTCCATGTCCATAAGTACGCTCAGGTTCACTGACATAAATTTTGTGATCTGCTGTGAGAGTCCTCGTGCACGTCCATGTGCAGCCCATTTTGGGACTAATTTGGGTCACCATGGTGACTGCGCTACAAGAGCAGTGGTGCACTAGTGCAGCAGTAGTTTTAATGCATGTGAAGTAGACGCTGGTCTGCTGTGCATGGAGCAGAGTCCTCCAAGTGGAGCAGAAAGTAGTATAATAATAATGCGGTGAGCGATGCAGACGGAAACATTGCTCCTCATGTCGTAGCTTTATTTATTCTATTTTTTATGTTTTTCTAGTATATATATTTAAAATAGTGTTTTTATGTATGTTTGATGATCTGTAAATTGCTGCTGCAACTCTGCAAATTCCCCTAGGGGATGAATAAAGTACTTTATCTGTCTATGAATCCATCAAACCCAGAAAAACACATAGGGATCTCCTGGATGTTTCCGATGGGTTGCTGAGACTTGACACCTACAGATTATGGCAGCCAGTGAGAGACTGAGCTGTAGCACTGTGCCAGTGAATACTCCTGAGGTGTTCTGAGCACAGTAGACACTGCACAGGATTTCTAGAGAATTTAGGCCTTCCTCCTGTGTTTGGCGACGTCGTTGGAAAGCATGAAAAAATCAAAGTGCCTACCAAGTTAAACAGTCACTACTTCAATTACAGCTCTTTTGAAGATGAATTATAATGATGTGAATGATGGAGAATCTTCTTGCATGACCTTTCCTCAAAACAAGCATTTGTTGAGAGCAAAATTTGTTTTCCTGGTACATGCACAGCTGGAGCATTTGCAGTACATACAGTCCACACAGTAACAAAGACTGGGCTGCATATGGACATTTACAGAGGGGTCTGCGGATTTGGGTAGTTTCCCTCTATGCGTACATTTGTAGACACGCAGATGCAGAACTATGTGTCCATGGTGTCCACAGCTGTCCACACCCACAAGGGAGTGAATTCAAAGGATATTCAAAGGCGTAGCATAGCACAGTTTGCATACTGCTGTGTGTTTTCTTTTAGGCACTATTCTGCAGATGAACTTTAGACATGCAATCACTATTTTGATTTTACCAAACAAATCAGACAATGCATAGGCCCTCAGTTGTGGTCTTTATCAGTCTTGAAATAAATTCCAAGCTCTCTTTGTCTGAGACTGAGAAAGAGTAAAAATGTGCTGGGTTTCAAAATGAGAACGAGCCCTTCAAACAGTGCTCTGAAGACTGATGTGGAGAACTACAGCACCACAACAGAGCCAGTCAGCATTCAAAATAAGACAATTAATGGTTTGCTTGCATCAGTCCTTTAATCAGTCAAAGTCGTAATGCTTTTTTGATCTCATATAAAACCTTCAATCAAGTGTGAGAATGACACTGTACATTATATTCTCTACAATAACAAACTGATTAGATCCTAAAGACAATGGGATCTGGTATTTGCACTGATTTATACACATAAACAACATGCAATGAATAAATCATCATCATGAGTGTCTCCTACGTTTGATACCCAGTTTAAACCAGTGCATACATTTTAAAATAATGTATGCTTGTGAACTTTATTGTATCTGACAAAGGTTTTCAAAGCAATCACAAAGACACCTCGAGTAAGACACATTTTACAAACTTTGATATTCTAGTGCGGCATAACGAATGCAACATCTACTCACTTGTCCCAGTGGGAAGCATCCATGTTGCATGCATGGCTTTTCATTCCTGGTAGACATGTACTTGCTGTGACTGCTCCCATTTTGAACACATTTGTGGAGCAAAGTGCTGCCAAGGCCAAGCACAGTGAAGAGTAATTAGTCTTCGCATTCACATCATTGTTTGGACCCAGCAAAAAAAGAGGATAAAAGGCCTATAGGAAGGAACGACAGCAGACTTAAACTCATTTGATAAATACTAATTAATGACTGAACTGTGTTTATTTTCTGTCCTAACACAATTTGTCTCCCCCTCTACAGTTTCAGGCACATTTCCCTCTTTGGCAAGCGGTTGACATTGTAATGACAGTGTGTGCTGTGGCTGTACAGGTCGCTGACAGGTTTGCAAATGGTCTTCCTCTGTAGAGCCGCTTTGGTATTCCCAAGCAGAGCTGCATCTGAGCCTGAGGCTATAAAGGATATTCCAGCGAGTGCTTTACAACATGCAATGTTTAATGGTGGACACTATTAATGGGCTTGCCTCTTTTGCATGGGTAAAGTGATTTAAGCTGTGGCAGGTGCCTCAGAGTGCAAAGAGCTGCTACGCAAAGAGTTGTTGCACAAAGAGGGCTGCTGTCCGGGCTTTGTAGACAGGATATCCACAGATGTGGAGCCAGACCAGATGGCATGTACATCTGAGACAGAGAGAGAAGCTGGAGACAGAGGGATAAAGACACACAGAGTTGGAGAGGGACAAGGACAAGGGCCAGACACAGGCCTGCATTAAGCTATGCGAGCGTGGCCATGTGCGCCTGACATTTAGCCGGCCCCCAACTCTCCATTGACTCACTCTGAGTAGCTCAAAACATGCCTGCAGGCCACAGAGGACAATGGCTGCCTTCTCCTTTAACCATCATCAAACGCAGAGATGAAAACGGCCACACGATAGAGCACCCGTCAGAAGTGTAAAAACGCAAATGTAATGTATGAATATAGCTCTGTGGCGTGCCTCATCCTGAAGACCAGCCTTTAAACAAATTGGCCTTGTTCAACCTCGCCCACCCCTCCGTCACTTCATATCTGGGGTGTAATTTATCTGAGGAGAATGCAAGATATGTGAAGAGAAGCAATGCATAAATTCAGAAAAAAATCTCTCTCTTTTTGTCTTTTACATCAGAGTCCACGTAGTTGCGTAACAATGAGACAAAGAGAATATGAGATGAAAGTATTAGAGCGATTTGTCTGCTTGTGAAACAGAGAAACAGAGATATATAGAGAGAGAAAGCAACAGGAATGAGTGTCACCCAATTAAAGGTTCAGCACAGCCTGTGGGAGAGCCAGAGAGAAACTATTACCCAACTGGAGTTACAAAGCAGGCGCAGAAGGCTCTAATCTTTAAAAATGATTAGATGCCCTGCAATGCCCTGCAAAGGCTAATAATGTCAACATTAAGCTCTATGTTTCAAAGGTCAAATACCAGAAATACAATTTAGACTTCATATAAAAATGTGTTTTGAGTCATGATCCTAATGACTTTGTGATCCTCTGGCATTGTCACATAGAACCACCTGCAGATGAGAAAGTTCCATCTTATTACATTATGTGAACGGTTGTAAAGCCCATGTATGTATTTGAAATGCAGTGACTCCTATGATCTTTATTTTCTATAATAGAATTTTTGTCACAAAAAACAATCATGCATTTCGGTTCTTTCACTGACTTATTATAAGTCTTCCAGAAATGTGACAACATCTGCTGGGTCAAAAATATACATAAGAACCTGTGGACTGTGATGAAGAAAAAAGTCTCAGGAGTGCAACAGTTTTGGTTGAACTGCACCAATTCTGTCAAGAGTAGTGGTAAAAGATACGACCAGAAACTTGTGAGGAGCTTGTGGATTGTTACTAAAAGTGCCTAGTTGAGGTGAAAATAGCCAAGGGACATTTAACCAAATATTAGCATTGCTGTATGTACCTGTATTTTGGCCCAGCAGATTTTGTCATGTTTCCAAAGGCCTAAAATAAATCAATGAAAGAAGCAAAATGCATGATTTTTTTTTGTGACAACGATACATGTGTTTCAATGATTCCATCGTAGAAAATGAGGAGTTATGGGAGTCACTAGAAAATCAAGACTGCCATGATATATATGATCTTTGAGTATGTAAACTTTGTCACAGCTGTAGATTTAACAAGATGTTATTAGAATCTTGATTTGGCTCTGTGAAGTCATTTTGCTGAGCTTTTATCAGTATGAGCTGCTTCCTCAGTGTCAGCTGTACTTTGAGTTTAAGGCGTCTGTGATTTGTACATCTATAACAACAGTGTGTCAGATTACAATGGGAATGTCATGTGACAATATGAAAGCAGTCACTACTTGTGATGAGCCCATAGATTAACGCCTGAGTCTGTGGCTCCCCTTGGATTTAGGGAGTTTTAGGGAGTATCAGCTTGTTGTTTAGCTGTTCGGCACACATCTTTACTGTTTTTGGACACTCTCACTTCTCTCATTGTACCATTTCTGGCCACAGCAGATGACTGTCTTCAGAGAAAGTTTTAAAATTCAACTATATATTACCTGTGCAGACACACTCAGGTAGCAAGATAATCTAAGGATTGTTGGAGATTATTTTAACAACTGCAACAATGTGAAAGTGGGTGATGCGTGCCATTTGGACAGTTTACTGTACAGCATGTGTTGTTGATTTCTTCTCTTTTCCTGACAGTGGTACTATCAATATTACTGACAAGACTTTAGAAAACACCCTTTGGACAGTGTTACGTCTTCTTCCTCTTATAGTGGGCTGAGGAGAGGCTGGACTTTACAAAGACTCACTATGACCTCTTTGGGAGCAACGTGTTGTTAGGAGGCAGTAGAACCTGGGACTAGCCAGTTAGCCTGCACTAAATACTTCTGCAACCCAATACGTAGATGTCTTTGACACAGTGGTGATCTAAGAATTGAAAGGGCCCTCGGCAACGAAAGCCATGGAGCTCAGGACTTAACCCGAGGAAGACCCCTCTGTAACAAACTATTTAATTGTAAAGCTGTGACTCTGTGGGACAGCTCATCTGTCTGAGGTGTATATAAATGAGTGCAACTGGATCCTGAAGCTGTATGTAACCAAATAAAGCTGCAGATATTTATTAGCTACCTAACTGAAGCCCTTTGCAGACATGTTATATGTGACATTGCTGCCTCATCAGCCTGTTAAAGTGACAGTTTTCTGTTATTCACGCATAGGTCATGTTTCTGTTAATGTTCCTCACAACTTCATTTAGACAATAACAGAGAGAGTCCCAGTAGTCCTATGATATTTGTCATACATGTGAGGCTGGGCAGTACGTAATGCACAAACAAAAGACTGTTTAAATCCACCGTGTAATAAAAGGATATAAATAGCTTTTATCTCTGTGTGAAAGTTTACCTGTCTGAAGTTTTAAAAATATATACAGTGTGACCTGCTATTAGAGCCCGACTGATCCTGTCTTCATGTTGGAGATCATCTGTAAGTAACTAATGAAGTTGCACCACTTGCCTAAATGCTCGTGCACTTCAAACTTTGGAGATGCTCATGTGGATCCTCCAGCTGTATGATGCTGAAGGTATTTAATAAACTCAGAGGAAAGAGTCCTACAAACAGCTGGAAGCAACACATTGAACTTTAGCTCTTGTTGATGTTTTGTATAAACCTGGATTAGATTTATTACTGATGAGTGACAATCTACTCCGTAGGCTCGGTCTTCATCACACTAAAGTTAGATTGTTATAGATATTTTTGTTTGCAGTAGATGTACAATTGATAAGCAAAGGGAATGAGAAGTTATTTTGTGATTTGATCCTCCGACTGTATCTTTGGCTCTCTTATGTTTTTGGATGAATTGGTGCTGAAATGTCTTCTAGAAATCACTTCACACAACTCTCACTGTGTTTGAACCTATCCATCAATGGGACAGCATGCAGTTCAAGCTTATGCCGTGCTGAAAGTGATGCATAAATGTTGCACAGTCTGACTTAGTTAGATTGCTATCACGACTTACCAAAGTGCTCATTCAGATTTGAAGTCTACATGTTCAGATGCTGTCAGATTAGTGGAAGGGAGTGCATGTCTGAAAGGGGCTTAATACTGTTTTTTAGATTCTGCTGATACATTGGATTTTATAAACTAAAACAAAAATTTAAATATTGTAACTTTAAGGAGAATCCCACCGTTACAGGTAACCCATCCGCACAGCAAGTCTGTACAGCATCTTCACTGGTTGTCAACGGTGACAGCAACAAGGAAGGTGTTAGTAAAGAAAAAATAATTGCAGCCTGTAAAACTCTGTGTAAAACCACTAATGGTTTGTTTTGCATTTCTGAAACAAGATCCAGCATGTTTATTGGTGTGACTTTTTTTTAGGGAAGCAGGGAGATTTTTTTAGACATGCTAGCTTAGTCCTTCTCTTTAGAGACTTTATGATAAGCTACACTATAATCTTCTCATTTAACGCTCGGCAAGAAAGCAAAGAGGTGTATTTCCAAAAATGTATCTCTCAACTTTTCATTTATTTAAACTGTTGTTGGTTTATGTGTAACGACCATTGCAGACTCACAGCGTCACAGCAGCTATAAACTTTACAGTCTAATTGAAATCATTCACATATTTTATTTGGTAGAGCTGCTTAAAATCCTATATTACAATATATTTTTACATGTGTGGCTATAATTTTGGTTTGAGTTCGGTCCAGTGGCCTCAATACTCAAATGAACAGGCAGAGGGATGCTGACCGAGGACAGATAGGTGACCACAGCTGACATAAGCAGATCTGTGGATGCGATTACAAGAAACACTGACAGCCTCCACACTGCACAGGACTAGAGTTCTAGTCTTATATTTATGTAAGCCTTGCAAGTCAGGCTTAGTGACAGTCTAGGTGACAGTGTTGGCTAAATAAAGAAATAAGAAGGATGATACCACAAAGACAGCAGCAGACAGTGCAGACAGACATCTGGAAGGCTGAGAGGAAATCAAGGCCAGGCACCCACACTGCGTTTAACAGTGCTGTTAACGTGACTGGCCATCTCTCTGTTGACTTTAAACAGAATTCTATTGAAAGGAAGATCCATTAAACATGGAATTTCAGTCCAATTTGTCTTCAAAAGGGGTAAAAGAACTCATTATGTGGGCTCTGCTCTTTCTTGACTATTAGAAGGAGACGTTAGTCATGCCTGCTTATCTCACAACCTTATGAGCACAGGATTAAAAGATCAAAGGCTGACTTAGGTTCAGTATTATAGAAAATGTAAGCTCCTTTTTCAGATGCGCTTTGGACTGTGCCTTTTATCCGCTCTCAATGCTTAGATCAAAATATTGAAAATTCATATTCATTTCATCCACTGTCCGATGCGAAATTTATGTCCACACCTCTCATATCCAGGGATGTAAGTGGGTACTGATCTATTTCAAAGTGGACCCTTTAAGACCTCCAAGTCAATTCCCTGTTGATTACACGGGCTTCAAGACTGACAGAAATAAAAACACGGCTAAGTTTCAAGAGAACTTTGAAGTACACTAAGCTGAGAGCACAGACGTGCTGCTTGCCAGGGCTGGACAGCAACTTCTGACTTAATGAAAATATTCTGTAACCATTCAATTATACTCTTGAAGGCTTAGAGGTTAGAGAGTGAAGCAAACACAATGGATCACAACAGCCAAAGTTGGGAACTTTCTGTTCCCAGTAGCTGTGGACCAGTCTAACGAGGATGTGCGTTTCTGGCACAAACTTCAGAGAGAGAAAACAGCTTTGCTGTCTGATCGCCTCATGCTCATTATTCCCCGAGGAAAGTGCACTCCACAACAACAGAGGATCTGACTTGTGGCAGACAGTGCACTGAAAATACTGCCCCTTGTAAATAGTCATTTTTCATTATTCGGATTTGAAATGACATAGTTTAGATATTAGTTATGCAACATGCGACTAGTTTCCCCCGAAGCATTAAAGAAAGCTCAAATAGACATTGACATCACGGTACAAGCATAAAATCCTAACATATAATCCAAGAATCTGCATGTGAATAAACTATGAATCTCTTACTTTGGTCTCAGTATTTTATGTTTGATGACCTACAGAGGACAGTTTTGAAGTGTCTGTTTCTGAGGTTGTCTGTCTGAGTGCACAGCAGTCCTGCCACTGACACCAAACCTGAACTCATTTATAGTCCCGGACTTTAAGCAGCTCTAAACAATGCTATGCTAATGCCCTCATTTTTTTGAAGTGAGTCCATCCGGCCTGGCGTGCCTGCCAGCCTCCACGTGGTTCTTTTGATGGCTTTTAGACACTGCATTTGGTTTTGTTGTCGAGAGAATACAGACAGGCAGGACCACAGCAGCAGCAGCATAAACATCTCTACACCAGGTTGTATATCAGTCTAGTTCAATCATGGAAATTACAGTTATGTGATGTTTTATTCACATTACAAAGTAAAAGATAATTACAGTTATGTCTTTTTATGAGTTGCCTCTGGTCATAATCAGTATGTTGTGTTTTGTATGAGCATATTTCTGTGGACATCATTTGTCGGTGGAAAAAGAAAAGTCTACAAAGGAGTTATTTCTTTTTAGCTGTATGAGGCTAAAACCAAAACTTGACTTTTAGTGTTGATGATTTAGATAACTAAATTATGTTCCATTAAGCCCCATTATAGCTGCTCTGAAAATATCCCAACTTAATGTCATGGGGTCAAAATAAAATCAACCCAGAGACTGCATCATCCTTCGCCAACAACAGCTTTTTTATTTGTGTAAAATAGTTCTGGGTTGGACTTAATTTCCTGGAATTGGTCAACGGCCAGCAGTGTTAAGATTCATGCAGTTACGACCTGCCCTTGTAACTCGTGGCCGGTTTGTCATGGTGATGTGGGAGAGATGTCTTCTTCCCTGGTCGTAGATACACTTGGATCCATCAAGATAAGAAGCAGACCAAAACACGTTTGCAATTATTTTCCATCCCTCCAGTGCCTCACATCTGGTCTCCCCTTGGGGAGCAGACATGCCAGCAAAAGTCTGCAAACCAGAAGTGCAGAAAGAAAAGGGGGTCGTTGAGTTTTTATCATACCAAACATTCATTTGGCCTCATCCATTGCCATTTATCAGTGCACATTCTTGGGGAGTGTTCCATAAAGAAACGTCCATCCAGGCTGCCTCATCTTGATCCTAAGCTGAACCTAGCTGGACAGGAGGCGGTACATGCAGGACGGCGGGTTCAGTCGGGCTGCCTGTCTGCTCCGAGGCCTGTTCTGCAGGTTGTGTTGTGAGTGAGCGGAGGAAGAGAGGAGAGACAGGCCTGGCTGGAGATCATTAGAGCTTGTTAGTGTCCCTGCTGCCTGGGGCCTGGCGAGGGGCCTCTGTATGGGGAACCTCTCCTCTGATCCCACTGAGAGTGGAGCAGCATGTATGGGGGACAGAAGGCAGGGACAGAGAAACGCCGAAGGGGAGAGTATCGGGGGTCTTTGCCACTTACAGTACACCAAACCCTGGAGATGTCCCAGCAGATCTGCAGGTCTGACTTTCATCTGCCTCATCCCTGAGGCCATTAGGCAGTTTAGCTGGGAAACGGCTGCTAAAATATACATCTGTCTTAGTGTCAGCACATACCAGCTCTCCTCTGTCTGCGTGCCGCCGCTAGTCGATTCAATATTTAAATCATCAGTCTCCATAAGCGTTTGATGTCAGCTCCTAATGAGCTCTGTCTCTAACACTGACAGGCCTGTGGACAGAGCGGCTGTTTACTGTCAGGGATGGAAAACGCTGCCTTCCGTTGTTCCGTCATATGTCGATAAGATCCAATGAGACTACTTTGTTTGAATAACCACAAAAAGGGCTCCAAGCAATGTGCGCTTCAGCAAGTCTATTTCATTCTTTCAGCAATTCTGATGACACTTTTGCCAATACTGGATTTCTGTCAGAATCAAAGGCCTCGGTGTCGCATATATCAGTTGATGCAAATCAGCGGGAAGCGCTCAGATTATATCACAGTGCAAATATTCAGCTTATTAAAGGCGAGAGGTCTGGTGGCAAGGAATATTTCAGCAGTGCAGAATGACAGACTCATATCATTTCATGTATAATGTGTCGCAGGTACCTGTAGGAGTGATTGAACAGCTTGTGTATCTGGTGTGATCTTAATTGAGTTCTGCAAAGCTTCAGGATTTGAAGTTACATACGTACAAAATTACCATTAAATGTATGTATGATTTTATGTAGTAAAAAGTGGAACATCACATTGATTCAAATTCAATTAAGCGATTATCAGTTCCTCAGACGTTGTCGAGCTGCTCTACTTCTCATGTTACACGTCACCTCTCATCATGTTACTGTCATGTGATTGGGTGATTCATGAGGCCTGAAGCTGTGTGTGCGTGTTCACATTTGGACATGCGTGCAAGTACTGTAAATGTTTCATGTGCCGAGCGCTCATCTGTTGAGGTTCCAGTGAGAATGGCCTCGATATCCTGACACGCTGACATTCAACATGCTTTACCCCCCACGATCTGCTGTCTTACACTGCATGACCTTTGACCTCCGACAATGTAAACCTCTAAAATATGCCATTTTTCACAGAGTCTGTCAGCAGGGGATCCAATCCACACCCACATGCACAACATATCTTCTTCATGAGCTCCTGTGCAGCATCGTCTGCTATTTCGCTTTTATCCAAACAGCTGCAGATTAACATATCATGTGTCATGTGGTGATCATTTTAATCTTAACTGCTATAAAACAGCATGAATGCATACATTTTTTATATAGGTGGCCCCAGTTACTGCGACCACCTGCAGACTTAGTGCCACATGTGCATATGTGGCGATACAGGGCAGGGTTTTTAAGAGTGGGGTTGCATTGACAATAACATTACATTGAAATAAGGTTACAAAGAGTGAAACTGTGAAATGGATTCTAGTGAAATGTAGCACAGACGTTTATGTCCCCCTCAGGATGAATTATAATCACCTTTATGACTATTCATCTGGCATGACAGTGTGTGAACTGTAGCACGGCTTTTGGGGGAGTTCACGTTTTTTCACTTTTCCCTGTTCAGACAGATACAACATTTATGTAGCACTTGAGAGAGTTAGCTTTGTTCTTTTGCTTTGTTTTACGGCGATTGGCAATGAGAGTTTTTTTTTTTTCAGATCTTCGAGATAAATCGAGCAAAGTTTATAATGTTGCACCGCTACGCTTCGATGGTGATCGCAAGAACGGCACACGCATCTTTATTAAAGTGAATGAGTGATGAATCGCCCTCACGCATGAATCATACATCAATAATAGCCTAATTTTAAGCATGATCTATGAAGATACAGAAAAATAGAGATGCTTGGCAGAAATAGTATACCGTCAATGTTTTAGAGAACCCCAAAATTTTCACAAATCGGGTTTTCAAGAAGGCTCATGTCTTACTACAAGGAGCATGGTCCCACTGGTTCTTCACCTTGGCAGTCATTCGGTTATAATTTTGAGTTGTCCAGTTTTTTGGTTTTAGAATCAACTGAACCACATTTCCATCAAACTCAGTTCTATATTGTGTCTAGTGCTAAATAACAATGTTAACATGCCAAACTAAGAAGGTCAATATGACAAATATTACACCTGCGAAACATAGAATGTCATTGTAGCATGTTAGCACGCTGACAGTATAGCTGCTGGCTCTGCTGCAGTCTCACATTATGCATGATGTGCCCGATCACCTCTGCAGACCATTTTACCATCTTTCAGCCCAATGTTTTGGTTTTGCAGTTTGCAACTTTACGGTTTCAGTTCACCATCAACCTGCTACGCAAACAGAATCCACACAAACCTGGTGCACACAGTGGAGTATTTAGCAGCTCAGGATTTTTCCCTCTGGAGCTGCGGGAGAGCAAAAGAAACCTACTATATCAACAATAATAAAGTAAGCTATGATGACTTTGGCTCTTATAAAACCTAAAAGGAGGGACTTGCAGTCATCCGATTCCCAAAGAAACAACTTCAAATAAATTCTAACGTCGCTCTGTGTCTGCTGGAGGTGAATTTAAAGAAACGTTTGCTAACAAGTTTGCCAAAATCAACTTACTAAGTTGATAATAATGTGGCTGTCATGTCTGTGCTGCTTCCAGTTAAAATAATTGGAACAGTATGCAGAGGCAGGACATACAGTAGCATGAAGAGGTGATCATTGGTGAAATCCTGCTTAATGGTTAAAGACAGAAAGAGATAGAAAAAAATATATAAACTCAGTAATGGAATTTTTCTGTGTGTTCATGAATTAATCACAAAAACTGGTCCAACATCAGGGAAAGTGGAGTTTACATGATTATCACCCTGATAATCTGACAAAACCTTTGACCTGAAGCCTTCCCTAATCTTGAACCTATGAACTACAGACTGACCCTTCTAGCGTTCTCCTCACTCTGCATGTGGTTGCTGCACCGTTGGCTCCCTTTCAGGACGCGAAAGAAGAAGGAACTCGTCCCCAGAGGGGAGCATCGTCCCAACCCCCAGCAGGATCTCTCCCTCTCTGTGGGCCTCCCCTGGGCAAAAGAGAAGATTAAAACAAACAGGACTTTAATCAGTGGGTCCCGCTTCTCTCTGCTCAGCTGCCGACAGAAGGAGCCCTCTCCAGGAAGGCTGCCTCAAATCAAAGCTTCCTGCTCGCCACTTGCTGCTTCGCCGATCCGTATCACAACAACAAAACCAGCAGAAACAATTATTTATTCCTTTTGATGTGGGTTTTGAAGTTACCCCACCTCTTCCACTGTGCCACCCCCCACCCTCCTTCCTCCACCCCTCCTCTTCCTCGCCCAGCCCCTCCAGCTCTCAGTATCTTTTACTCCCAAGGAAACAAGGTCATGCCAGCTTCTCCACAAAGGAGGCTGCTTTAAAGGAGCAGCAGTTCCCGAATCAACGCCTTTTTCTTATTTTACACCAAGGGAAAGTGTGTCGTCGCTTGAGAAAAAGTTCTCAAGTTCTCTCTGCTTTCGTTCAACTTACCACCACCCCGCTGAGTGTGTCAGGGTGTAAATGTCACTTTCACACTGTAATGGTCTGCACATTTCAGTGAATCAGTTCAGTTTCATGGCATAACATGATTATTCACAGTTACTTCAGAAATCATTGTCCCCCAAAAACGTCTGAAGCACATAAAAGGAACATATGGATTGCTTGTGATGCGTTGCTGAAATTGGAATGTCCATATACATGTTGTTTAGCCGTTATTTTAGTAATTATTTTTGACATTTGAAGGTGCAAAAATGTAAATTGCTTACCATAAAGATATTACACTCAGTGGCATTTGGCAAGCAAAAAAAAATAAATAAAAAAGTTTGCTGTAATTATGCTACATGTAATCTCTTCCTCCACTGCCTTGAGTGTGCAGGCTTTGCATGCATGTGTTATTTGAAGGGTTGGGTGTGGCGGTTACAGAAGCTGTGCAAAGGCTTTTTTCAGAGAGCAGAGAACAAGGTGCCGAGATTGTAACAGATCTGAACGATGCTGCTGTCACTGCCGCTGATCCCAGTTAGCCTTTTCTTGGATTCAAAGTGTACCAGTTGAAAACTATCTCTCAACAGCACTGAAACGTCTGAGAGCTGCTTTTCAGCTCAATCCACCACAACATCTGCTAAAGCTGTTGCATAAGGCTGCAGCCTCATCAAAAGGCTTGGCAGAGAAAGAGCTCCTCAAAGGCGCAGATGGTAATCATGTTTTTATCATTTGCTGAAAGTTGTGATCCTCTAAATTCATTTAATGGGTGGGGGGAGGTGAGAGGGGCATATAATTCCATCTTAAAAGTCTGCCAAGCTGATTTTTGACAAGCCACATATTTTATGCTCTGAAAAACATCAGGGGGATTGGGATTTTTTTTTTTTTTCAAGCTCAATATTGTCATTTTGGATGCATGTCCCTGTGGCACATTTTTCATGGTTGGATTGTTCTGTCTCACATTTTCACCACCTTTTAATGAGCTGAGAGATTCCTTGTCTGAAAATGCATGAATTTGCCAAAATCTCCACGTTGACTGAATTACCCTAAAAAGTCATATAGTCTTCATTTACTCTGTCAATCACAGGACTTAGTGTAAGATGTCTCTTGGTGTGAAGAGAGTCATTTCAAAACTGACACTTCTGGAAAAGGGAAATATTACCAGTAAACCAAAATCTTCCATCAGTGAAGGATTTTTGCAGCTCAGTATTGAACACTTTACACAACTGGTGCTCAACGTTAACTGTAACAATGTGCAGTCCGTGCAGCGATGACAAGCAGCAGAGCAGCTGGACTCCCTCTGAGGCAATTAGAGGTATTGAGGTTAGACAGGCTCCTGCTTTTTACTTATATTAATTATAACTGAGACTGCTGGAGAAAAGAAAAGAAACCTTTGTTTGGACAACACTTCACTTGTGTAAACTACATCACCGCGTCCTTAAGCTTGTCACAGTGTGTTTCCCACTAACCAAATTCACACAAATGGCAGAATGCACGTAACAATTTTCACGAGACTAATACAGATAAAAACTCCTGATATCTATATTCAAAATATATTTTAAGGCAGTGGTTCTCAACTGGTCCAGCCTCAGGACCCACTATGTCTCTATTAAGGCAGTTGCGACCCAAATTGTTGAAGTTTGCTGTTCCTGTTAACAAATTAAGGTTTATTTGAGCATCGTCACAATGCATTTTGATAAAACTTGGGAAAATTTTGGCTTATTTTTTTATCATTTTGGTATTTTTGGATGCTTTTTGCCAAGTTTTTTGGCATATTTTGGCCCATTTTGACAGATTCTGAGCACATTTTGGTTCATTTTTGACACTTCAGCATAAATTTCTCCAATTAGCTGGCAGAGCCAAATCTAGAGGTTAACAGTGGGCAACTACTGGTGTCACCACCACTAAATATCCTGCTATCGAAAGCAAACTGTCATAAGAAACACGTCCTTTAAAATAAAAGACTTTATACCACTATTTTTTTGGGGGGGGGGATGCTTCTGCGACCCTCTAAAAATGGCTTTGCGCCCCACTTTTGGGTCCTGACCCACCAGTTGAGAACCACTGTTTTAAGGTGTCACAGCCTGCATTTAGTTCAAGCTTCAAATTATTATCATGCACTAAGAGCCGACAGACTGCAGAAAGTTTGTTGTGTCATATTTCAATTATAGAGTCACAGCTTTGTAGTAACAGCAACACTGAAGCCGCAAAATTGTAAACATGCTCACTGTAAAGGTTTGCCATGCAAATTAGGTCCCTGAATGGTGATGCTGAGCTTGTTAAGCATTTCATTTTCTGTTTTACAAGTGTCTTTAATTTGCCTTTTTGTCTGCCTCTTTTTTTCCAATTTGGCCTTTAATTAAACTGAAGCCAATTACACGAGTCTTGAATGACTTTTGTATCCCTCAGCTGGGCGTGGGGAGCAGAGGAATCTGGCAGAGCTAAAAGTGAAACAGCAGCTGACACCCAGACATTTTATGCTGCCCAAACACAAAACCAGAGCTTTATGGACACATCTCTCATCTGCAGATGTTCAGGCTGGTGCTGGGGGGGTGTGATGTTGTTGATCTATGGGCTTAGCTCATTTTTGTGACGGCGAAATGCCTTTTAAGTGGTGACGCTTTATTGCTTTACTTTCATATTTTGTGTTACATATTTTTGATGAAATAATAACGAGTCATGTGGTGAATGGAAATAATTTTACTGAATGTTTAGGGTATTTATATAAAGGTGTGGCACTCCTTCTTGGACTAATGCCCTTATACTTTTCCTTTGAGGAGTTATGAGCAGAATGTGTTGAACAGAAAGCCACCCAGGTGCTCATAATGAAGTGTATTTACATAAAATAGTTCTTTTTTATTGGAAAGGCTGAGTCTATAGTCTTGGTAGTAGCTCTGTGAGGTTGCATCTAAGTACTAAATCCTAACATCAGCACACTGACCAGGGTTTTTCCTTTCTCAGAATGAGCCTTTAGGGGATGACAGTCAGAGGCAGAGGCAAGGGGTGGTCGGGTGGAGGGCCACGACCATCACAGATTGAAGTCTGGTCACCCCACACAACCGACAACAACATTTGTTAGAGGGCTACACATGTACTCACTGGGATGGAGTTACATCCAGTACCTACTGTTTTTCTGGCAGAAGTTTTTCTACAGCCATTTCCCCATGCACACGCATTTTAACCCCTTAACGCCGGTTGTCGCAAATTTGCAACGTACCGCTGCAGCCGAGATAGTGTATGCATTCCCCCAATGCTGGTTCGTGCATATTCAATACATACCTACGAACCTGTTGCAAGCACTGGTTTCTCTTAGGACCAGTTTGAATGGCATTTGCAGCATCAATAAAAAAAAATTTTACCATTAATGCCTGTTGCATTACACCTTTATATCTACTGTAGACAATTTAACAATCTCCACTTAATTTAACATCAACTTGAAACTCTTTGGAAGACACCAAAAATTCTTCCATGCAGGAAAAACCCCCAACAGTGACAGACTAATACAATATTTAGTTGTCTAGTATAATGTTTGCCACTTTTTACCAAATTAATTTAGCATGTTAGCATGCAAACAGTTACTAACAGTATCTGTCTGTGATTTGTTTGCAGTTATTAAGTTTGTAGATAAATGGCCAAATTTGTATTTTAAGGTCATGACAGTGAAAGATGGAACGCTGCTACAACTCATCCAAATGGGGACATAAACGTCTTCATCAAATGTGATCAAATAGTCCATCCGATAGACGCCAAGGTATCCTATTTATTTTTAAAAGCAACAAAACTAGCCTACTAGCATCTCTGTGAGGCTGTGCTGAGGCACAGCAGTACTTTGCGCTAAATGCTAATGTCATGCTAACATGCTCACAATAAGATAAGCAGTTGTAAACAGACTTATCTTTGATATACAGTCTATGGTGTAAACCAAGTTCATCTTCATTTAGCATGTTAGCCTGCTACCATTTTCTAAGCACACCTAATGCTGGTAAGAATGGCATATCTTTTATAGGTGTTTAGTCATAAACCAAGTTATTAGACAAACCAAAAAATCTGTTCATCAGTTAACAAAAAATAATCTATCAAATGGCAACAAAAGGGAAATCCTTGGTAGGCTACGGTGTTTGTGTGAAATTTCAATCAATTAACTGTTAATTCAGTTCAACTTATTAATATAGCACATTTAAAACAACAGCCATTGTGCCAATGTGCTGAGCTCCTTGCAGTCGAGACTGTGATATTTTATTATGGACCAAACTGGATTATTGTTGATCCATATCAGGGTGCAGAAGAACACATTGACAAGTCAGTGAACCTTCACATGCACATAAAGGATTTTTTCATAGACTAGTAGCTCCTGTACTGGTCATAAAACCTAAAGTCACAATTCATACTGGTCTTGTAAAACTTTAGTTTCACTTTTCTTTCTTGCCCACCTCTGTGATATGGTTTTACCCACTGCTGGGGATGGATAACACGGCCGTGTGTATTCCCTGAAAATAAGAACCATTACCAGCTTTGACGGTCCAGTGACTTGTCAGAAACAACAGCCAAATGTGTTGAAATGAAGAGTGGCCTGGTTACCCTGAGAGCAGCTAACAAATCCCCTGGCTCTGAAACTGAGTGGGGGTCTACACACTAAGACTGATCCGGGCTCGGTCCACTGAACCCGTCTATACTGTGTACTTCCTGCAGCCCGCAAACTTGTGAAGGCCTCCAGGGACCTGCCAGCTCTCCATATTCACCATCACACCACTGGAGGTATGTGGAACATCACAAATTAGACTTTTTTCTATAATTGATGCCATAATTTGGCGAATGCTTGTGTTTTTTCAACTCATAAAATAAATTTTTGACCTTTATATAATAAGATAAGTGATGTTTCAGATAAATGATCTGTATAGTTGGTGGTTGGATGGTTTGATGTCAGTCCACCATTTTCTAGAAAGTAATAGGACATATTGTGCTTTTGATAGTGGTGCTGTCAGGCATCAGTGCAATGCAGAAGGAGATGCGAATCTCCAGTACTCTGAGATGTCGCTAAAAAGCAAGAACTGATTAGTCCAAATGAAGGGATGTGGCTCCATCCTGGGCAATAAATGAATGCTGCAAGGTGCGACAAAGAAGCAAGTTCCTCTGATTAATGCTGCGGCTGACAGCGAGTGCCAGGCCTGACTGTCACATCAAAGTCGCCAAAATCACAAGCAACCCGTGACATTTCCAATAAAAAACACAATCTTCATCCTTCCTCCATCATCACTAACTTTACCCCATACTCAGCGCTGACCATTTAGTCTGAATTGAGTCATACTCAATGGGGGAGGAGAGCTTTGAAAATAAGTCTTTATCTGTGTGTTGCTGTTTTCCAGGGAACACAAAAGGACTGACGAGACCATTTATCTGTAGATTCTTTAAAAGAAAAAGAAAGGCAGAGAAAAAAGGCGAGCCTACCTGATGTTTTCTATCTCTTTTTGTGTGTGTGTGAAGCGCTGTCTGTGCCTGCAATCCCTTTATCTGCCTTTCATTAGCGCCTCGCTCGCCCTCTTAGTCGGGCGGGTGTCTGGGAGACAGTCACTTTCTCCCAGCCTGTGATGTTTCTGCAGATTACAGAGGGCCTTTGAAGCCACTGCACTCCTCATTGCCAGGGCCTCAGACAGGCCCATGCCATCTGTCAGATTGACGGCAAAGTAGCGGAATGGGGCTGAGACACCCTCTGTTGATCCACACTTTTGTCTTTTATGTGTCACATTTGGATGTCGCGCGGCAGCCACACCTTTGTAATCTGCTGCTGGCCTCCGCAGCACACAAACACACACACCCACAGACAGGAGAGAATAATGGTCCTCCATAATTACTCTTACCTGTGGGCATCAGTCTCTAAATGAGACAATTACCGTCATCCCCTCACAGTGATCGCTGGTTTCCTCCCACTTTTCCAAGGCCCTGGAAATCACTGTCATGTGGGTCTTTTTATGCCTAACCAGTGGGAAGGATTTGATTGTTCAGTTTAGGAGACTGTACGTTTGTGTGTTGCAGCCTGGATAAGACTGCAAAACAACCTGCTGCCAGCAAATCCAGCAACATTTACTTTACAAGAAAGTTACTTCTGTAAAAAAAAGGAATTGTCTTCCAGCAGTTGATAAATGCGCAAAAACTGAATCAGTCTGTTTTAGAAGGCATACCAAGGCAAAGGAAAGTTCACCAAACACAGACCGTCTTTCATATACCCTTGTTCTGCTCTAAGGTAGCATACATATGCAGCTTACAATGGTGGGGCGGATGTACTCTTTGAGTTTCTTTTTAGTCCATCCATGATTTAAAGACAGAGAGAGACAAAATACCAGGTAACATTAGCTCCAACAATTTGGTGATTCATCAGTTGATTTCTTTTTAGTTAAACTGTGCCGATTTCACTGTTACCGGCTTCTCTAATGTGAACATCCTTAAAGTTTTTGCAGGGTTTTGTGAAAGTAAAGTCAATATTCAGGTAATAATGACGATACAATTGTATTTACAGTGCTGTGAAATAGTATAGTGCAGATATCTTCATTTTTTGCATATTTGTCACACCTAAATGTTTCAGATCTTCAAACTAATTTGAATGAAAATCGCAAAAGTGGTGCCTATATTTAAAAATGTGGATACACACGAAGTGTCAAACTATAGACCAGTATCTATTCTATCTCAGTTTTCCAAAATTCTGGAAAAAGTTTTCTCAGAGCGTCTTGACAGGTTTGTTGAAAAGTACAATTTGCTTAATGAATGCCAATACGGGTTTAGAAAAAACAGAAGTACAGCTCTAGCTCTTACGGATGTAATTGAAGAAATAACTAATAATATAGACAATAAGTTACATTCAGTAGGAATCTTTATAGATCTAAAAAAAGCGTTTGACACAATGAACCATGAAATATTGTTAAAAAAAATCGAGAAAAATGGAATTCGTGGAGTTGCACTAAACTGGATCAAGTCTTACTTGTCTAACAGGGAACAATATGTACCATTGGGTGAATGCACATCTGAAAGAAAGTTTATCACTTGTGGTGTACCCCAGGGATCAATTTTGGGTCCCAAACTGTTTTTACTGTATATAAATGATCTCTGTTACATTTCTACCAAACTGAAATATATACTGTTTGCGGATGACACTACAATACTTTGTGTAGGAAAGGACCTACAGCTCCTTATGACTGAAATCTCAACAGAATTAGATAAGTTAAAATTATGGTTTGACAATAATAAACTGTCAATGAACATCTCAAAAACAAAAATAATGCTTTTTAGTAAACGAGCTAAAGATTCCCAGGTGAACGTTAAAATTAATAATATAAGTATTAAGAGAGTTTACGAATACAAATTTTTGGGTGTAATATTGAGTCACAATATGAGCTGGAAACCTCAAATAGCTGCTATACAATCAAAGATAGCAAAGAGTATAGCAGTCATGTCCAGAGCAAGATATCTGTTGAATTACAAAGCATTATATATTATCTACTGTGCATTAATCCTTCCTTACTTTAGCTATTGTATAGAGATTTGGGGTAACACCTATAAAAGTAACCTAGATCCACTCTTTAAACTTCAAAAGAAAGCCTTGTGAGTAGTTCACAATGTGGGATTTAGAGATCACACAAACGAGCTGTTCCTAACATCTCGAATATTAAAATTAGAAGATGTGATTAATCTAAAAACATTGGTCATGGTGTATAAAGCAAGTCATAACGCCCTCCCTGGCAATATTCAAGAACTGTTCAATATTAGAGAAGGGCGTTACAATTTGAGAGGAGAATTTGTTATGATTAAACAAGGTGTTCGTACGACTCTTAAAAGTATGTGTATTTCCCAAATAGGAATAACACTGTGGAATAAGTTAGATTCAGAGATTAAAAGAAGTACGACTCTGGGACACTTTAAAAGACTGTATAAAGACATGATTTTTCAAAAATATGCTGAGTGTTCATGTATAGACTTGCGTACATGTTGTGTGTTTGTGTATATCTAACATTTCCACAGTATTCTTACTTATTAATATTTGTATTGTACGATCATAAACGAGGAACGAGTGCTTCCACAACATTCTTACTTATTAATATTTGTATTGTACGATCATAAACGAGGAACGAATGGTTCCACAACATTCTTACTTATAAATATTTGTATTGTACGATCATAAACGAGGAACGAGTGCTTCCACAACATTCTTATGTATTAATATTTGTATTGTACGATCATAAACGAGGAACGAATGGTTCCACAACATTCTTACTTATTAATATTTGTATTGTACGATCATAAACGAGGAACGAGTGCTTCCACAACATTCTTATGTATTAATATTTAGTTTTGTATGATCATAAACGAGAATGAGTGGCGCTGTTTCATTATTCCCTGTTAATTTTTATATCGTGGTACCACAGCATTCTTAAGTATTATTTGTATTGCATGATCATTAACGATGAGTACTTTGTGTATACATGTCATCTCATGTATTGCTATCTATCATGTATTTTCACTTTGAGTTGCCTGTTTGTTGAGGGATACTTGTATCCTGTCTAATGAGACAATTCTGGCTGGTATCTGTATGCCTTCCTTGTAGCTATTTTATGTATTGATAGAAATGAGTATTAGTAACTTGGTTCAGATGTAATGTAGGAGTAGGTTTTTATAAGTTCTTGGAACTTCTCCCTACTCCTTTTGAGCATTTTTTCTTCTTCCTTAATATTATTTTGTACTTGAAAACTTTATTTTGCTCAATAAATAAATAAAAATGTAAGACAAAGATAACCCAACACAAAATGCAGTTTTAAAATGATTTCATTTATTGAAATCATTTAAAAAAAATGCTGTTCAGCCCATCTTGCCCCTATGTAAAAAGTATTTGCTCCCTTAGCTACCAATCTACCAAATGACCAAATTCCTTTCGTTTCACCAGCCACACTCACATGTGATTACTGCCAGGCTTTTTGAATCTAAACTTCACTAAATGGAACCTGTCTAGCACTGTTACGTAGCTAAAGGGTTTCAAAAAGCAGCACATGATGCCAAATACTTTTTCACAGCACTGTATATAGCGCCATTTTACAATATAAGTCATCTCAGGGCACCTCACATAGTAAGGTTAAGATCTTACAGGAACATACTATAAAGAGAAACCTATCATCAACAATTCCTTTTGAGCAGCACTTGGCAACAGTGGGAAGAAGAAAACTCCAGTAGAACCAGGCTGAGGGAGGGCAGACATCTGCCTCAACTGGATGGGGTGAGGATAGAGAGAAAAAGATAGCAGAGAGAAACAGACAGACCTTAAACAAGGTACTTTATTTATGGAATAATCCACCCTCCTCTGAGGTTTCCATTGTCTTAATTACTTATAAGCCAAAAAAAAAGCAATTAAAAACACACTTTACAACAACTCAGCTCAATATAAAATAAAGTGATTTAGATCCCAAAACTAAACGTTAACACAGGGTCCCTCTATGTGACTGGGCCATTGCACATAAGTTGTGCAAGTTTCTGGCAAATTTGCAATGAATTGAGTTGCACAGAGAAAGTAATATGGAATTCATTCAGCTTTTGGGGCCCCTGGGTGTTCAGGATCTCTAGGGAGTTGCTCTGATGGTGATCCAGCCTGGTTTCCAGCTGATTTGATTCAAAACTGAGACAACGACATGCACTTGATGGCTGCATGCAGTATATGGTCAAATCACTGAGGTGAAAAGTCACATGTTTCAGGGAAAAAGTAGAATCCTCTCCATGTGAAGGTTCTTTTAGAAGCCATATAAATCAACACACAGCATTTTCTTTACTGAATAGGACAGATAATCAATCCTGTTATTATAATATGACGAAGAAAAACATACTGATTTAACTTATTTTCTGTCTGGTATTTTCTTCTGATAGCTCCGTTTGACTGCTTCACTTACATAGTCAGACAAGCTATGCTTTGTGCCTGATTTTTTTTTTTTATAGCAAATATGCCTCACATTATCAAAGAAAATTCTTTGGCACAAGTAATGACGAAATCTCTTGAGGGTTAATGTTGTCAAATCCAATAAAAATCAAGACAGAACCTCTAACATTGCTATAAACGCTGATGTTATTGCATCCAGGACTGGATTTTATCCAGTGGTGAAACACAAAACAACAGATGAGCATTCTGCAGAATTATTTTTCCCTTTTTTTGCTCACTTTTTATATAACCGAGAGCAGTGTGATCAGTGTTTGAAGTTCCACAGTATCTCTACAGTACAATCTTGTGTCAGGTCTATGATTGGACAATATTTATTCAGGGGTTTATTAACTAAACTGGAAATTCAGACAACAGCCATTAATGGACACAAATAGCTCATTATATAGACAAATAATTGCATAAGCATAATTTTGTATTGACATAATTGTTCTTGTCCAACTGCAGGACTTCTTCTAGTTAGTTTGCTGTAAGAGCAAATAGCAAGTTACCAGCTCATCATTCTGTTCCAGCATCAGCAGGTAATAAACAGGAGCTACGTTGCTTTTATGGGACTACAAGTTAAGATGGATGACAGCTCCTGTTCTGAGACACCTTGTTTATAAGGACTCAGGTTTACTGGAGGGAGGGGTCCCTGAAAAACCTCTGAAGGAGAATGAGATTACAGGCAGCGCGTTTCCACCTCAAACGGTGCCTCTCCCTGTGTTGAGATGATAAACTCTCATTGAGTTTGCAAAGACCATTTCCCAGCGGCTGTCTTTCAGTTTATATGAACTTTTCAAACGGCTAAGGATCTGACGGAGGATCGTCACCAAGCTCGCAGGCTTTGAACACGTCTCCCCTGTGTATTTTTCCCACCCCAGGACCACTGTCTTCAGAGGCTCGGAGAGAATAAAGGCTCCGATCGACAGAAATCAGCGGGTCCCCCACCCTCCTCTCCTCCCACCTTCTCCCCCCACCTTGCTTGTCCTGTCACACATGCTCACACTCACACACTTGCAAATTTAGGATGAATGTAAGTATTTTGATGTGTGTGCCCCGTGAATATACGCACAGACACCTCCCAACAAGCATCCCCTGTTGAGTCACACATCAGACCGGCCTCCTTTAAAAAAAAAAACTCCTGTTATTATGGAGTTTCCAAAAGCAGAATAATACATTAAGTACCTTAAAGCTGAGGCTGACATTAAGCTACAAAAACATTAAGCAATCCCCATGAAATATACATTAGAGCAACTGGATCAGAGAAGCTGAGGCTAAGAATTGGAGATGGCAGATGCTAATAAGAACAGATTGAGTAGCTTCAAATAAATGGCACCCCGTCGGCCCAGTGGTCTGAGGCTGAGTCTGGCTGGGAATCTTCATCACATCGCCACGTTTCTTGTCACTCACCATTTTTCCGTGTCCAGAAGAGTCTGTTTTGGGTAATTTTTTGAACAAAACAGCCTTTTTGCAATCCCAGCATCACAATAACTAAGTGGTTGTTACAAATCAACCAGGACCTTCATCTACAAACTTGGGTGGGAAGTCAGAGGACCACAGGCCTGGAACACCACAGAAGTTGCGGCGAGCTGCAAAAATTGACAATCAAACCCACACACATGAAGTGTTTTGGTTGCAGATAAAAATAGAGTCGCCATACACATAACGCTTTGACGGGGATGAGTGATTGATGCTCAAAGATGTTGCCATGACAGACTGGCAGGCGGGAGAAAAACTCTGAGGCAGAATGATTGGCTTCTCCTCTTTGATGTTTCTGTCTGACTTACTTGTGATGGCTGGTTACATCTTCAAACCCGTTCTGCGTTGACAGTTGTAATGACCCCAAACATTTCATCTGTCATATCTGAGCGGCGCTCTGACAACTTCTAGTGAAAAGAATCTCCTTCTATGACCAAACTTCATGCTATATTCTCATATTCACCCATAAGGATAGAAGTTATTAATTTCCATTTGTCACAGGCTTTAAGTTTGATGTAATTACTCAGAAGAGGAGCTTATAACTTGAAAATCCAAGTTTTCAAACAGAGCAGAGAACTGTGCTAATGTCAAAACTACAAAACATATAGAAAACTCAGGAAATCAAGTTGTAAAATGAAAACTAAATACATTTAATCTCACTTTTATTAAACAGGTGCAAGTTTAGAAAGCAAATAAGTGTTCACGTACACGACAGTCACCACCGTGTACCTGTTACACATGAAGTCAGAAAAACTAACATTTCACTACACGACTCAGACTGGATTGTTCCAACACCTTGAAAACTCTGCAGTCCTCCAGCGCTGGCATCTCCAGCCTCTGTGGTTCAGTTGAACCATATGCAGGACAGATAAACCATTCAAAGCCTGCCTTTGTATGCCTGTTTTTGTTGTGAGTATGTACAGAGACCAAAACATCCCAGTTCCATCCAGTCTGCTGAGCGGGAAGCGGTTTCCCATGGTTCTGTTGGGATGCTGCTTTCATGTGGAAGCGGTCTCTGGGTCCCTTTAGCCCGTCTGTTGTGACAGAGGATAATGAATTTCTCAACATCTGCCATTTGTTAGCCCTGTTTGGTGTAACTGATCTCCTTTTAATCCATGGACTTCCAATGCGTGTGCAGCTCCGCAGCTGGACTGAAGCAGACGGATCCCACGGCCTCTCTGGGGCCACAGAGGGCCGGACGGAGACTGGCACCTTCTGCATGAGACCACTAGCGCTGACCACTGTCCTCATTACACAGCTGTCCAGCACAGTAATGAAGGACTCTTTGAAATTAGGTTGGTGCACGTTTTACAGAATCAGCCAAAAATGTTCTACTAAAAACTTCTGAGTGTAAAAGTGTACTTGAGATTTAATGTCACTTGACTTAAAGCTCCCATATGCAGCCCGTGGATACTACGCACTACAACACTGACTTCTAGCGAGGGAAAAGGATTCCCAGTATTTTTTCCAGATACAGAATGTATGTCATCCTAATAATTTGAACTATGCTCCAATCACAAGTGTGACTTCGAAGCTGCACTAATCAATGCTGCTTTGTCAACAATCAATAAAATGCTTATGTATAATGTGAAAGGAGTCCCTACAATGATGAACCCAAAGATGATCAACACACAACATTGCAGTTCACCTCAGCTCAAATGGCATTTTAGTGTCTTTCAGCTCATTGTTTTGGTTCACTCTCATCACTGAGAGTCGTCAGTGGACAAAACCAAGACTTCAAATTGGAGCTGAATGTTGTTCCATATTTGCTGGATGTGTAAACACACATCTGTGTGTGTTGGCAACTAGAATAATGTTTTGGTTTTTGAAGACATTTCATTTTTCAACCAAAAGGTCCTCAGTTCTAACTGACCGCTGGGGAGCCCCATTTTTTATTCTCACCCCCAAAATCACATGACTCATAGCTGGTTAATGAGGCTGAAGACAGACATGACTCAAAGTGTGAACTGTTGTGAAACTGCCTGAGGAGGAATATTAGGACTGGATACTAAGTACATGATGAATGGTGTTGGAGACAACAGGCAGACACCAGTTTGTCATATCAACTTTAAAAGCTTACAGTGTGTTTGCTTGAGCCCTGACTGGAACACAAAAAGATTTAACTTTCCTATTGTGTTCCAGTCAACTTTGACCTGTAAAGTAAAACATACCTTGACTTTTTTTCCTGATCAAAACAAGATTTCATTACAACCTCAGCAATAAATACACCAGAAAACACATTCTGAACATTTTTACATGTCTTTCTAAACTCCCAGTCCCCCAGCTGTATACCAGTACAGAGGATGGGGAGGCTTTCTGCTTCTTTATTTCACATCTTACCAAAAAACCTGGCACAGTGCATGCATGCACACTGTTAAAGAGATGACACTTGTTCAAAGGGCTTGTTGTGTCATTGACCAAAAAGTTTTGTTTTTCGAAATTAAAGTGACTTTTCTCATCCATCCATCTATTATCTTCCGCTTATCCGTGGGGGCAGCAGTCCAGTTTCAGGAAATTATATACATTTAATTTTGAGCTGTGACATAACAGGTGCAACAGTGATTATCTGTTTTAAAAGATAAGAAAATATAAATGAAACGAAATACAAACAAATTTGATCTGGGACATATTATGTTTACCATCATTTCATGATATAGTATTCATCTGCTCTGTTTATCACAAGCAAAAAAATAGATAAACTGTTTCCATTTTAAACTAAAAACGATTGGTACATTGTATGTTAGATGTGGTGTGATGAGATCTATCTGTATAGATGAATCATAAATTGCTTAGCAGATGCAATTTTTTGCTGGATAATAATTGTTTTTTATATTTTTCATTAAAAAAATATTTATTTATTTATTTATTGCTTAGTAAAGAATTTAAACATGTTTAAAATTTGACCTGTGGACAATAAGGGTGTAAACTCTTTTCAGACACAGCAGGACGATTAAGGATCCCTCTCCATGATTTTGTGGGCCCATGAGCGTCTTTTTCTTTGTGTGTTCTTTCTCAAACCTTGTACCTCTTATCTGAATATGCGATGCAGGAATATTCTAAGCGACCAATTTTTCTGACCTTGGATATCCATAGATACAGATTTGTTAGCTTTGTAACTGAACCTTTCTCCATCAGAGTGCCAGCTCACAATCCCAGGTGTATGTAAAGAATGCAGCATGGTGGTGGTATTCCATGACACAGATCAGGATGTAATTTGGTGGGGAAGGGTTTTGCTGAGATAGGAGGCTCAAACATCAACAGAGTGTCAGAATCACCTCTTCATCTGAAGGCAGGAATGGCTGAAATGGTGGATTCAGTCAATCTTCATTCCTTTCAAACCTTCTGCCCCCATCCTTTTCCCTCTTCATAAAACCTGGAATGTGCTTCAAAGAATGTACACTATCTTTCCTCCATGAATAAAACATCTGTCATTCATCAGCCGGTACAATATGTGCCGATTTAACAGAGCATAACAGCTCTGCGAGGCAGGGAAGCTCCAGACTGTACAGAGTCCTGTGAAGCCCAAGTCCAACCAAGTGTCATCTGTCTCCCCTCTGAGATTAGTCTGGTTTATTTAAACAAGATTCAGCAAACTCATTTGTGAATTAAAGCTGGAAGAAGAGCACCCATTGCGAGTCTGTGTTAGCCAACGCAAATACACTGACTGTCTAAAAAGGTTGTCCAAGATAACAACCGAGTGTTACAACACAAATTCAGTATTAGAGGGGCAGTGCACTGATCTTACTCAACTTTCCACAACTGCTCATTTGAGGACGATACTCGGCCTGTAAAAACAGTTGAATGATGTTTTTTGTGGCTCTAGAGGCAACTTTCTCAACACTGAAAAACAGTCCTGACAGTGTCATCATTTTCACATTTATAAATGAAGGCCTGTGTTACAAACTGGCAATTAAGTTTGACAGCTTCAGGCCTCGATGATACTCTCCCGTGGACGTCCACACTGACAGATGTGGACTCCTCAGACACATATTTGCTGTTATTATGCTACCTTTTAGTCCACTTGGAGGACTAAAACTAACAGCGTCTATGTATTGCATTCGTGCACAATACTGCTGAGAACGTGCACTATACTGCTCTTGTATTGTAATTCGCTGCACAGGGATGTCCACAGTGGGGTGTAACGAGGACTGTCACAGTGGCCAAAGTTACGTCACACAGACTCTAGTAGACGTTCACAGATGCCAAAGAGATAATACTGGCCTTAAACATTTAGGTGGCATGAGAAGATTAATGAGAAAATGTATCACAATGCATTGTGGGAAATGTAGTAGATGGGTTTCTTAAAAAAAAACAAAAGCTTGACATACACAATGGGCTCAGGATAACCCTGATACTTCAGTTTTACCCATTTCTCCTTTACTGTGTCACTTGCAAGATTTCCAGCTTGATGGAAGAACAATGTAACATCAAAGGATTGCTCCTTTAACTGGCCATGGATTTGCCCTTTTCAGGTTTCTTAATGTCTACGGTGTGAGGGAGCGAGATGATTTATTGTCTAATCTATACATTTATGGTAATTCTGTATTTTCTTTGCTCGGTGTGCAGAATAAGTAACTAATTTGGCCCAGTGGAGCTGATAGGAGCTTCATTGTCCTGCACAAGAGCATTCAGTCTGCTTGCTCCAGCTGGCAAATTGTTTCATCTACTGTTGGCAAATACTCTCCCAAGAAAAGTTGATAACGCAGACTGACACAGAGATTCACAAGGACATCTATCACAGGAGGAAAGTTTAGCAAGGTTTCGTCTGTAGCTGAAGTTTAATTTAAAGCTTATTTCGCCCCCTGCCGGCAGAACAGTAGTGATATCGTCGTGTACTGTGGCCGCCTGACCGGCAGGTGTCGCTGCAGGCGGCGTCGCTCTGCTCAGTCAGCGCTGCTTCCTCTACACGGAGCGAAAGGACCAACCGGCCGGTGGCAGACCAAAATACAAACAATGGGCAAGAAGCACAAAAAGCACAAGTCAGAAAAACACGGATATGAAGGTATTTAATTTCAGATACTTCAACCATTCATCTGCATAAGTAATTTATTGATTTTCTTTTGAACAAACGAACTGGAATCCCCTGTTTCGCGCCTGATAGCCGAGTTAGCACGACCACAGTATTAGCTAGCTGATTGTTTAGCTAACTAGCCTACTGCTGCGCGAGCTCCCGGAGTGGTTTGTGGGTATATTCTTCTGCATGTTTCTGTCTGTTTCACACAGTTTGTTCTGAAAAGAAAAGTTAACAATTTAGGAATACAACACAACACCGGCTCAAGCTGTGGTTTCACTAAAACAACTTCGAGGTAGCTGTTAGCTGCTATTGTTTCTAGCATCTCCGAACTGTCACAGGTTTATCTGTTAGCACCAGCGTTAACTTGAAGAGGCACATTGATTGATTTGGTGTCTGCAGAATACGGAGAGAGGCCGCTGAAGCTGGTGTTGAAAGTGTCCGGGAATGAAGTGACCACGGGAAGCTCGAGTCTGGACACTTTTTACGACGAGCAGCCGGCGGACTTTGACAAACCCAAAGACAAGAAGAAGAAAAAGAAGAAGGATAAAGAGAGGAGCCTTGGCTCACCGGAGGATGACAGAGGAAAGAAAAAGGTAGAATACTGAAGATCATGTCCCCTGTTCTATACTGAGATAGAGGAGGGTGTTCAGTCTCTAGTACGGATTGGTAGATTTAATGTTTGTGTTTTAATGTTAGATGACAAAGAAGAAGAAAGGACAGGATGCAGATGGAGAAGATGACCGAGAGCAGAGCAGGACTCCTATACGCTCAGAGCTGGATAAACTGGAAGGTATGACTCAAAGTAATACAAATCGAAAACAGACCAACGCTTATTCTCAAATGTCTCTTTAAATTTCTTCTATGTTATTGATTTTTACAGAAAAAGAACAGACTCCTCTGCAGGAAGCTTTGAACCAGCTCATCAGACAGCTTCAAAGGTGCAGCATCATTCACTCATTGAAGTGTAAAATCTATACACCTGTGTGTTTATAAATGAGATACTGCACATCCAGCAGCAAGTAGGGCTTTCACGATTATTACATTTTAGTTACTGATTGTCAAATAACTGCAATCAACAGTACTTTTTAATGTATTTTTCTGTGGATTGTATGCCACTAGTTATTTAGACTTGTGACCTTAGTGCCTATGTCTTCCACCTTTTTTGCTGCACATTTGTAAAATTGCCTTCTTCAAGTTAATTAGCTCTCTATTTTCATTTGGTTTGAAACTTCACTGTGTCACCCTGAGATAAACATTTGGTGCCATTGTACCATAATAGAAGAATAAAACAATCAATGTAAAAATAGGTGGAATTAGATATGTTATTTTCTTCCAGCTGTTATTTAGGCAAATGTAAATGATCACATTCTGCTCCAATAAATGCCATCAGTCGATTACATAATAATTGTGACACACCAACTAGCAGATCACCTCACCGTGTTATGATTTATATTATTAAGCAACACCTACTCTTTTGCTATGTAATGCTGCTGAACTCATGTTGCGGCAACTAATAACTCTGTGTGTTTTCTCTGTAGGAAAGACCCCAGTGCATTCTTCTCATTTCCAGTGACAGACCTCATCGCTCCTGGCTATTCCGCAATCATCAAGCGTCCAATGGACTTCAGTACAATGAAGGAAAAAGTAAAGAAAGAATGCTACCAGTCACTGGATGAACTCAAGGTACCTGTCTGTAATACGCACAGTTGTATTATTTTATTAGATGCACAGCTTAAAACTTAGGACAAAGTAAGAAAATTCAAACAAAAGACAGAAATGTTAAGTTGTTGTTAAGTTTGTGATACAGACCCAATCTTTATAAATGTGTTCTGATTGACAGATGTCTACGTCATGTTGTAAAGTGTGTGACATGGGATGTATTGTTGATGCAGGTGGATTTCAGGATCATGTGTGAAAATGCCATGATTTACAACAAACCGGAAACGATCTATCATAAAGCAGCTCGGAAACTGTTACACTCTGGAATGAAGATCCTGAGCCAGGTATGAAGCTGAAGATTCAGAACTAGACTTCTGTTGGAAATGGCATAAACTGCATCTGACTGTTGGTTGCTTTATTGTGAAGAGAACACAAGCCTTAATGTTTTCTATTTGTTCCCTGTTGGATATTCAGACCAACAGTGTTCACGAGGGGATTGTAGGAAAATAGTGTTATTAAGAAATAGCCTTTAACTATGAAAAGGTTTCATGGGCCATATATTATATTAGTTACATCCTCATAATTTAGTACTTGAAATCAATGATTTTATATAGCAGTTGTACCTAGCTTTTTATTATCAAACCTAGATTGTATTGGATGGTACACAGTAAATGATTCTGTGTAAGCTGTCTGTGCCATAGTGTGTCATGATTTAACCTCTGGACTCTAAGTCTCTCTTAAGCCATCTAAATTCTACACTTGTAGATGCAGAAGACCACAGAAAGCTCCCTGGATGCACACACAGCCGGTTACTCTGCCTTGTGATTTTGTTCTATGCCCTTCAGTCTCTGTGGACAAACATACAGTGTTCATGTTTACGACTTTGTACATTATTTGGGGAATTCATTGCAGCCCTTGAACACTTTGGAGCACTAAGCACACTAAGCGTTCTTGTGTTTGCAGTGATGCAACAGATGGGGGCAGCAGATCGCCTCAAATTGCTCTCAACATTATTACACACAGCGGTATCAGCACAACAACCAGTTTTTCTTCTTTTCTTTCCTGATACTAAGAGAAAAAAAATGTTTCATCTTTCCAAAAGGAGAGGCTGGAGAGCCTGAAGCAGAGCATAGATTTCATGGCTGGCTTGGACCCCTCTGCCAAACAGACACTGAAATCTGAGGAACAAGCAGGCACCAGCTTGGACCAGAGCAAGGACGGAACTGCGACCACAGACGGCAGCGAGAGATCCCAGACACCCAGCACACCCAGGTCCTTCAGCCTGCTCACTTTACACAAGTCACACATTTCTCTAAGTCTCACTGCCACATTGTCACCTAATTTAGCTGAAACTAGGAGAACGGAGGCTGCAGTTCAGAACCCCTTTAAGTGGTAACTGGCCTGCCACAGTCCCAGATTTTAAGATTACAAAATAAGGTGAAATAGTGGAGGGATGTACACTAATACAACTAAAGCCAAAAAACACTAATCGAAACCAGAACTAGAAAAGCAGCATGGTGACGAGAATGGTTTCCACTCTGTCATTGCTGTGTTGGTTTCTGAGAGCTTGTTTTCCTCTGACTCTGCAGTGAGTTGGTTTTTCTCTGTGGAGCTGGAGGCTGAGAATGTGAGGAATGCCTGACAGCATGTTGGGGCTTGTTTTCTCTCATGGCTGTACATCTTCTACATCTGTGTTGTTGCCGAGTGATGTAACAAAACCTGACGACTGAGATTTTGTGTTGGTTATGAGTCACTGTGAGAGAAACAGCCTCAGAAAGCCTGTTACTGTGCTGCTTTTCATTCAGCTACTTTTTACCTTTTTAACTCAAAAAGAAATCGTGTACAAAAATCTTAATAGTGTTTGGTGACG
Source organism: Dascyllus trimaculatus (assembly GCA_024666655.1). NCBI lineage: Eukaryota > Metazoa > Chordata > Actinopteri > Pomacentridae > Dascyllus > Dascyllus trimaculatus. Next base: position 10,534,944 of record CM045445.1, on the reverse strand, counting down.
TCAGCACAGGCTTACAGGTAAATTATCAGAGGAATGAAAGCAGAATGTAGGCGTTCAATGAACTGAAAAGCTCACGCATATTTCCTTCCTGCAGTATTCCGCTTCAGTGTGCATGCTTTTTGTTGTCGCCACAAAGTAGAAACCTTTTCATTCATGGTCAGAGTGTCTCATCCGCCGTCTTTCATTTTCCCTTTTCATTTGCAGACAGGACAAGGACTCCAAGGACGAAGCAGCAAAGGCAGAGAAAGAGCTTGAGGAAATCCGCAAGGTCATCGAGGAGTCTGGAGGAAAGCTGTCCAACAGAGTGCTGCAGTGTGATGTGAGAGAACAGGGTTAAACTTCGGAATTATTTTTTGTTATTGACATATCTGCGATTAAAAATATCATCATCTTTCAAATGACAGCATGAAATGAAAAGTACCTCGTTTTAAGGCCATCAGTTGACTAAATATCCATCAAATATCTTTTAGTTTAATGGGTGATCCATTGTTTGAGATGGTGTGCACAGCCACAGTATGATCATTTCTCATACTGGAAAGTGTTTTTTATTTTCCTGCCTCTGAGCTGTGGTTCACAATTTATGTGTCATATAGTTGGAGTTTGCAAGACGGAAGTCTGATGGCTCCACCACTCTGGCTATCCTCAACCCAGCAGATCCATCAGCTGGGGGTAAGTCTATTTTAGAACCTCAAAAGACCTCAAACAATTAGTTCTATTCTTTGAGTAGTTAACAGATAAGTACCCGATAATGCTCATTACTATTTTCAGACATTCAGTCAAGTTTTTTACCTTGTTAACTTGTCCATATAGTGAGTTTTATATTGCGGGAAGACACATCTTGAGCAAAAAGCAGTCAGTGCCATGGCTGAGCATTTCCACTTTGAAAATGCAGGGTGCTGATGACAGTTTTCAAACCACTGAGTCGGGCTTCACACATAACAAACCTAACTAACCATTGACCATTTGTAGAGTGGAGCCGTCCGTATCATTCTTCTTCTTCAGAATTAGTTTTCAGTTTGAACATGTATTATTGAGTTACTTCTATATTACCACTTGTCATTGTGTAGCATAGAACTGGTGTGCTCAAGCTGCAGTGAGTAGTGGTAGATAGAGAGAGAGAGCTAAGAACTTCATAGATTTGTACATTTTAGAAGAAGTGTAGAGATAAATCTCAGGCATTTTAAAGGCAGACATTTCCTTTTAAGGAAGGAAGGGATCATTTTCGTGGAAAAAAAACTTAAGCAACTTGGACGGATAGGATTTTAGGAGTTAAATCAGTGAATGGAGAGAAATTTAAAAGATAATTTGGTGAGAAAATAATCAGTACACAAATTAACAATAAAATATTCTTTAGTTGCAACCATAGACCTGAGAAAACCTAATGTCAGAGTGATTGCTGTTGCAGATGCTGGGTACTGTGCTGTGAAACTGGGCATGATGTCCAATCGACTTCAGAGCGGTGTGAACACCCTGCAGGGCTTCAGGGAGGACAAGAGGAACAGGATTACTCCAGGTACTGTCCTGCTCCAACCCAGTGTTTTTGTACATCAGTAATTTCAGAGCCCTAATATCAGACCTCTGCCCACTGTTGGCTGACCTTTCATGGAAGACAATAAGCTGTCCTTTGTCTAACACACTCCACAGTGTCCTACATGAACTACGGGCCGTTCACCTCCTATGCACCCACTTACGACTCCAGCTTCGCCAACGTCAGCAAGGATGATTCTGACCTCATCTACTCGTTGTATGGAGAGGAGTCCAGCCAGCAGGGCTCAGACAGGTATGTACAGGATGACCGTGAACGCACTCGAGCTTTGTGGCATTTACACAAAACGTCACTTGAGGGATTCCTGGCTGAATCCTTTCCAGATGTTCTTTTTTTTCACTGAGTTCACTCAGTCCAGAGGACGTCAGCTGTCAGCTGTAGACTGAGCCTCACTCTGACTTCAACGCATTTGTTCTCACACTTAGGTTTCATCTTCTTTCCTTTTTATTCTTTTGTGGCATTCTGGATCACTACGCTGCATGACAGTCACTACATCTTTGGTTTGCTGCGTCCTGTGGAACTCCAAAGTTTGCAGCATTAAGTAAACAAATAGTGGTAATGAAATAGATAATGAACGAACTTTAAAATATTTGAAGGAATCACTTGAAACTAATTTTATACTCACTTATTTAATTGATAACAGAGTTTCCTATGCTGTGACGTAATGCTAAAGGTGTCACAAAATAACACACAACTCTGTGAAGATCAAAAAAGAAAAGGTGAGCTGGTGTGCTCGATGTGCAAAGAGTGGAGAATGGCCATTGGAGAGGGACAGGTGGGGACTTCATAGATCTGCACATTCAAGAGGAAAAGAAAGTGTTGCATATCAGCCATTTTAAGGCAGGAATGGAAAAAGTTACAGCTTGTAAATATGTAAGTTTGATACACAAAGATGAGTTTATAGGGGTTTAATCAACAACTGGAGATGGACTAAAAGGTGCAGCAATAGAGCTACTGTGCCTGTGTACTGTGTTTTCTTGTTGTTCCAACCAAAAGGAGCTAACTGGTTAAATGTGGTAGCAGATGTTAAGCTTGCTAGCTTAGGAGAGGCAGAGATTGTGACTGGCTTAAAGGTGAGAGAGCAGTGACATCATCTCTGTCATTAAAAGAGGCAACAAGAATGAAAAAAATAGCTTGAGTTATCAGAAAAAAAATGCCCAAATAAAATATAAACAGATGTATGTTTTATATTTGTTATCTCATTCATTTTACACAGCGTAGGAAGTTCAAACAGAGGTTCTGTAGGGTTAACTTGAACACAAAGGCAGAACATCTACATAAGGTTTTGGCCTCGTGGGCTGACAGTTTGTCTGTGTTGCATTTTTGGCACGGATCTATGATGTGTTATGTCACTGACCCTTATGTAATGTTAAGTAATTAATACGGAACACTTTATTTAGTATGTATAAAGTGTATGACTTTATTCACTGGTTATTTTCGGACACTGACTCTTGTGTCGTCTCTGGAATGCTTTTTTTTTACAGTATGCAAAAGCATGCTGTGACTTTGTTGTCAAATGTATGAAAATGTGTAATTACTGTTAGTAGCAGGTCCTCACTTGTCTCTGCCTCACTGTGTAGGAGGTGCGGTTATTTTTCCAGCAAGTGTCAGCAGTGTCGATATCGACTTCTTCTCATTACTCTGAGCCAACAAAGTGATTCACATTTTTACACTGCTGCTGCTTAGAAAACACTAGTGGTGACTGTGTGTTTGTGTGTTTGGCAGCTTGTCAGAGTTTCTGGCCAAATCAGACGAGTATGTGTACAAACTGGCAGACAATCTTCTGGATGCAATGACCAACGGAGAGCATTCAAGAGTCCTGAAGGCGACTGAGCCAGTAAGCACCTACTGTGACATCTTACTACTGAACTTGGCTGCACAGTGAAATATTATCAGTTGACTAAATCTCTGTTTTTTCCTGTCATTTCGTCCAGCAGGTGGAGGAGCCAGCAAAGACTCAGGAGGACAAGGTTGACATGGAGGTGGGAGATGGTGCTAGCGTTGAGTTGTATCCTACATACAAACCTGAACTATTACCAGCACTAAACAACTAATGCGCATTATTTAATACAACTACACACAATGATGTAGAAATGAACATTGAGTGTCGACAAGTATCAGATATGAAACACAAAATCAAATCCACTCATTCTCGTCAGTGCTGGATGTGATGTTTGAAAGAGGAGCTCCTGCTGTGCCGCTGTTCAGTGTGAAGTACGTCACATGTTCTTGCATTACACCCCATACGATGATCCTTGATTTCATTTGGGTTATAGATGTCCTCTGCTGATGGCTGCGGCATCAACCAGCTGTGTCAACATGGCAGGGGCCGGCAGTTAGCTGTGATCCATGCACGCATGGAAAGTACATTTCCCTTCAGAACACAGCAGTGCTACTCGCTCAAGGCCCGCTGATGGAGAATTTGGAGAGCACTGTGTTTCCTTTCAGTGCCCGCTGGCTGCTAAACTGAATCGTTCCTCAGAGCAGCGGAGGAAACCAAAGCACGGGCCCCACCATCAGGCACACAGCAACCCTCTGTGCTGCCTGTTTGCTGTTCTTGGCTGCTCTCCAGTTTACACTCATCCCCCAGCTCGGGTGTTGCAGCTTTTGATTAGGTTTGATTTTATTAGAGCAAAGAAGCAGCATGACAAAAGGGGCTTCAAAAGGCCTGGGTTTTCCGTAGATGCATCAGCTGTCCACTGTGGAATGCAGTTTTCTAATCTGACTAAACATGTCGTTTCCCCTCTGTCTCTCGTAGGTAGCTGAACCCGAAGCATCCAACAGGCTGGACTTCCTGTGCTCTGCTGCTGGCCTGCAGATGTCTGAGGAGCTCTCTGGGGGTAAAGCTTTTGACTGAATTTGTTTTGCATTTAGGGCTGCAACTAACCACGTTTTTAATAATTATCAGTGTATCTTCAGATATTCATGAAAGTCTTAAAAACCCTGAATTATATTTCTTCAGAAAGGAATCATTAATGCACAAAGGCCTCTTGCTTGCCTGCTGAAGGCAGTAAAATCAGTTACATATTGTTTTGTATGCATATGGAGGATGACAGGAGATGTTCACTACAAGTGAAATTGGTGTGACAGTGATTTGTACATGTAGGAGGCTGTTAGCTGTATTGGCTAGGAAACTCATGATAATGGTATGCAAGAAAAAATTAAAAACAACTAAAACCAATAATTTCCTAATTGGTCATCCATTAGTTTTCTGACACTTAATTGCACCCATGTTCTCAAACTGATTAATGGTATCACTAGGAACGATTTTTCTTACAGCCGAGAAGTGGAGACAAAAATCAAAGTAATGAAGTTTTGCTGTATTTGATAACTAGTTTCAGGTAGTCTTATCCCTGCTGGTTTCCCACTGTTCTTTGACTGGTATGACAATGAAAAAGGTATTAAATGTCTTTCTCTGTGGTATCAAAAAAGTCTTAAAATATTGAATTTAATTCTGCAGAAAGATTTTTAATGCCTCTGACTAGACAACAGGAAATAAGGGGAACACACATAAGAAGATAAAAAAAAAAATACATACGCTCACATCATGGCTCACAGATTTTTCATTTGAGAATGGGGCAGAAACCCAAAGAAGTCATTCAGATGAACAGCTTCATCTGTACAATACCAAATGTAACATTCTAATGTAATAAGATAACGACCCCTTGATAATAAGATTAACTCAGAGAGCAGGTTACTGATCTTTTTTACATGCAAATTCATAATAACACTTCAAATCCTATTTAAATTGATGTAATTTAGATGAACAAAAAGCATCCCTCAATGTAAAGCACTCTAATAAACACATTAGCTATTCATCATCCTATTATGTCTTTCTCTTAGATCTCTCTACCAGCGCTACAGTTTCTTCCCCTCTCTCCACTCAGCACTCATTGATGTATTAGTAAGACTGAGAGGTCTGTATGAGGGTGCAGGAAGAATGGATGTATTGTGTGTGTAGCAAGTGTAACCGGTGTCAGGGGGGTTACCACAAGTAACTGAAGGAACCCAGAGGAAGTATTAACTGTATGTGTTGTCTCCTATCTGCCACAGAGGCCCTGCACTTCCAGCAGAAATTGGACGAGACTACAAAGCTGCTGCGCGACTTGCAGGAAGCCCAGAAGGAGCGCCTGAGTGCCAAGCAGCCACCTAACATGATCTGCTTACTGGCCCCAACTGCGAAGGAGCTGGAGCTAGGTAAGAGCCTCTTACTGCTTGGGGCCCTTTGTTCCTGCATTCAAGTAGTCGCCACCAGACCTCTAACAACCCTTCATTTATCTCTTTGGTATCCATTTCACAGGCGTGGTTTGTCATTTAGCTTCAGACAAGAATTCACTGTTAGACAGTGATCTGATGAAAATCACCACTTATTTTGCCTTCGGGAAAGCCTTGCTCCCACAAACACCAATTTTTCTTTATTTATGATTAAGTCTCTCGTGTCTTTTGTTTGGATTTTACTTTGGCTAAGCTAATCAGCTGTTGGCTGTAGCTTCGTATTTACAACAGATACAAGTGGGCTTTTTGATCTTTTTATCCACTCCTCTTTGCAAGGAAAGTGGAAAAGCGAATTACCCAACATTTCAAACTGCTTTATCACTACTCCAAGCATCCTTACTAAAAATGTTCTGACTTTAGGCTGAATGAACAAAGGAAGACTTGAACCCATTACTGGCTCCCATTGTTTGTTGTCTTCCTCTTTTCACAATACAAATAGCATTACCTTTCATGTAGTTTGCTGCTGTCATGTTCATGTAAATTCACATACTTTTCCAGCTGAGAAGGTAACAGGGAACCTGGCTGAGCTGACTGGTCAAGTGGCCCCAAGTGACGTCAGCAGCGTCTACGGTATCCGGAAGGCCATGGGCATCGCTATACCTCCAGAACCACCTGAGCCCTTCATAGACCTCACTACAGGTAAAACACCTCACTCTACAGAACAGCTTCACTTTGCCTGAATGTAACATGTGGAAAAAGACACTCAAATGCCTCATTTAACCCATTTCAACCACAACTCAGCACATACTTATCCATGCTTCCAGTGCAAGAGACGGTTGAACCAATGGAGACCGTACCCAGTTGTCCAGATGTGGTTCCTGTTGTCGCTGTGAAATGAAATTCCAACCACCCTTGTTCAATTTAATAACTTAAATTTTGTACAAAAGGTGCTTTTTGTGTGACATTTGTTTGCATTCAATCAATAAACCTTGTTTTTATTAAAAACCTTGGCTCTGTGTAATGCTGCATGAGAAGCTGCAGACTTAGGAAAACATTTATTACATTCTGTAACTGTACAAAAGTCAATGTCACATTTGTTCACATGAAGGCCAATACATTATTATTATTATTATTATTATTATTATGTAACCACAATTACAGACAAGATGTTGGTGTCAGAAGATAAGGCCACAAGACAAATCAAGTTTCAGAGGCACAGAGAGAGATCGGGTGATCATCTGAGCTGGGGCCAGAAAAACATTCAGCAGGCAGGTTGTTAGATTGCACAGACTAAGGACACCAGAACAGCGTCACAGATTGCCCTCATTGCAGCATATATGCAGACAGGCAGCAAAGACTGAAGATTGAATTCTTATCTGCGCAGAATAAACACCTTAAACAGATGACATACATACAGCACAAGGATTTATCCATTCCTGAAACGCAGTACATATCATGTCATATGTAATATTAAACAGTTGTTACTGTGGCCAAACGGCACAGCTGGTCCACATAGAAGAGCTGTTAAGCCTGAACCTAAAGTTACGGCGTGCTAATCTTTATCAGAGATGGCTTTAGGATTTGCAGCCTGGCCACAAAGAGAAACGTACTTTTTGTTATGTGAATATGTCCAGCAGAAGGGAGCAAGAAAAGAGTTTTGACACTGAGAAAAAGCTCCATTTAAAACACCTCACATATGTCTTGCTCATTACATAGTAACAGAGCAGAGTGTCCTTCACTTTTCAAACAGGAATACAGATGGGTTTCAGGTTATGATCCAAACAAATTCCATTGTTATTTTAAAGACCAGAGGAAAAAAAACAACTTTTTGGCATTAGTACAATACACATTTTTTCTATCACATTAAGTTAGAGACAGAAGAAAGTACAAAAGTGACTAATCACTGGACATCAAAGTGTTGGTGAATAGAAAAAGATTGTACATACTGACCATCTCCTCAGTCATCTGAACTGACTAAAGGTTGCCAAGTGTTGAATGTGACATCCACCACACAGCAAAAGAGCAGTTCCTCTATATCCTTAATACAGCAGCATCACAGGAACACAGCTGGATTACAGTCAGGTCCATCCTTGTGGTGTGCAGGAGTGTGTAAACTCTTGACTTGTGTACATGAGTCTGTCTCCAGTTCTAATGGCTGTGACGGCGTGGCCTCAGCTCAGCCCCATACCTTGCTGCTTGCTCATGTCGGTACACACGAAGAAGGTTTTCAGCTCCCCTTTCCCCTTGACGTTGATGAATCCTCGACACTCGCACGAGTAGCCCAGCCTATTCAGCACCACAGCAGTCTCATCTGTTACCTACACGTAGAGCACAGAAGGCACAGCTGCAGCCAAGGAAAGGGCAATTTGAATGACAAATGTGTAACTGTTTTAGTTTGTGCTCAACGGTTACACACTATGAATTTTTAAGATAAAACCAGAAGAAACTTGCACAGTCCAAAATCCATTGTGAGACCTTCCTTGCAGCAAAGTAATTTTAGTGTGACAGAATTATACTACAGCCATCTATGGCAGTAATATACTTTGGGAGCAATGGCATTATAGCAGAGCCAAAGTAATTCACACAGTTTATCAAGTTCAAGCATGAATTGTTTTAAATCCAGTAGTAAATGTGATACAAACAATAAAGTGCAGGGGAAAAACAAAAGGGATGCCTATCTTGAGATGTTGTTATGACTGATAAGGATGGAAACAGTTTCTGTCACTCTTAAGATGCATGCACAAAATAAAATCTAGGTCCACAGGTAGAAATTGGATCTCTGTGGCAACTGTGACTGTGTTGAGATTGACGATATAAAAAAGCTAAAGAGCTGTGTGAGCCGTGACATGTGAGTGTTTGACCTTTAAGAACACTAAATGAAATATTGATGTTTGCCTCTGCTGGACTGTGCTGAACGTACCTGGATCTTTCCAAGCTCCCCAGTGCTCTCCATCCTGCTGGCTACGTTGACCGTGTTGCCCCAGATGTCATACTGAGGCTTCCTGGCCCCGATCACTCCAGCTATCACTGGGCCATAATTTATTCCTGTGGAAAAACAAGCAAAGGCACCAAATTCACATTTACCTTTGTATTTTCTGATGAAGTGTAATGTTCATGTGCAGAATTCTCAGAGAAATTGGAGTGGCAGCAGGCAAAATAGAATGAAATATGAAAAGTGAGTTTCATCCATCTGCAGATCTTAGACTGAAATGAGAGAGGCTTAGATGTACCAGAGAGTGAAGTGCTGACCAGAATAACCAAATGAAAGACAACATTTTAATTAATACAGAGCTGTATATTTGTCAAGGACATTACACAGCAAAGCAAATTTCCTAAGTGGTCTTTAACTTTTCAAGTTAGTCTAAAACAGGCTTTTGTGCAGCAGATGCTCTAACAGCACCTGGTTGAAAAACGTTTGAATAGTGCTAAACCTTTTCCTAAAGCTACAGAGAAGGCACTTTCACAAGAAAATTAACATTACATTTAAACCTTTACCAAACGAGCCGGTACAATGCTGATTAAGCCTTTCAATGCTGAGCATACCTCTCTGTATTTCACAGTATACCAGTTTACTTTTGAAACCGGATGCAATCAATAGATCTGAATGAGAAAGCAAAAACACTATGTACACCCATTTAGTAGTGATGTGTCAAATAGGAGTTAGACCTGTCCTAAAAAGTACACTTTATATATTATCATTATTTATTTATTGTGTATATTATTCTAAAGGAGAACATCACTTACAAGACCAATATCAACCTGTATTGAAGGAGACTTAAAACTAGCAATTCAGCCCATAAACACATTAGGAAAGTGCTTACTGTGGTAATGAATCAAGTGAGAAGTAGGGTCATTTTCTCATAGACTTTTATACAATCAGACCTTTTTTCTCAACCAGAGGAGTCGCCCCCTTTTGGCTGTCAGAAAGAATGCAACTTTAAGGCATTTCTTTCTGGGCTCCTCTTTTTGTGACAAATTACAGTAAGGTTTAGCATTTACTACTGTCCTGTAGTCATCACTTCACATCTGAGTTGCACTTAATGGTAGGAATGCTACTTAGAACAGGGGTAGAGAAGATTTCAGCCTATTTCAGTTTATGAGGTGCAACTATACCTTGAAATTTAATGCAAACAATGACGTCGGTAAAGAATGTGTTCACGCCTGAAAGACCAATTTATCAACTGCAGAAGAGTTAAAAGCTTCTTGAAATCACAGAAGTGAGGATACACTAAAATACCGATGAATGAGATGTTTTGTGATCAAGCGCAACATGAAACCTGAAGCACCAGTCAAAAATAATAGCGTCTTCATGATGGTGGTAGTGTGTTCATGATCCCTTGATGGAGCTCACCACCAAAGCTGTGACAATACAAAAGCTGTTCACAAAATGAAGTACTTAATTGCAAAACGCATCTAAAATCAGTGAATGCGTTTAGAGCCTGGGTAAAAAGTATGCTGTCGCTGTTAAAGGAAAGGTCTATGCTACACACTTATATAAAAAAAAAAGCAGAGAGTGGATGTTATTGTAATATGTTTCAAGGTGTTTAAACATGGCTGCTGATAAACACAGCAGTCTGATAAAGAAGATTAATGCCACTCGGTGCAACATTTCAGTGTTTATGCCTTATGCTAGTTTTTATCTCCCAAAAAATGTAAATGTTTGTAACCAAAACTTTTATCCTTGTCAGTGCAGAATCAACTGTCTGGACTGTAGACACAACACACAGGGATTAGGGTTTCTCTGATATTCAAAGAGCTTTTGCCTCTGTCTCATCATTTGAGTAATACATGTGTTATTTGATGTAGCTAACTTAATCATATTGATTTATCCTCAAAGTTACAAGTAGCCACAAAGCAGACACTACAAATTTCTGTCAAAGGTTACAACTCACAGATTTATAAAGCTGATTTTAAGTTGTACTAGAGGCTCTGTCAAACTGCAGCAACACTACATATATGCCGATCATGTACCAAGGAAACATGTTCAGACGCTGTGCCAGCCCTAACAGAGATGGACACAGTGCTGTAGTCAGTCAATGAGAAGTCCATGCTAAAGCTGCCAAGCAGCTGAGCACACTTACCCACACGAAGCCTGAAGCTATTAAATGAATGTCTGTTGATGCCATCCAACTTGCCAATCAGAGCGATGGCAAACTCCACCATGATCCCTATCTCTCTATCCTGAAAGAACACAGTAAGAGTCACGTCATTTCACAGCTTCATTGTTGTTTCTTTTAAATGACAGGTTGAAGAGTGTGTTTATGGTGTGCTTGGAAACAGTTAACACAGCTGATCTGTTCGGAGTCTGACCCTGGAGCAGTAGCTAACTCACCTGATTGTTCTCCTGACCAGGCGTCCCACTAAGCCCCGCAGCCGCCATGTAAGTGCTGCCAATTGTCTTGATCTTCTCCACACCACTGAACTTTGGTTTAGACAGCAGCTGTTGGGTTTGAGGAAATTGAAATGAATTGAAATGAATGGGAACTTTATCATCCCAACATTTTATTTACCATTATTTGTTTGTTCCTGCTGTCATTAACAAATACTGAATCCACATCAACATTTGAAATCTCTATCTCAGAGAAGTGATTGGTAATGAATCGAGGGACAAGTCCTTTTCCTTCTTTGTCTTCCTGACCTCATCAAAGTCAGCGATGATTTCGTTGAGCAGCCTCAGACATTCCAGGCCCTCCTTGTTGATATCGCACTCGGTATAAAATTCTTTGAAATCTGGCACTGAGGCGAACATCACACACACACAGTCATAGGACTTGTAGTAGAGGTCCTGATGGCAAAAACACAAAACGAACAGTTAATACTTCATCACACAGATCAGGATTCTTGGCCTTTAAGGTAAGTTCACATATTTAAGTTCTACTCTCAGTCTACTAGCTGCGTTGAAAAGAACATTTGAAAGAGCAATCCATATTTTAGGCATAACTTTGAGGGTCACAATAGGCAAGAAATTTGTTCTGGAAAGCATTAAAAACTCACCAGTTAAGAGGAAACACTGTCAGAGAAAACAACTGTAGTCTGTGATAACTTTTCCTTGCAAGTTCCTCAGTGTTAACACGCTCGCACCTCCACTTTTGGCACAACTGATGAAGATTAAACAGCACAATACCGGGAGGCATCAGAGCCACTCTATTTAAACTGTCCATGCCCAGTGTGATGCTCTGTGTTTTTTAACCACCACAATAAAATCCCTGTTAGTGATAACTTGATAAAGGTGTACAGTATCATGTTTCACTCAGCTGCAAGAAAATCTCACTGCTTGTATCCTTGAGCGTTGATACTGCACCCACTGACATTAGGAATGACTTAGATTCAACGGTGGGCCGTCAGGGCCAGCAAGGCCTTCTCTGCTGGCCTAAACTCTATCAGAATCACTGGCCTATGTTTTAGTATTTTCCCATTAGTCGTTTTGCAATATTCCCATTAGTCTCTTCTAGCGTGTCTCTGGGCTGTGGCGTGTCCAGCATTGTATGTTTATATTAGAGCTTTTATCCAGTCGTATTTCAGTCATCATGTGTTGCCAGGGTCAAATAAATCTGCCCTGAGGCCTTGAGAATCAAAGTTGCAGGCTCCTGTAGCTTAAAATACATCACAGTGAAGCTATTGCTTTAACCAATCAGATTTCAAGTTGGCGATCCCAGGACCATCTAGCAGGCGTACAATAACGTCAGTATTTTCACGTCCTCTGATTGGATGGTCAGAGAGCTTAACCAAAGCTAACAATTCCTATCTGTAGCAACACAAGCTAAAACTTAATCGTAAAAAATTCAGCATTAGTCTCCATGGTGATAGAAAAGGAGTTGTTGTTGGAACTGAAATGCTCGGATTGCCTGCACAACAGAGTGATTGAACTCTTTGTGAGGAAAGAAAGGAGGATGGTGAGTAAAATGAATTATATTACATATATATTACGTGTGTGTGTGTGTGTGTGTGTGTGTGTATATGCTTGTCATTTTATTGGGTTAATATTGATGCTCCTGCTAGATGTGATGTATATGGTGCAGGTGCACAGCTGCAGTAAAAGGAGACTTGTTGAATTATTTTAATTGGGATCCTTGCTCTAGGAATGGCATTCATTCTCGCTACATGTGATAACTGTCTGCGGTGCAACGTCCTGTTATACTTCCTTTCTGTATATTATTGATGGTTTCTGTAGCCGCAGCATCATAATGACGGTATTAAAAGGTGGTTTGATTCAGGTAGGATGCCACTGAAAGCCTAGATGTAAAATGCACAGCCCGCCACTGCTTAAATTTATCTTAAAGCTGGCCTGAGGTAAATACCTCAGTATATTAGTGAAACATCTTAAGAACACCCAAACCTCACAGGAAACACTGGACTTCTCTTCTGATAACAGTGAAACTATTAAGGAAATTGCTGCAGTTTTCATATGAAAAATGGAAAACTCAACTGAATGGACATCAACAAGTCATAGTTTTACTGAAAGAAACAGTGATCAATATCTGATTTTTGCTGCCAGCTAAAATGACTTGTAATATAGCATGATGGTTCACTGATTTCTCATAGCAGTATTTTTCATTTCTCTATAGCACCAGTTAATCAGTACATAGCACGTAGGGGGCTTGTTAGCTACAGAGATACAACCAAAAACCCTGAAAAAAATCTCACCTCGTTCTTTTTATTCTCCCCAACAAACAGTGCTGCCACGTGGGCCGGCAGCACATTTTCCAGCAGCAGGCGGTTTAGGTTCTCCCTGGTCTCGATCTCATCCTGCTCTGTGTGGTTCTTGTACTTCAGCAAGAAGTCCTGGCGGAAGCAGGACTCATTCTGAGAGGCAGAAACACATTACGTTATGAAAAAAAGTATGATGCATGTATTTAGTTTGTAATTTGTCTGCTTTGGGATGTAAGTGGTATAATGAGATGGGAAAGGCAGAGGTTGTTATTACCTGCTGTGAGATGATGAGCATGGTGACCAGGAACAGTGTGATGTATATGCAGCTCATAACCTTGGGGTGTTTTACCAGCCCTATGCAGTTCAAGATGGAATTTTCTTCTCCCCTGTAGAGCAAACAAGAACATTCTTCGTCTAGAACTTCACTTTAAATTACATTTGCCAGAGTTTACCATTTGTGTAAACACATATTAATAACCTGAAAGCAGTTTTAATTATTTTTAATTAATTAATTTGGTCTCATACATTTATCAGGAATCTGTTTTATCAGTGAACTCATATGAAATACATGATCCACTGGGAGCTGAAGGTTCTTGGACTGTAGTAATTTACTTAATAATTTAAAAAAAGCTAATCAAGAGAGTGCAATCTAAGAAAATAATTCTCTCCTGTATGTTTGCTTAATAGTACTAGAGAAAATTTTCAAGATGAGGAAACCACACCCTTGAAACACTACCAGAGAGGCTACGGGATTTACTTTTTCCCACCTGCTGCCGTTGCAGCTGCAATTGATCTGAACATCCAGGAATTTTTCATAGGCCTCAAACAGGTCGCTCTTGGTGCTGAGGATGATGATGTAGTATGCTGTGGAGGCCACGGTGAGGAAGAGCACTTTGAGCTCAAAGCTCACCCGTAGGAAAACTCCACAGGCAATGAGTGATAGGATACAGCAGTACACAGAGTACTGAGGGACAGAATGAGCAAAGAAATGAAATCAGAACTGTGACAAGTAACAGAGGAACAAATCTATTAACAACCCCTGTTTAGCATTCATAAGCACCATACAAACAACTGATAAAAAGGTGTTGTAACACATTGTAACACACTATTTTGTGGTTGTAGGGCCAGATAAGGACATTTTAAGAGTTAATGAATGAATGAATTAATAATTCTAACTCCATTACAGAAAAGAAAATCTTAATATGAATGTTGGTATTTGTGTGGAGTACATTATGTTTATTGACTCCATTCACTGGGTTGGGTGGGGCAGGTTAAATGGGGGCATATTCTTGTGGTTCACCTAACTAATATATATAAGTGATAAGACAATCAAAATTTAGACACAACGTTACAGCTTACAAAGATAAAATATTACTAATGTTTATTATTGTCTATAGTTAATAAATCCATCACTCACAGGCAGACAGAAGAGGTCAGCCATATCTTCTTTCACATGCGTCTGGACGAAGCACTGCAGGGGGTTGAAAAAAAATCTGACTGACAAGCATCCACTGGACAGCGTGCTTTGAAGTCTGGCATGGCAACTATGAAGTGGAGCACAGCTCAAAATAGAGTATATAATGGCCCTGTCTTAGCACTCAACATGTGCGCACAGCACAGTCTTACCAGATTGAACACTGCCAAGATAATGATGACGGCAGTAGTGATAGTTGCCAGAGGGAGGCGCACACATGGCCGTTTAACCACCGCCTCAGACACAGCTGGCAGCCACTGACACCTTGACAGCTTCTCTGGAAACAAACGCTAAAGAGGATGAAGAGAAGTAAATGATAAAAAAGATAAAAAGAATGGAATCAAACAGGTACAAGTAGCATGTGACTTTAACACAGTCAGCCATGTCCAGACATCATGTGTGAGTGAATCACAGCTGGCTATTTGCAGTGAAGGAATCTGTCTGAGAGTAGAAATCACTGCCTGTCAAACACTGAATGTCAGATGTCATCCGTCAAGTTAGTAGGGTGGCCTACTATAGAAAGCTGCAGCCCAGTGAATGCAGGAGATTGCTTCCATGACACGTTTCCATTCTCACACTGGCTAATTCTGGCCTAGTGAGACACATACTGTATACATGCACTACACACATCCTCTTCCACCTTGCCTTAATTTACCAGGCTCATGCCTATTGTAACATGTTTGTGCCTTTTTGACCTATGAACCTCTTATGCACAGCTACAGAACCTGTTGGCTATCATGATGAACGATGAATTTCCATTGTTCTCTTACTAACTGAAGTAAAAAAACAAGAACATTGTTTCAACACTTTAATATTATCTGACATGACATGCATAAACCTCTGCACTGTGTAAACACGCAGCCATTCTGAAACTATAACACATCAAGTCCATGTTTCCAGTTAAAAAACTGCAATTATTAAACATGAAAAATGTACCGTCAAATACAAGATTTTTTCTTGAAGTATAGTTCAGTGTCTAAATCCTGCTTCCCTACACCGAAGTAAAAAAAGAAGAGTAGGCAATCAAACAAAGCTTACACTAGAATTGTTTATGTGTTTTGTTTTAAGATTTTAAGGTAATTCTTAACCAGCAACAACAATTATACCACAAAGTAAGAAACTGTTCTGGAGCGTTCAAGTGTATTGCATTGTCTTCAATCTATTTTTTTAATCTAAGAAATAACATCTTTGCATTGCTTCTGGAATAATACAGACAACATATTATGGGGAGAAACCATAAGGAAAACCATTATTACTGGTGAGTGAAATTACATTTTTCCTCAAGGCTTGCAGTTGAATAGCTTTTTCTTGTGTGGCCTTCAGACAACAGCAATATAAAAATCTATTAAGGATTTCATAATTAATTTTCTCTTCTCACACACAAGAAAATTAATTTCATTCAATGCCACTTTAGAGCAAAACACTCGTGAGTCATACATGTGTAATGCAGAACAGGGCCAGACCAGAATGATACAGCACAGGATTTTAGAATGCGTTGCTGCACACATTACAACTTTGTACAGCAACGTTAGACCACACATGGCAATAGAGGACACTGTAAAAGTAAGTATTAAATAGTTGTGTCTGTGAGGCTCATTTTTTTCCACTTTCTACAAACTCAGATGCTTACTGGGCCAAAAAAGACATTTGAATTAAATCCATTAAATAGCTAAATGTTAAACATAAATGTAATACTTAACACACTGACCTGCACGTGACCTGCAAAACAGATGGCCAGCGTCAGCAGCAGCACACAAACCAACACTCCAAATGACATCCCCAGTATCTGTCGACTGAGGAACAGAAAACCAGGGCATATCAGGAATCAGTCTCCTGCCTATGTCAGAGCAAATGTGATCTTCTTCTTTAAAATAATAGGTGCCTACGTCTCAAATCTCATAAACAAAGAACAAAGAAAAAGATGCTAACTGTCTGTCTTCCAATTGCACTGATGATGAGAAAAGAACAGATTTTTTTTAAAATTTATTTTTGGCCTTTTATGCCTTTATTGGATAGGACAGTGGACAAAGTTAGAAACAGGAGAGAGTGGGGAAGGACATGCGGTAAACACCCGAGGTTGGAATTGAACCTGGGACAGCCACTATGCCTCTGCACCTGGGTCACGCGATGCAACCATTAAGCTATCATGGTGACCAGAACAAAACAGATTTTTAAATAGCCGGTAAATGTGGACATACTCACTCCTTTGCGACAAACATCTGAACCAAAAAGATACAGAGGAAGATGAAGGTGGCACAGCTGACATAGTATTTGAACATTGGCAAATCCAGTGCTCGGTACTAAGAAGAGGAAAAACACAACACACCTCCTACTCAGTATTAGAATGACTGAGCTGAAATGTACAACAATGTAGAAATATAAATGCTTTAACGACCTCTTTGTATCTTACCAACCTGTTTTTCCAGATCTTTCTTTGGAAACCACAGAGCTAAACTGCTACTCTCTTCAGACTTTGACCACTGCCTGAGAGAGAGAGGAATGTAGAAGAATAAGTAGGAAAAACAAAGAAAGAAAAATGAATTAGTAACTGCTCTGATTTTTACACTTCAGGGGTCACAAGTTTAACATCTGTACCGTGACTTCTATAAATGGTAAATCAGCACTGAATCACACAGGGCAGTAATAGCTGCTGCATTTCTCCCTATGGGCTCACACTTGATACAACTACTTGACACAATAGCATCACCTTGAAAAGAAGATGTGAAAGGTGCAGTCTGTTGTACTAGCAATGAGGTGAAGTCAGTAAACAAGTTTGAAAGGCCTGAGATCTGTACTTCAAAAATTAAACCAGGATTTAAGGTTCGTGAGGTAACCTCATGTTTAATCCTGGTTTTTCTGGGCTATGAGGATGGTTCATTTCAGCACGGTGACCTATGCTGCACACCTAATGTTCCAGATAACAGATTAACGCATACAAAATCACCGCCTACTGTTCTAATAGAAAATGGCGTCACAATTCCTACAAGATTCTGTTGAGCTCTGTGCATGGACAGTGAAAACTTTTAAAGGCCATTTAAACCATTTATTTTCCTTGATGAGCATAAATATAAGAGATAAAGATTTTCGGTAGGGGCAACTCCAGTCTTCCTGGCATTACTTTTTTTCCTGTTTGACAGCAAGAAATTTAAAAGCCATTTTATTGTTCTATAGGCCTTTGTATAGCAATATAATTGTAAAACAGAGACTGATAATGCACCAAAGCCTTGTGCTCAGGAGCCTTACAAGATATGCAAGTAAGCTGACATTTTAGTTTGTACTGTGTGTTTGTATTTGTTCTTTACTTGTTCACAAACCATTTAACACCACGAGGGTTGCAGCTGAAAAAATGAGACTAAAACTGTCTTAAACACCATAAGAAGAGAGTTATGCTGCTTAGGACACCATAAGTCTTAACATAAGTCTAACCCTTTAAAAAATGAAAACAAACTAATGCAAAAGCAGGGCAAATTTAATGGCTTTGGCTGTCAGAGATGTGCGGACACAGATTTCTCAAGATTTGTCTTTCTGTTGAAAGAAACACTATGTCATCTCTGCTGCAAGTAAGGGCTATCTCAACCAAAACAATAACAAAGTTTGATGATGCAGTGAAGTAGCGTGGGATCATGGAAATTGCTGTCTTCGCCACTTCGCCAATGAAATTCTATCTGACATGTCTCAGGCAGAAATTATTTTCACGGATGAGGTAATCTATTAAGCAAGTCCTACTCATGTTGCATTTATGATGTTATGTTAGCCAATGCCAATGACTACCCATAGAACTTACATATGAGTCTCTCTTTGTCAGTCTATTCTGTAGTACATGATGGTCTGGCTGCATCACACTATCATTCTGTTATGGACTTTGGTGTTCCCCCAAACAACTGATGGGCAGAATATTTGCATGCAGGGCGAAAAGGACTCTCAGGGAAATGGATAATCCACCGGAAAAAAACTGCAGCGTTGCCTTACTGCACAATTCAAATCCTTAGTAAAACTTAAAATTATCAGTGTGGTAGGTTGCTGCTTGCAAGTTGTTGTTGTTTCTCATTGTAAAGAAAACAGTAACATAGAGATAGAAGGAAGGACAGAGCTGACTGAAATGAGTGGTAGCTTGTACTCGCATCCTACACCCAGTGACTCAGACTACTTACATACATACAACATGCAGCTTAAACTTGAGAACTTGAAACCAAATTATTTTGAAATTTGTCACTTTTCAAATTCCAAGGTTTCTGCAAACCATCAGTCATATCACAGCAAACAAATGCCTACTTTATCATCACTGATAAGGGTGCACCCCAAAGTGCCACTTGCTTGCAAACAGTGCAGCAAAGGTTTTTTCACCCTGTGCAATTCAGTGAAGTTTTAACTTTTAAACATATTTTTCATGCACTTTGGATTACATTGTTTCATAAAAGTATAGCAAAAAATAAAATTAAACACACAAAATGTGATTTGACTTGTAAATTGGACCTACTTGCTGCTCAGCTCGTCTATGGTAGTGGTCATCTCATTGTGGAGCTCCTCATCAAACTTACTCTTCTGGGATTTGTTCCTGCAGCAGAAAGCACGGACACAATTAGGACAAGGCAGGCAGACAGACACTAAGACACGCAGGCTGACTGGAACAGACGCTGGCAAACCAGATCAGGTCATGCGGGTTACTCTGGTCCAGTTTAGCTGTGCTTGGAGGCAACTTGGTTAATGCCACTCTGATCATTAGTGAGCAAAGAGAAATATGGTTTGTGCCGGTAAGAGAGTTATGTGGAGGGAGTGTTCCGGATGCAGAATGCTGTGTGTTAGATGATCTCTGTGGGATTCGGTGGGAGTGTTTCTGTCGTGCTTCTGCTCGGAAACCCCCTATGCTTTCAGGAAGGAAATACTCACACAGATGCACAGACCCAGAAATACACAAGCCCCAGTCAGTGATCGGTGTTAATAGGAGCATGTCAGTCCACTAACAGAGGTTACAGGGCTGTTGAGTTCACATATTGGCCTGTTACAAAGAGGCAGCAGTTAGAAGCAATGAGAAAACAACAGTGTTACACCACTGCTCAGGTTAGTGTTGGGACAGCAGGGCTCTTCACTAAGGCAGTAGTTCTCACCCTGGAGGTCAGGACACGGCACAGACATTTTGGGGAGTGTGGGGAGCCACAGAATGGTAAAAAGATGAAATATGACTAGAATGTGTAATATTATAATTTATAGTGTAATTTCCTTTTTTTTTAATTTCTGAGAAAACAATAGTCTTTTTTAGTAACAAAAATGAATCAGTTCAACAACATTTAAATAATTCCTTCTGCAGAACCGATTGTGGGTACTAAGCTGCATTTTTTTTTCCAAATGAGGGAAACAAGAAACACTAAAACCAGGTATTTTCTGCAGTAAAAACTTACCATTCTTTGCATTTATGCAAGTGGCTGTGAGCAAGCATCCATTTTTTGTTGATTTTGTTTTTGTGACAAGCCAAAAGGTTAAGAACTACTGCACTGACAGGAATGAGGACCTTGCAGGCCATGAGGGCCCCACTCACTTATAGCTGCTGAACGGAGGTGTGGGCAAGGAGAATGGCTCTTCGAGAGACTCATCAAAGCTGTCAGGGTCCAACAGTAAGACACAAACACAAATTCATCACAACAGTGGGGAGCCAAAGAAAGACAAGAAATGTGACCGTGACATATAATTAATAATCTAGACACTAGATATATGTCTGTTAGCCAGAGTACAACAATCACAACTGTTACTTTTATTCACAGAAAAATGTATTCTGCTGTGTAATGTCCTCAAGAGTGCGTGGGTGCACCTCATTTCACTGTCATTTCAGTCTCATGTTCACCAGCTGCTGCCTCTGCTTTAGTGGACTGTGAATACATGAATGAAATTAACAGTTTCCAAGATAAAACAGACCTACATTCTCCCAGGGTGGAATGCTTGTGCTTTTAGGCACACACTTATCTTTTCTAATCACATTACTCTAGCCCACACTGTTTGTGTAGGTGAGTCCTGCCCACTAATCAGTAGCTACACTTTAAACATTTGTCTGTTTGCTTACTGCCTGTGCCAGATGGGCAGGGAGAATTAAGCATTATAAGCTATAACCGTAATCAATTTGTCTGTGCATTATTTGAAGCTAATGGAAGGGCTCGTCATGTAGCTCAGCACTCCCACCACTCTGCAGGCATAACTGCCAATGCAGCAGAGCTGTACTACACTCTAAGTGACAGCTTTAGTTAGCAAGTCTTTATGTGCTGGTTGAGACTAACTACTCTATACACACAGAACAAAACACTAAGCATCTCGCTTGTATGCACACTGCAAATCATACTGTAAAAGACCATCAAATGGATGTTATATGGATCATGCATCCACCTAACTCAATAATTGTAAGAAAATGTGATTAGGAAAGAAAACCTTAGATAAAATAAGCTGGCAAACATCCTGCATTATTACTACACACAAGTCACACTATTCCATAAAAAAATTCTTATCTTCCACAAAATAAATACATCTTACACATTATGATAATCTCCATGTGTACAAGTGAACTCTGTCAATAATACACTGACTGTGAAACAATAAAAAAATAGACCATTCCAAATGCTTTGATACACTGTACTACATAATATTATGAAGGAAATGTGAAATGAAGAAAACAAGTTCAGATTTCATGAACAGATGGGAAAGTCCTGGTTGCAAAAGTTGCTGGCAAACACTCTTCCTTTCTGAAGCAATGACTATCAAGATGCTACTGAGTAACAGGGTTGTCACACTTACTAGGGTGAATCTGTGTGTAAACACTTTCTATACATGCCGAGTTTCACATTCTATTACAGTCACACATGTGAATTTATTGCATAGCTTCTGTAGCAGCTCAGACTCGTCTTACCTCTCAGTGATCTTGTTGCCCGGGGCTGGTCGCAGAGGAATGTCCTGGAAAAAACAAGGATGAATTCAATGATTCAATTCAATAAAAATTCATGGAAACATGAGTATTGGAGGCTACACCTAACAGAAATCCAGTTATCTAATCTGGAAATACACTAACTTCTCACAAGCTAAGTATGTTCTTAAGCTACTGTGTGCATTTTACTTGTATATAAGACTATTACTGGTCAAACACAAAATCATCAAGCCGTCCCATGCTGCCCAACAATCAACCAAACATTTAAAATCCAGTTAGCTCACCTTGAAACGTGTCTTGCCATTCACAATGGTGTCTGGGGTAAAGCCTTCTCGGTTCTGGAGGTGGGCAAAAGGTTTAACAGCTCCCCAGGATTCAAGGTAACGTGTCATACGAACAGATGCCCGCATCTTCAGACCATCATTCACCCGAGGCTTAGCTGCACTGCGTGTGTTCAGCGATGGGTCCTTAGACTTAAGACATGCACAAACACATGTAAAATTCATGGTGCACTGTAAGCATTTAGTGCAGAAGTTAGAGTAGGTTCTACAGTAAATTCTACAAGTCATTACAAAGTACTCAGAGACAGCATACCTCTACCACACCTGAACAATTGTCTAGTTTGGATTATACAAGAAAAAGCCTCTAACCTCAATTTGTGACTGGTTTTACAAGAATTTTGGAGAAATGGCACAATACTCAAAAGGACTAATCTGAGGTGATCTGTATGAGTCATCCAAACCTGATTGCAATTGCACACTGCTTTGATGAATTTGGTTGTTAACATCATGCATCAATTTGGCAACAAATCACAGGCAAATGGTAGAGCATAACAAAAAACACCAACGGGTGATCTGAGCAATTTATGCATCTTATCTAGCCAAGAACATGAATAAAATGTTTAGCAAGAAAACAAAACAAAACAAAATAAAACCCTAAATTGACAAAGTAATGTGTGTGGCCTAGCCTGTGATCTTTGTATAAAGATGTATGTCTCAGCTTGGGACAAAACAACAGCAAACTTTGCATTTGGTCTACAACACAAAAGTACCCTGTATTGTTCTTAGATGAAAGTGATATCCAGTTAAAAAACAAAATTTGTATTCATAAGTTTCAAAATGATTTACATGATGATAATTGTACTATTAATGTTTGCAATTGTAACAGCAAATATAAATGATTGTCATTCCTTCTCATTTTTTTTCATTGAAGACAGGCAGAGAACTTACCCGTGGATCTATGACTAGATAGGTCTGGACATTGAGCTCTTTCAGGTAGGGATCCCTAAGGTGGCCGTTGCCTTCTTCCACTTCATAAGCTTTGTTCAGGTGCTTCAGAGTCGCCTCTGTGATGTGGACACGTCTGATCAAGTAAGGGAAAGAAGCTATTTAATATTAGGTATGGCATAAGTAAAATGCATATTTGTGTCACTCCCAATGGCACTTAAGAGTTATTCATTCCCTACGTTAATGTAGTTATTATACACACTCAGTTGCCAGTTTATTAAGCTAAATCCAGCACATGCAGCTAAAACAAATGCTGTCTCATACAGTCTGGAAATAAACCAACTCTCAGGAAGGTCATAATGTTCAGTTTTTATTGTGCTGTGAAATTTATCATGATGGTCATGATTGGAAAGCTGTAGCTTGTGGTGCTACTGAATTGTGCTTAGTATACTGACAATGGTTTATGTTATTTTGCCTGCCCCGTTTATGTCAATGAGGGTAGTCTAAATAGCAGAAACACTTCTCAGTTTAATGCAAACTAGTTTAAAAGCACACTGCATCAAAACTGCAACCTCCAAAATGACAAGTGTGGAATAAAGTAGCAAAGCCTATTACCTAAAAATGTAAATTACTCCAATTTTCTCTTACTAATGTGACTGAAATCCTTTGTTGTGGAGATGAGTAGCCTACTCCCTGTAACGAATTTGAATATTAACTCTTTGTAAGTCAATAAATCTGTATCATTAAGTGCACAAATGTCCCAACATCAATTTTTATTTCCAAATATGAGACTTACTTGCTGAAAAGGAACATTCACAATGACAGGACACTACAGAACTACAGGGATGTACTGTGTACCATCTCCTGTAATTAGCTCATTTGCTTGAACTTCACAGCACGATTTATGCAACTTGAAATATTAATAGTCACAACTACATCGAAAACAGAATCCAAACAACTTGTAAATCTGACACAAGAAAAATAAGGCAATTAATCATCCTCAAGATTCAAAGCATTATATTATAGATACTGCACAATATTAATAAATGTAATTACGTGACATTTGATGTCTGGCAAAAATATATTATGACAAAACATTTATCAACATCTCACGTGTGTGAGGAAACTTGTGTGTAGTTTTAATGTTTTGTGGTAATAGTAAGGAAATATGAACCTCAGGCTACTTTAGCTTGTGTATATAATGCCTTACATAGTGTAAGGCATTATATAACAAAATGAAACATTAAGGTGTATGAGGGCCTATGCAACAAAGTAGTAGTACAAAATTAAAAGTACCTACCCTGGAAGCCCTCCTGACTCCATATGATTAGCCAGAGTGACATCATGTGACCATACGTCAAACTGCCACTTGCGAAGGCCAATCACACCGCAGAGCACATTGCCTGAGTGAACGCCCACTCTCATGTTGATCTCCACTCCTGTTGCGTCCCGTACCTGCCTATGAGAGTTTTGCAGCAATAATAAAGTTTGTTGTTGAGGTTTGATAATATATATAACACAGTTCAGCAAGGCACATCAACAATGTTTAAGACAGCATGGCAGTACAATCTACTATCCTTTCAGTGTATGTCTATGTGAAGTCATACGGTCTGTGTGTGAGTATGTACAAGGAAACTGTACATATCAATGTAAAATAAAACAAATACATTTTTTATTTTATTGAAAAAACAGTTAGGGATTCACTGAACGATTTTAGCAATATAGCAAACATGACTGAAAATGACTCCCCCCCTCCCCTGACTCCACCCTTATTGATATAGACATAAATACATCACACTATGCTCTGTGAGATCACAAAAATAGCCTCTAATACATTCTAGTTACACAAAAGGGCTAAGGACAATGGGAGGCACAATCTTACTTGATGGCTTCACACATGTCCAGGCCCATTTTGACGCAGTTCTTGGCGTGCTTAGGCAGTGAGACTGGTAGCCCAGACACACAGTAGTAGCAGTCTCCAAGGATTTTGATCCTCATGCATTCGTTTTCCTTGAAAGATTGAGAAAGAACAAAGCCCCTGAAAACACTGCTTTATGAAACCAGGCCACTTATTTACAAAAATAGCAAATGGCACAGCACTGTTCAATACAGCATCAGTCTTGCACTATTAAGGTTTAAGTGCCTTGATCATGCCTTGATTAGAAAGTAGTGTTTCCTTGCTGAACTGCCAGAACTAGATTTTCCAGGATGGGGATCTAAAACAGGAATCTTCCTGCCACAAACTCACTTATTCTAATCATTAGATTACTGCGGGTATAAAGACTTAAGAGGCAAACTTTGAACTACAAGTTAAGCTTGGAGATCAGTGTTATTATTTTGAATAAAGTTGACAAGAAGAAATTATAAGTGATAACGCACCTTGGCAATTTGGTCAAACTTTCCAAACAATTCATTAAGCATAATGACAAGCTCCTTGGGAGAACAGTCACTGGCCAGTCGGGTGAAGCCGACAATGTCCGCATAGAGAATACTGTAAGAAAGAAAGTCAACAAATATTCAAAATACCAGAAACACTCACATTTAAAACAATAATGCCTACTCTGACATGTAAAACATAAGGCATTAAATATAATTGGTTATAAGATTGGTTAAAGAAGTAGTATTTTAATAGCTGAACTATTTTTACATTTCTGCACACTGAAATAAAAAACTTAAACTGTAATGTTTCACTATAGTTTTCAATGTAAAATCTGGATCACCACAGTAATTATACCATCTACCAAAGTCCATAAAGGTTAGTCTTGCAGAACATCAGCAGGTTTAGCTGACTGCACCACGGTTTGCAGCTTTCACTTCATGGATGACCAGTGACAATACTGCATATTCATATAACCTGTGTACATCGGTACTGCTCTGAAAATTATTTACATGTGCAAGGAGCTAAAGAAGAGCAAATGTTGGCACAACATCCTTATCTTTCATCAGTGAATTCCGTGGCTTTGTTCAGTCACTCAATCAACTATAGAAATTGACGACAGAAACAACCTCCTGAATGCACAGTTAACAATCAACCACTGAGCAGTGGTCTGGAGAGTACTAAGGACCATAAAGCTTACACTGCTTGTGTCCTTCAAATTTTGGCAAAAAAAGACTGTTTTTCCATTTCACAGCCCAGCTGGCCCATTATGATCCATTGTGACCATTTAAGCACCTGAATAGGGATAAAGCTTTACAGGCAAAAACACCTGACCCATCTCCTATTAACCTCCAGCAGACCTGCTCTGTGACTGATTAGAAGGTCTGTCTAGTCCAATGCTGAATCATAGTCTAGGCTTCATTAAAGTTGAATGTCACACAGAGGGACAGTGATAACTTATGTGACCTCTTAAAGACCTGAACAGGAAAAAAGCTGGAAGTTTGGCAAGAATCCAATCCAAAGAGAGCACCTGACACCCTATCTTAACATGGTTGTTCTCAGTGGGAACTAAAACTCTAACCAATGCAATGCAAGCCTCAGTGAACACCATACTCATCTCACTGAATTACGAAATGTGTCAACAGTTGTGTGATGAATGCTGTGCATGTAAATTAGAGACAGACAAAAACCACCATAAATATCCACATATAGAGGCTATATGTAGGCTGCTACATGACTTGAACTTGTAATGAGACCCCACACCTAGTGAAGCCGATTACTGGCACTGTTGTAACCTGGTCTGAGTACAACTGACCCTAAGCTGACCAACATTTAACAGAGATACTGCACAAGCTTGAACTGCTTCACAACCTGACTGAAAACGGCCAGGTGCTTTATGAGACTGACAACACAGCTAATCACTGGTCCAGGGTAATTACAGGACTAGGTAAGGCCCCCAGCCTATCATTCACCAACATTTTACTGAGGCCTTAACCGAACATTAAAGCAAACATGACAGATGCTGTCACAATGGCCTCTTGATTAAGAAGGACCAAAACTGTAAAAGTCTTTATACACTCACACAAAAGTAGTTTAATAAACAGAGTGGATATTGCCAGTATAGTCATTTCCATTATTTCTAATGTGTGCTGCCTTTACAGTTATTCCTGTGTGCCGGCATGCAGAATATGCACATTAAAATTAATTTCTGAAAATTAACCACAAAAACTGAGGAATCCGGGACTAAGTGTGTTTACAATGCATTTACACTGGTCTTAAGAAAAACTATAATGCTGTTACCTTACTGTTACTGTTGTTACAGTCCCAAAGCAGGGACTGTATCTTGTCTACAGCTAGCAGAAAGAAAAAGTTAGCCAGTAATCCATCTGTCAAGTCCAACTTAAGCTGCCCTAATATCTGTCAGCACTTGCTAAATTAATAAAAGCCTCGTAAAACTAAACTGTAACTGGGTCACTGCTCTGAAAACAGATCTCCTAATCTCCAGCATTGCTAGAATTGGTCTGACATATCTGCCTTTTGTGTCTACTTATTTTGCATTTCTATGCCGTGTATGTTTTATGAAGTGATGCACAAAGAGAAAGCACAGATACAAGTTTTACCAAGAGAACACAATATCAGTCTGAATATAGAACACAGCAATTTTTTGTTTTTAAAATGTGACACAAAGCATGAAAATACGATAGTTCAGCAGATGGATTTTTTTGTTCTCCTTTCCAACAAAAACCAATAAACAAAGATGATCCATTTTTAAAATTACTCTTTAAGATGCAAGTTTTCACATGCATGTCACACTCTTTTATTTTGTATGGAAATCTGTCTCCTGCTGCCAATCATAAGCAGAGTTTGCTTAGGCCACAATCATTTGTTACTTTCAAAATCTAAGGCAGGGCAGTCAATATTCATCCATCTCTAGTAAGCAGGAACACATCTCAGTGTCCTCAAAACACTGACCTTTTGAGCCTCAAAAGATCTTGATGGCAATGATGATCAATAAGGCAGGCTTTTTAATCTTCAAGTGGATGGTTTGACCAGCAAAATTAAGGCTTCTATGTTGCAATGGTTCTTTACAACAAGGGTAATTAATGATCAATAAATCAGTGTCTTTCCATCTGTTTAAAGGTGTTTTGTGGGTGTACCTGACATTTTCATGCCTCTTCACATAAAGACTGTGGAAGTTGTTATCTTTGACCAGTCGCTGTTGCTCTTCTTTGTCTTTACAGTCTTGCAAGCGCTCCATTATTGTAAGTTTCATCTTCATGGAGATATAGACTGGCAGCACAGACTGCAGCAGGTTCTCCTGCAAACACAGACACACAATGTTAGTTACGTAACTACAATTTCACTGACCCAGGAAATTAAGCTTATTAGACTGTTGTCCTCGATGTGCAATGATAAGTCGTAAAGCCCTAAAATGAAAAAAGTCTACCTGAGAACACCCAGAACACACAAACACACAAGCATGGCAAAAACCCACAAGTTCAAAGACTCAAAACCAACTCAGCTATGTATTTGGTTCTCAAGCTTCTACCAGAACACTGTTTACTTGGCACATTTTTAATTAAATGAAATTGAAACTAGTGAAGCAATTTCAATTTTTCTATTTCACCTGTGCCCATCTTTAAATCTATGTCACTACTGTAATTATACCAGAGCACTAGTACAAGTCTACTTTTAGTCATTCTCGATCAGTACTTTGCCCACATCCATTCATCCATCCATTATCTATACACCGCTTAATCCTATGTAGGGTCGCAGGGTGAGGGAGTGGGTGTGAACAGGTTACCTGCCTATCGCAGGGCTACCCACATCCACATATATGTATGTGTGTGTGTGTGTGGATGCCTGGATGGAGAACCAGATCATTCGAATCATGTCTTGGCCTGCTTAAACACTAGATTTAAATCCAATTGAAAACCTGTAGAAATTCATCAAATGCAAAATGGAGAACCACAAGGCCAAAAACAAAGCAAATTTTGAATTTGTGCAACAGGAATGGGGTGCTGTGACAGCAGACTAACGTCAGAAGCTGGTGGAGAGCATGCCAAGACGCATGGCTGCAGTCATCAGAAACAATGGTTATGCAATCAAATACTAACTCCTGTGTCTATCATGTCACTAAAACAGACAAGAAAAGAAAACAAGAAAAGCATAAAAGCACTGTTTTTGACAGTACAATGTCATAGCTATTGATGTAAGAACTTAAGTGATTTGGTAAATATCAAGAAAACCATGGAAAATGGCTAGATATCAGCTCTTAAATTAAACTCTCATGAGCTAGTTTTGTTGTTACCATTATATTTGTCCAAACAAATGTACCTTTAGTTGTACCAGGCATTAAAATGAACAAGAAATTGAAAAGAAAAAGGGTTGTCTAATAATTTTTTCCATGACTGTACATACACACACACACACACACACACACACACACACATATATACATATATATACATACATATGTACTTAGTGCCACAACATATACATATGTGTGTGTGTGTGTGTGATTTTTTTCAGAATAACTGTGCTTAAAAAATTAATTACAAATAAGTAATTTAAACATGTATTCAAGTATAGAACCTTCGAGTTATGAACATGTTCGCTATTCAGTAGAGTGGATTTTGTAATTATTCCAACTCTTTCTCTTATATTTGCTTATCTTAAACTCGGAATCAGAGCAGAAGTGGTTTATATAGACACCAGCATGATGTACAATTACAATTGTATTGCGGCACTAAGTACATCCAAACAGCACATCACTATACTGCCATCGTAGCCAAAAAATGGTAAACATGACAAAGCAGAAGAATTTGCCATTCTGTGCCAGTGTGTATCTAGCAAAATTTATTAGTTCACTAAGAAGTAACACTGGAGTCAGTCTGCCTCAATAGCTACAGGCTTGTGAAGTGTTCAAAGTTCAAAGGCTTGATTAAGACAAGAATCTGAAGAGGCAACTTCTCAAGAAATGATTAATCCCTCTTCATGCCATCAGACCGGCATGAAGACTGGCTGAGTGACGGCTTGTTAAGCTCTTTTATCCTGGAGGACCCTGCACCAGGTCCAGACTGCATCTGTAATTACCAGAGCCATTTTCGATGGTTGCTCAGCATGGCACATTTGCTGAAGAGACTGTCTTGTATTGCTATTACTAAAACGGAGTAGTAGTATCTGCTGGGCTTCATTTCTGCTACATCAAATTTGGTGGAGTTGCAGAGGAGAATTTTTAGAACAATTTCAATAACATCAGAATTTACTGATTCAGTCTTATAAAGCCATTAATCATTTTCTAAGAGTTTTGTTTAGGTGAATGTAAAAAAAATCAGTTTTTCCAATTTCACTCTGCCCCGTTAAAGCAACTCTTTGTATTTTACAATTTTCCCAAGTTTCTCATCAACAGAGGTTGCTCATTTTAGCCTTACAGTCTTGCAGCTGTTACTGACTGAATTTGGGGATGTTTTTTTCCAGGCAGAAGTTCAAAACCATACCTAATGCTTATCTACAAAAGGTTTTTTACTTCAACAGCCACTGCAAAGTGCTTTAGAATGTGAAGTAAATAGTAATAAATGTGATGTGAACATAAGACCTGGATAAAGTATTGGTTTGTGAATTGACATATGTTTCAGAAAGAATAAAGAGGGAGACGTTTGTATGAATGAAATAGTACTTGCTTAAGTATTCAATATTCATTAACCTTTTCCTCATGCTGTACTTTTACAAAATAAAGTGATTACACTAAAATCTTTTGACAAAATGTTTTTTTTTCCAGAATAACTGTGCTTAAAAAATAATTACAAATAAGTAATTTAAACATGTATTCAAGTATAGAACCTTCAACTTATGAATATGTTTGCTATTCGGCAGAGTGGATTTTGTAATTATTCCAACCCTTTCTCTAATATTTGCTTAAGGTAGATCAGGTGGGATTGGGGCTGCATGTGTAAACAGTTATGTTCAATTCATTACACAGATTTTAAGGGGGATTTAGTTCTGGGCTTCAACCAGGCCACCTAAGGACATTTGCATCTTTGTTCTGAAGTCATTCATTTCCTCATTTGGCTGTATAATTCAGGTCACTGTCCTGCTGGAACAAACATTGTCTTCACAATCTAAAATACCCGACATAACTCCTGAATAATATCCTGCATTTTGCTGTAGTCATGGATCATTCAGAGAAGTCAGAGAAGCTAAAAAAAATCTCCACTCCCTTGGTATCATTCTACCACTACCACACATTTCATGATATGCAAGGCTGTGTTATGTACTGACTGATTTGCATTTAGTTTTGGTCTGACACAGTGCACTGGCTTAAAGCAAACACTACCCTTCAGCAGGATCTTTTGGTTTACACATCTTTTGGTTTAAAATTTTCCATGTAGGTTTTTTCTCAAAAGCCAAGAGTGCTATCACAAGTCTTTTATTTCCCTGGAGTGTTTCTGGACACTCTCAGGGCCCTCAAGGACTCATGAGAATGAAATTGCATGTAACCTTAATTTAGAGTGTTATTGCAAAGAGGTAAATTTGTTTTGACTCAAAACATTCCAGCTTTCTTTTGATTAATTTTTAAAAACAGATACCGTAATCAAAATTGACATTTTGAGTTGCATTTTTGTATGTTTGTGTGTCTTTGTGTATGTGTGTGTATATATGTGTGCATGTATGTGTGTGTCTGTGTGTATGCAATTGTGTGAGCATGCTTCCATTCAAACTGGATGACCTTAAAAAAATATTCATCATTAAAACAAAATCACCTCACATAAAGTCTCATTTGTATAGATGATGGTGTGTAAGAACAGAATGTATTGCACGATATAGCACTTCTATATCTCCCACACTTAAACTGTATATAAGATTATTTGGGTATAATACAAATATTCAACATGGAAAAATATGCACTGTCACTAAACGCAAACAGAGACACACATGTATTTGATTGAGTTCAGAGATTTCCATTAGTTTTGGTATCATAGGGGAGTGTTAACATCAAACAGGGTTGAATACCATTTTCATGTCCTTCACACCCCGCCAGGAAACAATTCAGGAAAACACACTGGGTTCTTCCCGTTGAAATTTATGTGGGAACAAAAGCTGCATTTGTTATCAGTTCCCCATGTTTTTTGCTCTCTTTGGCTAACTTTGTGGACCACTCTCTGTCTTTTTCCAGCCCCAGTTCAAATACAACAAGAGGTTTAAATGTTAATGATTATATCATTCCTTTCTGTCCTGCTAGGCAACACTGCAGCTTCCTTGTCAGCATGTTTTATGCCCTATTCAAAGCAACAGTCAAAACAAATGACAAAAGGGGAAAATTGTTTTAAAAAGGCCTTTGAGGTCAAAGCAAGTCAGCACAGATGAATCTAATTTAAAAAGCATCACAGGAAAATCTAATTTGAGAAGGATTTGTTAGTCGTAATGAAAACATCCATGGGAGAGTCAACATGAGGATAGACAAAGGCAAAGCCTAAAAATGAGACAAAATTATAAGAGTATGGCAATAACAATTACTGATGAAGTATTCTCATCATCTGTCTGTAGTGTTTGCTTCCATTCAGTGATGTTTTAAAAATACAGAAAAAGCAGGGGAAAAGTGGTAATCAAATAGTCACCACAATATAGTGCTCTAAGTGCTCTCTGGAAACATTAAGCAATGTAGACAAGATGTAGCTATTCTAACACATGTGCAACTCACAAGGCACTGGCCTTCAAAAGCCACTGTATTACACTAACCTGTTGTCTCTTTTCAATCTCAAGCTTCATCCGCATACTCAGGCACCTCAGAGTGTCTTGGAAGGTCTGCCTCAGGGTTTTCTCCATTAGGACCTTGTGAAAGGCTCCAACCACACTGCCACACAGAAACACTACTGCGTTGGACAGCAGCTAGAAAAGAACACACAGAGAACGATGTTAGAGCTCAATTAGAAAAACACTTGTTATGGACACACACACGCACGCACACACACACACACACACACACACACACACACACACACACTGAACCATCCCTGCTGGATAGCACATTACAAACTGGTATTACTCAATTACGGTATGCCCTTCCAATGGCTTGTTCACTTTTTTCTATCTGATTCTTGCCAAATACAGTATACTTTAAGTGTTACTAAATTTGGCTTAATTTTGGTAATTACTGTTGATCTTTAACCTTCAGTCAAATCACATTTGTGGGTTTACAAGTGTTAGATATCTAAATGAGTATTGCATAAGTATTTGTATAAAAAATATTTGAATACAGTATAAATCAGACCAATATATGGATGTGTATAACAAGTTGACTTTAAATATAACTTCATTTTTTAAGCAATTTGTTCAAAAAAGTCAGTAAAATATTTCATAATTTCAGTGTCTTGTATTATCTGAATAATTTCTACATTGGCATTTCTTTGGTCTGATTTATTTACAACAAATATTGCTACATTAGCTACATATGTTTAAAATCACTCGCACTGCTCCAGCACAGGCACCAGCTACAGGATAATATATTAACACCCCAGAAACATTAAACAAATTAGTGGCAGAGCTTTAACTGAAATGGTTTTACCTGGTTGGCAAGGTAAGGAGTTGGCTCCTTGCTGTCAATGGTGAGGCGCAGTGCGAGGGCCATAATATGGGACAGGGAAGAGATGACACTCAGCACCACAGCATACCACAACTGGAATGGCAGCATTGTGTACACTGTGAAGATGATGAAGAGGAAGAAAGGCACCTGGAGACAAAAAAAGTAAAGGCTCAGTTATTTAAAATAATCATTTGTTGTGCCATAATTAAATCAAATAGTACTACATCTTGTATTTATTTACAGAAGCAAAGATTTTAAATAATTTTACAAAAATTTCATTGGCTACAACAGCTTCTTTAAATCTTTGCAGATTGTAATTGTTGTTGAAGATTCGCAGACAAAATCTGTAACCAGCCATACTAGACCTTATGAAAGACACTTTCAACCAAAAATATAACTTGAATCTGAACCCCGCTATAAGATGAATTTACCTGGTCCCAAGGCAAGATGATGGGGCTGTTGAAGATGAAGATGTATCCCAAGGTGAGGTGTGTGGCCCAAACAATTAGGCCAAGCAGACGCCTCCATCGCTGTGAGAGCTTCTCCGTACAGACCAGCACAAACACAGCTACGAACACACACAGGCTGCCGCTCACCACGCTCACAAAGGCACAATGTTTCTCTGGACTCTATACCAGCAAGCAGGAACAGAAAAACAAACACACACTTTATTACAGGCACACTGTCATATGGACTTGTTTAGCTTCTTTTAGTCAGCATGAATCATTAATTGTTCATCCTCATGCAGGTTTCCTGTGTTTAATATACATAATTTTGTTTTTGTTTACATATATATGCAGTGTGAGCTACTCATGCATTGGTATTTCATTGAGTACTACTATAAAGGGGTATATAAATCATGTTGCAAATGTATACTATGTTACCTTTACTAGAACACAGTGGCTTGCTTTATAAAGCAGTTTTAGAGAATATTTTAGGCAAATTTCAGAGGGATACAGAGTCCATACAGTTTCTACCTGACCTGCAGTTACATCAGCAGCAAAACCTACAAAATGATGTACTCTGTCACATGAGGGAAAAGCACTACAAACAAGCCCTGAACAGTAGCACTGAATTTAATCGGCACCTTCATGTGTCAGAAAACAAATATTGTAGGTTTTCACCAAATTGGTACAGTACAAGGACATTATATTTTTTATGTTTTGCTTTGTCCACCTGCCTCTATTTACAGCAGAATCCATTTTCAAAATAATGAAGTTTTGCAGACTTTACCTTTTTACTAGTAGTACATTGTTTGTGCATTTCTGGTGAATTTGTACTCTTCAGTTAAACCTGAGGGGTCAGTTCAGTACAAGAAGCTCCTGAGAGGCAGTGATATTGAGTCTAAACACTGAGGCCTACGTAGGATTAGTGAGTCCAGCTTGCTATAGGCCACCATCTTCCTGATTAAGTTAGTGTACAGTGAGAAACAAGCACAAGGGGAAAAAATGCACACTTGTACGTGCGTGCAATAAGAAGTCTGTTTGAGAGCATGTGTCTGTGTTTGTGTGAGTATTTGCTTGTGCATGCACTGTGTGTGTAAATGCATGTAGGAAAGCAAAAACTGTGTCTGTCCTTGTGTGCACATGATATGAGATTGTCTCATGTAAGTGGGAGAGAGAGTGGGTGTAGGAAGGAAAACACAAGAGAAAACAAGGGGTTAAAAGAGCGCTCAAGAATGAGACAGATGCACAAAGTCAGTGTTAATAGATCTCTGCGTGGAGAAGGCCATCACTGCATTGTATGTTGAGCTTTCTGGTTACCATGGCAGCATTGGAAAAGGCCAGATCTCAACTAAAGCACTTTCCGCTCCCTGTGTAGCTGTGAGTCTTGACAAAACCTTTTTGTAGGCAGAAAAAGAACAATTATCTTATGGCAGCTGGAGACTAAACCACGTGAACAGACACAGCTCTAATGTTCAACACCTGGCACATCAAGGAATAAAAAGCTCTCATGAAACCAGCTGTAATATTGAAATTCAGTAGTATTTGCAGCCTACTGTTTTTTTTTATATCATTCCTACTTCTGATATTGTTTTTATGATACTGTATTATCACATATATGTAATTAAATGTAGAAAGGCAATTATAAGGCAATTACATACAGACAGCAAAGGCTTAGGCCAAAGCTGATGTTGCTGAAAAATGAAAATGTGTACAATGAAAAATGAGCCACATATCACAGGTAGAAATGTGTCATATGATATACTGTACACACTCCACAAACATCCTTCTACAACTTTTAGAGACATGGAGACCCATAGAATTTAGGTAACATTTAAAGATTCCAAACAAAGGACAGGACGAATGAGGACTCAAAACCAGTAATAGAAGTAGCACTTGTCTAGTCTTCCTCGCATCACTGCTCTTTACCTGACGTCCACAACTGAAGAGGAATTACATAAGTTAACAGTGACTTTCTGACTGTAGAAGCCACCACCTATGCAACATCGTGCCCTTCCTTTGCATTTAACAACAGTGTTACACAAGCTCCATCCTAACATTTTCACGCAACTCCTCTGCACCCCTGGCAACTACGTGTGCGAGGCAGGCAGCTAAGAACAGCAGAATAAAGTAAAAGAAGTAGTGAGCGATGGAATGTCAAGGGATTGATGAGGGAGGGAGTCTATTTTGCATATTTAATGTCAAAATAAGCAGCTACATGTTACTGAAATGGAAAATAAAATCTCAGGAAAGGAAAGTGTGTGTGTGTGTGTTTGTGTGGGCATGAGCAAAAGACAAAACCATTGTGTGAGTATGTACACGTGTATAGTGTATACATGAGGGATGGAGCCATTGTCAGAGTGAAACAAGAGAAAAAGGGAGTGTGCCAGAGACTCAGCGGCAGCACAATAGGAGGAAGGTTAAGATGGTTTTTCCAACAGGGTAAAGTAATATAATCTACGGTGACAGACTGAATTGCTATTTGCCACTGCCTCTAAATCAACAGCAGGCCCCAGATCAGCAGAAGTAAGTGCATACCTGCCTTTTCCTGTCACAGTCAGAGGCACGATTTGACAGCTACATTGTTTAGACCATCATTTTATGGGTTAGTTCGTTCTTAATCCATCTTCTTCTTTTCATATTTTAAACAAAGCATATAAAGATAATGGTGGTTTTAACTACTTGGTACTGTGCTTCAGTGAAAAGATCCTAGCTCATTTTTGAGCATAATCTGAGTACTCTGTAGATGACCCTGACCTCTCATCTCTCTGATGAGAAAAGCAAGACGAATTCCCAACACAGAATTATCTTCAGCATTACAGATAAAAAGGCACTTGATGTTGTTTTGTCTTTTTGCATATATACATTTCTACCTTGTTCACTTATATAATCTAGAAAAACCAACTCAACTATTTCACTCTGTTTTCATGTCTATTTCAGCTATGTCCTCCTTCACATTCAAACAGTTACACAATCACTCACTCATTCACACTTCTCAGCAGCTGCACTGATAGTGAAGGGGAGTTGAGAGCTTTATTTGAGTAGTTATCGAGGGAGAAGAGTTTTTCCATTTTCACAGTCAACCAAGGAATTAAAACTGACCATCCAGTTTCATTGCTCCTGTCCTAATGTTTATATTAGTCCCCAAACACCAATCAACTCCATGAATCTTCTCAGCAACATTAGGCTACAGAAAAAATGCTATAGGTCTGTAAAAGTCTGCATCACTGTAACAAGAACTCAAACTAATTGAACAACACATTAGTCGTGTCATAGAAGGAAAAAAGCAAGTGTGAAAAATAACCATCGCTTGGTATTGGGTGAGTCATTGTAAACATTATTTGTTGCTACTTGAAATTTCCTGTTATGATAAGTGAACATGTCTGCAGTAAAAAATGTAGGGTAAAAATATAGGGTCTCATCTATTTAAAGACAACTAAATCAATAAGGTTATATCAATCTCATTCCTTGTGGCTCAAAATAATAGTTCTGATTTAAGGCATCTTAGTTGGCAATTAGATTACCGTGCCTTCAATTTGCTTATCTAACACAATTTCATCAATTGGAGAGGGAGAGAAAAGCACAATTTTACTGCTCATATTGGCCTGAGCAATGATGACAAGGGCTAGTGTCTATGTGTAGCACACTGTTATTGTTAAAAGCAAATTTTCCAAAAAAAG
Source organism: Dascyllus trimaculatus (assembly GCA_024666655.1). Classification (NCBI taxonomy): domain Eukaryota; kingdom Metazoa; phylum Chordata; class Actinopteri; family Pomacentridae; genus Dascyllus; species Dascyllus trimaculatus. The sequence continues at coordinate 10,497,349 of CM045445.1, read as the reverse complement.
TCAGGTTAAGTTGAAAGAAATTGCTGAATACCACAGTACTAATTTGATGCAGTCTGTGATTTTTCTTCCTGCAGCACAGTTTGAAGCCAATTTGTACAACTTACAAGCTATTACACTGTGCAGCAGAGGCAACCTGCAATTAACAAGAGGCATTGTGTTGACATGAGACTTACCTACCTTATTCCAACATAGACTTAACAGTAAAGTTACTTCAACTGTGAACTGTGCAACCAGATAATTTAGTTTACATTTCAAGTATGCAGTACTACAATAAATTGACCATCCATCCATCCATTATCTATACACCGCTTTGTCCTCTGTAGGATCTGTTACAACTCTGTTATGTGTAAATCTACACAGAAAAGTGTTTCTTCTTCCTCACTGATTGACATTTTTAGAGGTTTTGATCTACAGTCACAAAATATGAAATCCCTGGTTATTCCTATTACCCCCATTATTTAAAGGGCACAGTTACCCATGTTAAGGTATCTTTGCAAAAAATAACAATAATTCGTACACAGGAGTTCACAGCAACTACTGATCCATGCACATCACTCCTCTCCTCTGTCTCAGTGCCTACTGAATTACATTGATAATGGCGTTGGTCAAAGTTCACAGATGGAGGTACAGGTTTTAAGTTACAGTTTGGTTTGCTTTATGCACAATAAAGAAAGCACAGATACTGTTATACAATTTTTTTTGCAAATCAACAAAATGTGGAACATTGGCTAATGAGTAAATAGCTGTAATGGCTGTAAAAAAAAAAAAAAAACTCAAACAACCACTGATAAGTACTCCATGACATTCAACAATTCTTAATTGAACAGGGTGATATTCTATCAAAAAAACATGGATGTGAATACTCACCAGTCCAGAGACAAAGAATAGGATAAGGAGGATTCCACAGGAGAGCATGGAGAGGCCCAGTAGGAGTACCAGTGGTTGATACTGGCTGATGCAGGAGAACTTGTGATACAGTGCCTCATTTTTCAGCTCCTGGTCATTCAACAGGTACTTTCCCTTGGCTGGCATGGCTAACACTTCTTATAGAGGCATAGCAGGTGTTAACAAGAAGCCCCAGAGATCAGGACTGTGTGTCTTTTTACAAATTATTTTTGTGTGGTAGGCCAGAAGTCTGTTAAAAACCAAGTCCACAGTTTTAGATCTATTAGGAGCCCCTCGCTAGCTCATCACGCTCAAGTAAAACTTGTGTCTTTCCTTCGGTGTGGCATCTTGATTGTTGTTGCTTTTCACAGCTTTGTTGTGGCTCTCTTCACTAGTTTTCCTCTGTCTGTCACTCTCTCTCTCAGCCTCTCTCAGCCCCTCTCCCCTTCGCTAGTCCTTTTGTGTCTTCTATCCTCTGTCTGGTGTTGCCAAGCAGACCCGCTTCATCCTTTGCCAGCTACTGTGTTGCTCCCTTCAGTGGGTTTGAGTAATAAGCCCGGGGCTGGGAGACACAGAGAAGAAGGGGAGGAGAGTTTAAGAAAGGGGAGGAGAGGGCTATGGAGGAAGAGCAGAAGGAAAACAGGAGCTGGTGAGGGGAGCAACTAAGGTCAAAGGTGATTCCACCAGGCTTTAGGATATAACGGAGCAGAGAAGTCAGGAGCACTAGTCCTTAGAGGTACCTGGAAGGAGAGAAGAAGGCAAGATAAGTAACAATACAGTAAAAAAAAAAAAGGATAATCTTTTTTAAATGTGTGATCTCATGCATCCACGCACGCGCACACACACATGCATGCACATCACTTAAAAGTATTGTGACCCAAGCTAAGACTTTGAAAAGAAAATAGGCTTCTCATAGGCTCCCACATAACAGATGGCAAAAGTTGAGGCTTAATTGAGTTTAACAAGAAACTTTGTTTATATGCTTTGACATATGAACAAAGGAATACGTAATCAAGCACTTTATGTGACTCACTGGGAATACCGCGAGAGTGACACATAAATATCCAGATCCCTCGATGAGTACAAGTTTATTCATACCTGAAATCCCCAGTTTCCACACTCCAGAAAGCCCTGTCTCTGTTTGCCGCAGGTTGCTGGCTCATTTTGGCCTCAACTTTCATAGGAGGCAGCCATAATGATGGCAGCACTGGTAATGAGAGCGGTTGCTTTGAAACCATTAACTGAACAATACAACGTCATGGAATGAACTCCTATACAGTCACACAAAATACTTTACTCTCCAGCCAGCAGAACTAACAAACAAGATGAAGCTGAAGTTACAGTAATAAAAAGACACAATAGACACACAAACCTAAGAGAAGTAAACTTGTGGGTGAATTTATGCTACACACAATTGTATGCATTACTACTGCATGTAAATTTGAAGATGAATATAGCCTTGGTTGCCGTCTCATTATTTTTAAAAACATATATGTAAATCCTGAGCAGCTGGTGCGAGCAACTAGCAAGCTAGCAACCCACACAGTAAAAATGGCAGGTTTTGATGAAGATTTGAATTATACAATAAGGCTGGCCTGCTTGGTTAATTCAATGAATTAGCTGTTTTAATGATAGACTCGATTTTGCTGGGACACAAGTCTCTGCATCCTGGGCTTAGCACTGCCCAAGACAATTGAGATTGGTTTAAAGAGATACAAACAAGCAACAGTGCTGTTTTCCCCCTATTGTAGAACTAGACTGACCAACCGACTAAGGTGCAACCACATTCTTTTCCAGTGCTGACATAGTGTTGTGGAGAGAGGCCTGGCTATGTGAGACTGTAGCTCGCATGATAATGAAATAACCTTCTTCCATAGTTTATCGTTTGAAGGCCTGAAGACACTTGTTGATACTGACACAACAGTGGGCTGAAAGAAAATGATGGTGTGGGGTGGCGGTGGTAGTTTGGCAGCTGAATAAAATCCTGTGGCTAATAAACTGCTCAAGGTAAAGTTATATGTGTAGAAATTACATTAACGCTAAATACCTCAATACAGAATCTTTGCATTAGTTTAATAGTAGGGGCATCTGTATTTTTGACGGTTTTGTAAAAACGCAATTTCTAAATACCCTGGTATACCACATACCTTGATACCACCCAAGCTTAATGTAGATTATCCTTGTCTCTTCGAACATTTAAAAACCTTTGGCAGAGCTGCAAGACATTCTCATAAGTAGATGTCACAATCCAAGGACACCATATTTTAAGAGAGACGAGGCAGTGGACCTGTGGTCAAAGCTGCCTTATAATGATGAACAAATGTTACCACAATCCTTCTACAAAATCTGAGATTAGAAATGAAATTGCTCAAAAAAAAGAGAATTTACAAGCAGATGTGCAATTCTGGCTAAAAAAAACTCCATATATTAATCTAAAGAGAAGACACTGGCCTGAAGCTCAACCGAAACAATATGAACTTTGCACTGCTGTCAATAGAAACCTCATTTCCTTCACTTGCTTATATTTCTGTCCCAGTGTGCAGTATGTTTAAGACACTGCTTCATGTTTGACTCTCACATAGCAACTGCGACAGATGTGCCATAAAAAGAGTGTTGAAGGAAGAGGAAACGAGGCAAAAAAAAAAGAAGACAGGACACATACACAAACTTATTACATCGTAAGCCAAGAGTCATTCCTTGTGTTTTAGACTTGTAGTGATAAAATGCACCGCCACAATAAGCGATTGGCCCAATGGCAGTTAATAGCTACTTTTAACTTTCTCTTTTACTGTTGCTGCTGGACAGAACAGCATCCAGCCGGCTCTCCCCATCCTCAGATAATACACCGCTGGCAGTCTGAAGGCAGTAAAAGCAACAGGGCAAGCATGGAGGTAAAACAAAGTGCATAGCAGTGGCGGGGGATTGTGCCCTCAACTTGCATCAATAAAAACCAGCTGCCCTGTAAGAAGATGTTTAGTGACTGTTTACACTGGGGGAATCATTTACTCTACATAACCACTAAATAACATGCTTAAATGTTAAATCCTGGAAGCAATGTATACAGTGCTAATGCATATTCTTTAACATGTGTTACTACAAATGTCATCATAAAGGTTAGACAAAGCAGGAATAAACATGCCAGGGAATGGGAAAACATGCATGGGAATGTTCAGCTCAGGTGAAAGCATTCATTTGATAGCCCAGGACATTAAACAAGGCAGCGGCAACACTTAACACAGAAAAAATTCAAATCAGACAATTTATGAGTCAAGTTAGTGTTGCACATACAAGAAAAGAATCACAATACCTTGCAGTTAAAAATATTCTAAATCTCTTTTTGTTAGTATGGATACTTTTATTGCTTCTGGAGCAGTGTTTTGCAGGGCAGCATTTCTGAAGATGTACATCAATGTGTGACAGAGGAGCAGTGAGTGAGTTTGCAGCTCTATGCTACCATTTCTTGTGGGTATAGTGGATGTGTCAATCACTTTTTTTTCTCTCTGGCAGCCTTCATAGCCCCAAAACATGGCTTCAAATTCAAGTGCAGATGCCTACTCTCCAGATCTTGTGGGTAGAGCGGATGCATAAAGTGAAATATGGAATTATTTCGCTTACATATTTGACAGTGAGAGAAAGTCTGCTGATACCACAAAGTTTGTCTGCAAAGTATGTTTTAAAGCTACACAGACTGAGGCAGCTCCCACATCCAACTTCGCAAAGCATTTCGCTGATAGATATGCCGATTTGTACACAGGATTCAAAGAGTGACAAGTGAGTGAATGTGAAGGTTTCCCTGAGTACATCAAGCCCTCAAAGATAATTCTAAAATAGTGCAATTAATTTTGACGCAAGCAAACTTTTTTTACCGCTGAAGTTTGACAAGATAATTAGCTATAAGCGATGTTAACTATGTAACAGCTTTATCTTTTTAGTTAATAAATTAACAATGTGGAAAACATGCAAACGCAGCGTTCACACTGTTAATGCTGACTTTACCAAACCTCCCTGGATGCTAAAAGTCAGGCATTCACAAGTATGCAGATCAACAACACTACACCGATCAACTGAATTGCTGCAAGAATAGTGAAAGTGGGTGATTAAAATATTTATTGAAATAATGCTCCAACTTAGTTCGACAAGGATTGAACACAGTATGGTACAGTAACTCCTTCCTGCTGTTTTATGTATACACATCCTCCACTGCTTTGTATTGACACACAATCAAACATTTTTCATATTTTTAATGAATTAAATTAAACAAAATAAAATTAAGTTTAAGTTTATTTTAGTGTCATATAAAATGCCATTTCTTTTCCTGATCAGACATGTCTGGATTTTTAAAGTTTCTTTGAATTTCTCAAGCATGCTGATTGACCTGCAAGTGACAATACTCAACACAATCAGAAAACAACCTTAAGTGGAATCCTGTAACAAACAATATGCCTCTAAGCTACCCTGTTCCATTTTTCCTCTGCACACAACAAGGAAACTAATTCAAAACTTTAATACAATGTTCTCAAATCCATGACGAAGATAAGACGACCCAGGGACCTATGTAATTAAGGTGGTTGTCGAGTCTTTAGACAACCAGTCGACACTGCAACAACTCTAATTTACCAGATTCTAAAGCTCTAGGCCCTGATGGTGCTTTTTCTGCTTTGACTCTAAAGTTACCATGGCAAAAAAGCAACACCATCAGACCTGTGGTTGTGCTGTAGCACTTAGCTTGGATAACAGACAGGGATGTACACCTCAATAGAGCGGAGTCTCTCGGCAAGCATGACTGAAACTGTGCTGCAATGAGTGCCAGGGCTTTCTCTATAAAAGCTTGGCAATTGAGGGAGTCACATAGCACCCTTTTAAACTGGCGTCACTGAATCCTCGAGCAGCAGCCATACAAAACCAACTAACGTCACTGCATGCTTGCTTCTGGGCTGCAGGAACGTACGGACCCTTGTGTCAAAGAGAAGAGGGGGTGAAGAACAGAGACTGGGAGCTCTCTGAGTGTGTATTTTTGTGGACCTCTCAGGAAAATGAAAATGTGACTAGTGTGGAAACCATGCAGGGTAGGTCTTTACTAAATACACTAGTGGGACTACTAAATTTAATAAATAACTTCTCTTAGTATTTTAAGTCATCAAAAGTGGAAATCTGTGAGCTCCTTTAATAACTTTGGCGTAACTGTTAATGCTAAACTATTATTTCTGTGGCTTTAGCAGTGCCTGGCTATCAAGCACTGGTTATAAACTGAGTCATCAGTTTATTTAAGTATGCACCAGTAAGCTGATTACTCAGAGTAATCAAGTCTTAAGTCAATATTTTTGTCAACTTAACTACATGGCAGTTAAAATAACATGTCATACTGTGAATGACTCATAATACAAATATCACAAGTAAACGAATAAGATAACAAAGATGAGAAGGAAAACTAAGTTCTACATATCCAGTACTTTCATCTGTAGTATTGCACTTACTGAGCACTGGAGCTGCAAAAATTAATTAATGAATTATCAACTATCCAATTAATTGTCAACTATTCTGATAAATGTTTCAAGTGATGTTTTTTTTTAAATTCCAGAAAAGTGAATGTTTTCTGGTTTCTTTTCTCGTCTACAACGGTAAACTGAATGCAGCTAGGTTGTGGACAAAATAAGATGTTTGAGGATGTCATCTTAGACTCTGGAAAACACTAACATATTTTTCACAGTTTTACAGACCTACCAATTAATGGACAACTTGAAAAAATAATCAAGAGATTATTTAAAGAATAATTGAGAATCTAATCTGCATGGGACTTTTGGATCATAATTTCTATTTACAGTTTAATAATCTGTGTTACCCCTAGTGTGTTCATAAGCACGCACAAGGAGTCTGTTAAGTGGCAGAATGACATGTTTAGCCTGCTGCAAAACACAGAAGGAGTAGGTGTCTGCAGGGCAACCTAAAAACACCAGACAATGCCAGATGCCTAACTGGAAACTGTTGAAAAGGGTCTGTCAAGCTGCTAGATAAAGTGCAGTGCAGAGTATTTGGATAGTGCCACAGTCTCTGTTGTTGTGGTTCTCAGCTTAAGAATAATGTATTTGAAATTAACTGATGACAGATGTTTAGCTTAAAGGGTACACATTATCATGGATTAATTGGAATTTTTGTCCCACCTGAGTCTGACTAAAAACCAAGAGGTTTTAAGAGATTTGAATTTCAGGAAAGTAAGTTGGTCCCTCATTTGAGACTTCTACGGCTGACTGCTGCCTGGAAATGGTCAATCTATTCTCTTTATGCTAAGTAATCAGCTCAATGGTAATAAACCAATCTTATCCTAAGATCTGGTCAGATCTTCACCAAACCTACACCCAATTCAAAGCCTATTCATGGAGAGCAAACAGGCAGGTCTCGTTCCAAAGCAAATCACTCTGCTTTTATGGTTGCCTTTGTGTTGGCATTCAATAAGCTTGGACAAAAAAGGGACAAAGAGTGACCTCTTGTAAAGAAAAGAGAACCACATTTCTCAGCCCATGCTGCACAGATTCAGGGTTAAAGGTGATGTGGGTAAACCGAGGGAGCTACACATCAACTACAGCGATGCCTTGCTTTAAGTATTAAGGTCAGAAAACTTTGAAAAGTGCCCTTAAGAATCTTTTCATACAGTCCAAATGCAGAAACTACATAAGTGTTCAACACTACACTTAACTCACTTATATGAGACAGGTTAATACCAAGCTGTGCTGTTAGCAAAGACTCCAATCTGCAATCTACCACTGTCGCTACACCTTTATGCAATACCACAGACTTATTTGAATATTATAGATATAAAATAAGTATGTACACATATATACACACATAATATATATTACAAATATATAAACTACCACAGACTTAAATAATAATAACCTGATACAGTTAATTCCAGTTAAGTCATCTATGTATGCTAGTTGCCTCTTGCTTGGAAGTATGTAAATGATTCGCACTTATATAGCGCCTTTTTTTTTTTTACCAGAACTAGGTCCTACAAAGCGCTTCAAAAGGGTAGACAAGTATGAGTTCTACAGGGTGTTGTAACGATACTAGAAATTTTAAATCTGTTCTTAATTCTGCATTATTTAGTGAACAATAACATAAGGAAACTTAAAAGGCAAACATTTGGTGCTTTAAATAAGGCTTTAATAATTCAACTGTTCTTAATACCAAGACATGTTCTGTCTGACTAGCTGTATACAACACAGGCCATTATGAAGGCATATTAATTTATCAGTACTAACAACATAAACTGAGTTTCACAAGAGTAAATGTCATTTTTGGTCAGTACATAGGAAAAACTTTATCCCAGTCTGACTTGGTTGAGGGTATGACTATGTATGCGGCCTTTAAAGAGCTTGCCCATACATAATCCTTTCCATAAACTGATGACCGATGTATGCACAGCAATGCACCAAGCAGATTAGATTAGGCTCCCTGTCCTTTCCCACATCCCCTCCTGTCCTCCCAGTACTGTCTACTGGTATTGAATTAACTACATTCACCAGAAGGAGCTGCTGATACTTAACAATATTAACAGGCTGCTATTTCAGCACTGATTTAAGCTTTAAATGCCACTGCTTATAATAAATACAGGAAGTGCAAGCAAGAGTGTGTGCTTGGAAGCTAGCCATTACTGCCCAAATGCTTCACACATGCTTTACTTCTACTAACTGGGGCAAAGTCAAACTACCACAAGTGAAGCCATCAATTTTCGAGTTTGACATAAAAAGCAGTCAAAAGAGGGGTTTAAAGATACATAGAATTTAGATCTAAACACATCAGCCGAGGGTAAAATCCAATATTGAAATAGCATTAATTGAATTAGTCTAAGCCATTTCCTTCTCAAATGCTGTTTGGATTTGAAAGCACCTGCACACTCACAAAGGAAAAATGTTGTCCATCAGTTACCCAAGCTCTCTTTAGCATAATGTAAAAAATAGTCCCACAAAATTAGAAGATGCTTCAAATAGGATTATGTTATTCAGTTAACCGAGTTGTGGTTAAAATAAACATTTACTTGCCATTATTTGGTAGCTGGAGGTCCTAATATTAAAAAGCCGCAACTTTTTTGAGGGGAATTCTCTTTTATCTGATTGATACACGCTTGACAAATAAAAGCATTTTACTGCAGCAGCTATTACGATGTCCTCTTTACAGTTATGACGATTTTCATCAAATCAAACTTTTTTTAACCGAAGTACGGTACTCATTAGATGTATTTATACACTGTGATTACTTCTTTACATAGCAGTTGAATGTTTGTGGCAGTAAGTGGCAAAATCCACCATTCCATACTTGGATTCTATTGCCTTTCTCTGTCTGCCACACAAGTAGGTTTGTTTGGTACTGAAGTAAATAAATACACCAGTCTCTTAAAGTAGCTGCTTAAGAACTGCAGTTTTAAATCTTAGTTGATGTTACCACAGCAACCACAGGTGTCACCAAATCTATCCACACAGAAATACTAAGGGGTACAACTTAAACAGTCCACAGAAATCACTTGCTAACCTCTGAGCCTTTGCCTTTTTGTGTTGTGTGAATGTAGTCTTTTCATGAATGGAGCTCATAGTGACTAGACAACCCAAATAAAAAGCTCAACTTTCTCACAGTAGGCCTACATATTCTGAACTATACATAAAGTTTTTTTCACAAATGTTATTGCAGCTTTTTTATATAGTTTAGTCCCACCATATTTTTTATGCTTTTAGCATATGTAAAACAGCTAAAATGCACAATTACACTAAAATAAACTAAAAGATGAGCTTTGTGGGATGTTTTGTTTGCAAAAGATACATAATTTGGAAACAAAATTGAGAAAAAAATAGGGGAAAGAATGTGCTGCAGTGAGAGAGACCATTGTTTCCAGCTGGAGTAGCTAGCCACATCCCCATTTCAGGTTTCATAACTGGACACACTCCATCCTGTAACTCTGGAGCAGAAGGGCCCCTCTGTATGCCCAGGCTCTTTCACCACCACCACCAATAAGAAAACCATAATTATTCTTCAGTACGCCAGCCAGCTTACTGCCGGCATTACCATTCAAAGAGAAACCTCAACATCTGCAACCAGCACAGTAGAGATCTGTTTACACAGCTAAACAAAACCTAACACAGATATCATGCAGAGCTACAACACAGAAATGGGCGACAGCTTCAGATCAGCATGATGATGGTAATTTTCCAGGCTACCATAAAGCTCTGGCTGCTGACAGGGCCATCTGGTGCATGTTTGCCACAATCTACTGTCACAACTAGTGATGTTTTAACCGTGCTCATGATTCATAGTGTACATGCACCCATAACTGCACTGGCTGATTTCCACTGTCGAATAGGATGTTGTTAAGGAGTAAGACATTTCTTTAAAGACCAGAGGCTAATAAGTGAAACATCAATATGGTTTACACAATAGCGTATAAGTACACAAATTTAAAGCCAGTCCACAGTACTCTTATGTGAGAAGTCATTTGAGGCTGCAAAAGCGAGGATTAATTATTCCCCACAAGCAATTTCTTGGCATTAGAGGAAAACATATTCAATGATGGTCCTCATTACCAACTCTGTCTATTATCTTTGGGAAGCACAGACAATGGAGGCCACAGTGGGAATGGGCAAGACTGCAAGGGCTCTAACTACAATAAAAATTCTTGTAGTGTTCTAATATATACAATTCTTCTGCTAGTGTGTGCACATGAGTGTGTGTGTCTGCGTGCATGTGTGAGATTCCCTTATCACCACCACACCCTCATCTGTCAACTATGATGTCTGACCTGCATCCTGTGACATGGTAACTGAAAAATGTATCCCATAATGGAAGCATTTGAGATCATGTAGATGTCTCCTTTTTAGTGTGATTAATTTGTGAGAAAAAAAAGGTTAGACAAGGATAGACAATAGGAAATAGGTATTTCTCTGTTAAAGGCTTGTCGCAGAATCTTTAACAGTCAAAGTTTACTCATATGTGCAAACTTGCAGCTTTTATGCAGAAAGTTGCCTACACATATAGTAAAAAATATTTATAAAAGCAGTTACACTTTGTCTTTTCTGGCATAAATTATAAAAAGGTGCATTGCATGTATATATACACGATGTCTGTAAATATATTTTAGATTCTTAATATTAGCTCATGAATGTTTGTTCAGCAGGGTGAGGTCTTGTTCCACATTAAAAGCACATTAAGGTTAATGGGTCCTTGACAGCAGTGATATACACACTGCATTGACAATGGAATTACATAATATCTATTACAATATCACAAGAAAAATGGGAGGTAACTATTTTGCTTTCATTGTGTGTGTGTGTGTGTGTGTGTGTGTGTGTGTGTGTGTGTGTGTGTGTGTGTGTGTGTGTACTGTACAGCTTGTGTTTGTTTTCTATTAGGTATACCCGAGACTGATGGTAATCTTGTGACTAGAAACCACTTAATCAAAAGCAATTCAGCATATGTACCTTTCTGACAACTCAAAATTAAATTAGCCTATAATACAAAATCAACTCTGCCGGCACTGCCAAGCCATCCTTAAAATTAATACGTTTCAAAGTTAAAAATAGAACATTTCTTTTTAATTTTGTGTGGGTACTAGTGAATTGGGCAAAATCATTTAGTATTTCAGTACCCCCAAGAATTTATATCTGCAAAATACCTATGTACTGCTTGAATTTTTTGTCTCACAAGTATACTTTACACCATTTTAGTTACCATTTCCTTGTAATTATTTATTTGGATGTTAATAGTACATAACATTGGTATATAAAAGGATACTGTACATTGCAGTTTACTTTTAATGTCTTGCATTATTCCTTCCACTGTGGAAAAGATAGTTGTCTTCATATTATTTGTCAGAGTATGGCGCTTAGGGGCTGCACGGTGGCTCGGTTGTTAGCAGCGTCGCCTCATAGCAAGAAGATCCCCGGTTTGCCTGGGGTCTTTCTGTGTGGAGTCTGCATGTTCTCCCTGTGCAGTGTGGGTTTTCACCGGGTACTCTGGCTTCCTCCCACAGTCCAAAAACATGCTGAGGCTAACTGATTATTCTAAATTGGTAGGTGTGAATGTGAGTGTGCTTGGTTGTCTGTCTCTATGTGTAGCCCTGTGATAGACTGGCGACCTGTCCAGGATGTCCCCTGCCTTCGCTCGAGTCGGCTGGGATAGGCTCCAGCCCCCCCGCGACCCTACAGAGGAATGAGCAGTGTATAGATAATGGATGGATGGATGGATGGTGCTTCTACACATGGATTGGCGCCCACAGAGAGGTGATCTAATGGTTCTTTTATGCTGTGTGGGGAATTTTGCTGGCATGGTTTTGGCCCACTTGTCTCTTTGGAGAAAAACTATGATTGCAAATCAATACTAAGTCATTCTGAGTGGTCGCCTTTATCTTACGATGAAACATTTCTGTCCCGATGGGAATGGTTCCTTCCATGATGACAATGACCCTACTAATAACACACCAAGGGTTACTGAATGGTTTGGTAAGAAAGAAAATTAGGTGAAACATGCGCTATTGCCTTCACACTCACCAGATCTCACAAATCTCAAACTGACTGAACACACCAACGGGAAATTTTGAACCTGCAGGTTAGATAGTTCTCTCCATCACCATCATCAAAACATCCAATTAAGGATTTTGTTTTGGAAGAACATGGCGTTCACCCATCCAGTAAAGTTTCAGAGGTTTAATGTCAATGAACACTGAAGCTGTTCTGATGTTGCGTGATGGCCAAACACCTTACGGAAGCATTATGTTGGTTTTCATTTTAATATGTCATACATGAATTCTCTACCTCAGTGCCACAATTTTTCTTTTTAAAATCCAAAAAGTCCAGCAAGATGGAAATTACACATAGACACATGGATGATGAAGTATAGTATTACTACTGATGTCCTCAGTATTACATAGGTTGAGACAGATAAGACCACCTATTCCCACAGAGCTTAAACTAGACCCTAAAAAAGCAACTCACTCTTACTGGCTACTGGCTGATCTAATGTTCCAATACAGTGGTGCATTAATGATATTGGACTAAAGCTTTTAGATTGAGGGGATTAACATTCCCCAGGTCAGTCCATGCACACCATGACTATTACTTCCCCAGTAATATTTAATTCTTCTTGTGTTAGAATATATAAAATGATATGGCTGTGACCATTCTTTTGTCTGTTTGTGCAGCCTTCAAGGTCTTCAAAACACTATGTTAATCAGAGCTTGCCTAACAGGCCTGCCTGATGTGAGGCCATGCCGGTCATTCTTTAGCTTAAGCAATTCACACTTACATTCCCCGAGAAACTTAGAATATAAAGATGAATACTTGACATTCTGATTCGATTTTTAATTGAAAATGTAGAGAGTTGACACTGCCACATTTTTCTTACAGTGCGCTTATAAAAATGCATGTTTGTATTTGAACAGCACATACAGGGAGGACATTACTGGAGAGTGCAAGGTAAAGTAAGAGCCACAGCAATAATGCAATGTAAAGTACAGGTTCAGTGCCTTTCTGAAGACAAGCTGGAAGAGATGAAAATAATGACTAATTGAAAAAATGACTGGACATGTAATGCTGAATCTGAGAGGTTAAATCCAGCCCAATGCCTGTTCACATAAGAGGGCATTATACAGATGCAGTTATATTGAGTTATACATACAGGGTTTCCCCCAGTGCTTTATAAGCCTGGCGGGCCGCCAGGCTTTCCTTGCCCCCCCGCCAGGCTAAGCGTCACTGGTATATTTATTGTAAATAGTTTTTTTGTGCACCAAAACAGTGATAGCAAAGACGATGTACAGAGCTTCTGATGATACGATTGAAAGCGCAATGGCGATATTTTATGGTCGATACGTGAACTTATGTCCGAAGTCGGAGGAGCACTATAGGAGACGATGAGCCGCTCGTTCACCTCCAGGCCAAGGGGAGTTCATCCCCGGCGAGCCGACCGAGCCGCGGCTCCATGATGAGGCAGAGCCAGTGCGAATTAGCGCGGATGTTAGCACGTCGTCGGAGCAGCCTTCTGCCAGCCGCGATGGTAAACATCCAACTAGTGGATTTAATCCAAAATGGTTAGCTGACCCTAAATTTAGCGGATGGCTCTACCACAGTGGTACTCAACTGGTGGGTCGGGACCCAAAAGTGGGTCGCGAAGCCATTTTTAGAGGGTCGCAGAAGCAAAAAAGTTATGGTATAAAGTCTTTTATTTTGAAGGACGCATTTCTTATGACACAGTTTGCTTTCAATAGCAGGATATTTAGTGGTGGTGACACCAGTAGTTGCCCACTATTAACCTCTAGATTTGGCTCTGCCAGCTTACTGGAGAAATTTATGCTAAAACATACAAAAAATAAACCAAGGTGTGCTGTGAATCTGTCCAAATGGGCCAAAATATGCCCCAAACTTGGCAAAAGCGTCCAAATATACCAAAATGAGCACAAAATAAGCCACAATTTTCCCAAGCTGTATCAAAATGCATTGAGACTACACCCAAATAAACTTTAATTTGTTAACACTAACAGCGAACTTCAACAGTTTGGGTCACGACCATTATTAATAGAGACATAGTGGGTCCTGAGGCTGGACCAGTTGAGAACCACTGCTCTACCAGACCCAGTATGGTAAACCCAGATGGATTGATGCACTGATCCAACCCGGTCACACAGCATAGCAGACCTGTTCAGCCTCTGAGTTTCCTGGTTTTACCCCTTGGTCATGTTTGCATTTTTTTATTTATGTTAATTTATTTTACTTTTAAATGTGACCAGCAACAGCTTGTTTTAAGATTCACTAGGATTTAACTTAAGTGAAAACAATTGATATTATTTATTTTAATTGTATTTTTTGTGTTTGTTAAAACCGTATTTCAAGATCGTGCTTTTTTCTCAGACTCTATGTTTAAATATTGTTAATAAATGGCTTATAATAACACATAATAGTCAGAATTTTAAAATTCTTGCCAACTTTTAACTTTTTTTTTTTTAAACGAAAACACAGTGGGCGACCGGTGGGCTTCTCTACCACCGGGCTTAGCAAGTTTTCTGGGGGAAACCCTGTACATATATTAGTAAAGGCAGTAATTGCTGCAATGTGACCTCAGACAAAAAAAGACAAAAGACTCGCAAGAGAAGCAATATGATATTCCACAATTACAAAAGGCTTATAATATGGTATCCACATGAAAGGGAGAGTTCAGTGTCAAAACACACAGTGGATCTACTGTTTTGGTGTTGTCTGCTATGTTGTGCAGGCGATGTCACAGGATTTACTTAGGTTGTCAGGTTGGTAGGCAAACAATGGATTTAGCAGGGTTTCCCCCAGTGCTTTATAAGCCTGGCGGGCCGCCAGGCTTTCCTTGCCCCCCCGCCAGGCTAAGCGTCACTTGTTTATTTATTTTAAATAGTTTTTTTTTTTGTGCACCAAAACAGTGATAGCAAAGACGATGTACAGAGCTTCTAATGATACGGTTGAAAGCACATTGGCGACATTTTATGGTCGATACGTGAACTTTTTCCGAAGTCGGAGGAGCACTAGAGGAGATGATGAGCCGCTCGTTCACCTCCAGGCCAAGGGGAGTTCATCCCCGGCGAGCCGACCGAGCCGCGGCTCCATGATGAGGCAGAGCCAGTGGAGTTAGCACGGATGTTAGCACGTCGTCGGAGCAGCCTTCTGCGAGCCGCGATGGTAAACATCCAACTAGTGGATTTAATCCAAAATGGTTAGCTGACCCTAAATTTAGCGGATGGTTCTACCAGACCCAATATGGGAAGCCCAGACGGATTGATGCACTGATCCAACCTGCAACAGTAGCAGAGGTCACACAGTACAGCAGACCTGTTCAGCCTCTGAGTTCCCTGGTTTTAACCCTTGGCCATGTTTGTAGTTTTTTATTTATGTTAATTTATTTTACTTTTAAATGTGACCAGCAACAGCTTGTTTTAAGATTTACTAGAATTTAAGTTAAGTGAAAACAATTGATATTATTTATTTTAATTGTGTTTTTTTGTGTTTGTTAAAACCATATTTCAAGATTGTGCCTTTTGTAAGATTCTACGGTTAAGTATTGTTAATAAATGGCTTGTAATAACACATAATAGTCAGAATTTTAAAATTCTTGTCAACTTTTAACTTTTTCTTTTTTTTTTTAACAAAAACACGGTGGGCGGCCGGTGGGCTTCTCTACCACCGGGCTTAGCAAGTTTTCTGGGGGAAACCCTGATTTAGTAAATCTATTGATGTATCCTGAAGGCTAATGTTCCACACAGGTGTTGATGGATCACAACCCTCACAAAAAACAATAATTAAAAAGAAAAGAAACTAAGGTTTGCAACCTCTCTCTCTCGCTCTCTCTCTCTCTCTATATATATATATATATAGAGAGAGAGAGGTCCAATGGAGGTGATATGGATATGAGAATAGGCACATAGTGGATTAAAATTGGATGAAAAATTGGATTAAAATTGGATTAAAAAGAATGTCTTTCTTTAGTGGAGACTCTACATGACACTAGGGGTAAGGGGTGCATGCAGGGAGGGTTAATCTGGCTACAAAGGCCCAAACAGCAGACTGGCACTGGCCCAAACACTGAGGACCACTGAGTGCTGTCAAACACACCCTGTCTCTGCACACTGCCATACAATACACAATACAGGCAGATCCCAAAAACATGGCTCAGGCACAGGTTTTGACAGTAGCCAACATAGCTCTAACAGGAGGGGTGTGGTGAAAATGCGTGGAGCAATACTCTCCCCTCTCCCAGAACACTACCATCAAGGTAGTCCTGAGCCAAGCACTTCAAAGCCTAAATTCCCAGCAGTGGTCAGTGACTATAAGTATAAAACTTTGATTGGTAGTATAGTAGCTCAGTAACTAGCAGTGTTGCATCGCAGTGTTTGTCTTTTGGCATGGGAGGAATTTCATGCAGACATGTTGGGCAGGAATACTCCTGCCATTGCCCTTCATCAGGGCACAACCTTCAGAACCAGAACTTGTCCAGTGGCATTTAGCTATGGAAGAATTGTCATTAGGATAGGTTGAACAGATTTGAAATTATCCATAGAGAAAAGTAGAATCTCTATCTATCTATCTATCTTATATATATATATATATATACACACACATATATATACATATATGGAGAGAGTACTTTTCTCTATAGATGATTTCAATATGTGTGTGTGTGTGTGTTAAACTTTTAATGGCCAACTGCCTCAGCACAAGGTTGATTGAATGACTCCCTGCTGTAGACTGGATGAATAGCTGTGCTAAGAAAAATAATACATGCGTAACAGAGGAAAGAAATGCTGACTGCATGTGCTATAAGTGCTACATGGCTCGGCACATTCTGCTAAGCCTTCAATTACAGATGTGCAGCAACAGAGAGGTCAGCCTGTGGGAGTGACGCAGAAAGAGCACAGAAGGATCTCATTACCTTAAATGCCTCCAGGGAGGGATGGATGACTGAAGTGGAAGGAGACTGAGGACCTAATAGCATCCTTGTTTAGTGTCTTCATTAGCACTCTTTTTTTCTTATTTTTGCCTCTGCACTCCACCTCATGGTAAGCTTTACATTAGTTCTTCCAATGCACACTAACCTTAGTAACCCTCAATGAAGACTTTGTCTATGGCAGCCTTACAGTATGGGGCAAGAATTGCATGTTTTGTAAAAGCAATCCTCTATGTTTTGCCACTGCAAGCCAAGGAATGTGCAGGAAAGCATCGCTGTTGAGCAGCCACACAGTAAGGAATGTCTTCAGGCAGCAGCACCCGTCCTGGGGTTTCTGCGGTTGAGTAGGAGGAAAAGTTTTTGGCTGAGTTGGATGAAGGCGAGGTTACTCTTACTAAGCATCTGTCTGCTGTGCAGAACTTCTCAAAGGAACTGGCTTAAGATGACGAGAGTTTCACTTGAGCCCCTCCCAAATATGAGTCACAGTCTCACTCTGTGCTGTATATAGACAAACTCATCCAGGTGTGAAGGACTCAGCTTGTGTCATGTATGACTCCAACCAGAAAAGAAAGGATTGTTTTGTCTGCCTATGCAATGGAGGCAATGTATAGTTGCTGTTCACTCAAAAAAAGAGCTAACAAATGGATAATTTTACTATGCAGTTTGTAGAAAAGAGGTCATTCCTCAGAAAAAAAATACAGATTCACTACAGCCTGAGCTGACTTCAGTAATTTTCCAATTCTTAGTCCTGTATACTAATAAGATTACCTTTATTTGCTTAAATGCTGACTGACCAAAATATTCAATATATGACTTGGGGTGTTTGCTTGTTTTCTGAATGCTTCAGATGACTAAAAAAGAAAAAAAGAAAAACAAACTTTAACGTAATGAACAAGGAAATTAGGAGATTAGGAAATTAGTCATTGGCGAAACCCTTACTTCTTGTGACATCTCTAGTAGAATCAACTGATTGTTGGTTTTGGTATTTTAATGACACTTGTTCATAAGGAAAGAATAGAATTTCTTGGGACTTCTCCTTAATTTCGAGTATGTTATACTATATTTGATTTCATTTCCATACACCTCAATAGATATAAAATCTTAAATAATATTAATTGTGATGGGATAAAAAAAAACACAAATATAAACTGTTATCAAATACAGGGAAGAAGGCATAATTCTAAACTTCTGGACAAAGATCACTGTCTACATGCTTTTTGCTTTACTTCAACTGCCTGAAGGAGCAGCTCTAAGTGTCCTGTGCAGTCAGTTTGGGGGAAATATCCTAATTTACTAAAATCATCACTGTGCAAGAAATTCAAAATCAACCAGAAACAGCATGCATTGAGAAACTGTGCCCTCACACACACACTTCTTGCATCACACAGGCTTCATCTCAAAGAACAACAGAGGATCTTTTGATTAGTACAATGTCAGCTGTTGGCAAACAATGCTTTGAACTACATTCGATTTGCTTCACAGCGTTGTGTAACTGATTTCATATATTTCACTATAGATATGTCATCATAGGTTTTGGATTATACTGTCACCCATATTAACTTAATAAATGTTATTTAGCATTTATGCACAGAAAAACAGCCAGTCTGATGTGTCTGACTGTTAGACAGTCTCTATCAGACTACCACACAATGTAAGCCTTTAAGTTCCAAAAAAAATTGCCAACAGGGAAAACACATTTTTATTTTTTTATCTCTCACACTCTTTTTGCTCTCTTCACCTTTCTACTTTCTTTTGTTTACCTCCTCATTTCCAACTCTGAATGCATTTCTACACGTCTCAAACATCAAACAAGTGCACAGGTTTTCAATGCTCTGAGAGCTTTCAAGTGAAGGCCAACCATACCCTGCAACATACAGTCGACCGCACACCATCTCACTTCCTTGGCAACCATGACTCATTTCCCTAACAACTCTACAAGGACAGCTTCATAAAAAGGGAACCTGCAGCCACAGCACAATTAGTCACAGATGGATGCTGTTATGAAAGCAGCCACCGATTTTAAGTTATGTTAGGACAAACAGCGATCCAGTTATGACAGATACGCACAGATGCAGATAAGAAGCAAACATTTTTTACTGATTTATGGGCACATGGTTTCTGCCCTCAAGAAGAGCAGTAAATGATCCTTAAAACTTATAAAAGTGAAATCTATTTCTTGTATACTGACAAATAGGGGAGACGTAGCTGTAAATGCACAACACAAATCATTATTACTACAAAAGCTATCACCTTGTGGACAAGATGGCATCACAGTATAGAATAGAAAACCATAATTCATTAATGGAATAGCATTATTTTGACTATGTGACATCTGAGCCTAGAGCTTTGGGTTGCTCCACTGGGCCACTTCATCCCAGCAGTAACAGCAGGGGCCCAAGTGACAGCTTCACAAAAGATACAGTGTGTGTGTGTGTGTGTGTGTGTGTGTGTGTGTGTGTGTGTGTGTGTGTGTGTGTGTGTGTGTGTGTGTGTGTGTGTGCTGTGTAACAAAACCCAGATCTTTAGAAGACAGTGGCTGCCATAACAAGACTAAAAGGCAGTATTTGTAAAGTAAGGAACTGATCAGCTTCTGTTTATCCATTATATACATTATGCAGCAGCCTACCACTATAAAATATTGCTGTTACTGTGCCAAAATTCTATGAAATGTAATGGCGTCACAATTACATGATTCTTCAGTGTTAATATAAGATGATGGACACAGAAAGCGAAGACACATGGTGACACT
Organism: Dascyllus trimaculatus; assembly: GCA_024666655.1. Taxonomy (NCBI): domain Eukaryota; kingdom Metazoa; phylum Chordata; class Actinopteri; family Pomacentridae; genus Dascyllus; species Dascyllus trimaculatus. The sequence goes on along the minus strand of CM045445.1, from coordinate 10,477,275 downwards.
CAATCGAGGCAGAGGGATTGAGACAAAAACAAGATAAAAAGAAAGAGACAGAAAGGTAAAATTAACAAGCTCGTTAAATTTACCTTTCTGTCTCTTTCTTTTTATCTTCTTTTTGTCTCAATCCCTGACTTCTAGCCTCAGAGAACTCAGTGAATCGTAATACCTGCAACTTTAATAACCGTTGAAAATATGGGGCACCTGATGTGGTGAGAGCACATTGCATTGTACATCAGTGCAAATGCTGTCAAGCAGTTCAATCTGGTGGATGCTACCATTCCCCTATTTCCTGGCAATCTTCATTTCTCCTGTCTAAAAAAAGACATCAAAAATCAAAAATGTAAAAGAAGAAAAAAGCAAAATATTACATGTTAACTATAAACACATAACATGCACTGGAGTCAAACCAGGGCTGCTGCAGTAGGGACTCAGGCCTTGGTACACGGGCCCCCATGCCTTGATGTTTTATAGGGAAAGAATGCCTAGATTTGAAAATATGCAACATTAGTGGGGGCTACTATTATATTTCACTTTTCTAACTAGCTACATGGTCAAACATTTGCAGTCTAAGAGAATTATAAATGTAGTTGCAATAGACAAGTAGACAAGCAGGAGTAGTGGAGCAGGAGAGAGGTCAGAAAACAAAGACTCGGCGCAGCCTCAGACTCTAAATAGACGACACAAGGTTCCACAGTTATACCACAATGGTTGTCGTGAGTTTTAGGCAACAACACCATATCATTCAATGCAGTATTTTTCAGGCTTCTGCAGAGCTTGATGATGAGCTGATCATTTGAATCAGTCGTGTTGGAAGAGGGAAACATGTAAAACATGCTGGATTGTGACTCTCGGGGAACAGGGTTGGCCATCCCTGTCCTAAATGATGAGGTGATATAAGTAAAGTGCATACTTGCTGTTTTTGACATCTCAGTTATACTTTTAGCAAACAAGAAAGGATATATCTACTAAATAACTTTGGAAAACCCAGCTAACTGAGGATAAAGGACTCAGTTGTTCCCATTTCAGACACAATTTGTGTTTTGCTCATAAATCTTGACATGCTACAAAGTGAGAACTGACATTTGTATCCATACAATTGAAGTTTGCTTTATGACTAATTCTCCTCAAATGGAAAAGGACTGCACCACTATCGCTGCCTGGAGGACATAAGAATGCACATCAAATTCAGACATCTATGGCACACTTCTGTTGCAGTCAGAGCAATCTGGCAACCTTTGCTGGTCCATTTTCAAATCTGGATAAATTTACATTATTTACTAAGATTTTACCTTTTTTCCCTGCAGTGATATTATGGATGTAGAACAGAAATATGTTATTAATCCCCAAGGATAAATTTGGTAAATTTGGATGTGTCAGATGAATGCAGGCAGGAGTTGGTCATATCTGTGGTTTGCTGTCTGGGTCTTAAAGCTTACTGAGTTGTATTTTGAAACAAAATAAAATTGTCTGAATAATGTTAATTTTGGTAGATAAGGTATCTAAGTAACAGCATGACCAAATATGCCCCTTTATTCAACATACACACACAGCATTAATATACCGAATGTTAAATCTTATGTTGTGCAGCTTGAAAAGCGCAGCTCTAATTCCATCCAGCCTTTATCCAGTTGCATTCCCAGCTTTTAACTACAGATCTCCCCTCTATTCGTTTGACAGGTCATCTACCAGCTCTTCTTCTCATACAGAGGGCCAATCCTGGCTAATCACTCATTAACCAGCCAAGCACAATGAGTGGCTTGTTGAAACAGCAAAGTGCTGAAAGCGTCCCTGTGGCAGCCAAATACTACACACTTCTGAAAGATTGCACATACTCATACAATACCAACACAAAACAGCATACATAAAGTGCAGCCTTATGTACCAACTAAACAACTGCAAATGTTACACTTGGTGAGCTCTACATGAAAAATTTATCTTTAGAGTACATATAAAATTACTATAAGACAAGTCACATTAGCAAAATCTCTTCAAATGTTAACCGACTTGTGGATCTCACCAAAAATCCATCCAAAATCTTTCATGTGGGTAATAAGAGTTACAAAGAATCTTGATGCCTGGAAGCTGTTTATCAGTTATACTGCAATTTCCCCTCTCCATTCAGTGTCCTTAGTCACTAATGTCTTTCACAGGTAAGTTTTCATTTCTAAAGTGAGTTCTGCAAACTCTGCGTCTCAATGGCACTTCTCCAGATGAGGTGCTCTCATAAGCATTACATAATGTCCTTGAACCACAGCTAGCACAATATACTGAAAATGAAATGGGGGGTAAAAGAGAGAGAGCAAGACACCCACACATCTGCACCATCCACATTCAACGAGCATTCACAGGAGGCAAGCACTGGCTCATGCTGGCTGCAGGGTATTCCAACATTCAGCACAGCATACCATCAAGAAGTTAGACACACAAGGTCATTCTGCATGTATCCGTGTGACTCAAAATACATTCTGCCATCAACTAGTTAGTAGTCTCATGCCAGTTCATTATAGGCATTTTAGACAACATTTAGGAGTCTAAATATATATGGTTGGTTCTATATTTTTGGCCATAAACAAGTGATTCACCAAGTGTCCGCATATATCAAAATACATTTTATCGCCCAACTGCTGGAGACAGACTGTAGTGAGTGTTTTCACAAAAGGGCTGAGGGCAGAGAAAGTGCTGAGAAAATGGAACTATTTGACAAATAGGATGAACAGGTATTTCTCTAATGGCACTCCAAAGCATCCTATTGCAGCTGCACTGATCTTTTCCAAACAGCAAAAGTAAGAGGACGCTATGTATTGTGATCCCTCAAGAGCTTTCCTGGGCAAGATACATCAACAGTTTCGAACAAGTGTAACTGAAATTAGACGGCAGATGACAATAGAACATACAGTACAAATACAATGTGTAAGTTAATATACCAACAACATATGAACACAAACTGGTATAGTGCTACTATTTAATATACTTGAATGGTAACCGTTTGAACATGTTGAACTATATTTACTAGGAAAATAATGCCAGTGAAAATTCAGCTACATACATTTCTGAACGCCCGCTTATTCAAAATACAGTTATGGAACTTGAACACAAAAAGCACTGTATTCATCTAACATTAAGTTCCAATGTGTGTACAAGGATGTTGCATTAAGACAAATAAGAATATTAACTCATATATCAGCATATTTGAAATGTCATAACAAAAAGAAACAAACATTTGCAAAACACCTAGTGTACCTTAATGAATGTCAGCTAGCACCATCGTATTATATAAATGAACTTGTAAAGATTCAAATCTTGTCAGTGCTGCTCTTGTCACAACTACTAACATAAAATTTGACTGACAGTTTTGTGAACAATGGTGTAGGGCACAACATGCAGTCATGAGTACCACATTTTTGTCGTGATACAACTGAAATAAGTGCCCCGGGTGTGCTTGGAAACAGGGTGGGATTACAAATAAGTAGGTGTGACAGTGATGACTAAAAAGTATGGTGACCCACATTATGCTTTCTTTTTCTCTTTTAAACCATTGCTCTCCCATCAGTTATACTCCAGCTGCTGCTTTAGCTAATGCTAAAGGAGGAGAGTCTGAAGAAACTTTTCAAGAAACTTGCCTAGGATTGCAGGTTTGCAAATACATCAGCCCAGGGATCTTTCTTTTATTAATGTACATTCCTAAATATATGAAATATGTAGAGGTCATCAGGCTTCTAGGTGTGGTTTAGTGTTCTTCAGGTTTTTTTCAACACTTTTTTAATGAGACAATTTTCAAGCTTGCAGTTACTTTAGTTTGGCTGCACTTTCTTGAAACTGTGACCTCACAATGACCGAACTCATGAAGCCCAACAGTTCAAGTAATGATCCTTTTTATTATTTACACGTAATTTGTCAAACCACAAAATTATGCTTCTGGCTCATAGGACCATAAAACTGAATACAGACATAGTAACTGTCAAGCATCTACTTTACTACATAATGTAATTTGAAGCAGCTACATGTCAAACTTCATTGCAATTAAAAAGGAATGCTTTGGACATAACATTTGTTAGACATGTGGGAAAGAATGGACACAAGTCTTGTCCAGTAACATAGTGTCGGCAAATTATTTGGCACAGATCATTCTAAGAAGGATATAGTCACATGAAAAAGTACACGTGTTTTGCAAAAAAGAACAGACCATCAGACAGTTGGCACATTTTACCATTCTAGTATAGGGTTTTATGATAAAAACTAAGTGTAACAGTTGTATTAAAATGTGTGGTGACAAGAATTAATTGTGTTTTAATCAAGTTTACATTGCTGATTTTGCAGCACGACTTTAAATAGTTTGCAGTCTTTTCAACTGTCAAGAGCCTAGCATAAGAGAAATAAACATTAAGCATAGAGAAAAATAAAAATGCTTGCTCATGGATTCCACTGGACATTTAAATGGAGACACTGAGTCTCCCTTAGATTTGATGGCGCCAGTGACAGAAACCTTTGAACCTTGAATGACTTTTGAGAACTGGTCTCAGTGGCGTCAGGCTCATTTTCATTGTTTTAATACAGCAAGGAGCATTCTACGATTTCACATCACACAATATGCTAGGTAATCATGGGAGTGAAAGATGGACAGATTCATTGACAAAAGTGAAAGTCATCTCCATCATACACTCTATGGCCTCATGCACTTCAGACTAGAAAGTACTGAGATGATGTTAGGCTCACTTTAAATAGATCAAACAAGCTTGAGCAGCGTGAAAACAATCCAGAGAGCTTGGTGGTTCCGGTGTGCATGACAGTAAGTGGCCTGAATCACTGACCAATGATCTGATGACCACTGTTTTTGTTCTGTTTTTTACAGCTGTGTTTACATCGATGCCTTAAACACTCTGACGTGACACCTGTTGTCAAACGCGTATTATGAATACATTATGTCATAAATAATTGAGATATGACATTAGCGCTAAAAGCTGACCATTTGGTCTCTTTAAACAACTTCACTATAGTACTGCAAAATCATTTGATGTGGCAAATTTTTTTTGTCTCTCCAAATTTGCAGGGAAAAACAGCATAGGAAAAGGGAAAGATGAGCATTTAGAATATGCATTGGAAAGGCTGTGCCGAAGAAGGATTAGTGCTGACATCTGGCTGGAAGCACCAGAGTTGAAGTTAATGAGTCCGATTAGTCCCCAATGTGTGTTCAGGGATTAGCACTGTCCATCTAGACAAGCCCTTCTCGTTTCAAGCCTGAAGGGGAGAGAGCAGAGAGCCTGTTTGAAAGAGAGAAAGCAACAATGAAAAATAAGGGAGGGAAGATGGGAAAAAGGGATGAAACTGGAGAATTCATCAGCATTGTGAGTGGCTAGAAGTATTTGGAAAACATCATGAGGTCTAATAACAGAAAATGCTCATTACACGAGCAACCCTGTCCGGTTGTGTGTGTGTTTATCGAGGAAAGAGCTTGACGGTGTTTCTCTACTAAAGCAAAAATAGGAAGAAAGTATTCAACTTTAAATAGGGACAGTATGTTTAGGAGGTGATGGGGTTTACCGCATTAGTATTGCACAAATCAGACATGGTCCTTTTTTTCCTGTAGTGCTAACCAAATCTCTCGTTGGAAAATAAACTATTCTTCCAAATGTTGTACCAGAAATGAGAACAAGAAAGATTCTGAAAGCAGCACAAAAAGAAAGCATGTGCATTTCTTTGCTTTACAGCACAAGCCCATTTCTTGAGTCACATTTGCACTTCCTGTGAAGGTTCCCCATATTTCCTGTCAAGGTCACTGTCACTGTCAAGCACAGAGTCAGCACAATTCTCTTTAGTACTAATGACAGAGGATAGGAAAAAATCTGACCACTAATGGGCTTGTTTTTTTCATTTCTAACAAAGGGAGTCAACCTAATAGAGCAAACACTTTTTGTTCAGAAGAGAAAAGCACCAGTTAGTCAACCAGCCAAAGCCTGGTCAGATTTATGAGGATGACGACTTAACTAATGCATATTAGTCCCCAAAAAACCCAAATGATCTGATTCTTTTTGCACCACGGCATCACTGTTTTACTATGGATGTGACAGAACAGTAATATAAAATCGGAACATTAAACATTCTCTATAATAAATTCTCACTTTTGGACAACGCCCACCGACAAACTGAAAGTACTTAATCATCACTTTGGGAACCTTCTTTATGCTGGCTATATGGTCAGCTAAGGCCGCCTAATAAAGGAAAAAGATACACAAAACAACTCTACCACTGTTTATTAAGAGACTAGTTACAAAACAACACTGAGGAAAGACTCTGACTCTAAACAGTACAGATCTGTTCTCAGGTTTTTTTGTTTGTGTGCACATATGTGTCCACACTGCACAACCCACAACAGATGGTCCCTGTTCAAATCCATCAAACTGTAAAATCAATCTAATAACATGCACAAACACAACAAGGTTCCCATCGTATGTGATACAAATGAGATACATCACAGCCTCACAATGGATAATTGGACACCAACGGCACATGCCAATGCATGTGTCACAATTTAGATTAAAGCCTTCTGTGAAACGGCCCCGGCATTGTAGCAATGCACCGGTCCACTGATCCATGATCAAGAATTTAACCCTAACCTACTGTAGTGTCATCATGTAGTATACATCTATTATACACACATGATCTCCATACATCAAAACAATGCTCTGTTTGCTCTCCCACTTAATTTCTGACCTGATGTATTTTTGACATAGACAAACCAGTTTTGTAATACTTACCATTCAAGCACATTTGACTTGATTATTTAATGGTCACTAAATTGAAGTGATGAAAAACAACAACTGGTCACCCAATAAGCTACCTCCATTTACCAAAATTGGCAAAGAGATTAGTGATATAATCAACCAAATGTTACTGAAACGATACTCGCCACACACAATCCATCATGCTTATGTAGTTGAAGACACTATGTAGGCCCTTTATATGAGCAGAAACATGGGACCAAATGTATCACTGTGCTCTGTAGTACAATCACAGGAATGCATTTATCATCCAATCCCTGGGTTCACACTTTTTTATACTCCCATTCAATGCAAACAATGAATTCAGCTTGCAGTGCAAACAGTAGCTATTAAGCTTAAGCAAACAGCTTTATTAAGCAGAACTCCCTTGTTTTTTAAAGAAAAGAAACAAAATGCAATATGTTTTTTTTACAAGACATTTGTACAGCTACAGCTCCAATTGCCAAGGAAAAGAAATTTCAGGACTGCCCTTTATCCAGTGCTACACGCAAACTACATGACAATACCTGGAAAAGACTACATTACACCCTCAGTTTAGGAGAGGTTACAGCCAAGGAGTTGCACAGAAGATTTGTGAAAGTGAAATACTCACAATGGCATGTGATACTGTTTACATATTATCCCCCAAATGATTTGTAATGCATTATCACAAGGAGGAGTTTCAGTCAAAGCCAATACATTATATCATGGTATCCTGACACAAGTATGTAAGCTGTTTAATTGACATATTCTACTTATTATAATAAAAGTAATAGTTGTTAACAAGTAGATTGTTTGCATGTAAACAGATTTTGTTGAAAAACAATACACTGGCCAACCATTATAATTGTTTCCCCTAAACTATGTATGCTAGTTGGATTTCTACATTCACAGTGAGCACATCAGCTATACTGCAGCTTTATACATGGGTAAAAATACGTACTTATTGGGCTTCATAAAAACATGATATGACAATGTGAGGTTGACCTCAAGCACCAGTGCCTGTTCATTTAAAAAACAATGGGCTCTAAATTTAACAAAATATTTATTTCACACTGTGAAGTACTGACACTTTAACACACAACTCAACCAATTTAGGACCATTCCTTTAACAGACAGTAGTTCCAGTAAAAATTGTTCTAAGTGAAAGCTGTACATTATCCAGCACTGTTTTTCTGTGTTACGAGCACGACTAACAAAATCCAATTCAAACCCATGTTATTGGGACGGTGGGAGAAATCTGAGAGGTGATTATCCAAAAAACTGGGCGAACAATTACCAAGGAGTACATGAACTAAACATTTCAGTTTAACAATCTTCTACTTTGATTTTGTTAAAAATTACCATTGTTGCTTTCTCAGGCTACCAAACAGTAAGGCTGCACAGCTATGCAGTTTCATTGGCAATGATTCAAAAGGTGCACATGACATCCATATGAAGCTCACACTAGATTAAGAAGCTCACATTAGATTAAGAACGTATAAACTGTGTATGACTCATTTTAGTAAAATTAGGCAGAATTTCAAAAAATATTACAACATCTGTGAAGCAGAATTGTGATTAAACCAGCTGCAATAAAACAGAAATGTCTATAAACGTATGGCATTTCTATCGTTCAGAATTTCTTGCTTTATATGGCAGGTTTTACAAGGAGACAATCAGCAGTAACTCTAAAATGAGACTGTACAGGCACTCTTGACAGAGACATTAGTCCTGCTAGACCAATGAGAAAACTGTTCTAGAAAGAGATATGAAGAGATAAACCCCTTCAAACCAGCATCAGACACCACAGTAGCCGTTTTGCATACTTGTAAAAAAAAAACATTTCCTGCCCTGAAAATGTTTTGGGGTCAGGTTTAGTTGGAAGAACGCCAGGTCACTGACAAAAGGCAGCACAAGCTGACTGACAGACTTGTATAGACTTCAGTGCAACGCAAGTTTAAGTCTATATCAAAGTAATTAAAAGAAGGACAAACTAACATTTGGATGAATACACAGAAGCAATGTTAAAGAAATTCATCACGACTGCTTCAACAACACTACCATAGTTTCACGTTTATTCTGCTCAATCAGGGACTGTCTATCTTTTGATAAGCAGAGATACAGTTGTAATAAACTCATAGGAGACAACAAACTGGTTAAAACAGGATCATTAAAAGAAGAGAAATAAATGTACGGATCTCTTGCAGATCATGTCGGATACCTTCCTGTGATGTTGGCTGGCTGCTCATAGTTGAGACTCATAGTCATCTACATAAACAATTTGTCATCAGATTCACAGCGAGTTCGCACACGTATTTAGAATTTAACCTCTAACTCAACAGTTGCTCAGAGCTCAAGGGAGCCAGAATAAGTAGCCTCGTTAGCTAGCTCAAGTAACCCGAAATGCACCAGTTTAACTTACAGTGCGGTCTAAATGACAAGAGCAGCCAGGTGAAAACGCGTCACGAAAACCGTGAAGAAAAAGTCGTTATTTTAAAAAAAACTTCAAATGTACATATTTACACAGAAGTCTCTTCTGGGAACCCAAAGGCCTCGACAGATGTTGAAAGTTTTGGGCTGAGACAACCGTCTCGTTAACTGTTTTTGTTTCAGCACAGCAACAATTAACCTCTCCTCTGAGCGCTGTGGCAGCAGCCGGAGGGGACACAGGTTGGGAGGTTTCAGAAGGAGCCATTATTCTCTAACTAAACGCCGGTTTAGCATCTTACCTGAGCGGCAGCAGCATCGTCCGGGAGATAAATGAGCACTAATGACGGAGAGGAGCGGGCTGGGAGCGCGTGCTCTGGTCCACGCGCTCCTCTTCTCCTCAACCGTCTGTGCGCGCGCTGCTCCGAGCGAGAACGCCCCTCCTCCCGTCACTCACACCCACGCGCCTGCCGACGCTCGCACACACGCTCCTTGTTTCACTGTATGCGGACTACTTCTGTTTCTTTCTTATGCAATCAGACAGAAAGGAGCTGAAATCTAAAAACAGATTTGGGAGCAAAACTACAGACACGGCACTTAAAAAACGCCTCAGTTTCAGATCCATGTGCGTAGATTTCATTTGAAAATTGAAGTGGACGCTTAAGCAGGAAATCTGAACACCAAACGCTTGCTTTCTTACATTCTAGTGAATTTTTAGAAACCAACCTGTGCCTTTTGTGCATCAGTTTAATTAATGTAAAAATCAGTGTCATCAGTGTAAAAGAAATCACAAAACTCTGGCATCCATTCCTTCTTTCCAGATTTAATGGGGGTGGGGGTGGACATGTTCCCTGGAATCTATGCTTAGCTGAAATCTATTCTTCTTTAGCAAACCTGATCTGCATAATAAACAAAAGTCACTCCATAACTGGGTCATTCCATACAAAATCACTCAAATCTGAATAAAGTTCCACCTTGACCCCCTCAGAATCACATGATTTTCTCTAGAATAACTTCAGCATATTTAATGAAGCCATGCAAAATCTTAGTTCTATGCTGTAAATATTTTCCAAGTTATTAGGGGTGTGACAAAGCGTCATGCTATATAATTTTCCGCATTTTTTTCCAGAATTTTTGAGCCATCAAAAGTAAGTAAGTAAAGGAGATCACACGAAGTTTTTGCCGATCTATTTTCCATGGAATGACCCAACCCTACTTCATGTCCTGAATGGTCTCAGAGCATGTGGACTGAATCATGAACACTCAAGAAAGAGAAAAGAGAAAAAAAAAGTCAGAGCACAAGTCAAAGGTAATATGGAATTCAATTCAATAACTCAGCAGACACTCGTGTCAACAGGTGGTTTAATGGGACTGTTTTTATTGCATGAATTGTAATAGCTGCAGAGAAACAACGTTTCAGATGAGTACAGTGGGGTTTGAAGCCTTCTTGCAGTGGAGAGAGATGGTCTGTGGACATTCAGATGGCACGGCTAATTTGATTCACCTTTCTCCTCGTCTGTCGACCACAAGACCAGCACTTATATACTGCATTTTAACCGCAACTGTAGCACTGGTGGATGAGGGGGGTGGAACCGTACTTTTAACCATTTTAACAACAATTATAACAGGCTGTAAGTGGAATCAAATGTGCTTCACTGTCCTAACACATCACATTAACCTTGCTCAGTGGTGAGCATGTCATTGTGTAGCAACAGTAGTTACTGTGAAGTTGCATTGAATACTGTACGGTGGTGTTTATTGCTGGCTACTCGTTTTACAGTGGGTGATTCTTGTCACATTTGGGAGAGAGACAACGAGGGAAATGCACTGTGCTTTGGTGTGTTACTCCCTCCAAGCAAGCACTCCACTTAACAGGTTTTCTATGTGCAGCTGCCCATTTGGTGAGACGTCAAATTATTATCTGTCAATCACAAAAATAATGTCCAAATGCAGTATACAAGCCCAAACTGTGTGGATTAAGACTTAGAGCAATGACTCCATCTACAGGTTAGTTGTTGTACTGCAATATCAGAAGGGGATTGACAGATTGACATTTTGTTGCTATGATAGTTTAGGAATTGGGGGGGGGGAATCAGCTCCCTTTTAGAGTAAGTAGACCAGCCACATATTAAAACAAAATTCTCACCATATGACTTGTAAAATGGTCTCTTAAATTTTTCAAAGTAACTTGGTCACTCAACTGTCACTGAGAAAACAAACAAACAAAACAAAAAACAATCCAGTGAAATAATAAAATGTGGTATTTTACTGTACCTGAATATACCTGTTCCCACCCCACCCCACCCACCCCTGCAACTTATCCTATTTCAAATATAGGACTCAAAGATATGGGCTCTAATGTTAATACATTTATCCATACTATGTTCATATAATTAATAAAAAAATAAATACATTTAACAAATACAAATGATTTTGTAGTTGGTGATTTACCAAAGAAACAGATTATCGCCCACAGTCATGTTGTTGACACATTTCAAGTGCAGGATTTTTCAATAAAACCATTATCACCCCTCATTTATTCAAACTTGTAGTCTTAAAGCCTCTACACTGGTGTGGCTGTGCTATTGAGTTGGAGGAGGGACTGAGCTCCTTCCAGTCATCTATAGGGCTGTATTGTGAGCACTAGCTCACTCAAGGCTAAATGTTTACACAGTAGCACACTCACAGAGAGCAACCAGGAGTAAAAGTATATGCTGATGATTTCTATTGGCAATGGGAACCGAACCAGCTCTTGGCTTTGGCCAAAAAGCAGCGGGCACAAGATGTGCATGTTTACATGACTTCAATCGCAATCTTGTAAAAATGTCATATGAAACAATTTCTTCTTACTTACTGTTTTTAAACATTTTTTGCTTATGCATTTTTTTGTACAAATCTTTGTATAATCTGTTTACACATAACAAAACAGATTCAACCAACAGAAAAATCAACCAACAAAAAAAATCTCATGCATAAGTTATGTCCCACTCTTACTGATTGCATTTGTAAGTGACCCTCTTAAAAAAATCTGTGTACATGTTTGTTGGTTGTTCAACATCTTTGTTTTTGTACATTTTAAGCCATTTCCTTTTTCTTCTTTTTTTGATAAAATTTTTTATCCTATTTATAAGCCAGCAGTTCCGGGTATTGCTCCAGAGTCCATTCCAGACACCTGACCTGTCTATTCCTGTACAGTAGGAGGCGCAAGAGGCATGTTGAGTAGGTGCTGGCTGTGGGAAGGAAAAATCGCTCCATAAAAGAAGCTGTTGGGAAGCAAATGAGCATTTACTCTTGGTGATTTCAGTTCAGTAAACCCATTTCCATTAACGATTCTTTTTTTGTTGTTTTTTTTTCCTGCAAGGAATTGTTGCTTGTCACCCTGAAAAGCCTGACAGAGAGACAGATTCTGCAGATGTTTTAACACTACTAACAACCTCCCGAGGCTGGAGTCTGGCAGCAGAAGTGGGACAGGACAGTCAGTTGCAGACAAGGACGGGCGAGCAAAGTTACCCCTATCTGCAGAGGTCCTCTTGTGTAGAGTCACGCACATTTTTCCTCTTCTTGCTGTTGCCCTGGTGGTGTGGCTTGTTGCTCGGATGACTTTTGGTGCTGGAGGAAGAGTTCTGCTGTCCGTGGTGGCCACTCTTATGGTGAGATCGAGACATCCTTGCCTGGGGATAGAACAACGACACCATGAGTGATCCAGCAGGAATTTTCTTGAGCATGCAGTACATTATAAACTGGTAACGGTGGTGAAACGTAACAAATTATAGAACTTTATCAAGCATACTTCCTAAGAAAAACCCACAATATTCATAGCTTTTCTGTCCATTTTAATTTTATAGTGAATGATGCTTGCTCATAGGGAATCCAAAAGCAACCTTGGATTGTTGGGTTTTGTTGGGTTTTTCTTTTTCTGTTTCCTGTTTTTTCTGTTTCCTGTTCTTTCTTACAATGTTAAGCGCTTTGTGACGACCTGTGTTGTAATTATGCGCTATATAAATAAAACTGAATTGAATTGAATTGAATTGATGTGTGTGTGCACATTTACAGGAAAATTATTTCGTAATTCAACCCATCATATTTCCCATTAACGTGTTTTCAAGTGTCATGCTAACTCTGCAGCCTCATTGGCATTGTAGAGATTCAGGAAAACAGAGTTCCAAAGCAGCTAATTTCAGTCAAACTGAAAACAAACTTTTAAAATGACTGATCTAAAAATCTAATGTTAGATTATGCAATCTAAATCTAAAACAGAATCACAGACTGGAGAGTTAGCATGACACTTACAGCCAAACAGCAAATGAATGAGAAATACATCCTTTAAGGTCAAGCTGTGGTTACCTTTCCTCCTTTGTTGTTTCCAGCTGGAGTGCTGGTATTGTGACTCTGTGTTCGGTGATTGCTGACCACAACAGACTTCTCTCTGTGGGTGCTGGATCCCCTGCCAGACTGCTGCTTGGCTGTCTTACATGGTGTGCCATCAGAGTCCTGGGAGAAACCAACAAAAGATCAGCACGATTATCTCATGAAACTATCAGTGCTAAATGCACTAATACAATATGTCAACGCTGTGTGTTTCTGCAGGACTGACTGCATCGCTGGAGGTGGAAGTGGATGTCGTGGAAGACGGCGACAGTGGAGAAGAAGAGGGAGAGGACCGAAGTGAAGGGGATGGAGAGGAAGAGTTGGAGGAGGTTTTGCTGTGGGGAGTTGATGGTAGAACCACAACATCATCATCATCATCATCATCATTTGGAACGTTGTTGTTGCACTCATCGAGCTGCTGGGACTCAAAGAGCTTGACGTCATTTCCTACAGAAACAGAGAAGCAAAAATGTAGAGTGAATATGTCTAATCTGCCTAGTTACAAGCTTTTAAAGCTGTAATTCAGCAGACAGGGAATTGCTGACCTTTAGTGGGTCAGACTTTTATTGTAATAGAAACATTCAACAAATTTGAGAACAGCTTCAACATACTGTTGAGTGGCAGATCATTCTGAGACGGGCACCCCCAGTTCTTTCGGATCCATTCCCTGTATTCATCCACTTCTTGAGTCACCCGGATTATTCGGCCAAGTATACTGTGATAGGACACACAGAGAGAAACACTTGTTACACTACTGTTTATAAAACAGTCTGAAGACAAATCTACTAATGCGCTAATCTTATGATTAACATTAAAGCACTCCTGACAATTTAAGACTGCATACTGCAAAACTGAGGAGAGAAGAATAAAATCAGATCATTAAAAATTATTTATTATCTGGCCCATCCTTTAAAACTTCTGTGATATGTGACTGACAAGTTATTTAATTAGCTTCTCACCTCTCAGTCTCATTGTTGGGATAGTGCTTGGCAATAGGTGACACAGCATGGCTGAGCACAACATAGGCGTAGTCAAATGCCTGCTTCACCTGCATGGCACCGTATGAACTCCGGCCGACATCGTTGTCTATTGGGAAAAAAGAGATTGTGAGAACCCCAGAGTATCTGGCAAGGGATTAAAGTTTTCTTCTTTTGACGATAATAGCTTCTAGCCTTTAGGCTTTGCATCTGGTGTTCCTACCTGGCTGCAGTGGGTCCTCAATGTAGAGCATGGAGGGTCTGTATCCATCCATCATGTTCTTCTGGACCTCATCTTTGGCAACGTAACAACCTCCATCTTTTATCCTGATGCCAGTTTTCAGGTAGTTGAAGTGGCGACCATAGAGTTCGAAGAATTCAATGAGCAGAACACCGATGTTGATGTTGGGATTGCACACATCTTCCCTGTAGTGAAGCTGGATATGAACAAAGTGCAAGTGAATGTAAGAATTATTATAAATCATTAACTGAGTGGGAATTTTAGTTAAGTGTCTCTAAAGACGACTCATTATCATTATTTTATTTTGAATATAACATGATGGCCCTTACATTGAATAGAGTTCTGTCTCTAACAGTTTTTTTGTTCAGAATTATGGATCATTTTCTGAAGCAGATGCTCAGAAATCACTCTTGTTGCAAAATACCTGAATAAAAAAAAACAAAAAAAAAAACAATTGAAGTCAGAACTTACCTGCAAGAAGCTGACAGCCATGAGAAAGAGACTGTAAGAGCCAATTCCACCAGTAAAAACCTCATTGAGGTCCCTCTGCAGGAGGAACTGCTTCAGCACCAGGACCAGGTAAGGCAGCACAGGGTATTTCTGCAGGAAAAAAGGGGAGACATAGTAAGGACATTGTAAGTAATGCATTTTGATACCCCTGTAGAGGAGGTAAAAAACTCAGTGATTATTGGTGGAATGAATTAAAATTCTACTACAATACAAAAACATCACCTGCTTTTCACATTGTTAGAAATGCCTGTTCAAGTGGATTGTAAAATAATTACTCTTAAAATGCCACACTAGATATTAAATCACACTGAAGAAATATTTTACAGACAAATGTCTTTCTGTAATCTACCATTTTTGTTAAAATTTGCAACTAAGAAACCTTTAGATTCCAAAATAACAGCCATATCAGCTTGTTTTATGAGAATACTACTTTCTATTCAGTCCACAATGCTTGCACAAGTGAATTTCTGCGTAAAACAACAGTGTAGCCCCTGGCTGTGCAACTGTACCTCTTTGAATTCCTTGATGAGCCGAGCGGCTTTAACTCCACTCTTCACATTGAAACTGATGTCCACTTTGACCTCGGTAAAGGAATCCGTCAGTTTAATGATAGGAACCTGGGAACACATGTGACACCCAGTCAGAAAGGACATCACTCAATTCCTGACACTGTGCTGAAATACACATGTACATAAACTTGCATCCATAATCCACTATGAGTCTAATGTAAGGCTGAAAATAGCACACACGCACAATCATACACCAACACTAATCCTTAACTAAAATCCTTGAGCAAAGATTTCAATGTTAATCGGCTCTTTAGAATCCTCAACAACAGTGAGACTGGAAACACAAAGAAAAAGCTTCATTCAAATCCTTTAAGGTCTGAAACTTAAATGGGAGCAAAATCCATTATTTAGGCATGGCTTAAAAATAGCGTAAATTGCTAATTGGAGCTTGAGAGCAGTTTAAAAACATTTTATCAGGAAAATATACAACAGAGAGGGAGAGGGAGAGAGTTCAGTCCAAGCTTACCTTCCATACTGAGTCTGTGACACTGGCAACAAACATACAGTCTCAATTTGGATGAAATTTACTCTTTGTGGCCAACTTCAAATTGCTCTATATTACTTGAGGCATACCAAAGTTCTGAGGTTGCTGTTGGAGTGTCTTTTTAAGTGCATGTCTGTGCACATGCCTGAAAATAAAGCATGTATGCTAATTGGCGTCGTGAGGGATTTGAAACTGTCACAGCAGTGTGTTTATGTGATTGAAAAGAGTGGCAACTAAATCAGAGACCTGAATATGACTGTCAACATCAGATTTTTTATTGACAGAATAATTATGGACTATCATCATATCTTTGCTTCAACTTGTGGATTTATGCAGTGCCAGCATTGTACCAGGTGTGAGATCCTTGCCAGGCACAGTAAGTCAAACCGGAGTATGTAATGTCAGTAACAAGTGTTATAAACTACAATTTTAATCTACTTTAACTGATATAGTTATTATGGCCAATTCATGCTTTTTGTATTCACAAGATTACATGTGATGTAAATTTACACAAGGGTCAACTCTGGAAACTTACATTTGTACATGTACCAAGAAAACTAACAATACTTAAACAATTTCTTATTATGAGGAGAGACTGAACAAGGAGATTTATAATTCATCATTAAAAGTGGTGTAATTGAAGTAGGTGCTGTGATTTTGTAGATACTTTTCATCAACAGCAGTCAAACACGGTAGGAAGTTTGAAGTTCCCCAGATCCTGTGCTATGTCCATCCACTGTGCTCAACACACTTCTGGAACAACCTCATTAACACGGTGCTACAGCAGCACAATCTGTAGCAAACTACTAACGTTCGTATTGGACTGTGCACATAGAGGTGGAAACCATGAAATGACCCTTACAACTGAAAGCAGATCAAGAGCAAAACTTGATCTAGAAATTGATGTCCCAACATAAACCAAAGAGACAAAATCTGCTCCTTTCAATGTGATACATAGGACCGTATTTATGAAACATATGTACAGCAGTCAAAGTAAGAAAGAAAAAGGTCCTTGATCTCTTTTGAATTGTGCCATGTAGTGCACAAGATGTTTGTCACTTTAAAAGTCAATCTGAAGTCCAGGAAGTCACAGCTTGTGCATACACAGTGTGTATACACTGTGTTCTCCTCAGTTAACTACATCTCTCGTCTCACATAATACACGCCACCAACACAAAATGGCTACTAACTTGAAATATTTCACCCTGTTCCAAAATAAAGAGAGAAAAAGTACCTAAGTAGTCAAAAACACATCTTAAGAGCTACAGCTGAATGCAGCAAATCCATTCATCTATTTTGATCTTTAGCAGCTTTGAGTAGCTTGCGGAGAAAGAAAGTTAAAATGACCTCACTTGTGTGACATTTGGGTGTGTTGCTTTTCTAACTACACATTTTCATAGTTTTATACCTCAACCGTTTTAGGGCAAACTATACGTCATATGTGTAACTGAAGGCACAATTGAAATGTGATCAAAATGTTATTTGTCCCTCGCTGCTGACTGTCGTGCATTTTTTTCAAAATAAGGTTTCATGTTGGTCGGACAAGGTGGGACCTGGCCTGTCCATATCCTTTACGGGTAAAGAGCCAAAAATATACTCCAATAAAACCAGAAGAAACATTATTTTGAAAGTGTGTACAGTCTTACCGTGGCCTTGTCCAAAACTTTGATGGAATTCTCATCAGCAACGTTTCTCTTCCGGAGAGCCTCTTCCAATGTCCAGAGTGGGAGTGTTTCCCACTTCCCAAAAACTACCAGGTCAATGTCACTAGTGGGGAAAAACACAAGAGGTATACCTTATGTCCATCCTGTAACATTCAAGTAAAGCCCTTACAACAACACTAAGGACAATGCAGAAGCATTTTAGATAAAAACAAAAATGTATATGTATAAAATATTAATACTGTCACTCAAATACTTCTACAGTCCACCACCTAAAAGTGTCTCTGGTATGTATTGGTTTTTGTAATAAATAATGAAGACATTGTTACATCTATATATATTCCTTAATCTTCATTTCCAGTCGCTTTTTCTCTATGTTTCTTTCTGTCTGCAGGAACTTGGAGTATACACAGTAAAACAGCCATTTTTACATGTCCCCCACATGGTCGCTCACTGCAGACAGATGGTTTTGCTTCCCTCTTGTGGAAAAGCAATGTGCAACTTCTGACAGAGCTAAAGGAAGTCAGCCAATGTTTACTAAGTCAGCAGTGCCATGTGTTCATTACATGCAGAAGACTACACACAAACACAAAGTTCGACAGTGCAAGACTTTCACTCCCATTTGCGACTAAAAACAGATGTGTGCAATTTGTAAAATGTATTTAGGAACATGTGCGCACATAGAAAGTCTTGCAAAATTCAGCCCAAGGTTGCTAACACAACAACAATGACTATGATGTGTTCACTGCACTGAATCAATAACAAAGTTTTCATGTAAAATGACCGGCAGCAACTGTGGAATCACACACTGCACGTTCAGAAGGTTTATCTGTTTGACCTGTTGTACTGCTAATGATAAGAAGAAGCTGACATTCAGTAATGTTGTGTGTCTTTCAGTGACGCTATCTGATGTTACGGGCTCTTCTAAACAAAAAAATAAATAATAGGTTTATGAACTAAAGTCATCACAATGAAAAGAAGCAGCAACTCAACGGCTGAGACAAACTACAGACATGCAGGCAGTACCAGTATTTATTAATGAACATTAATCTAACTGTTTATACGGTTAAAAAGTTAAATTAAGGATAAATAATTACATGATTATAAAATACATATGTCTAAAGCAGAAATAACTAATCATTTTGCTTGTAAATGTCTCCTCTCATCCCTTTATTAAAGAACAACACTCTTTGATTAATTTTCCTTACGTCCCTCAAAGTCTTTACACATTCTCACACTGTTTAACTTCGGAGCACATGTGTTCCTTGGCAAAAAAGTAGGCATCTAGCCCTGAGGCACTCAGTATAATTAAGAACCGCACAAAAGCATAAGTACACATGCACAGCATAAATTATCTGAACCTAGGCCAAATACAATCTATAAAATTGTTACCAAAACACGTCACAGCAGACACCACCATCCTCTGATGCACATGCATCAAGACATAGCCTAGTCCTATTAAAGTGCTTAGCAAGGTGTCAAGAGTCCGCTAATCCAGGTAACTTGTCTGTGTGCTGAGGGTACAGTTGTTTGCTGCTTTCTAGTTGTCGGTCAGGAGTACAAGTCTCTCTCACAGTAAAGTTTTTAGAAGTTCCAAGATCAGCACTGCTGGCTAGTCAGAGCACTTTCCCCTTGAGCAAGTCAAGTATGTTTAGTAAGAAGACAGTTCAAAGGTAAATAAGCATATTTTTAAAAGCTCTAAGTTGTTAAAGTGCATGGCTCACCTTGTTGGCAGATAAAGACCAGTGCTGAAACTCCCAAATACTTGGACCTGGAGAGATAGGATGAGCACAGTTACACACACATAGATAATCTTTTTCTTTTGGATAAGTAACTTATTAGTTCAAACAAAGACATCCTACACCAAAATATCATTAATCACCACGATTCTTTGATCTCATACACACTTTGATAGTTCTTTCTCACAGACTATAATGTGGTCTGGACTGAGGGCAAACTGTCACCAAGCACATACCAAGTTAGCGTTCTTTGATTTTCCCATGATGCGCTTCACTACCACAAAAACCTGTTCTACATGCTGCAAAAATAATATTATTTTACAGCTTAACATATGTAGATTTATTGACATGCCCAAACAAACTGCACAAGCGTTTTAAAACCACTCCTATTCGAAGTTTAATGTTTTTATGGAAATCAAAACTGACAGGATGTTTACATACAAAATAGCTTCTTTATTCACTGATCTCTTAACCTGCACGCTGTTTCAAGGACTAAAATATCAACCCTTCTTTTTAACCTCCCAACAGAGCAGTGCATAAATAGACTTAAGCCTTGACCCTCTCCTTACTACCTTAAACCTTCTCCCAGTAGTAGAAACTCTGGTTTACAGCCCAGTCACATGTCCAGGGCTAAGCTGATTGTAGAGCTGTGTTTGTGAATGAATAAGGTCCTGAGGACTTCTGTGAAGTGTGACGTAACTACACATGGTCACGAAGGTGAGTATTTTAATCACATTTTACCACTCTCCAATCAAACTTTTACATGCAGCGCAAGTGCGGTCAATCAGTGACAGTTCTTAGACACATCTGCAAATACAGCTGAAATATGACAAACACATTTCTTTGAACATTTTTTGGTCTCGCTGATCTAGACAGGCTTACAAATACACCTAGAGGATTACAGGTGTGGCAACAGACTGCGGTGTGTCGGGTGGATGCTTTGGCATCTAAGCTAATTAATCAAACAAGTACCACGCTGGCTGGATAACCACATTTCCCCTGCTCACTCCACAGTGGAAAAAGAGTAAAGCTTTCCAGGATTGGGACAGAGTTGTGCTCCTTAATTTAGGACCTGCTAAGCTCGGAGCAGACACAGTTTGAAGCACACTGCTCTATCAGCAGGATCAAAGTCAGTGGGTACAATAATGCCTGAGGTGGCACTGATAAAATGACCCAAACAGAGTACTGTGCAGCAGGGAGATAACAGAAAACAAAAGGAAGCTTTATGAAAGGCTGAAGCTTGCAGTCGTTAGCTTGATCTCACATAGCCTTACTAATACTGTACACTACCTGCTGTAATTAAGAGTTGTTGCTGTTTCGGCATTACAATTGCACAAAGTAACATTATCTTTCTTGCTGCTTTCAAAATTCCATATTAACATGATGATGGGCATGCTAAAATTCTATGTGAGACTTTTAAGGCTGTCCAACAACTTTGTCTGAACCCAACAGAATGCCAAGTGTATACTATTTCCAGGGGAGTATTACACTATGCATGTAATGGACACTACATAAATAACCTATAATGCAGTGCAGTAGTGACGCACATAATAGACAACGGCAGACAGCGACCCCAGCAGCTCAACTGTGCCGTCTAATAGTCTTAAGTCTAATGTTTCACTTTCCACTAAGATGGAAACAGAGGGTAACAAGTTGACAATTCTGTCTGATATCAGGCAAGCAAATGAAGGAGAATTAGGTTGGTGGGTTACCATGGTAACACATCTTCAACTTCCAATGAGGCTTTTTTGAAGTGACGTGTTCTTACACCGAGTAGTGTGTCTGACAAGGTACACACTATGGCTTTTTCTTTTTGTCAACAAATACATATAGCCTCACGTCCCTACTGGTCAATAATCAGGTCTGCCACCCCCACTATCCAAACCAACCCTCTCCCCAATGTGTACCTCGGCACTGGGCCACAGGTCGTGGATGACTCCCTTGATTCTGTCCACCACCTCCAGTCTCATCTTCTCCTCCTCCGGCCGTGGGGAGATGTACTCATAGAAGTCACTGATCTCCTCGTGTAACCTGCAGAGCACACAGAACACAGTGCTGAGAGATGAGCAAAAGGATGTGTAAACAGACACACACACACATCAGGGGAAAACACACAAGTTCCCAGTTATTGTTGTAAACAAACACGCAGCAGGTACTTCTTATTACTACTAGCAGGTTGATGTGGTAAGAAATAAGACACAGGCTGCTGAGATTTAGCCGCACCCAATATGACACACTGATTTTTGGCCAAGTGGCAACACAACCAGAGGTGCTCCCATTTGCTTGATCCAATCTGTTACTCCCACTGCTTCCAGCCAAATACGCACAATATGCAATGCCAAGACAATGGGTGCCAACACTCACTGCCACGGATACAGATGTCAGACACTGAGCCACACTGACAGGACATAGCTAATATCTATGTCCTCATGACTTATCTACTTACACACGAAACTTCAGCTGCAAGTAATGAGAATGTCCTTTCCTGTTTTGCAGAGGACATCATGATTATAGTTGGTTAAGCAAGAGAAACCATGTCTCGTGTACTTATATGCATGTATTTTAAGGCCATTTTTACTAAGCAGGCCAACGACTTGAATTTATGTAACAGCAGAATATGAAGCAGGGTGTTGCCAAAAAAGTCAACATTCCCATGACAAATGAAAGTCTCTAAAATGCAGGCGTCTCCAGGAGCTCTGTGAATAGTTATATTTTAAGCTTTTCTTTGTAGATACAGGTAGAATCATGCTTACCAGCAAAATCATTAGTTGGAATATAGTTTGACTGACAAAAATATTTACTCCTCCACACAGCTATGTAAATGAACTGTACTGATATAACCGGGAGGTTAATAATTACTGAAAATAAAATGGTCATTGGCACCAGAAAAGATAGTGAAAGAAAGAACAAGATTTTATTGTCCCAAACAGAACTAGCAGTTTTTTAGCTTTATATCAAACTAACTGTTCCTATTTTGGTAAACTGTAGGGCAGAGTAAAAACAAAACAGGAACACCTACTATGTCCCTGCATAATGTAAGCTAAAAAAAAAAGGGTTCTCCATAAGGGCCGGCTCAGCAAGAGCACCACATTCGTCCTTGGAACAGGTCGCTCTGCCCACATGCGTTGACCTTTTCACTGACCACTTGTGTCTACATACACACAGACGCAGGAACAAGTCTCTGTGGGCGGACAAATAAGAACAAAAACATGCAGACGCAGGCACATGTGTACACACAACCATAAAGCCCAGATTAAGCCAATAACAGCCTCATTCCCCCCGGCAAATGATAGAGGGAAGAGGGAAAAAGTGACAGTCTGCTTTTGTAAATAAAACAAGGCAGCAAAGCAAAAGCTACCAGAGAGCTAGACAAGAAAAACGCCAGCAGCTACCATTACTGACTGGCCCCTAAACTATACCCCAAACAGCACTCTGTGTGCATCTCTCTACTGTCTGGGATTTATGCAACAAGCTTTCTTCACCCGACAAAAGTGTAAGTTTGCTGAGTTTCACCTTTACTGTTTCTCAGGCAAGCAGGAGCTGGTGACATTGCAATCCCAGGTCCTCCTACAATGAAAATACTTGCAGAATAAATCTATCTTCCTCTTCTGGTGCAATGATATCATGTTGACCTTGAGCAAAAAAAAATAAACACTGAGTTGCTGGACAAATACTGTGGGAAAAAAGCTAAGTGTGTCCATACTATGGCTGTGGCGTCCAGATCAACTGATTGTTATGTTCCCACTTGACCATATTCTGACTAGTCGGGTAATCACCAGTGTGACTTTCATACGGACAAAAACGCTACAGCAGCAGGGTTCTGGATTAATCCATTATATTTGGAGGAGGAACAGACTACCTGTGAACACCCCCATGATTTCACAACTTTGAACTCAGCCAACCTGATGGAGACCTCTAGGTTTAACTTATTTAATATTTATGTTTCTGAACGTTTACTCCTGGTTGGCTCTAAGCTAACTAACACCATGTCAAGGAAGTTGCCGGTGTGGCTGCAATGTGTTAAAACAGATGGTCAAAAAGTCATGTGTGAACTTGGCATACAGCAGTGTATATCACAGTTCAACAACCAATAAGATACATCATCTAAATAGGCGGCTAACCTGTCTGTGCTGCATTCCTCAATAGATCTTGTGCTGGGATCAACAGGTGATAAAGTTTCGTTTCCAGGAATCATATAAATATGAAGGTGCATGTCAGTCTGCTGCGAGTCTGTTGCTATCATTTTAGAATGAACTAACATTAGCACATAGTGCGCTATAGCCAATGCAATTAAACTAGAGAACAATAAACACCTCCAGATTAATTTTTCCAGTTAACTGATTAAAGAGTAGATACAATTTAGGTCAACCAAGATTTTATCAGGTTATCTACAACCCCAGTGCATACTGAAACACTTATAACAACATATGCATTACACATACTATGCAATATTAAAAATGGGAGGCTAACATGAAGGCTTATTAAACACAAGTTGACAAAAATATTTCTCCCTATTATTTTTGATTGATAAATTATTTTGTCCAAGCCCCCAAAATACTCTGTTCACCATCACATAAGACAAAGAGAAGGAGCAAATCCTCAAACTTGAGAGGTTAAAACAATGTAATGCAATGATTTTAGCTCAGAGAGTGACTTGAACTATTAATAATTAAAAGAGCTGATAATGAACTCTGGTGATAGACAAACTCTGGCTGCTGGTTTCCTGATAATAAACATGGACTTAAATGTATTTTATGCAGAGCTCATGCTGGTGAAAACACTTCCTAAATGGTTGCTCAAAGGTCTAAACTGCAACTGAATGGGGGACTGAAAAAATTCATGCAATACTCACTAGGAACAGCCGGCCACTATGGCCAGACCATGGCAACATAAGATCCACGTGCTGCATATCATATCTTTCCCCCCCCACACAGTCAAGCTGATATTACATCTGTCACATGGACACATCGACGAACTGGCTTGGCAGTTTTATCTTTAGTGAAATCTTCAGACTTCTGATGGCAAGCACAGAAGAAACTGAATGACATTATTTATTTCACTGCCTTCCTTATCCAAACCAAGATGGCAGGCCACTGGGTTTCTGTCTGCTATGGCTATTTTTGAGTGTTAGTTATGTCATAAAATATGTGGAGTGGCTCCCCTACTCTTACATGTGGCTTCCACCTTGTTGATAGAGTAAATGTTCTTATTGATATACAACATAGAAAAAATAGCATAACAGGCTGTTTCAAAAGTTCACAATAACAGAATACCAAAATTGCACTATACACATTTTTTTTTGCCAGTGGAGAGGTGAACACACAGTCTGTTTTCATTTGTTGCCCCTCCTTCAACTAGGCAACTATTCTGAATTTTAATGGCTAATCTCTTTTCCCTGTGCACATTGCAGAGAGCCCAGCCTCCCTCCCACACATTAGGTTTCATTTAAGAGGAAAAGAAACTCAGCAGCCACAATCTGCCTTACAAATATATTGACTTCACAATTAAAAGAACATGACTCTCTGTGACTCCATTCTCTATCATCAGCCTCAGCTTAATTTAATGTGCTGTCATTGAACTGAAGGATTAATGGTGAGGCATGTATAGGCCCACCAGTCAAAATATTTCCAAACTTCCACAAGCATCAAGTTAAAAGTGGGTGTTTTTTTTAATTCTGTTTCATGATTATTTATCATAAGAGTGTTAAAGCTGAAATCCCTACTATGTGAGCATTTCCACTCCACAACAGCAACAGTAGGTTTCATTTCACAGCAAACAGGCCACTACAGCTCCCTTGTTGTCATGTGATGGAAGCAGCCATAGAAATCACATCTCACGCCCCACCTTCTTGGCTCAAATAACATCTTAGTCTTGCAGCCTGCCTTGAGAGCATGTGGACTCTTGGCACAGCTTATCAGATAATCCCACTTGCCTATATCATAATAATGTTATGTAATCTTGTGGAACAGGTTTCCAAAGAGGTAAGGCTCCCAGAAGAGAGAAAAATTCTCTTCCTGAGGACTTTTTCCTGACATTTACCTCTGATATGATTATTCTAGTGTCTATAATGCTGTCAGTCATGCCTACTGATGGTTACCTGTAATATTTGGGCTCTTTCAATTAAAACTTGGGTTGTTTTTGAACTGCGTGTAATTTGCCCACTATGTATAATTTAACTAAGAATGAAGGATAGCAATTAAAGTGGGTGAAGTGTTTAGTCTACAAATCATCAGAAAACAATGGAAAATAACCATCATAATTTCTCTGAGCTAAAGGTGACGACATTAAATGTCTCGTTTTGTCCAACAACCATCAGAAACCTAAAGATATTTATTTCACAGTAACATTAGGACAGGAGAGAGAAGCAAATCCACATTTAATTCAATATTACTATATTAATAATACATTTCTATCAGTGGATGGATTAATTAATTAATTAGGTGCTGGTGTGTGACATCAACTGCCAGTGTGGTGTGCACTACTAGGTGGTGTTGTGCATTTTGGAGCATGCTGACAAATTGAGCTCATTATTCGGTGCTATTCACAATATTGTTATGTGATTTGAGAATATTCCCTGTTTTTTTTCCCAGAAGAAAACCTGAAAATTTTTTTACTTTTTTCTTCAGAGATTTTGTTGTAAATAACATTAACAGTTTTTGCTAAACACATTAAGAAATCCAATTTGACCTTGGCACAAAAAACAAGAATCTGGGTTTATAAGAGCTGGTCCTGGGAGATAAAAGGTGGGATCAGTGTATCTATACTGCACTGCATAATGTTTCTCTATTATGACATATGGCTTCATAATGAACTACAGTAGGATCGTCAACATTCCTACAGTGCTTGCGAGTGAAGACAGCACAACGCCTTTTCCAGGGGCATAATTCAGCCTTTGGGCAGCTAAAAGGAGGAAGGGAAAGGTAAGACAGAAAGCCAATGTAAGGCAGAAAATACGTTAAAAAAAACTGAGGAAATGCAAGGTAAATTGTGAAAAAGAAAAAAAAAAATTAAAAGGTTGAAAACCAGGCATGCAAACGCACACAGAAGGTGAAACAGAAAAATAAAGAGAGAGAGACTGAATTGGGTGTGGTGCTGAAATGCCTTCATGTGAACAAGAGCCATCTGTTAAGTTGGGTAGAATGAAGGAAAATAAGGTTAATGTCGCATCGCACTGAGCAATACTTACTGGCTGTTCAGATACTTTGGCACTACGTTACATCTGTGTTCTGCAGCACAGTTTTAGAATTTAATCCTTAACAAAAGCGTTAGGACATAACATTCATGTGCAAAGAAACACCTGCCTGAAACATGTGATTGTTCACAGTTGCAATGAACTGTGCTCGAGTCTTATGCATTACATCAGACCAGTTGCGATGAAAGAGTTGTGAGCATTGTTGTATGCGTATTTACACAAAAAGCATCTCAAAGGAATTCCCTTTTTTCACAAAGGCTTGATATTCGGGGGCTCCACAACCTTTGTGACAAAAGGTTGCTTCTACAGCTGTAGAAACAGCAGTGTTATGTGACACTGCTGCGTCTAAAGCAAGAACAGCTTTGAGCTGACAGGGTTGCCAGGAGGCAAATATGTCACATCACACACTACTTTTTAAAATTAGGACAACCACAAACAGAAGCAAAGGTGTCAATGTCTCACAGATTCATTAATGTTTCATCAATGAACTGATCTGGGGTGCTAAGTGTTGGCCACTGGGACAAACCGGGTCCAGTTACACAGAAGCCCACACGCTCCAGACTGCTGATAGACTTGGTCATGCCTGAGTGATACAGGAGTGTACTGTAGTCAAAACAGGAATAACTAGATAATAAACATGGGATTACTAGTGCCAGGATCAACATATTGTTTAATTGGCTTTGAATATCACACCAAAAGAGGGTCACAATATGAAAAGTTGTCTGTTACACTTTTAAGAACATTTCTAAAACTTTGTCAGCTGATCTAGAACTGTGTGTGCAGTAGAGCAGTCATGTTTGATTCAAACTAAACAAATATATAAACAAATTAAATAAACCATGAGCATTATGCATTATATCTGTGGATTGCATTTTGTGCCATGATATGCTGCTGTAAATTTAGTTACCTGTCCTGTGTAGCTTTAGGGCTCGTCCCGAATATTCGAATATGTGAATATTTGTTGGTTGTGGTGGTATTCGAAATAATAATTTTGATATTTGAACATTCGTGCGCGCCGCCGCCCTGAGCGTCACCGAACGCTGCCGAGCATTGCCGAGCGTTGACGAGGCTGTAGTACGCCACCGGGTGCCGCTGAGCATCCCCGGACCCTGCCAAGCGTTGCCGAAGCTGTAATACACTGCCGGGCGCCACCAAGCATCACCAAGGCTGTAGTACGCTGCCAAGGCTCTAGAACACCGCAGTGGTTCAAGTACACGGACCTGTCGACCCCGGTGTCATCCACCACACCGCAGCATGAAGTGAATATTGGAATATTCGCTGAACACTGGATCTGAATATCCAAAGTACAGATATTGCTATACGGACCAGCTGTAGTAGCTTGTTGCACAGCTAGCAACCTTTATTTCAACCTTTATTGCTGTAACCTACTTGGTGCAATGCGGAGCATCTTGTAGCTTTACTACAGTTTTATATTGGCTAAACAAAGACCGGCAAAAGCAGTGGCATTTCAAGCGTATGCAAGCCTTTAGTCTGTTTTGCTATCAGTTGCAAAAATTAAGAAATGTTATAGTGTTAGTATAGCCGTAAAAGACACATTTTATTGTAATTTTAAATCCCTCATTAAAATATACATGTGTCTAAATAAAAAAAACAAAAAACAAATACACATTATAAATTATCCCAATATTCAACAATACATTGAATACTGAAAATTGTGATATTGTTTTCAGTAACAACACAGCAAGAGTAGTCAGTAGTCAGATTGCAGTTCCTGCAATATGCAAAGTAAGGTAAATTAACTAAAGCAGAGTACCTGTTTTTGGTCACCAAAAACAGGTACTCTGTGAGTATCATCTTGCAATCAGCACCACAATGGGTTCCAAAGCGCTACCTCAATGCCATCTAAAACCAAAACTCTATGTTGGATTTCTCTGCAAGGTATGAGAAAGGTTCGAAATGGTTTGCACTCAAATAAAGTCTTCACAGTACAGTAATTTTTTTTTAGCTATTTTAAAATATTTTTTATTTTTTATGCAGATGCACTCCCCTACAAAACCACTGCAATCATTCTAGAGCGATTAAATAATTAATTAAGTCATCTGGCGAAAAATCTTGTATTCTTTTTTTTTCAATTCATACTGTAAAAAGCTAAATATTGCAATCTCAGTTTTTACCAGTATTGTGGAGCCCTGATCCACATGCACACACACACACACGTGCTGACGAAAGCATACAAAAAAGCAGAACACTGCCGTGTGTTGCATGCCAACTGCATCAGAGTGGAGCACAGTCGGTTTTCTATTGGACAGGAAGAGGGAATGAAGAAAATCACATTCCTCACTACACATGGAAAGGCAGGGCTATGGACAGCTGCCCACACGTGCTGTTCAGAGAGGGCCTGTATCACCTACAGTCTGAAGGACCAGCATGCAGGATTCTGTCTCTGCAGGCTTACATGCCTTGGCTGAGAGCCAGTCAGTGAGCGCAGAAAGAGAGAGGAGAGTGTGACATAGATGTCAAAGCCAGTAGAGGCTGGATGAACCGCAGTTCTAATAATGGAGCTTCAGTCACAGAGGTGCTATCTGTGAGCTAGTGCTGGGTATCATAAATCTCTAAAAGACAGAGGCAATAAATGGCAATAAAATCATGCGCCAGGGCAACTCATCAGTGAGGGATTAACCACACATTTCATTACGTTTCAAGTGATGTTCTGTTCCACCACTGGAAACTAGCTGCCAACAACAGGCTCCACTAAAATTAATCAAGTGCACATTTCTCTCGATTAATTTAGAGCAAATTGCTTTGCACACATAAAGACAGAGACTCCATGTAAATGCATGGGATTAAAATAACATGTCAGAATAAAAGCACAGAAGCTCAGGCCTTTGCTGTCAGTGTGGGGGAGTTACTTGCGCCAAGCTATGGTGTGAACAGCCACAATCAGTTGAGCGGAGATGGTTCACTGTACTTTTCCACTGCACTGCACAAAGAGGTAAAGTAGCTTCTCTGAACTGCTAATAAAGCTCTACTTCTTTTTTGCATCCCTTATAAGTTTTCACAATAAAAGCATCCCACCAGTTTAGTCAGTGGGAAAAAAGCTCAGGTTAGGTTAGTGGAAAAGTCCTATAAGAAAGCAAAATAAAGCATGTGGTTGGTTGAAGTAGCAAAGCCATCCTTAACACAAAAACTATAGTCAAGGTGCCTGTGTACACAACAGCAAAATTCTGAAGTAAAGCCCAGAGAAGCATCCAAATATACAAGATTTTACAATGAAGTCTACGAAAAATACAAAAACTAAAACTTCTGAGCATTAACGATCAACTTAACTAATAACTTTATTCATATCATAGTGCAGTGTGAAATTTGTAATCACAAAATAACTGACAATCTTGACTGCCTGTTATCAATACCGTAATGAATATTATGAATATTTACATGACCCATGCAAACCAAATACTTAAATTGCAAAATGTGAGTCGTTTCTTAATTAACTTTACACCTATAACTAGCATAACTATTATGTATAAGATACATAATAGTTATGCTGCCTTGAAATGTTAGCAATTTTAGTTAGCATAAGTCTGGCTTTCACAATGAGCTAGCCATTTCCTCATGTTTCTAATAATTCCCAGCATGGGAAAGTTGCTAAATATGTGTGTTGAAACTGGAAAAGTATTGCAACACTAGCTTAAGTACTGAAGTATTAGCAAACGTGACTGTAAACCCTATAAAGGGGTTTTGCCCTGAGAGTCCTTTTTTTAACTAGAAAAATGGTGTATGAAACTGCATTTTGCTAAAATGCCAGCTTGCTCCAGTTTGGATGCTACTTTAAGCAAATTCATAATTTCAGTTTAGTCTAACCCGAGGTAAATTGAGGTTCACTTAGCTACCCTGAGAAAAACCAGTTAAACCAGCGATTCAGTTCAAATTAAATTAATTTGGCATTATCAGCATTTACACAAATGCCTCGGCAGTACTTGCAATGGTTATAACATGTTTTCATTAAAGTTATGTTACAAAGACTTGCCATGCCACTGTTTCACTGGGTT
This sequence comes from Dascyllus trimaculatus, assembly GCA_024666655.1. NCBI lineage: Eukaryota > Metazoa > Chordata > Actinopteri > Pomacentridae > Dascyllus > Dascyllus trimaculatus. The sequence continues at coordinate 10,446,363 of CM045445.1, read as the reverse complement.
TATCTCCTCTGTTATAAATACCAGTTTAAATGAGCTGTTAAGGATTGTTCTCTTATTAAACCCAGGATTACAGCGGATATTTCAAATATAAAGTGTCATGTTAGTTTCAGAGTGGTCATTTAGACAGGCTAGTCATACAGAAAAAACAACAGACTCGCCTAGTAAATCCACCTATCACTGTGAATTAATTCCCTGACAATGTCTCACTGTTATAAAATGACTGGAACAGTGAGACAATGCATCTTGTCTACACAATAAAAACCCACACCAAAACACCAGATCAGAACACAGTCCAGCAGGACAGAAATGGGCCACAGCTCTCCCAGGCTACACTGGCTTCCTGTGTCCATATTAAGAATCTGAATAGCTGCTGTACAAGACTAGAAAATTAGGTGTAAACACTCCCTTCGAGCTCCCATTCTGATTGGACAGACAAAGAAGGGGCTCAAGTTTCTCTCCCAAGAGGGTTGGCTTTGTTTAGTGGAAGTGAGACCGTGTGGAGCATGTAAACACTGATCCATTGCCATCATGAGGCGGGCTGCTTCCAGAGAGACTGGAGGAGCGTCAAACACAAATAAGCACATGCCTCTGCCTCTCTAGCCAACCCACATGGCCAAATATAGTGTACAGACTGTCCCGTGGAAAAATGCATTTGAACTTACTCCCATATTCACCATTTTTACCATTTGAAAATACCAAATGCAACAATGACTCTCAAGTTTAGGTATGCCTGCTGCCCAAGTCACACATCCTGACTGATTTAGGAAAGGAACATTATGATCTGCATCCCATACATGACAGAAACTTCACAAATTAAAGTTTGACAAATATATATATAACAGAGGTTTGTAATTCAAATGCTCATCACTTCTCAGCCTGCCTTACACAAACTGCACTGTTGCCTTAGTGCCAACATCATAGCTGAGGCAACACATTATAGACCAGCAGGCAGCTCTTTATCTCACCAGCTGAGATAGCTAGCATTAACAACACCAACAGTAGTCCTGCCACAAGACAGCACTGCTACTTTTCCTCTTGTTTTCTGCACCCCTTTATAAGTGTGCAGACCTGTAGTCTGAATCAACAGACCAAAAGCACCAGAACAGTTTTTTTATTGAAGTGTAACATCTACACCTACTTCCTGATTTTGATATAGCACCCAATAGCATTCCTAAATCCCTCTTCTATTTCACCCTCCGACACTCTGCAGTCGAACTGTAATCTCTCACATAAGATGGTCAAAATTTGAGGGATTTAGAAGCAGTAGTGGACTGACAGAAGTTTATAGTGTCTTTTTATACAAGAGACAATCGGGTGCAAGGCATTGTGCTCACAAACAGCACGCTACTCAATGCTACCACCCATGATGGCTAGGATTATTGCAGTAATTGTTTAAAGGTATAATCCATTTGTCTGACTGAAGATCTTGTATAAGTGCAATTAACAAACGTGGGACTGGGTGTTTATCTTTTTTTTTTTAAATGTCACTTACAGACTGCATCTCCCAAGCAACAAAACGTGTGATGTAAGTGGAGGTTTAACAGTGGAATCAACATATATTCACAAAGGCAGCCTATACATTCACATACATACAATTATGTCACATAGCATGCCAGTAGTGAAATTTACCAGAGTATGGTTAGGCCAGAGGCGGTCAGTGGTGGTGAGTGTGATCAAGGCTGTGAGGTACAGGTTCTGGTATTAGCAGAGCTAATCACGAAGGAATGTCCTTATGCAAACACAGAGCTCCTATATTACTATAAATGAGGATCAGCCAAAGATTGAACTCCACACTCGGGTGCTCTGCTTGTCTACACATGTCTAACAGAAAGGGGTGGGGAAAGGGGCAAATCTCTAGCCCTAAAAAGCCTTTAAAAACAGAGCCCAGCCCACCAAAATATTTCTCCCCAGTTATCATAACTAAAATAATCACTGGAGAGAAAAGGTCACAGTTAGAAGTTAAGAAATTACCCTTGCACTTATTACATTATGTGGCTTAAAACTGTGGCCTAATGGTAGAAGTCTATCTCTATTATGAGCAGAGTGTAGGTTCAGCTAATTGCACATGCTCTGACTGAATCCGATCTCACATTCAGTAATTTAAGTGGGAGACTCAAGCTTTTCAAGAATTAATAGAAACACTCTGGATGAAGCGCAAGTGTGGTTCAGGAACTGCTAGAAGTTAAACAGAGGAAGCATAAACTTAATGATTACTAAGGTTGGCATTACTTCAAGTACACACTAAGACTTTGCAATTCTCTCCCAGTTAAAGGTCTCTCCCCTGGCTTTCTAGGTTTGGTGGAGATTTGAGGAACAACACCTAATGATGTTATGTGGGGGTTATTACACACAAAAGAGTTGGACCTATATTTAAACCAACATCTTCTAAGTAGCATACACTCAGCAACTGTAGGTTTGAGAAGTGGCTGTCAAAAGTTTGTTCAGAAAACTGTTTAAGAAGTGTAGCCACATCTGTGAAAACTTTTTAAATCACCCATGCAGCATAGTCAACCTTTACTTGACCATCCATATCCTCAGTGTACCAAAGCCACATTTGGTCAAAAACAGTCTGAATTTAACTGTAACTTGACTCCCTGTTCTTTTTATCTTTAACAAAAAGTTCAAGTTTTCTCATTAGTGGTGAGATTTGAAAGAGGACAGAAAAGTAAATGACTGGGTTTCAGTATTATAAGAGCTGAACACTAGTATCAAAGATGGCGGCCACTCACTAAAATGACAACTGATTGCCGAGCGCATAGTTCAGAAAAGTTAATTATTTGAAGGCCTTACATTTCTTTTCTAAACTCTGGGAAAGTTTTACAAATATAAAACCTCCATGAATTTAATTTTAGTGATACAAAGATTGTTTGCAGGTCAGTGTCTTGTCCACATCCCTGCAGATGCTTTTGTAGTGCTGGAAATAGAGGGAATAAAGCTGCTGCTGCCACAGAATGCATGGTTTCAGTATTTGAGATGTATACACTGGTTCCACACAACAATCACGTCATCCCCTAGGTTTTTGGGTACACATGTGGGTTTTGCAGGGCCTAGCATGACACGCAACTGGTCTAAGACTCATTTGACACCCCACAATATTTAAGGTCAGCCAACCTGTTTTAAACTCACATGTACTCTTCCAATTTGCCAGCAATGTCATGACTGTATTTAATTAATTAATTAATTAATTACAATCATGACAAGTGCCATGACCGTATTTCTTACTTGTGTCACTTGGGCCGAGTGTGAACATACAGACTTTTGCTCACAACACTGCATTTCAAAGCAGCTCAACCAGCCAGCCACTGACTTTGGAATACTGCCAGGCTAATTTCTGTGGGCTTAAGGAGGACCAATGACGTAGCCCACATCTAGTAAAAGTGTCACTCTTGTTTAGAGTAGCACCCTGTAACCTCCTCCAAGCTCTGCCCATTTAGACATTTGCTGTTGACAGATTGACTGACTCAGATATGAGCCTCACCTAGCAACAGTAAGATACATACGTGCACTGTATCATCTTCCTTTATTAAACATTTGGTTTGTAAATAAATAAAAGACCACCATAATGCTAGCCAGCCTGGATTAAAGGGATGATGCTAGGTTCTGCTCAGATATTATCTGAACTTAAATCCTTATTCAGACTTTGGTGGGAAGAAAACTTAATAGTTATACTTCCTGGATGTTTAACATCTTGTTTTCACTTGTGCTTGCTTCGGCATTTTGCGAAAAGTCACCTGGAAAGCATAAATTGTTTTGTGCATCGTTTCTTAAAATTTACTATGATGTCCTTTGAAGCATTCAACTTGTTTCGAAGACTTCTACTTACTTTCTTACACCCTTTAAAGTGTGCATCCTCTAAAAGCCCTTTTATTAGCTTTATTAAAATGACCTTCACCTTGAGCTTTCTCTACAATAGGTCATGATTTAAATGCGCACTCTATTTAGTGCACAGATTCGCTTTGACAGACTTTTGGTAGGACTGCAGTTACCAAACTGTGTATTCAGTGGGTGGAGGTGACAGTGGGTGGGGTGAAACTGACAACCTTAGCCACCTCGTTGACTGTCATTTCACTGTACAGGTGTTTAAAATGGGTCAATTAACAGAAACTTAACTGCGTGCCTTGAAGCGTTCACAGCCTTACACTCGTGGAGGTTCCCCCACTGAGGGGTCCACTGTGTACCAGCTACAGTGAAATCTGATTTATGAGGGGGTTTCTCCGTGGGAGGCCTCCGATACCAGCAGCAAAAAACAGAGACATCCAATCTAATCAACTTTAATAAACTCCATCTTACCCCACAATCCCTTCTGAGTAGTTCCTGTCTTTCCATGGCGTGCCCGTGTAACCATTATAGTCTCCCGTGTTGGAGCCGCTGCCACTGTTCAAGAGGCTGGAATTGAATCCGAAAGTGCTAGCTTTGTTGTCTCTTTTTCTTTTGTTGGGGTGTCCGTCCGTGAGTCCCCTCCACAGCACGGCGACCCCGCTGCCCTGCTGCTGCCCCCCTCCGACGACACCGCCCCTGCCAGCGGCTCGGTTGTTGTGGTTGCTATTGGTTTCCAGTGGTATAAAATCCCGCTGTTCATTTATTTCTCCGTCCCCCATTGAGGCTGACATGCCCTGAGTCTTGGCTTCTCCACCACCGGTGTTTGAGTCCCCGTTTCTGCTGGTGAGGACGGCTCCTGACGCCCCGTTGACTGTCGCTTTCAGGCTCGACGTGCTCTGAGATCCAGTGGTGTAGCTGTTATTTACATGCAAATAGCCGAGCCCCTGTGTCGTCTCCCAAATCTGCATCCACAGGTTGTTAGCGGGTCCACGTTGTTCTGGTTGAAACCAGGCGATTCTCGGATCCATCAAACGACACTGTAGGCACACCGCCCCCCCACCCCACCACCGAGCAATGCTCAGCTCGTGTGCAGCTAGCCAGGTCGCTAGCTAACGTTAGCTAGCCTGCTATAGCCTCGTTATAGCCGCTGCTAGCTGAGCTCCTCCGCTAACCGTTACTTCTAGAATCTGGTAAAAACACGTTACTTAGCAGTGACGATACGGACAGCTGTCAACCAATATCATCCACAGGAAATAAGACAAGAGTGCGAGTCAAGTATTAAAAATGGTAGCTGAAGCCAAAGTTGCGGTTGAAGACTGGAGAAACGTGCAGGCGGTGCTTGTCGAAGTGCCTCTCTGACCCTTTCCTCCTGATCGTGGGTCTCTCAATGGCGGAGTGTACGTTCTTCGTGCGCATGCGCGGAACGAGTGACAAGGGGCGGAGACACCGTTCTTACGCAACAGACAACTGTTTTCTGTTACATAACAAGAACTGATTTATTATTCTCTCATCAGAGTAAAGAGGACTAGGTAAACCCAATTTATTATTACGGTCCGGTGCTCGTCTAAGCAAAACAGAACTGTAATTATACTGATAATCTCCCAGGTTAGAGTTTACAGTGCTGTATAAACCATGATTAATCTACTTGTAAGGTACAAGTCGTATTATAAACTCATATTACAACTGTAAATAAATGTTATAGTAAATAAATCTGTCGTTTTTTTTCCCTCAATTTAATTGTCATTTACAAAATATTGAAAAAAATGTGTAAAAAAAAAAATCACGTGACGATTGATCATCTTCCTTGATTGATCATCTTACTTAATTTCTTTTATTTTACAATTTTTTTTCATTTTTTGAAATTCCTCCTTGAAGCTTTGGCAATATTGTTAGCCAGTTATTCATGCCAATAAAGCATACTGAATTGATCTTCTAATTGCTTCAGCACTACTTGCAAAAATATCAAATCTTGGTTATTGTTTTAATATTATGCAGCTATGGTCGGAGTCAAAAGTAGCTGTGTTGCACTTCATTCTGTACATTGATTTGTGGTTTTACCTTGTTTAAACACAGTAAAATTAATCTGTAATTTGTTGTGCGTAGAATCACACCTAAATACGGTCAGTCGTAGCTAGTTTGACTACCTTTATACTTAAGGATAGCATGTCATAGGAGTCCAGAAACTGGTCATATGGTGCAAAAGAATACAAACATTTTAAGAAATCAGGATTTATTTTTTTAAAAATGCATTCCTTCAGAACCTGGTGACACACTCTCCCCCAAATGTATTTTTGAAATAGTTTTCTTTATTCAGTGATCAGCAATTGTATTTATGTTTTCCTGAAAAAATTTCAGAAAGCCAGACAAAACAAAGCTAAAGACTTGACTTTGTCAGTTACGTAAAGTGTGAAGAACAATGGATCGGTGCAAAACAGATGACACTATGCAGATTTACATATTTCAAACCTGCTCTGTTGTAGCACAGAGCTGATCATTGACTTCTTGGTTTTAAAGACACCTAACCTATTTTGTATTTGTATTTATTGAATTATATTAGAATGCAGTTGATAAGAATGCTTTGTCCTGTAGTGACTTGCAGACAGAAAAGTTCACAAATTTACCACTAAACTGTTTGAACGGAGTAAGTACTTGCAAAAATAGACAGACTTCTCTTAAAGTGATGTCAATTCCTTTTTTTTTTTTTAGAAGAATTATGATTCCAATGTATAATATCCATAAAACAAAGTCTTCTCTTTTTCATTAAGTAGCTGTTACTTGAATCATTATACCTATCCAGCACCTCCTTGCAGCAGAAATGCAAACATCACTGTTAAGCCCATTGAAACATGGGATAAAATGAAGGGTACTCATGTGAAGAGGTGGTGTCAGCTCTCCACACATGATCTCTTGATAATCTTACTGGGAGACATGAATGCCTTAAACAAATGCAGGTCTGAAAATCCTTTCGAGTTAAATGAAAGCAAAAAAAAAAAAAAAACTCTTAACTGCTGCATGCAGTAACTAATAATTATTAGTTTCCACTCTTCTTTCTTCACCACAAATAAACTTTCACATCACTAATAACACAGTAAACAATTATTTAAAGAATATCAACATAAATACTTAATGGTTTCACAACCATATTCTGTCTCATGTTATGCTCCTGTCCAAACCATACAGGTTTAACCGATCATAATATGAAGTACGGAAAGTTCTCATTTTTTCACCACCTTCTCCAGATAACCAATAAATCTTCTCAGGTTGACTTTGATGTTATCCAGCACACACAGCTGCTGAGGGCTGTATTTGCCTCTTCCTTCTTTGCGTATCTAGTAGAAAAAAAGAAAAAAAACAACAAAAAAGAAAAACTGTAGTTACTTAAAAGGCAGAGAAAAGTCCCACAACATATTGGAGACATTAAAAAAAGGCAGAAACAAATGCAAATCAAACAGCAAACAGTAAAGTGGAAAAAAATGATGGATCACTAAGAGCAGTGATCAGTAAAGACCAATTAATCCCTGATACCTTGGCCTTGAAGACTGGTTGAAGTGCCTTGAGTGCAGGCAGTAAGTGGATGTTTTTAGCAGCTGTTTCCGCCTCATCTCCATCCGCGAAAACATCAAATAAAGCGTCAAGGGCTTCTCCGTTTACAACCAGGTCGGCATCCCTTGTGGCAACGTGAAGTAAAGCGTTTCCAATCATCTGTGGGAGCAGAGGTTGTTAGACAAAGAACAAATATTCCAAAAGAAGAAAAGAGACAAAGACGATACCTGAAGGGTCTCTGCAGTGCCCTTCTCTTTGGCTAATGTGCTGCCAGTGATGCCCAGAATGGCGACGGCGTTGACCCTCACACTGACAACATCACAGCGGGTGGCCGCTTCGCTCAGGCTCATCAGCTGCTGGGGGGTCATGCACTAGCAAAAACAAAACCAAACACACAAATATTGAGCCATCCAAATCAAACATGGTCAACATCGATAAGTGTGAGCTGGCAGTGGATGTTCAAGTTTGGCATAAATACAAAGTCTAGCTTCTGTGAAACGACTGTATTTGTCCAGTCAACAAACATGGAACTAAACCAACAATGGAACTTCACCAACTGTACACATGAGCTCAGCTCACTTGACATGAGGAGCATTATTCAAGTGGTAAAAACAGAGCCATAATGTCTTCTGTGGCTGCAACAGTAGGGGAGTTTGAAAGTTTGGAACATTAAGCAGACAGGATAACAACTCATTAATGTTACTGAGTTGCAATATGGGAAAAATAAGATCCAGCAATTGCAGAGACTGATCCAGACTGGTGGCTAAAAGTCAGGATGTCTCAACCTCAGCTGCACAGACCGACCTTTGTTGTAATTGTCATGGGTGATGCTGTTTTTAAATGGTGTGTACTTTGTACCTGCGGGATATTTTTGGAGGCAATCATCTGTAAAAGAGACCGCATTGCACTAATGACAGCCTCTAGGAACTCCTCGTCTTTGGTAATCTCTGAAAACAAAAGAAAAAATGTTTATTGCTAGCTTACATATGTAGTTTTGCTTTTCACTTTTCACCATGATTTGATTCTTCATCCAGATTCTTCCTAAGTCAAATTCAGTTTTTTTGCCTTCTTTGAATACAAAAATAGGCAAAAGTAATACAAAGTGTGCTATATTACAACAATGTGAGACCTGCGGCACCAAAGACCAGTGTGGACAGATGCTGTGCTGCTCCCTGCAGGGCCGCTGCACCACCCAAAGACTCTGCATCCATGGTGGAGAGGATGCTGTGGAGGCACGTCAGAGCCCGGGACTGGACGCGCTGCATCCTGAAAGAGGGTGAGACTTTTTATTCAAGAGCCTATCAGCATGAAAAAGTGAAAATGGACAACACAAAGTGCAACCTGACCAGAGAGTAAAGTTCAAAAGAAGAAGAGAAGTAAAGAGGGTTACTTTTTTATCAGGCATCTCCAGGAGGGATTCTGATGGCACACGTCCATGGCTTCATTTCTAGGGAACTCTGTCTTTTTCAGAACCTTGAATCAAAAGAAAAAAATACCATCATGTCAAGCATGTTTTTACCAGTTAGTCTGGTTGCAAAAAGGCATATGTGTGAAAGAGAGGTCTGTGTTAAACTGCACAGGTAAGAAATTAAATCTGCTCAGCCTGGGGGAAAAGATGGGTTGGGTTCACCGCATAATCAGAATCATATTTTAGGTTGGTAATTACAGCAGCGTACACTTAAATGACAGCTTAACTACTTTCACATGCTGGTCAAAGTGTTGTGACACTGTTTATAGCAGTTGACTGAGCTGAGGTGTGATTGATGAACAACACCACTATTTGCCTTTTCTGGTATGCTGTGGTTGATCAAGGCCCCTTGAACCTCAGCTGACAAACACAGTGGAGACATCAGGTTGGACAGTCCACCACAGAGACCATCAGGACCCAAGTCGCTTTCATCACTGCTTGATTCTTCCTCCCACTCGTCATCCGAAGGATCTTAAGAGGCGCAAAAGACAGAACTGATCACAGAAATGCTAAAAAAAACAAAACAAGGCATTTCTAGGTACTTAAATAAACCCTGTTCATGTATTTGTTGCTGTAATAAGCATTCCGATGAACAAACACATACTTGGTGGCTATGTCACAGGAAATAAATGTGATGAAAAGTGCCTGAGGTCAGCACTGATGTCCATGCCCACAACACTCACCATCAGAGCAGCACATGTTGACAATGATCTCTAAGGACGTTTGCTGGGCTGTCAGCAAGGCCGTTGCCTCCCTCAGCTCCTCCTTGCCCCTCTGGACAAAAACAAGCAGCCACATGAGTCAACATCCTCCTAAAACAATAACTGTTAGCACTATTATCACGCAGTCTGAGTTCAGCTGCCCGCCACAAAGAAGACATTTATTCCTAAACATGTATTTGAATATGTCCAGTGGCGCTATTTTCCAGCTGTGATACAAGTGAAAACCTGTTTTAAGGGTGTCTGTTCTGTAGAAAAAATAAGGTTCAACTTGAGTTTCCCACCTGATGTTTACTGATCACACCAGTGTCTGCATGTTCAGCAGTATCAAAACAAAGACACACTTCTACTGATGACTATTTGCACAAGAAAGTGGAGAGAAAGCTCAGACCCAGATAACCCCATTGTGTAACCCACAACATTAGAGGGTATTTTGGAACTTCACCATGAATGTCACCCACAATCTTGGGGCTTTGGCTGTGACTGAGCTGAGAGGGACAGCTCTGTCTCGCTGGGGTCAGATTTGGGGACTGTCAGTGTGGTGGAGGCCAGAAGCTGGTCCCCAGCTGAACCTTGCTGAGTGTCCCCAATCTGCTCCCGCAAACCCGACAGTTTGTCTGCCCTGTCAGTCTGGCTCGCTCTCTAGTATGACTCACACGGCACCTTTTCAGCTGGCATTAATGTGTGCCTCAAAAATACAAAACTGGATCGCCTCCTTGCCGTAAACACAGACTTCTGAGTATGTCACATCTGAACAGTTAAAACTACTGTGTTTAGACAAGAGCCCCGACAATCCGCTGTTTTGTAATGTCTCTCGGGTCATTGATTTAAACTTTAGAAACTCATGTCCATGTATCCAAATTGCATATTGAGAATTCTTCTTCAATGTTTGAACAAGAAACCAATTCTGAAGGATAGTGATACACAAAGTCAGTCAGAACTGAGGAACCCTCTTGGATGAGAGGTGAAATGTCTTCAAGAACCAAAGAAGTCCAGGTGCCGTCTACTAAAGCTCTTAGTTTTACTGATATCTTGGGGACTGAGAATTTACACAGACATATTGTCACTTAGAGCCTTTGCTTAAAGCAGCTTAAAGTACCTTTAGGTTTAAATGTGAATTATAATTACCGACTGCAGTTAGTCCTTCCTAATAAATTTTCACTACCCAAATGCCCTTTCTCAAGCACTGACACAGCCAATAGCAGGCCGCAGAGGGTCTTGCATCATGGCTGCTTATGCAAACCTTTTTAGACAAATAACTTCATAGATATTTTGAAGCTGCTAAAGATTCACAGTTGGAACAGACAGTCTTCTCCGTTTAGTGATCATACTGTGTACTGAGCATTTTGTATTTTTACAGTTGAAAAAAATCAATGTGTCAGAGCTCTCTTATCTACAACATCTGCTCTGTGCTGATGCATACACAGACCAATATATCTGCCATTAAGTGATATTAGTCGATCAGCCAGGACAAGTTATCAGACTAGTTTAAATATGCGTACAACTTTAAATGTAAAAGGGTTCGTAATTTCTCAGAAAAGTCTGATTCACTGTTTACTGTCAAAGTTCAGCCTTAGAGGTCAGAAGGGTTCACTACCTGCCTAAAGAGGAACTAGCACATAGAAAATACAGAATTCAAACACTATTAATAATCCATATTTATACTGAATTCAGTGAGATGAAAGCTAAGGAAGGTTGGACAAATAAAGCTGCCAAAGCCTCCATTTCTGAATGTCTTCAGCTGGGTTTGAAGTGTGTCTCAGTGGGACAGCAAAAGGTGCCACTTACAGGCAGGAGGTCAGAGAAGTCATTATCAACTTTGACAGCTTTTCCATTCCTCCTCTTTTTAGGCGCTTCCTCCTCCTCGTCCATCTCCTCCTCGACGAGCTCCGCTGCAGCTGGCTCTTCTGTGTGTGTCGCAGCTGGTGCGTTTCTATGACGGGCCTCTTCTGCTTGTCTGAGTTCAGGGATCAACATACCTGCATCCAAATCCAGGCACTGTGACAAGGTGGCCACCACAGTGTTGACAGTCTGGGCCTGACGGGAGGCAGGCAAACTACCCTTCATGTTCCACAGAGTCCCTGAGAGACACGGCAGACAGGGTCAGAGCTCAGGAAGGGGCGTTACAACATCACAGTATTTATAAATTTCTGTGTTTGTTCCTTGCAATTTTAATAACTGTCCTTTGCAGAGGGACTCAGTAAAGCTCCAGTTTTGAACAATTCAGGAAAAGGTGACAAACTGTACCTGCAGCTAATGTCCTGAGCAGATTGTGTGCCATGCCTGCCTGAGATGAGAGCAGCACATTCTCCAAGGCTCCAAGCACAGCAGTGTTCAAGCTACACAGTAGCTCTGGGTTGTCCTCAGTCACAGTGTGCAAACAGTGAGCTGGGGACGCACAGAGGACAGTCTCAGAGTTAGTGTTTTCTCAAAACTGTGAAAACAGATTAGTCAGAGGTCAGGCCTGATTAAAGCCTATTAATAACAATGTTAACACTTGTAAGCACATGTAATGGTCAAGGATATTATCAATAACATAACAGGCTACATGTGGCATTACATTTCATCTTTAATCTTTCTTTTCTCAGTTTTCTTTTTAAGGTTCTCTCACTTGTGCCTGTACCAAAATATGAAGCCACAGCTAATGGCTAGTTAGCTTAGCTTAGCATAAAGCCTGGAAGCAGGGGTAAACAGCTAACTCTGTTCTGTCTAAAACTAGTAGAACTTCTAAAGCTTACAAATTAATATATTATACATCATTTTCCTAATCTGGAAAAAAAACTACAGGGAAAAATAACACATTACTGGTTTACAGTCCTCCTGGACTCCATGCTGGTTATCAATCATTTTTACCTAAGCTCTCTCTACTGCCATAGCAACTGTACAGACATGAGAGTAGCATGTTCTCATAACTCTCAGCAAGTAGAGGGACTCTTTTAAATCGCTTGGGAATAGCATTACCTGTTGACCTCCAGTAATACGTAATAATTGCAGAGGTCATCTGTGATCTTAATCAAACCTGCTATGCTCTTAATTTGTAAATATAACCTTGCAGCCCTTCCACTGCCCTACAGAAAACACAACATCTCTTAAACCTACCAGCAGAAATGGCCAGTTCCACATTGTTTGGGTGTCTCTCCAGACACTGGACAACCACATCCAAGAGACCCGACTTGTTGAACACAGACAGCGCCTGGCTGCTGCTCTCACTGCCAGGACAAAGTACCACGAGAGATGGATGGAGGAAAAAAAAACAATTAATACACAGCATCTTTGGCTCAATTATAATAATTACAGTTTAATGTCAGAAACCTAAATTCCAAAACTGAGCTTACGAAGTATAAAAGGGTTTTTTGGCTTTCTTCTGCAGTTGTAGCTAATGTACCTTTACCTGGGTGCTCCACATGCACTGGTCTCACTATCTGCTCACTAATCTACATCAAAGGACTGCATGGGAACAGCAAGAACAACCTCCTGGCTTACCAAAGATTCCACAGTAAGTTCACAGCCTCATTGGCTACATCCTCCACTGGATTCTTCTGGTCTTTCACTGGCACAACAGCACTTTCAAAACCAGCACAGCACTGGAACCAAAATACCACCATATTGCAGATGTCAATAAAACAACAAGTAAAACAAGTATGAACTTTGCCATCGCTCATCTGGAAATGTTCACATCATTTCTGCATATATAACTCAGCTTGGAAAAAAGGGGAGTCAGATGAGCTTTATGATCCAAGATACTTCACTCAAAGGTCAACAGTGAGCATGAATTTAACCCCAGGAATCTATTTGCTCCGACGTGCGTGTGGACTTTTGAACAATTCACCGCTACCTAAGCTCAGGAATGACACCTAACTGCTGAGAATATCATAGCATGCTGCAGCAGCTGCTGATGAGGAGGAACTGAAGTGATGGGGTGAGCTAAAAGCAGCGGCCGAGTCTCACCTCTCTAAGCAGTGCTGTCAGAGGAGTCATGACGTCGTGCTTCACCATGTCCTCACACACCTCCTGACCTCCACATGCACTCAGATTCCTGTCAGGGAGAGACGGACCCAGACGCACACTCATCAGTTACTCAAGAGAGAGAGAGAATCACCGTCTCACCTCTGGCTGTTTGTGTATGTGTGACTTCATGGAGGTTTATTTAGAACAACTGTCACAACTGTTTTTTGTTGCAATTTGAGTGGATTTAGGGTCAGATTCACTAAAACGAGTAAGAAGAGGGGTGAAACATTTACATACCAACAAACAGAAAAAGAATCAAATATGAAACAGTCATGACACAAGCCATCAAACCATCCAAATCCTAACAGCATGTTTCTGCTTACAGCCAGACATGTATACTGGAGGATGGCGCCCCCTGTAGAGGTAGAACAACAAATACCCATAATACTACACAGTACCACACTCAATGTAATCTTGATTAAAGTGGGAGATGTCTATCTTAACCTTTTAGTTTTTATTTTCTCTAAAGTTTTAAAGAGCTCGTCACTATTTTGCTCTTTTTGAGTACACTGAATATTTTTACAATCTTTAGTTATCAGTTACTTTCTGTTGCAATACCTTAAACGTTTGTAGTTTTGGATCTAATTCAAAAATTGGCAACCAAAATAATGCATGCTAAGTATACCTTGTGCCGTGAGTAAACTAGAAACGATAAGAAGGCTGACGACGAGGCACAAAAAGGAAACTGGAACATGATTTATACATCTGTATACAGTTCGGTATGTCTCAGGCCAGACAGACAAAGTATAGTACCGTCTTTGCCAACAGTTGCAAGCTGTCGAAACATGAAATACACTTAAAGTAGGGAGGGCAGTAATTTTTTGGCATCACTAAACTTTTAGACTTCTTCTTGGCTCTGCTTTTAAGCTTTAAAAAATATAGCCTGTTACTGGACATTTTAGCCAATTACAGGTCTTTTCAGAGAGAGGGCACTGCTCCTATTGGCTGTCCTACAAATGCAGATAAGTGTGTATGTCCCTTATGATGGTAGAAAGCCTGATTTAGTGGTGGAAAAAGCTGCTATTCCAGGATTTGGAAAAGTGCCTACAGTGCAAAGCAGCCCAAAAAGGAAAGACAGATTAATCTAAATAAATAAATCTGACATTAAATACAGTAAATCACATGTCGATATCAGGAAGGTACACTCACAGAGCTGGCGTTCTAACCAGTATCTACTGTATTCAGAGCTTGTCATCCTGTGCAGGTAAGCTGCTAACTTCATTTTTCTGTAATATCTAGGTTGTGCAAATCGGTCTACTCAAATCAAATAGCATACATTGAAATCAAAGCACAGCCGTCTGAAATCTGACACTTCTGTGAGTTTTGGCATAAAGATAAACGACTCACAACAAAGCGGCCATGTTTTCCATCCATCCATCCATCCATTATCTATACACCGCTTATTCCTCACTAGGGTCGCGGGCGGCCATGTTTTATTGTTGCTAATAGTTTAGCATGCTTCTAACTGTTTGGAAAGGCTCAAAGCTAATCCAATTTTATGTTTATGATCGTGTTTACAATAAAGCTTATCTTGCATGTGCAAATAACCAGGCTTGTCTGCTAGGAAGGGCTTTAGAGAGATAAGGCAGGAAAACATCTACCATCATTATTCTTATAGACCTTTTCACAGCAGGAAAAGCACAGGTGTCACAAAAGACACAAAAAAATCTGTGCATTCCATTCTGCCGAACTGGTTTCAGGGTTTTGTCACGACTTACTGGTCCACTTGATGGGATGGAGCCGCTGTCTTTAAAATGTGACGGGTCAAAATGTCCACAGTGAGAAAGCTTTATAGACCTCTGTCATCCTCATTGTTGCAATTCATGGCTTTCAGACAGTTAGGACTGATAGGAATAAATCCAACAGTGGAAAGACAGGAGGTGTAGAGCTTGCTGTTTATATCAACCCTCTGAATCGCAAAACCCACCAGTGGTTTAAAATATGGACCCTGAACTAATCATGTATGATGTGCAGTTCAATCAGGAAAATCAAACAAATCTAAGCTTAAAATTGTGATATTACATCAGTATCACTTTTTTCTATTTGTCTAATTAATAATCTAATACAAAAGTAAAATATCTATAGTGTGTAGAGTCGGCATTTTTTCCAGTACTGACAACAACTGTGGGCACATGGGAAATGTATGGACATGTTTTTGGCTTTTTTAATTTCTGTAAAATAAATAATCTGAGAAATTCAACTCCTTTTTAATGACTTATGACATTCTAACTCTGTCATAATGTCTACTTCTGGTCATGGTTATGCTGTTTCCATAGAGGTGCAGGACTTTATAATGTAGCGCAAAATGAGCCCACAGTGAGTAAAAATGTGACAGGAGGAAAAAAAAAACACCCAGGAACTGCTCGAAGTTCAGACAGTTAACAGCAAATAGTGCCATCCTTGTTGTTGTTTTTCTGTGGGGATTAATAAAGTAATTCTAATAGCTTTTGAGACAACTGCCCACTATTTAGGTGAGCTAGTTTCAGGATCCTTGTACTGTGCAGTCTGGATCACTGTCAGAGCTTCAAAGGGACACTCAGTGGAACGTAAAAGTCTGCTGTGACAATTCTGATATTGATGATATTAACCTGATTCTAGTACAATTCTTTATTACTGTGCATTATAACGCTTACTAAATATTTGGAAATATTGCCTGCTGCCTTTTATGGCACATTGCTACGTTTTCTGGCTGCCGCTAACTATTATCGACAGTGGAAACACCATGTATTACACTACATGTGTGCTCAGAAACATTCCTCCATAACGCTACCAGTGGTCAAACACTCCACAGGTAACCTTCAGGAAGGTT
Source organism: Dascyllus trimaculatus (assembly GCA_024666655.1). Taxonomy (NCBI): domain Eukaryota; kingdom Metazoa; phylum Chordata; class Actinopteri; family Pomacentridae; genus Dascyllus; species Dascyllus trimaculatus. The sequence continues at coordinate 10,429,997 of CM045445.1, read as the reverse complement.
TTCCTATCCTCACTACAAAGCAGCTTACTGGAAGTCACATGAAGGGTTAATAGTCACACTGACTAGACTGAAGAAGGCCTTAAAATAGTCATATAGTGCACTTTGGCCTGATGGATCAGCAGAGTCTTTATACAGGGGCAATGTTGAGATGCGCCAGCTGTGTGTAGATAATAAAATGAATGATGGCTCAATTATATTCAGGTATTTTAGGTTCAGGTTCTTGGTGTTGTGCGTGCTGACTCCCCGTGACCACCAGTAAGAAGAGAATGCAGAGGAAATTATGAGGAACGTGCAGGGACGCGTGTTTCAGCAAGGCCCTACATTTGTTCCCTGACTGTAACCCACTGAAGACGCTGCAGATAAAATATTCAACAAGTTCGTCTTTTATCTTTTTGGCGTAAAACAGCCCCTTCTAGAGTGTCCTCATTTCATTAGTTGCTATTTTTGGAGGCACGGCGTGTTCGAACAGGCATCAGCATGTAGGAGAGTGCACATGCTGAAACTGTACTGATGAGAAAAACAGGTTAAAAAGAGTTGCAACTTGTGTTACAGACCTTTTTCATGACAGACATTTGGACGTTTTATAGCAGGGGAAGAAGAGCTGTCACTGATGACAGGACAGACAGGAGGACATCAGTGTCCCATGTCTTTAGAGAGGAACACACTGTGACTCAGTAACTCACTCTGTCTCCCCCTGCTTACTTTTATTTGGTTGATTCCCCCTTTCACAGTTTGACCTGTTGACAGCAATTGGTCCGATGCTCACTCTGTGTTTTTAAGAGTTGGGTTCCTGGCAGTAGCTGTGTGTAGCTGCCACAAACCTGTTGTTGTGTATTTCCTAAAGAGTTGTGCAGCTAAAACAATGTTAGCACCAGGCTTCAAGGCCCCATCCAGTGAAGTTTTTATCTTGTTGACATGTCCATATGGTTTTTTTTATATGGTGGAAGACATGTCATGAGTGAAATAAGCAGTCAAAACCACACCACACTAATCTCACCACCGACTCACCTGAGAGCTCCAGTAGCAGTCTCTCTGACAGGCAGGCTTCTGTCCAGTAACATGGGGCCCAGGCGCCTGACAGCATCCCTCTGGAGGAACCCTGGGATGGTCTGGCTCTGTTGCACCACCCGTGAAATGCTGGCACATGCAAACTCTCGGACATCTGCGCTGGGACTCTCCAACTAGGGAAAATATGCTTTGGTTTGATCGTGTCTGTTTCTCACAGAAAATTAAAGCAATGACAACACCGGCATAAAGTCTAACATCCATAAACTGGCAGCTGTGTTTTCACCAAAAACGGTTACATTCAATGACACGATACAAACTCTGCAAACATGTGATCACACACTTGATCATTCACACTGAAAGTCACTAAATGTAAAGAGATGAGTGCTAATTATTAGCGCATTTAAAATAGATGCGCAAATCAGAGCCTGAAAAACGTTAAACATCAGACATTTTAGTGAGAAATCCAGTTCAGATAATATTCCTACTTTCTCCAGCAACTCCGCAGCTGGACAGCCATCCTCGCCGAGCTCTTCCTCCTCGGCGTCCCTCTCCTTCACTGCATTTGCCGGTAAGCCGACCGAGTTGAACTGCGGACGTTTAAACTTAGTGGTTTTACTTTTACCCATTTCAGCCCTTATCAAAGTGCGAGCTGCGCATCTAACGTAGTGATCGTTTTTCTCGTGTATACTCCGCCTGCTAGCGATCAGACCTCACACATACACTCCGGCTCCAGCCTGGTTGGAGGCCATGTGGAAGTTGGGTCTCTGCCGTAAAACGCTTGTTGCTAGCGGAAAGCAGTGACGCTGTCGCAAAAACACCGGAACGGCTACTGTGTAATAATATGAAACACCAGACCAAGCAGGAGGCACATTCTCACACCTGATGTATTTATTAGGCAAATAACTTTAAAAATAGAAACATTTAGATAAAATACATGCGCAACATCAGAAACAGAAATAAACACATCTGAGCTCACACCGAATGTGTAAAATAGGTCAAAGGGTGTGTGAGCATATCAGCAGCTTCAATAGTGATATCAACACAGTTAAAACATCCCATCAGTTCATTTCTGTGTACCAAATGCATTTTCCATGACAAGAATCTGCCTCAATGCTGCTCAGAACACCTGAAGGTCTCTGTGGCTGTCATCACCTGATGAGCTACATCGTTTGAACAGCGCGCACAAGCTTGTTGTTATTGGATGTTTGGTCGTGGTTTGAGAATAAGCTTCCCTGTCTGTAAAAAAAATAAAAATAAAATAAGTGTTAGCAATTTGCAGAAATGTGACTTGTCTAAAAAGACTACATGTCACAGTATCAAAAGGAATCTGTTCACTCACATCATCACAGGACATGTTGTATTCTGCTAAAACTGTGCGGCAACGGGCAGCAATACTGAAGGGGCAAAGGTTAAAGACAATAACCAATATTGTGAACAGGAATTTATGATGTCAGTGTAGCTGCTTGACCTTAAAGCCTAGCATCTGTGACCAAACAGTTCAAAGCTGTCTTGCCAGCAAAAGGGATGAAGGAGGGATGGCAATATTAGGCAGGTGGTTTCAATACTGTGGCTGATTGGTGTATACCAACGAGCTATTTTATATTTACTTAAACACACAAAGGATACATCGACGGTGCTACAACTCGTTTGTGTATTCCGGCAAAGAAGAGAGCTATTAGAGTGATGCAGCTGATGGTGAAGAAGGGGTGATTCCAGAGCGATGAAAAGAAAGAGACCTGCAGAACAAAGCAACATCAATGTGAATAACAAACTAACTTTTTACTTTTATAGATCTTATTTACAATAGTTAAGCACAGTTTAATAAAACTCATTTAAATTGTAATATTATGTACATAATTATCAATTAGCACATCATCAGTTTTGCAGAAGCTGCAAAAAAAAGGTCACCTGATGGCAAAAAAGTTCATAGCTTCAAAGCTGTAATATCAGTGTTAGCAAAAGAGTTCATTCATTGCTGTTGGACATATGGCTCAAAAAGGATGCAATATATAATAAGTCTATGATCGAACTTCCATTGAAGCCAATATGAAACAATTTAGTAAGTTTTTCCACTCATACATACCTTCTGTGTGTCGGGGTCTATTAACCAGTTCCAAGCCCCAGTCGCCGTACAGACAGACACCACTATCAGAATCACTGAAACAAGATGTGAGAGTCAGATACAGTGCAACAACATGAAATGCGTTTTACCACATCGACAAGCTGTAGATCTTTGTTTAACACTGGTCTTTCTATCCATTTGATATCATTATAACACTCTTTCTTTGACAGTCTAAGGGGAAAAACATCAGATTAAACAAACCACAGTGATTTTGGAAAATACAGGTGCCATGTCAAGTCTATATATCTCCTCTACTATAGTTTTGATAATCACCAGTAACAGTTACTTACTTCTCCACCTGCCTGTTGCAGGTTGCAAACAGGAGACATACTCTGTCAGTCTTCTCTCAAAGGCCTTCAGATCTATAACACAAATGGACAAAATAATAGACTCAGTATCTGGACGAACCATCATGACCTATAAACTGTTTCATCTCGCCTTGACTAGATGCGGCTGTTTTGCTCAGGTTTGACTTAGAGGCTGATTGTCACACTGACTGCTGATACAAATGTGCTATCTATACACCTTAAGCTCTGACAGTAGAAACCAGAAAACCCAACAACTAAGTATAAGCTAATAACAACACAAGCGCATCAACGATTGAACGTCTACTGTCACTTAAGCTAGCACACATGCTAAGTGTCGCAAGCAAACTAGCCAGCTAGCCTACCGTTACTCCTGACTTTTCAGTCTGAAGACGTTTGTTTTGAATTCGTTTTGTACCTCCAGCTAGAAGGCCAAACAAAAAGTCAGCGGCTATTTAAAAATGCGGTAATTTAAGTTGGTTTGTGTGTTGGTTACCTTCGGCCTGTTCCAAGGAGTTCATGTCTGAGCCTAGTGCAGCCGCCTGCTGTTGGCTGTGCCGCTGCCTTAGCTGAAGGACAGGCTTGCAGACCAATCCGCATTGGCTGTGTGCTCATCTGGAATCTGATTGGGTGGAAACCAAATACACTGTGGTGCAAAGGTTAAAGCCCCACCCCCTATGCATTTTTAGACCATCTCCGGACTGTAGATGGCGCTGTTTCAGGAAAACTAACACTTTTCTCCTTTGCTCCAGAAGGCCCTTGCTTTTTAAAAAAAAATTAAAACAAATACCATCACACACATAGACATTTTACATAACTTTAGTGCTCTTACAAAATACCACCAAATAAAAGCATTGCAAAGAAAAGACGGCAATAATTAAATAAAAGTACATACAAATAAAAGTGCAAGTACACATATAGGGTTCAAATATTTTAAATAATTAATGCAGTTTTAAATTAACTTTGTACAAATTTCAGGAGTTCAATCTGTGATATAATTAGCTTAATGACTGATGTGGATTAAGGAAAGGGAAGGGAGTGTTTGTTCATTTATTTATTTCAAATCCCACATACATCATTTTTATCATGATATTTAAAACTATACAAAGAAAATGAAGTGAGAGTGTGGTTAGATAAGAACTTATTAGTGTTATTAAGAGTTGATAATGCCTCAGTGGGTGCTACCAAATATACATATTCATCTTTTCATCACTTTAGGTACAGATTCATCTTGGCTGTAGTTCATTTTGGCCTGCAGTCTTTCAGCTGGCTTTTATTTTGAAGTGGAAAAACTTCAGTATGTGATTTAAATGTCAGATTACAACCCTGGGCCTGCAAAAGTGTTAGTGAATAAAATGGAATAACATATTCAAAGTGTAATTTGAATGCTTTCTGTCCAAGAATTGCATAATTTTTTATCACACAAAACATGTAATCAGGTCAAGTTGTGCCATTATTGCAAATCTATGGCCAAACAGAATGTCTAGATTGTGTAGAAAACTTGTGTGTTCGTTGGCTGCAGTTTGCTTTACATTGAACTATTCCCTCAGAAGCTGTTCTATCTCCTCATCTGTTGCAATCATCCTTATGTCAAAAACATGAACCTTTTCTTGAGGTTTGTAGGTGACCTCACTGTAAGTCCAGCCAGTCGGGGCTTTGAATTCTGTGGGGGTTTGCAAAGAGCAGATGGACTTATTGGTGAACAGTGAAACAGGGTCTGTCTGGAGTCTGTGGCTTATCTCTAAGAAATGTTCGGCCTTACAAGATTTAACATGAAGCAGTAGATCGGATCTATTTCATTTCTATTCACCACATATGATTCAGCAAAGTTAACAAACTCTGGCTTCGATGATCACCTTGTTAATGAGATGACTGGAGCCAAAGTCATTGATGAGTCTGTTGAAAACTCTGCAGCCCAACATTGCTGCGTCATAGCCCATTTCTTTTATCACCCAGTTAAAAAGAAAGTTGTTCAGGTCCATGATGATCCTTTCATCTCAGTGAATGCTGAGGTTCTCAAAGAGGACTGACATGATGTGCTTGCAGATCACCTTCAGTGTTGCCTAATCCGATTTATCATAGGAACCGTGGAGACCAACTCTTTAGAAATACTCTTCCAAATTCACCTTGCCTGTAAAATCCAGGTTAAGACATGAGTTTATTGGCCCGATCTACTTGTTAAAACTGTTTCACTCAGTTTTCCAAAGCCTTCTAAAAACTCAAATGAAAACTCCTGTAGCTTCTCTTGGTCAAGTCTGATAGTGACACTGTTGCTGTTTTGGTGCATTCGGTGCAAATCGGTAAGTACAGTTTTATTGTTTGAAAAACAAGCTGGCACAGTCAGATTGCAGAAATGGTCACAATTCACACAATGAAGCGTGAGACTAAAAAAAAATAAATAAATGAATTGGCAATAAAAAATGAAGTAAAATGTTTAACCTTACCTTGGTTGTTACTGTGAGCTGTGAAAATCTTGTATTCGGAGGAGTATTTCTGTGGAGGCAAATGCCATGAAGAGGCAACTCAGCTGTTTCTTCCTGGATAACTTCAAACTATAAAGGAGCTATGAAGTTTATACAGGCAGTGAAACTATTGGGTAGTTGATAACTTACTTCTCCAAATTCATCTTGTCTGTAAAATGCAGGTTAATGCATAGAGTTGATAGGGTTGCACAGTTGCATTCAATTTTTACTGCCATTTTTACTGCCCTAAAGCTTAACAGAATTTATTTATTATTTTAATGTTATTGCAGTGCGCAATGAAATTTAGGAGCAATTCTGTCAGTGCATTTACACAACTAATCATTAAGGTCAATATAAAAATAGTAGTGATGCCCTTCTGGATTTTGCACTTTTCTTAACATTTTAAAAATGTAGTTGCTTATAGTTGTGCAAAATGTAAACATAATGTATAGTTGTATGTAAACATATGTACAGGTTCAGTATATAGATACAAAGTGTATATAGTACATGATGCTAAAAAAGTGTCGATATTTTCAGTTGGAACTTGGCAGCTTCTCTTGATCAAGTCTAACAGTAACACTGTGGGTTGTTTGTTGCATTCAGTGCAAATCAGTAAGTACAGTTTTATTATTTTCAGTTACAATAAACAGTCACAGGTCAAATGTCAAAAACGTTCAGATTCTAAATATATAAAGTTTGAAACTTAAAAAATATTAACCTTACTTTGTTTGGTACTTTGAAACTTTAGGTTAGTCGATCATTTGCCAGACCTTTTGTTAATCACACGTTCTTCTTCAGGTCATGACACTGAAAGGTCTTAGAATTATAATTTTGTCTGGTGTACAAGCAGTAACTGCTGGTGGCTAATGTTAGAAAGGGATTGCTGTTGAACTTTAGATATATACCACTGTATCACAGACATTACACTCAGTTCTTTGTACCTGAGTACTTGTTGTTTGGTCACACTATATCTTAGTATCCACCATCACACCCACCTGTTGCCAAAATATTCACTGTTAGTTTCACTTTAAATGCATCTCGAGGTGACACTGTAGCAGAATCTGTTTCTTTTCCTTTCCTTTTCTGAGTCCACGTTCAGAAATGACAATGACAATACTATCAATAAACTTTATTGTTTACACATTTCAAAAACAAAGTTACAAAGTGCTTGACAAGACAACAAAATAGAAAATGATAGATAAAAAATCTATACAACAAAAAGTAGTTGAAAAGAAGCTGCGTAGAAGGAGAGAAATAGGCAAAGCAAAATGAAATGGCTAAAATGATAGACAAAAATAAGAGTTAGAAGAATGCCTTTGTATCAAATAGTTTTTTACAAAATGACATAACAGATTCAGAACACAAACTCTGTGAATTTACATTCCTAAAGAAATGTTTTTTTAAAAAGGATTTAAAAGAGAATTAAGACTTCACTAGTCTGATCTCCTCATGGAGGTTGATTTAGAAACAGCCTGTCACCCTTGATATGTAGTCTACCAGAACCTTAGCTGAAGACCTCAGGTTAGTTTTGAAGATCTGAGATTAAGTTGGGCCTGAGTCCAGAGCAGACCTTAAAAACGAACAACATTATCTTAAATCCATTCTAAAATTCACTGGGACCCAATAAAGAAAAGGCATAAAGGGAATAATATGCTCTCTTTATTGGGTTTTATGAAGAGTCTGGCTGCTGCATTTTGCTCAGGCTGTAGTTTGATGTTAGAGTCTCCTGAGCTGCAGAAAACAAGACTGGACAAGTTAGTTAATATGCCTGTTCAAGCCGAGGTTGATGTCAAACATGGCATGACATTAACTTTGGCAGGACCTATTACAATTACCCCAGTCTTCTCAGAATTTTGCCAAAGCATCCAGTACTTCAGGTCAAGACAATTCAACGGTAGAGTAAGTTCATCATAATATGACTCAAACAGAAGCTGTTCACACAAAGTATGTCATCAGATGGACACCATAGTTTAGGGTATAGTATGAAGAAGTGCCTTTGTGTAGGTAGAAATGCTGCCTTCTCCTGTGTCTTGAGGAATGGAGTGATCACTTGATACACAAACCTACTTGCATAAATAAAAATACTTAAATAAAATAGTTGCTGTGTCTTATATTTAGGCATGACAATGGTATATAAGTGAGCAGATAGAATATAGATGAGACTTTCAAACAACAAAAAACATTAGTCACAACTTAGTATACAGTACATCCAGAAGGTACTCACACTGCTTCACTTTTTAAACACTTTGTTATGTTACAGTCTTGTTCCAAAATTGATTAAATTCCTTTTTACCTCAAAATTCTACACACAACACCCCATAACGACAAAGTGAAAAATGTTTTTTAGATAGTTTTGCAAATGTGTTATAAATAAAAAAACTCAAATATCAATGTCCATAAGTATTCAGACCCTTTGCTATGAAGCTCAAAATTGAGCTCAGGTGTGTGTTGTTTCCACTGATCATCCTTGAAATGTTTCTACAACTTGATTGGAGTCCACCTATGGTAAATTCAATTGATTGGACATGATTTGAAAAGGCACACACCTGTCTATATAAGGAGACACAATTGACAGTGCATATCGGAGCACAAACTAAGTCATGAAGTCAAAGGAATTGTCTATAGATCTCCAAGACAGGATTGTATTGAGGCACAGATCTGGAAAAGGATGCAGACCCCCTTCTGCAGCATTGAAGGTCCCAAAGAGCACAGTGGTCTCCATAATTTGTAAATAGAAGACGCTTAGAACCACCAGGACTCTTCCTATAACTGGCCGCCTGGCCAAAATGAGCAATCAGGGGTGAAGGCCTTGGTGAGGGAGGTGACCAAGAACCTGATAGTCTCTCTGACAGAGCTCCAGCGTTCCTCTGTGGAGATGGGAGAATGTTCCAGAAGGACAAATATCTCTGCAGCACTCTATCAATGAGGCCTTTATGGTAGCGTGGCCAGACGGAAGCCACTCCTGAGTACAAAGCACATGACAGCCCACTTGGAGTTTGTCAGTAGGCACCTAAAGAATCTCATACCGTGTGAAATAAAATTCTCCAGTCTGATGAAACCAAGATTTAACTCTTTGGCCTGAATGCCAATCGTCATGTCTGGAGGAAACCAGGTACTGTTCATCACTTGGTAAAATACCATCTCTACAGTGAAGCATGGTGGTGGCAGCATCATGCTGTGGGGATGTTTTTCAGTGGCAGGAACTGGGAGGCTCGTCAGGATAAAGGGAAAGATGAATGCAGCAAAGTACAGAGAGATGCAAAAAACTGCTCCAGAGCGCTCTGGAGCTCAGACTGGGCCAAAGGTTCACCTTCCAACAGGACAACAACCCTAAGCACACAGCCAAGCTGACAAAGGAGTGGCTTTGGGACAATTCTCTGAATGTCCTTGAGTGGCCCAGCCAGAGCCCGGACTTGAACCCGACTGAACATCTTTAAAAAGACCTGGAAGAATGGAAGAAACTCCCCCAATCCAAGTGTGCTAAGCTTGTAGCATCATACCCAAGAAGACTGAAGGCTGTAATCGCTGCCAAAGGTGCTTTAACAAAGTATTGAGCAATTATGAATGTGCATTGTGTGTGTTTTTTTTTTAATACATATGCAAAATTGTCTAAAAAACATTTTTTCACCTTGTCATTATGGGGTATTGTGTGTAGAATTTTGAGGGAAAAATGAATTTATTCCATTTTGGAATAAGGCTGAAACATAACAAAATGTTTAAAAAGTGAAGCAGTATGAATACTTTCGGGATGCACTGTACTTAAGTATTAACATTACTTGGATCATGGGTTGTTCTGTTTGAGCTGTTTATACACATGGTCTGTTAACACAGGCTTCAAGCTAAAATCATGGTGTGTGAGGAGTTTTCAGAGTGTGTAAAATGATTTGTTGCTCACAGGCTTTAGCTTGTTCTGCAGCTTTATATTGAACTGTTCCCTCAGAATCTGCTCTACCTCATCATCTGTAACATCCCTCATATCTAAGACATCAACACCTTCCTCAGGTTTGTAGGTGACCTCACTGTAGATCCAGCCAATCAGGGCTTTGAAGCCTGTGGGGGTTTGCAAAGAGCAAATGGACTTATTAGTGAACAGCGAGGCAGGGTCTGTCTGGAGTTTATTGCTGTTTTCAAGGAAATATTCTGCCTGGCGAGGCTCCAGTGTGAAGCAGTAGATCGGCTTTGTTTCCTTCCTGTTCACTAGACTCGATTTGGCAAATTCTGGATTAACAACCCGTGGTTTTCTACCAGTTTTTTCCAGCACCCAGATGTCCCCTTTGTCTAGGAGACGAAAGACCCCCGCTTCCTGTGGTTGGTCTTTACCAGAGATGAGCTCCAGAGGTTCCCGCACTTGGGATGACACCCCAAAACTCACATCTGCTATGTAAGGCTTCCCATCGATGATCACCTTGTTAATGAGATGAGAGTCAAGGGCCCCAAAGTCACCAAGAATATAATTAAAAACTCTGGAGCTCAGTGTTGTAGTGTTGAAGCCCATTTGTCTCAGCACCCAACCAAACAGGAAGTTGTTTTCGAGGCACCAACCTCCACGGCTGCTCCTCACCACCTTATTGAAGATCACCTCCAGGTCCATGATGATCCTCTCACCACAGTGAATGCTGAGGTTCTCAAAGGGGATTGACAGGATGTGCAGCTTGTGGATCACCTTCAGTGTGGCCAGGTCTGGTTTATCATAGGAGCCATGGAAACCAATTCTTTTGAAGTACTCTTCCAAATTCATGTTGCCTGTTTAAATGCAGGTTGATGCATTACATGACACCATTATCTAACAAACCACACATAAGCCACGCTATGCCCAGTCCACTATCAGATACTAAGTTGCACTTGTTTTTGCAGAGTCATTTCAGCTGTCTAAAAGGGTGAACTTTTTCTAACAGAGACAAAACATATGTTTCAATTTATTGCCAGTTTCCAACAATGACAATTTGATATATTTACATTTTTAAAATATTTGCTCATCTAACTGTGCTTAACTTTATATCAGCTTTTCGTGCCAGTATCATTTAAAGGAAAAGCAACCAACTGTTTTCCCCATGAAAGCTGCACGTTGAAGGAATTTCCAGACACTACAGAGGGACAACACCCATGTAAACAAACACTTAGGTATCGAGATCGACCACCACTGTTTCGAAGGACCCATTCAAAGTCAGATTGTATGTGTCGCCCTTCAGCGCTGCTGGCTGCTCTGAGTTCGACAGTTTATTGCCCCTTAAATCATTGATCCTGCTGTAAAAACACTTCTCACCTTTAGACTATGATGTAACCTCCAGCTTGCTTGTTGTTGCATTTCCGGACTGAAAGTAAAATGTGACGTAGTTTTTTTTTTTCCAACTTGAACGCTTGCATTTTGCACACGTCACCACTAGAGGCACTATCAACTAGTTATTTATGAATACTTTTATTTTGCTAAAATGAAACATTTCTGGCTGTGTTGAACCTGCAGACGATAAATGATATATTATAATGAGGTAAAAGCAAAGTTCATTAAGTAGCTTTTTATAGTGTATGCATTAAATAGTCAAAGATGAGTTAAAGTCACTAAATCAGGCACTATATTGAGTACATGTGAGAATACGATAGAACGTCCTAAATCCCAGATGAAGTTCCTGTGGCAGATATTGCTCAGAAAAATAATACATAACACGAGAACAAATGCAGTGCCTCAGAATGGCAGTAAGATATTTTATTCGATAAATTAGTATAAATAAGACATAAGCAAGCTAAAATAAAACTACAAAAGATAAGCAAGAAGTGACGCAGGCAATAATAGGGAACTAACAAAGTAATATTGATGCATGTTGTGATTAGGTATTGCACAAAAAAATTGCCAAGTCAAATCACTGAGTATGTAAGAATATGATTCACATCACGAATTTGCACAACTTTAAATATTAATGTTAGGACTGTGTAGTGGCATTTACCTGAGTAATTTGCAGATTAAGCATTAAAAGCCCATGAAAATATATAAAATGCTGCTTTACTGGACTAAATTAGAAATTAAAAGTGAACATCACAGTGTTATTCATTATTAATTATCTAATCCATTTAATATAACCAAGACTTTTTGGCCTTATTAATTAGAGAGCTTAACCTAACTAATTACATAAGGTCAAGACCCTACAATGTTTGCCATTATGAAGATTATTCTGGCTAATTTTGAGCTAAAGTTATCTCCCTTTCTCTTTATAAAGGGCTGTACAATGCATAACACAGACTTTTCTGTCAAGAAATGACAAGCATCATGTAGTCAGCTTCAGTTTTATTACTCTATTTAGTAATATGTATTTTAATTCCATGGATACGACTAAAATACAACACTCTACACACCATTCTAGTTATTCCAAAGGTCTTAAAAAAAAGCCTGCTCTTATTTTGAAAACACACGTCATCACGATTTTACAATTGGGGCTTTCAGAATAAAAGCACGAGTAGTGCACAGGAGTCAGAATAATGGATGTTGTTACCATTTTTACACCAGTAGCGTGACATTACATGCTATTTCGACAGTATTCAACTTTAATTTTTACATTTTGTGTCAACTTTACATTTAAATCAGTTCCCAATCATTCGCTATCTCGTACTGTGAAGGTAACTTATCGGTGTTTCCTGTGTTGTTCTGCGTAAATTGCGTAACTAAACGCGCAGGACCGAGCCGGGAAGTGTGCGGTCCTTTCTGTCTCCAGGGCTGCTGCAGAGTTACACATGAGTGATATTCTGCCCACATTTCACTGGCTTCCTCCTGTGTTGTGTTGAGGTTGGTGAATAAATGAGCTGTAACTGTTTACGCAGCAACTTGTGTGTTATTTAGTGTCCTGACGTGTCTCACACTGAAGCTACTTGGTTGCACAGTTTGTAGCCCGACATGTGTTCATTAGGTGAACTGTAATACACTGGAATACATCTGTGGCTCACAAAGAGGGCATATTTGCACTCAGCTGAATTTTTAAAAGCTTAAGTTCAAGTAGACAAGGTCGGTGAATTAAAGCTGCAGGCTGTAACTGATGTTTGGTGATCAAGCGCCATGTTTGAGTTAAATTTTGGTATTTTTTTGTTGTTTTATTTAGTCATTTTATTGCTTTTAGGAGACTGCTTTTGTCTTAACCTGTTACAATTTATTGTTCCTAATTTTTTGTATTTTCTCCATAAACTCACAGATTGGCCTTCCTGCAATGGAAAATAAACGTATAGACACGTTTTTAATAACCGGGGGGTGTGGCTATTTTGGTTACCGGTAAGTTTTTTTTTCATAGCTTTTGTTACTCAGGAGAATGATTTTATTAAAAGTCTTCAACTTTCAGTCGCCATTTCTGTTCTCTTGTGCAATCACGCGTTCTTATCTCAAGGTGGCACCATTGTACCGGTTATCACAGACTGGAGCTTTGACTTTCTTGAGCAGAAATGCATGTAGTTATTGTACTATTGTCTCATTTTATTAGAATAGAGGACTTGCACTGAGTTCCATGCTGACTACTATTTAATTATTTGTGTTCCTCTGCAGCCTGGCTACCTCTCTGCATAAAAAAGGAGTCAAGATCATTCTGTTCGACACCGTCCCTCCAAGCCAGCAGATGCCAGATGACATTGTGTTTGTGAAAGGTGACATACGTGAATATGCACAGGTTGAGAAGGCCGTCACCGGTGTGGACTGTGTGTTCCACATTGCCTCCTATGGCATGTCGGGTAGGGAGCAGCTGAACCGGCATCTGATAGAGGCGGTCAATGTTCAAGGCACACAGAACGTCCTGAAGGCTTGTGTTGAGCTTGGAGTGTCCAGACTGGTTTACACCAGCACCTTCAACGTGGTGTTTGGAGGACAAGTCATCGAGAACGGGGATGAAAGCCTCCCCTATCTACCTCTCCACCTTCACCCCGACCACTACTCCAGAACCAAGTCTCTGGCTGAGATGGCAGTGCTAAAAGCTAACGGCGCAGCACTGGCAGATGGCTCAGGGGTTCTGAGGACCTGCGCCCTACGTCCTGCAGGCATCTATGGACCTGGAGAACAGAGGCACCTGCCCCGAATAGTCGGCTACATAGAGAAGGGGATCTTCAGGTTTGTTTATGGTAAACCCAGCAGTCTGGTGGAGTTTGTCCATGTGGACAACCTGGTGTCAGCACACGAGCTGGCTGCAGAGGCTCTGACCCCAGAGAAACAGCACCGCTCTGCTGGTCAGGCCTACTTCATCTCAGACGGCAGGCCGGTCAATAATTTTGAATTCTTCAGACCCCTAGTCGAGGGTTTGGGCTATCCTTTCCCCAAACTGCGCCTTCCCATCTCTCTCATTTACTTTTTTGCCTTCCTCACAGAAATGATTCACCACCTTGTCGGCCCCTTCTATAACTTCCAGCCTCTGCTCACACGTACAGAGGTGTATAAAACCGGAGTGACGCATTACTTCAGCATGGCCAAAGCAAAGGCCGAGCTCAGTTACGAGCCCCAGGAGTACAACCTGGATGAGGTTGTTCAGTGGTTCAGAAGCAGAGGCCACGGCAGGAAATGTCACAGCTCCTTCATCGGTCGACTGCTGCTCGATGCCCTGTTTGTTTGTGCCTTTGTTGCTGTGGCACTCTCTTTTCTTCCAGTCGTTGGAAGCTGATGAGCAGCTAAAGCAGAAAATATCATTCTGACGTTTCCCAAAACCTCTTACATACTGTATCAAGACTGGATCATAAATGGGTTGTTTACATTTTTTAACATGTCATGATCCATGTGCACAGTTTATTTTAATGCTCATTACTGACTGGTGCTTCAGACATGGAAAAAACAGCTGTTTACAGACCAGAATAATGAGAGCAAAAGGTTTCAGTATTTAAATATTCAATTGTGGGGACAGTAGCCTCTGATGTGACACAACCTGAAGGCCTGAATTTTAAAATTCTGCAGTTATTTTCCCTTGTAAAGGTTTTAAATGCTACCTCTTTGTTCCACACTGGTTTTTAAAAGAACACCTGCAAGGGCAAGGACTTACAACAGATTAATATGCTCCAGTGTTTTAGTGCTGTTTTTGTGGAACTGTAAGAACTGACCTGATAAGTCAAATGTGCTTTGTAGGTTTAGATTTTGTGAAGTCAACAAAATCTATAAATAAAAAATAATTCAAAATAAAGAATGGATGTGTTGTTCTTTCAAATAAGTAAATATTTTAAATTGTCGAATAACATCTTTTGATTAAGCTAAAGACTGAGCGATCTGGTTTTTAATGGAGACAAACAAAGCTAACCTTGACCTCCATTTGTATTCTCCACAGACCATTATTTTTCCCACTGCTTTTTGTTTGGTTTCTGACTCATAGGCTGCACTTTGTGTTCAGTTTAGCTCCATGTATAAACAAATACAACATTTCCCTGCAGCCTATTATGAGCTTATTTGTTTTAATATTCCTAGAAGGAGGTTGTGAAAATCAGACGCAGCCCTAAAACGCATCACATCTACTTGGACACACCAGAGAATGTGTTTATCTTTTGTATCAGGCTTTAAAAAGGTGGATAAAGTGGAGTTTTTAAATGTCTTCTCCCTCCACAATTCCAGCCCAGTGCAGCTTATTCCTGGTGTAAAAGGAGTCGGACCAGGTGAGGCGTGCTTTGTGTGGTATTTTAGTCTGCCTGGGATGAATGCAGACGTCCCCTTCTCTCTAAACTATTCTCTTCAGAGCCGGCTGCCCCTTGCTGAGTTGGTCGCAATCATTGTTTCTCTGCAGCATTAACCACATTCCAGAGAGGCGCAGCGCATCCTGTCTTCCTCCCCGCATTCCTTTTACGCAAACGAGTCCCCTGCGTAAAATGCTATTTTACTCGCATTTTCGTCCGCCTGGCGAACTCACACCCACATACAAAGGTTATCTGCGGCATATACGATTATCCGGACTACTTTGATTCCTCACACGGAGGCAGGAAGAGAAATCTAAAGGAAAAACCAACAAGGGGAAATTCCTCCGCGCAGCGCGCCATTGACTGTAAAGACCTTTCAACTTAACAAAAACTGAAGTTGACAAACGTATCCCTGTCGGCTGAAACTGTGAGAAAGAGTTTGTTTTTTCGTCGGAGCGGGGAAAGCAGGAGCGGACGATGCGGCTCTCGGTGCAGCTTTCTGGCTCCGTCGGTGGTTTTGTGTAAATGAGCGACGGCTGTTCGGCGGCGTTTTGTTTTGATTTCCATGTGAAATGCAATTAGAGCTCCGCGGTGCTCGCTAGTTTGGCTCTCGGAGCGGAGCACACTCTCAACTTGTTTCTCGCCTCGGGAGCACAACATGGAGCACTACCAGGAAGATTTGGGACTCCGGGCCACTCAACTGATGGAGGATCTTTCCCTGTACGATGCCTACAAAGACGGGATGTACAGCGCCCGGAGAGACTTGGTGATTAACCCCGATTTAGACTTTTCGGCTCCGGCAGTGGCGGAGCACAAAACTAAGCCGATGAATGGCACCTCTGTGCTCCACCAGCAGCATCACACTGTGGAGAATTTCACCGCTGGGAATAAAGTGTACAACGCGGCTCCGGTGCGCCCCGTCAACTGCAACCGGACCGTTCCGGTGGATTTCTGCGCCCCTCAGAGAGACGCGGTGTACAGTGAGGAGGGCTGCTGCACCAAATCCGAGGTGGCGCTGCCCTGCTACACGGGCGCGTCCGAGCGGCACCGGAGGTACTCTCTGGAGGTGCAGGGCCACAGGTACAGCACCGGCTCCACCTTCGACGGCGTGCCGCTCAACAAGCCGGTGGCTCTGCCCGGCAACAGGTGCAACAGCGTCTGCATCACCAGCAGCCACGACGGGAGATACAACGCCACCAGCCCCCGGTCCAGCCTGGCATCCTCTCTGTCTTCCCAGGAGCAGAGCAAGCATGCCAGCCCCAGGTCCAGCATCAGCAGCCCGCGCACCAGTCTGGTGGTGCCGGGGCAGGACAGATACACGAGCCCCAGGTCTAGTTTGGTCCACTGTGAAGGCAGCAGTGTCCTCAGCCCGAGATCCAGCTATGCAAGCACCGCCAGCGACACCAGTAAACACTCCAGCCCCCGGGCCAGCCTCAACAGCTGCGACTGCTGCAGCAAACCCAGCAGCAACCGCACCAGCGGCATCAGCATGGGCTACGACCAGAGGCACACCAGCCCCAGGTCCAGCACGGCCAGCCAGTACTCGTTCACCACCAGCCCCAGGTCCAGCTACTCTGACTCCCGGTACGGGCCCTTGGTCAACCACGACCTGGAGGGGGCCATCCTGCACGCAGCGCCGCTGGCCAGTCCCCGCTCCAGCATCTGCAGCCAGGACGGGAGCGCACGACCGGGGGCCAGCGCCAACTGCGTGGTCAGTCCGCGGTCCAGCATCTCCAGTCACAGCTCCAGAAGTTCCCGCAGCTCCAGGGGATCTATGAGCACCTACCCGGACCTGCAGCTGCCCTCACCCAGGTCGTCCATGCTGGGCAGCAGCTTACACGAGGACACGCTGCTGCAGGAGTTTGGAGACTCCAACGGGATCCAAACTCGCCTCCATCTCCAGGGGCTGTCTGCGGTGCCCGAACCCCAGCAGCAGTCAGCCCAGACGGCAGGGACAGCGGAGATAACCGTGGGGTCACCATCGTCATTCAGTTATGGGATATCCTCTAAAACTGCCTCCTCGGGCCAGAGGTTTAAACTTCCTTACCAGGTGACCCCCAGCCGGGAGAGCGGACCGAGCCAGGCGGAGAAACGGCTGGAGGCGCTCACCCTGGAGCTGGAAAAGGAGTTAGAGATGCACATGAAAAAGGAATACTTTGGTAGGTTTATTTTTTACATACACACGAGGGTCTTCAATACACTTGCTGCTACAGATGAGTGGAAAAAGCATTAGAACATGCAGACATAAATCATTTCCCCATAACTTACTTTCAGCCAATGTAAGTTACCTGGATCAAGATCCCCCTTTATCATTACTGTGTTTTGTGTTAGATGACAGTCTCTGTTCCCCATAGAGCACCTGAGAGTTAAAAAAAAAATCCAGATTTCTTTTACCAACTTCCAACTTATTGCACATAGGGCCCACCAAGGGTCTTTCTTTAAGTCTATCTCTAAGTTTGAGATTCTGACTTGTTCTCATGAGCTGTGAGGGTCTGATTGATTTGGTCTCAGCAGTCTGTCAGAGCAGCGTGTTGCCTGGAAAGTTTCACCTCAGGTGTCTTTGTGAGGAACTGATGCTCCGATCCAGACTCCTTCCTCTGCGCTGTCTTTAAACTCTTCACAGGGATCTGGAGGAACCCTGCAGCGTCCATTTCACAGAGAAACTGCCACTGAATAAACGGCACATTTAATCTTGTGCAGAAAAAGTTTCAAATCCAAAACATAGCAGTAAGGCCTCCTATTATTGTTTTGTTTTCTTCCTCTGAATCCAAAGCTTTCTCCATGGCAACAATTTAGCAGTAACGTTTGGGTAAAAACTATTAGGAAATGTCATGGGTAGTTTTCTCTGTGTTACAAGGCAGACAACTGCATACTGACGCTGCATTTCAGAAAACTAGTTGACACAGTGTTTTTCTGCGCAGACAGGGTTTATTTTTAGGTCTACCATCTCGTCAGGGTCTGTTTGCGACCTGCTAATGCTACATCACCACCAGCAGGTCCCTCACTGGCAGATAAGAGTGGCTTTGCGGGGCAATACTAATTTCTGTCTTGGCAGAGCTAACATTTGCAAAGCGCAGCACGTCGCTGAATGGGACCTTCTGTTCTGCCAGAGCAGACACCCTTCGGTCATTCAGAGCACTGTGGTCTGGGTTTGTTGGAAATGCAGCACAGATTGTGGTCAAGTGCGCTGTGAGGGATGAGAGCGTCCCAAACTGAAAACGTCTGCCTTCACAGCATCAGAGAGGCATGTTTGGAGTGAAAACACTGACTTTTCTTTGCCATTTATGGAATGATTTGGACATTTTTGCATTGTTGTGAGACTTTGAATGTTTGGTTCACCAGCCACAGAGAGCCTGCTGAGGAAGTTGGTGTCTACCTTTTGAATTAGCAGCCAGACAAATGGCTGCAGCCACAGAACAGTGGCTTGTTTTATAGCCAGTGCACTTGCTGAGAGTGAGGCTGAGACAGCTGTTGATTTGTTCCAGAGAAGCAGGTGAAAGAAGAAGGATGGAGGACAGCGGCGAGAGGACAGCGAGGAGGCAGAGCAGGAGAGATAATGCAGGAATAGATAGAGATGGAGAGAGAAAGGAAAGGGAGGGAGAGAGAAGAATGCAGTCAGACGCTCCACACACCGAGCCCAATAGAGACAGCTCTGTTTCCGTAGCGACAGTGGAGAAATTGATCGCCGGGGCTTTTTTTTGGGGGGCCCAGAAATGCCTGCCAGTGTCCCACACTGGCCGCTCTGCGCTGCCGGCCGGCCCTTGTGTGGCCTCTGTTTGTTGTGGTGGCAAAGGAGCTGTGAATCAACAGCTGGCCCGATACAGGCTTGCAATTGAAGCAGCAGAGTGAGGCCCACCCCACCCCTTTGCCTTCCCTCCTCCACCGCCACCACCACCCCGCCCTGACTCCCCCGCGAAGCCCTTCATTAACCAGCCAGTGGGGAGTCGGGCAACACCAGACACTTGGCACACGATCTTGGCTGGCGGGCCAGACATAGTTGGTGGGGGTCAAGTCTGATCACCTGCCCAGAATTATAATGGCAGTAGTCATGCACATGCCTGACACACACATGCTGACTTGTGGACAACAGCACACTGTGTGTTTGCTGTACGACACTCTCCTTTTGACTCTGTATATATGGTGCAGGAACACTGCAGCTGACATAAGATTAGATGTACATATTCTTTAAGTCCCACTCTAAGTTTCAGGCCTACATTGACCCCTAATGTGTGACATGCTGTCATCTGTCTTATGATCTGAAGACCACCATCAAGATATTTCCTGCTGTTACTTATAGTAGATTGTGAAGTGTTAGACTGTTAATTACTTAATTAAATCCAACACCAAGACCAAAATACTGTAATTATGGCTACCGCAAGCGACAAGGACATCCATAATGCATCAGTGCAGGGCAGTGAGGCTTGAAGTTCACATATTGTACCCCTTTTTAACAAATTAATGCAAGTCTCACTTATCTCTAGAATGAGTATTTTGAAGTTTCTGCTCTTGATACCGCACTGACTGTTTATCCTACCGTGCGTTTTATACCTCTGGTTTTAACCTTGTTCTAAACAGGCTGTAACGTTAAATGCTACTGAGCTGCTGTGAACAACTTTGTTCTCTGTGCATCTACTAACACTGCAAAAAATAATCAATGACGGCTAAACATTACATTTGTTGCCAGCTGCTTTGATGATTGATTAATCAGTTAGATTATTTTTTAAGTAAAAATCCTTTGATTCATTTGATTGAATTGTGGACTAAACTAGACGTCATCTCGGACTTTTCAAAACGCTGATTGACATTTTCCATAATTGCACAACATATTATAGACTAAACAGCTAGTTGAGTACTTGGGAAAATAGAAAACAAATAAATGACAGTGGAAATAATCGTTTGTTCAGCCGTAGCATCTACAGCCAGCACTGGATTGTTTCAATGAGAGGGATGCAGCTGGAAGGATGCTCTGCTGTGATAATAGCAGGAGGCTAAAATAACCATACGACACTATATTTTCTAACTTCCACTTGCGATACAATATTGATACACTGGCACCAAATATCACTACTTTTATTAAAACATGCTGGCACTTTAAACAGACTCCTGAGACCAGTTTGACCTACCAGAATCACTACATCATCGCTACGTATGATGGTGCTTATCAATTGAATGAAGGTAAAAGTGAGCAGATGTTCAGTAAGTCAGGTGAAGAAAAAGAAATGAGTGAATAGGTACTTAATTCATCTTTGTTGCCTTTTTATAGGTATTTTTTAGTCTTCAGTTGCTCGGATACCAATCATAGGGGATTGCCTTGCAGAGAACTGACTGTTTGATGCCATTGTTATTGTGGACAACATATCTTGAGTTATGCTGTGATCTGTTCTCACTTCTACATGAAGCTCAGTGTAGTGAGTGACAGAGGAGCAGGACAGTCGACCGCATGGCAGCAGACTAAGACATGATTGAGTGTGTGAGACAAAGAGTTTCTGTTATGAGCGATCATGTTACATGGAAATATGGCAGAATTCACAGCACAGCCATTGTCTTTACCTTATGTATATATATATGGTGATTTTTTCACTTTGACATTCCAGTTATGAAATCAGCCGCAGCTTGGAAATGGCTCTACAGCGACTGTTGGTTAGCATGTAGTCTCAGTGAACTGCGTTTCAGTCATTATTTCACACTCGTTCTGCTGCCTGACAACAGAAACAGAAAAATATCTGAACAACTACATCTGTATTGGGAATTCTGCTGTTTGAAAATACGTGAGCACAGAGAGCAGGAGAGAAGCACACATCAGTAGACATGTAAACAGCGACTGAGTTTAGCTTCAACTGAAGCACAGCAGGCAGCATGAAAACAGACTAACCTTAACAATCCTTCCTTATTGGTTTCAAATTGCTCGTATACTCGTGTCTTGGCTGAGAGACGTTAGAGTTTGCAGAAGATGCTCTAGTGAGGAAATAAAACTGGCGGGCTGTGAGGCAGCTGCTGAAATTGGAAAGACTAACCTTCAAAAAGCAGGCTGTGAGGGGAAGGATGATAAAAATTTCAACATATCGATGTAGAAATCAGATAAATCCACACTGTCTTCTAAAGCTGGGAGGCTATTAAGTTGTGGGCGCAGTAGTAAGCAACTTTATATTGGCAAAGCTTTGAATTTACACCATTAAGCAAGCAAAACACAATGGGAATGAATCTTCCCAATATAGGACCTATAAACTCTAAATCTGAGATGTTCCAATATGAACAAGCTGCATGTGGTGGAGTACTGTGCATCCTCTGTTCTTTGCTGTTACATTTTTTAGAGTAGCTGTGAATTAGAATTTATTGTACTTTGTACTGCAAGAATTATGAACCTGCTTCTTGTGCAGAAACTGAATCACTCCTACAAGACGTGCAGAGATTTTCAAGTATTTGGCAGCAACACAGGAGGTTCCACAGATTAAGAATTTGTCTCAACTCGTGCCGCAAATTTTGCCCTCCATTGGTTCGACTTAGATTTTTCAACGTAAGAGATTGAATTCATATTGTGCTTCGAGAAATCAAAGTCGCACCGAGTGGTCGTTAAAGTTTCATGAATCGGGCTGTGCAGGCCTTCTTACAACTCACAGCACGTTCGCTGTTGTTTTCAATGATGGTAGAGACATGAAGTCAGGTGTGATTCTAAAATACTCTCGTATACATTCATATGTTCTGATCATATGACATAATTACGTGCTATGTCACTATTACATTAGAAAAATTGGGAAGATTTTCTTCTCCTTGATCTTCCACGATTGATTTTAGGGATTTTTTTCATCTTTCAAGTAGAATTAAAGCCCACATTAAGCACTTCAGCAGGACTCCCATCTAAATCCTGAACCTTACAGCTTGATATCAGAAACAGTGTTAAATGTCCAGAGGTGCAGGAATGCATGTACATCTAGTGATGGTTTTATTTTTAACCCCTGCATCCTGTCCTTGCCGAATGGACATGTTATGAAACGGGCACGAGAGATTTAGCATCCTGTTTTAAATGACTGCTTCACAGTTTTCCCTGCTGTCCTGTAAAATAATAACCACATCCCCCTCACTCATGAGACCCTGTAGGATTTGTTAGCATGTGTGGAAATCCTGGCAAATCACACGAGCTGACATATGAAATCTCAAGAATCTTTCCAGCACACGGTTTATAAGTAACTGCAGTATAAGCGAAAACCAGAAGGGAATAAAGTAATGAAAGTAAATCAATGTTGCTGTATGAATAAATCATAGGTTTTCACTTTTAGCTGTTGGGTGGAGAGTCAAAGCCAAAGGGCCATGGCGGTAATTGCGCGGCCATAGATTGATTCGGTGGAAAACAAGTAAAACTAAGACCTGAGGGAGTCGGAGGGAGAGAATATGTTCATCTAATACAGCCTGAAACCAGCTATAAAACAGCCACTCTTGTTATCATGAAGCTGGATAATTGTGCATAAAAATAGATACAGATGGAGACACGAGGCCTAGGAGGTAAAAAAAAAAAAAACACACAGCCTTGCTATCTGGGTACACACTTGTCTCTCCAGCGGGCCCATTAATACACCTCGAATGTTTCGCTGACCGTACATACACCAACGTTAAACCAGTCCACTAGCTGAGTAATGCAGAGAATCAGCGAGTTTGCTTACTGGCATTCAGACAGATGTGTAGTGAGTCAGCGTTGCTGTGTTGGTTCATGTGAAACCTTTTTCTTTTTTAATCAAGGCAACATAATGGGCCAAGTGTGGTGGCAGGAAAACAATACTGGCAGCAGAGAAATCGATACGCAAAGACTAATATTTACATCACACTGTAACATGAGTGGGGATGGGTTACCAAAAATCAATAGAAATAAGAGTTTTGAACACACTCAGGTATGCATTTCATGTTGATGCAGGTCGTCGTAGTGTAATGGAAAGGGGCAAGACTGTATTTACTCCACTCGTATACAATTACCACTGACATCCCCATCTGTGAAGTGCTCCTGCAACAAAAGGTGCTTGTCTGTGCTATTCACATATAAGATGCTCAGAGGCCTGAATCATGACAGAAGCCTGGATCTTTTTGGTTTATCTGCCTTACAAGGCCACATCTGGTTGTGGAACGCATCTGGTCGTCTCCTTTAAAGGTTGCAAAGCGTGACACCCTCAGTAAAGTAGCCACCAACTACTACTATGACCAGAGCGAATGCGGCTTCGTCAAGCCTAATTTCTGTTGCATTTTAATGAGTGGCGGCTGAGAATTTTTAGAACAAGTTTCATAATATCAGCATCACTGACTCATTGTTCTGAGGCTGTTATTTACTCGTTTGATACACGGTTTTGATTAGGCAGAAGTGAAAATGTCAATTTTTGACGGAGTGTTTCGGATCTCACACTCATCTGGTGGTAATGATAAAGAGACTTATTGTGTTTCAAAGTTCTCCCAGTTGTCACTTATTCACAGAGCCTCAGGGTGTGTGTCCATCTTGGGTGTTTTTCTCTGGCAAAAAAGCGCTGCCAAGGCGCTTCTTTAAAAAAAATGCCCTCCCACACTTTGGGATTTAGTTTCTGTGACAACAATATCACCACTCTAACTGCTGTTGTACCATAGATATGATTGGTTGCCTGAAAAGGAGCGACGGTGACGACACCAGCGCCTTCTGGGAAGTTCTGGGATTTTTAATTAGAAGCACTCTGAAGGTGACGCACAGAAAAGATGGAGCTCTCTGATGAAAGGCCCTGGGTGCTTTGTGGTCACTGGTGCTCAGGAAAAAGACGCTATACACTATAACATTTCAGAATGTTTTATCTCCACCATGCGCACACGATATCAAAATGAACGATACAATGCATCATAGACAATGCATACCGTCACCCATGAATGGATCCACGGTTGATGCTTTTCCCAACCCAAGACAGCCAGTCTCATACACACAGTTTCAGATGTTGCTGTTTGTTTACATTCCGGTGTCTGGTAGTCGGGACTCTCCACCATCCTTCCACATGACGAGCTGTGGTTGGTCGTGACCAGCATCTAGTCTGTCGTGTGTGTGTGTCAGCCAAGTCATGGCAGGAACCATCTAATCTGACTTGGCAACCAGACAAAGTGTTGCTTAGTCTGAACCTGGCGTAGCCGCCCCTGGTAACTGTAGGTGAGTTTTACAAAAGTCGAGGATTTAATGTGGGAAGGTTTAAAATTTGACCATTTAAGTGTCAGAAATCAGCAAAGTAAAAGATGATTTCTTTAGTTTGTGTGAGATTCCATCGTGTAGTTCCCTAGTCTCGAATAAGACGTGGTGGTGAAAGCATGAAGGATGTGCCTTTTTCCAGTTTGTTCCCCATTATAGACTCGTATTTTGGCAAAATTAATATCATTTGAAGTTTACTCATTCAGTCTTATCACCCATTTGGTCCTGTTATCTTTTCTGAGGGGAACAAGTGCAGTCACGAGTTTAGGTTACACCAGGAAATGCTAATATTTGACTTTGACTCCAGTGAATTAATTTGCACAAACAACACCTCAGCTTTCACAAAAGACTTGTAGCCTTTGGGTTTTTTTTTAATGTACGCTTGTCCTTTATCTGTTTTTACAATGTCAGGGACTGTATCACCGAAAATGTATTCACACGCTGAATTTGTCCTGAAATGGGCGTGTGTTTCAGAGATAAGTAAATGTAATAATTCATCTCTGGGAGGAGGGGGTGTTGGTGTGCAGCTCCCCTGGTGGGATCTTGTGAGATCTTGTGTCCCGTTGGCACTGTGACCCTGGACTCACCCCATCCAGGCTTTGACCCTGCACTCGCTGAGGAATGTGACCTCAGTGGAGGTTGTCTTCTGTGAGAGTTTGGAGATTGGTAGTCTGCTGCTGTTGCTGCTGCTGTGTACTAATACTTTTACCCTTGTTTCGTCACTAAAGGTCACATTGTGTTGGTTATGTACCTGTAGGTAGCTGGGCATTTCCTCCCAGGGTTAGTCAGTGCATCGCTCACTGTCAGTGGTGCAGAGTGCAGCGTTGTGATTGTGAGGATTGTTGTTTGACTTTGGGGACACGTCAGTCATTCAAATTATTCCCAGGACAACTTCTGGGAAGGCACATTTTAGCAAAAACAAACAGAGCCCAGTGCCTCGAAAAGGAAAACTGCTCAGTATGTTAAAGGACTGATTTTTTTATTAGGAGGTTCAAGAGAAGTTCATAAAATGTGCAAAAAAATCCAGAGTACCTGCTGTAAAGTTCTATGTTTTCTATGTTTTTTTGTTGTTGTTGTTGTTGAGTTGTCAAATATTAATGCACTCTGCAGGAATGCAGCCATTGCCTCCTCCACGGTCGACTGCATGGATGTTGATACAGCTATACCTATACAATATTTATACTTCTACAGTAAACTGAATTTATGCTGTAGCCTGAGGTACAGTTATACTCCTCCTCAAAAAGTTAACTACACGATGTGATAGCATAGACTGCAATATCTGTGTGCTCCACTTAATAGTTATAGACCATGTTTACATGACATATTGATGCTGAAGTGAAACAAAATGTGACATGTAATAGGATGTAATTGGATCTGGCTGGCTCATATAGTAAACACAGGGGCCAGAACTGTGTTACTGCAGCCATATGCTGGTCTCTCATCATCACAGCTCTTCCAGTCAGTGTATAAATTCTAACAGCTTCTCTCTTTTGTGCATTGCAGTAATTGCAGCAGAAGTAACTGTTGTTCAGATTTAATGGCACCAGCTTCAACATGATCTGCTCTGTTTCAGGCGCCATTGTTTCAAGTACTCAAAGAAGACATAGGCTCTGTGTAGATTCAACGCAGGAGTGTAGATCAAGCTTAAGGACACCAAGGCTGTTCTGTTGTTTCACAGAAATATGGTGTCTATGGGTGTTAGTGATGAAAGTGGCACATTTCATTGGTGAATACTCAAAAATTCTAAAACCTTGATGGGGATGTGCTACTAGAGTTTGGTGTCATGACCTGAGTATTTAAAAAAAAATCCTGGATATGGCCTTGAATAAAGTGAAAGTGAGGGAAAACCACACCATCATTAGCCGTAAAGCCTTCGAGCGTGTGAGTTTGATTAAATAAAATGTCCCAGCAGTCACCAAAGTGTCCTTTATAGTTAATTGAGTGGTCTAGAACTTGCCCTCTGGAAAAAAAAACACAACACTGACCTTGTGTGCTTAGTCTAGTTTTCCTTAGTAACAAGGAAAAGCACAGGAACACAAACTCTCCATCCCTTCCTCACAATCCCCTCACATCCACTGCAATTCCTGTCATTGCATTTTAATGCGATCGTCGGCTCCCGAAGAAGTCTGCCTTCAAACAGTATGATGTAATGCATAGAAATGACGGAAGCTGGACTTGGAATAGAAATAATTTCAGGAAATATCGCTTCTAAATTAATATTCAACGGATTGAAACTTGCTGTCTATTTCCAGCTGAGGGCGCAGCTGTACATCTGTAATAATCGGTTTAATTCTTGAATGACTGATCTCCGAATTTCATTGTGATCCTGCGCTTCAAAGGCAATCAAAAGCTGCAGAAGGGACTGTGTAATATTTGCAGCAGGTTCGTAATTTTTCTATTTCATTGATTTGCATAATTGAAAGAACGTACACGCAGATTGACAGCCTCCTGTTGTGCGACAAGAAATGTGGCGGGAGGTGCACTGCCGCATGTGCACTGATTGTTCCTTATGCCACACATAACACTTTATGCCTGCATCCACACAGGATGGTTTCACTCTACTGTTGCATACAAAGTGTTTTGCTCTGCATTGTGACACCAATAAGCTGACCCAGTGTCTCCAACAGGTATCTGTGTCAAATGTGGGAAGGGGGTGTACGGAGCCAGCCAGGCCTGCCAGGCCATGGGGAACCTGTACCACACAAACTGCTTCACCTGCTGCTCCTGTGGTGAGTAAAACTGCCTGTTAAGTGAAATAGTGAAATCCATCTGCTCTGTGGATGTGAATTCATGTGGCCTGAGTGTAGCAGAACTGTGTGTTGTTTTACTATTGCACCATTTCTGTAGCCATGTTCCAGGTAGCAGAAATGTAGCATCACCAACACTACATGGCTTCTAGCTTGTTCTATGTCTGTGGAGACCAGAAATACTGTTGACAGCCTGTTATAAAACCTCAACAGTTACCGTCTTGTTAATGTATTACCCTTATAGATCACCTATTTTTAGCCTGGTAACGAAAATCAATACTTACATTGCTTCATTTTATCATTCAGTTTGACGTCATGTTGGCAGATTTCTCTGTTTGAGGGTTTGATATTTTGCTGTAGCCCATAAATAAAGAGTGGATATCACTAGTCCACACCAGCAGCCCATACCCATCTCACTCAGTGGGCCTTTCCTTTAAAAAGCATTGAGACATTTGCGTCCCCATCACCTTTAATCATAAAGGTCAGTTCATGCTTTCCATGTCCATGTGTCTGCAAGGGTCCAGAGAAGTAAATTTCATCATCATCCCTATTCCATGAGGGTCACACAACCCCTCTGCTGGCCAAAATATGTGACCACACCAGGAAAACAAATGGTGCTTCTTTAGAGAAGATTCACTGTTATCCACACCTTTATAATTCATCATTAAAACAGCTGGGTGGTGAACTTTTAAGGTGCTTTGATTTGTGCAAGCTTTCTATCAGCGGGGCCAAAACACAGTGGAAAGTTCCAGTTTCTTCAGGCAACAGGTGCTGTGTCTTCCCACACATTTTAAAATGTGATGGAGCATTAATACATCAGTCCCTCCAGGATTTCGTGAGCGTTTTTCAAGATTGTTGCGGTCTTAAATGCCTGAATCCGCAGCAGCTTTTCTAAAAAATTTCTATGTAAGTTGCGATGTTTTAAGCGGAGGTGGGAGACAGTAAAAAAAAATGCTAAAAAGTTGGATTTTTTTTCTTTGTTTTGTACAACTCATTAAAAATTTTAAAAGTTTAAAAAGTTAATTTCACATCCTGGCACACATGTATTCACACACACGCTCACAGCTCATCACGTCAATTAATTAATCTAACTTACCTTCATTCTTTCAGTGCTGGCTACTGATCTGGATGCAACAGCTTCCATCATGGTGATTTGTCTGGTCTGTGGTCCGCTCATTTCACCCATTCTCCTAATATGTTTCGCGGTACAAAAGTGTTTGTCAGTCGGTGATTTTTGTTTGTGTGCAAAACAGTTTACCTGCGCTTTCGTGAAGAACATCAGGGAATTGTTTTGCAGGTCTTTAGCAGTAATTTTTGTTGGTAATTGAGAATCGTTACTATGGCACATGTCTGCATCTCCAAACCATAAACAAGGAAGTGAATTCGGTGACGTACGTGCATTATGTTTGCGCTGGGGACTGCTATGATTGGTGGAACTCACGGGAGGCGGGCCAAAATTGCGGAAAAGTCACGGTGATTGGACAAAATTGCAAGGTCGCGCAGAATTCATGGAGATTGGTTAAATTTGCGTTAATTGTTACGATCGCAACATCGCAAATTCCTGGAGGGACTGATGCATCTAAACTGGGACTATCACACAAAAAGAACGGCATGAATTTATAAAACCACAGACACAACAGTTAAAATCTTGGGTCAGACATGCTGCAAAATGTAAAAGCTGTTGCTAATCATTAATAAGAATGGACTTATGTTGGTTGAAATACAGTGGGCATGGTTGAGTCACATAGTACACATTGATTAAGGGGCAAAAACAACCCCTGAAAGTTTCAGTCTGCTTAAATTAAATGTAACTGAATTGTGACATTACTGTTATTATTTCACAGCTGCACTTAGAATATCCTAATCTGCAGCAATTGAGATTTGTTAATTGCATTTTTTTTAAAATAGCAATTTCGATTTGTAATCAGTTCTTTCTTAGCTATTCCTGTTAACCTGTGAACATGCAGACAACTGTCACTTGATGACTCTAAAAGAAACCCTGCTCCTCAGGCAGCTTCTGGAGTTACAAGGACTCTTATTTTCTCTGATTTCTAAGCAGATTTATTGGTGTTGATTTGTCATGGATGCCAGACATCATCATATCCTTGGACCGTCTAAGTCACACTGCGTCTAAAAATATGTGTATCATGTCCCTGTGTTTAGATTGGACAGGGATATGATTCAGAGCAGCAGGATTTTTGACACAAATTGCAGCAGTCAGGCGCTAAGAGCTTTGAAGTAGCTTATTTGCTTGTATGAGCTCTGTGTCACTAAAACTGTTTGAGCTCCTGCTTCTGACTGTGCTGATAAGCCGACCAAGACATCGGGCCAAAATACAGTAACCAAGTTGATGCTGTTAGATCACTGGCGTACGTCTGTCCCGTCTCAATCCCTTTATGCTCTCACCATAAAGATGTGTGATGTGGAAGAAACTGCAGGTTGGGATGCTTTGAGCGTTCACTGAAAAGAGTGTGGGAAAAATGCCAGTTTAAGAGGTGTTATTTCAATAACCTGTACAGCTGTGCTTATCAGCCTTATGGTGGTTGTTCCTCTATTGCTATGTTGTTTGGCTTGAAGCCAGGAAAATGTAGCCTCCGTTCTTAGTGTTACCCTCAAAGCTCTGACTTGTCAATTGTTTCTCCACTCGGGGAAAAATGGGCGTCATCAGGCTCAACATAGCGTACATTTGAGATGCTGGAAAAGTGTGCGCTTGTTTGTTAGTTTGCCAGACTTTGTTGCCCTTCAGACGATTGAAGAACCCTGAGTGTGGTGTCTCAGATGTGTTTATGCTCTCAGGCAGCATCAGTCGTGCTCTGAGCTTCAGCCGCTGCTGTTAGAGGTGGTGTTATAGTCGTGATCAGAACAAGAAGAAAACCTCAGGCTGAGCAGAATAACAGGGCAGCTCTGTGCCGCAGGAACAAGGTAATAATGCCCCGAAGAAATAAAACGCTGACATTATTTGCTCTTATAAGTCTGTAATTAAATCTGTCCGCCAGCTCAAAGTACAGTATAGATTGCGTGTCTGTGTGAGTCTGTGTGTGTTTTCGGACGTCCCTGTCACCTGACTCCGGCCCTCCTCTCCCGTTTCCCGGGGAAACAAGAGGAAGATGTTGGGAGCAGAGCTTTTTAGCCAGGTTCCATTCATATGTGTACTATACATGGATACTGATCCTCCAGCTCGGCCCCTCCGGCTCTGGAAGAACTGCCTATAATTTACATGTAACCAAAGCCACATACTTTCCGATTTATTGTGTGTCAGAAGAAAGAGGGGCCAGATGCTGAGTGTCCAGTTGCTGAAGTTGTTGGAGTTTCTTGCTGTGAAAAAGTCGCCTCTGGCCTGGTTAAGAGCTGTATTAATAGTGCCGATAATATTCTTCAGGTTCATTTAGAAGTCAGCTTTCATTGGCAAAACAAAGGAAGACGCTATTTGACTTTTCA
Source organism: Dascyllus trimaculatus (assembly GCA_024666655.1). NCBI lineage: Eukaryota > Metazoa > Chordata > Actinopteri > Pomacentridae > Dascyllus > Dascyllus trimaculatus. Next base: position 10,399,134 of record CM045445.1, on the reverse strand, counting down.
GACAGATACATTTGTGAGACAACCAGGTTATTTCCTCTAAGGACTAAAAATACGCTGAAAGAATGCCTGGATTACTTGTGGGGACGGCGTAGTTACATCATAAAACAGTTATGTGAGACAATAATTGCCTTTAGACAGAAAACATGGACAGCTCCTGAGAGAATTATTGTTGCAGAAATCATGTCCGCAGCTAGTTACCAAGTGATGTTGTGTGCTCTGCGTAGGCCGCTGCTCACGGCTTCTCGGCCCATCTCGCCTCTCGAGATGGTTTATTGGTAACGTAAACTCGGGGATGTGTCATTTGACCTCATGTGAATGGGAATGTTTTCTTTTAAGCAGTGTTTTGAAGGCCCTCTGAGAAGTTTAGTTTCGAAGTGCCTGCACTTGTCATAACACAATCCAGTGATTTATCAGGAGCTGCGTTCTTATGTCCCATGTTTGTTTCTTTTTCCCTCTTTCTTTCTGTTTTTTTTTTTCATGCCCCCGAGTAGGGTCTTCCTGGAGTCTGGAGCTCCAGAGTGAGGCCGAGTTTGCTGAGACATTGCTCGCTGGTAGCCTTGGGCTTTGTTTAACCATGCATAATTGAACCCTCCTCTTGGCTTACTCCCATGGTTGCACCCTTTTTTCATGAAATGGCCAAGAATGCAACCCCCTCACCCACCACCACCACTTCAGCCAGCCTTCCCTGGAGGACCTCAATCAGACAGTCACAAAGTGTACCAGACCTGCTTATCAGAGGGGGCAGGCCTGGCATGGGCGCACATTAAATGGCACGCGAAGTGAATGCATAGTTGCTCAGGCACATGCACACACAGGAGGGCATGTTTTTAGTATTTTTGCAAGCGTTCAGTCCAGATTTGGTCTTTTAACAGTTGGATTAAAGATATGTTCTTGTGCAGTGGTCAAGTTCTGCTAAAACGTACATGAGTGCACTTGCTGAGACCTGCATGGTCTTGCAGGGTGCCACTGAGCAAGGCGTTGGTGCTTGTCTGCAGCTGAAATTGTTATTGCCACTGAATATATTTACCCACATAAACACACTCAAACCGGAGTGAATGTATATTTCTGTGACTCCGAAGCAGGGCGTTGTTGAGAATAAGCATGCCTTTTCCAGATGAAATAAATAAAAAATAATAACAAACACACAGCTTCAGACTGGATGAGCAGACTGTCAGCTGCAAGGCTGATGACTCATTTCTATGTTATAGTCCCTCAAACGACCTCTGAGAGCAGCAGAAGAGAGCTCAGGGGCTTGAATTTCTCAAATCATTCATCGCCACCAGTTGCACCTGCCAGGCAGTGGAAATCAGAAAGCTCAAACATGGAGGGCCCTCAGATGTTTGTTTGGCTCTTGGAGTCACGCAGTATGTTGGAGATACATGGATTAAGGTCATCTCTGACTGCAGAGGTTGTCACATAAACCATATTAAGATCGTAATCAGTAAATGTGGTTCAGTTTGATTTATTTGAGCATCCCAGCATGTGAACTTTCCAAGCCATTGAAAGTTCATCTTGAAGATTCAGATACTCAGTGCACATCTAAACATATAGACATAGTGCTGAGGAAATATTCTGCTCTTAAAGCCAGTAGCTGATTACATACCTAAAGTCAACAAGGGTTCTCATTAGCAGGTGGCCATCGAGCTGACGGCTAGCAAGACTACAGCAGCATTGTATTTAAACACACTTGATGTAACCTTTCTGGTTGCTTTGGCTTTTATTTGAGTTCCTTCCCTTCATATAATGAACAGCAGGCAGAGTGGATCCTGTGAAACATGTTGTAGCGAGGAACGGTGTAGAAACGTGGCGACCGGTTTGAGCTGCAGCTAAAAATGACTTTTGATTTATTTTCCTGGTGTCTGGGGTCGAGTAAGATATTAAAGAATCATGCTAACAAGGCAACGAATTCCAAAGCAATTAGGAAACTGCTGCCTGTCTGTTGCTGAGGTGCGTGGGCCGCAGTCAACCACAAGTTGTTGGCATGGAAAAGGTGACTGCAGGTGTTGTTTTTTTTTGCAGATCTGTTTTCGTACTGACACGTGGCACAAGACATTATGTTGTACTGCAGACATCACCTGCCGCTGGCTGTATGTCTGAGCTGTACTTGAGTATTTTAGCTGGTGTACATTTTCACATTCTAATCGCTTACCTCATTCATGTTCCTCAGTATTTGGAAATCTCATCCTGCAATCTTAGCCTCATTTCTGTCAGTGCACCTTAATTTGAACATGATCTGAACAAGTTTAATAGAGCATGAATGGTTGTCTTATAAATATTCATTAAGAGCTTTTAAATTTTCATTCACTTTATCTCCTTTCAAGTCCCAGAGGCACAGAGACTACAAATGACAAAATAATGGTGCATCGCAGGCTGGAGAATATTAATGATAGGCCCGTCACCATCACCATATTGCAGTTGACGATTAGTTGTCTTATAAACAACAATTTAAACGTCTGTTTCTGTTCAGTTATGCCTCTATTAGATTAATATTAGTGCTATTAGCGCTTTTGACTGCCACCTTTATGCTGCACATTCAGCACATTGCCTCCTCCACGTTCTTGGATTCTCCTTCTCTTTGTTTTGAATTTAAAAAATAATACGTGCCTACACCAGTGCTGCGGGGTTTGGCTTTGCAACAGGTGACAAATTAAAGGAAAAACCATTATAAAGTGTTTCAGTAAGGTGATGTGCCACCACAGGCCACAGAACTGCTTCAGTGTATTGATTCTCCAAGTCTCTGAACTCACCTGGATGGATGAACTTCACCCTGACTAAAGATATTTCCTCATTTGGTGTTCTGATGACGGTGGAGGAGAGCAGTGTCTGCCAGGTGTCCTCACTGTAGGACCAGGCATTTAGGTTTATCTTTTAATTCGTCACCTGTCTGTGTATCTGCGACATTAGTATCCATAGAAGCTCACTGAAACACAGTTGGTCGATTATTTGACGTTAAGCACCTTGAGATAAACAGTTGGTGCCATTAAACCTTAGCAGGAGAAGAGGATTCAAAATGGTGGAGAAAAAAAATGAAGAGGAAATGGAGATTGACCTGTGACATGTCTGGTCATTTCTTCCAGCTACTTTTATACAGGTGAATAGAAGCGAAGCTGCAAAATGATCTTGGTCAGCTCAAATAGCTGCAATCATTATGTAATCACAGTGACAGGCCTATATTACTAACATTATTTTTTCAGTGGGAGCTTCGGTGAAAAGCCTTCATGTCTATCTGACACATACACACACATAAATGCACTCTCACATCACTTCTTCTTCACAGCTGAGCACACGTCAGTCTCTGCAGTTCTGCAGCTTTTCCCCTACAGCTGTACACTGAACACCAAGGCTGCATTCTGTAGATCCTCCACTCATTGTTCATCACAGGTTCACGTTTGTTCACACACAGTGGTAACAGTTGGTAAAATGTCTAACATAAATCAAACCAGGTTGATAATATGCATAAAGCTGGCTGGATTTCCGCTCAGAAAAATCCCTTGTTTGTCCTGCAAAGGCTAGCGATCACTTTGTCTAAAAATCAGTTTGAAGCTCCTTTGTGAGCGAATCCCTACATTTTTGTCCTTGCAGCCAGGCCAAAGCTCTGGTTTCTCTGCCAGTGATGGAGAACAGAGAGACTGAGGAATGCCTCCCACCAGCAGCAGCAAGTGCAGTTCCTCTCTATTAGGCTTGTTTATTGTCAGAGACAAAGCTCAGAAGTGATACGAATAACAGAACATCCTACTGCGTTTGTCTGTTGATCTCAGTGTGTTTGATCAACATGTAAAAATAATTTACCTCAAGTTCCATCTTTTAACTGCTTTGTCTGGGTTTTAGGGCGTAGCTTGACGTTTGCATGTCTTAAACTCTTTATGTATTGAATGCAGGCGGGTCTGTGCTGCAGCTGGACGCTAAGAAGCTCTAACCAACCTGATTACACAGCCAGAGTCAGAGGTGTGATTGCTCGGAGCTTTGAAGCCACTTTTTTTAGTCAGTAGTGTCCAAAAAATTTCAAACCTGAGCGTGCTTCATGTGGTGCTGAAGGACAAAATTAGAAAGACTGAAATGAGCCTGCCTGCTCCATCACTCTGTATTTAGCTCTAGCATTTAAAGCATAGTTTTGCTCCCAGTCAGCTCATCACAGGTTTCATGGTTATGATTCATTGAAGCTTTTAATGTAAAAGCAATCCCCCCTGCAGGTAGTTTCATTTCTTCAAATGTCTGTTAGGTTACATTAATTGCTAATAATAATAAATAATGAAAGAGCACTAAAGAGGCCGTAACATTTAATCTTCGAAACCCAAACTTCATCAGGTAATAAAACTGCAAAATAATTGAATGTCAAGACAAGCACCCTTGAAAACCTCCCTCTCACAGAGGAACAGTTATCTCATGTTGAAACACGCCAGCAGGCAAATGACCAATAGGAAGTTGACAAATACTTCTCGTTGGAATGTGACCTGATATGATTCACTTCTGTATCAGCATTTTGCAGTTTATCTTGTCAGAGGTCTCAGTAGATGAGTGTTTAAAAGGTTTCATAGGCTGAAAATGAAATATTTTACTCGTCTTATTCTGAAGGGTGTGTTTAACTGGCATCTGTCTGGCTGACCGATTAGTGCCATAATATGTGATAAGAGTGGAAGAGGTTAATCATTCTTATTGGTCCGTGAAGTGTGGTGACCTCAAGAAATGATAACGCAGTCCTGCCTGACATCAGCCGGAGCACAAGTGGACATGAGTCAAGGCAGTGCAGAATCGATCGCTGCTGATTGCTGCACATTACTCGCCGATTAGATCCCTGACTGGCTTGATCCTGACTTGCTTTGACGTCACGCAAAAATAGATGGTGATAGCCTCAAAAGTTCAAGGCTGCTGCAGTTTTTGGAGCCAGACACTGCTGTTGCTCTGCACCAACAACAACAACACTTCGCGGTATGATGGGAAACGCCTGGCTGCCTCCTGATCTTAGAGCTGACTGGTTACCGGCCGCGACAGTGTGCCTGGTCTTGTTTTAACGTCGTGAGCCTGTGGATGTTTGTCCGTCATCATGGCAGAATGTTGTCCTGAAGACTGTAGCAGGAACTACCACAAAATGAGATTCCGAGTATTTGTTTACATGTCTGTCAGTCTGTGGACAGATTTTTCCAACACAATAGCATCACAGCATTTAACGATAGAGTCACGATACCCATTAATACTGAGTACTCATGTAATATTGTAGTAATGACTGCTGAGTGCTCATGGGTCAGGATGTCAGCTGGTAATTTTTTGTGCGTTTTACATTATTTTTGGCTTTTTATATACTTTGCCACCACCCACACTCCCCAAAAGATGAATTCAGTCAGTTCTGTCAAAAAAATAAATTCAGTCAGTTGAGCTTGATCACATCATTTGTTGACACCTTGCACACACACATGCACACGTCTGAGTGTTTAGACAACACAGGAGTAACATCACTGTTTGTGGACAGATTTAGTCAATGTGATAGCAGGCCAGGTCCAGTAAGCAGCGTGATCTAACCCATGAGTAGTGAGGATCCATGTAATAATCTGACTACCACTCGATGGGTCGAGCCCATCCCAAGAACATCTCTTGTTTACGTGTTGGATCAACAACATGATGTTTAAAAGAAGGTAACTTGACGTGACACACGACGGGATGTGAGGATTCTTAAAGGGAAATCTGACGTGAAGCCCAGACAGTAAATATCCGACAGATCAGTGATGAAATGCGTGTTTAGACTGTTGACTCGGGTTTTAAATGTCTTTATTTCAGAGGGATGAGTGCAGTCGTCTAGTCTTGCAGCTGATCTTTGTATAGTTGCGGATTTATATGATAGCTGCATTATGTGAGAAATCATTTACTTGATGTAAGATATTTGAATAGTATGGAGGTCCAAGGAGAAGCGATGGAAAGATGGAAAACATAATTTTAACATTTGGAAACAAGTGGAAACTAAGAACATGCTGAATAGACTGATCTGATAATGGTTGTTATGTTTTATTGGTTGGGCGCTTATTGGTTATTGGTAATGTTTATTTTAACAATGTCCAGTAAAGTAAGTTAAGCAAGCTAATTTGGTTCCTGATATTTTTTATCTGTCTCCTTGATGACAAATTATTGGAATCGACCCAGAAAAAATACAAACTAGTCGTCTTCTGTAGTCTTCTGTAGCTGCATGTTTTTGTGTTGAAGCACAGCACAGAAATTTGAAATAAACTTGTTTGCAGTTGCACATTTTATTAAAATTAACTGGTCACTCCGGTGGCACAAGCATACTTGACCAATCACAGAGGCCTGAAAGCCTGTCCCTGAACGTTCCTCAGTTTTTGCAAAGTACTGCCCCGATGGACAGAAACTTCCTGAAGGGTGAAACAGTTTCTCTGGAACTTTGTTTAGGCCTGTGTTCTTCTTGGTTCCTCTGTTGTTGATACTTGAAGAAAGTCCCTGCAGTGGAAACGTGGCTCTTGGTGTCCCGTGTTGAGCCTCACTCACATACCTTCAGATCGGGTTGCATAGAAAGAAATCCCGTTGTCTTCACAGACTTGAACCCCAACCATGACCCTAACCTCCAGGGTCGGGTTATTCATCAGTTCTGAAAGCTACAGAGAACGATCGACAGAGAAGTCTGAAAGGTACAGAAGATCACTATTACACCTGCTTCAGGCTCAGACTGGGTAGAAGGAGAAACCCTATAGATCAGAAAACGGCGGTAAACATCCTTTTTCAGTGAAACTTTAACTGCCCCTATTAAATGTGTATGTAAAGAGCAAAAACAGATTCCTTCAACTTCATTTTGGTAACCATGGAAAAGACCACATGCCCCACACGACTCAAAGCAGGAGGTTCAGACTCACAAACACTGGAGAAAAAAAAAAACACACACTCCTCATTTCAAGCGAAAGTTTTTCATCTGAACACCCAGGAAACCCATAAAAAATTAATTCATCCATGGGCCTTCAGTTAAGACAAACAACTGTGGCTGGATTATTCATGAAAACTAGTGCGTTCCAGTTTGTGATGAGCGAACGGGCTCAGCTGCGACTCCTGCACCAGAGGAAAATTTAGTCGAATAATACCTCTGCCATGGTGACACATCAGTCCTCTTTCATGAGACCAACACTCATTTCCATGGCAACACCATCATTCAAAATGAGCGCATTAGCAGAATGAGCCCTGATTCCTACATGACCAAAAATTACATGCCAAGCAACATTACGGGAGTGGAGAGGTCGAGGCATCGAGGTCTCTGGAGGAGCACAGAGAGCAGCAGAGGAGACAATCAGACGTCATTGTGTGGCTTTATTAATCATACTGACTGGATTTGGCTTGTTGTCTGAGAAGTTTAGTGGCTGCTGAATGTTTTCCAGCTTGTTTAGATCCAGTCAGTCTGTTTGAATCATATAATATTTCACATACCCTCTATTGGCATTGAAAGAAGGTCTGTTTTGAGAGTGTAAAAAACAGGCTGTTATGTTTACATTTGGATCATGATTTGTGTGTTTAATTTTGTAATAAATCCAATTAAATTTTGCGTTAAGGAGGTTTTAAATCAGGCTCTCTAAAAGCTGAACATTATAAATGTAGCTGCTGGTTGGATCCCTCGCAGTGTGTTGAGGACTCTGCAGCGCTGTCTGGTGACAAAAGGCCAGAGGAGAGAGAGAGAGAGAGAGGGAGGGAGGCAGGCATGGAGCCCTCCCCCCAACCTTTTCTGGGTGAGGGAAGCGGGCAGAGCGGGTGCTGGAGAGGTGCGGGGGGATGAATGGGACCAGCAAGTGACCTCAGGCAGAAAGAATGTCCCCGTTTGCTCAGTCGGCCTGCTCCCCTAGCAGCGCTCCACACAGTCATCAGCACTGGGGCCTTTGTATTCACCTTCCAGAGCCCAAACTGCAGAGCAGAGGCCACAGACCAGCACACAGCGACACCTCGCAGCTCCTGCTTCTGCACTTCTAATCTCACTGCTGCCGCGAGTTTAGCCTCTCCAAAGTCCTGGTTGTGAAGAGAGTTCTTCCTCAATCCTGCTTTTCTCTTTGCTCCTCGCTACCAAAATGCTAATTGCTCCTCAGTCTCAAAGTCTTAAAAGTCTCACCTATTGTGTGGACAGCATTCCTCTGCTGCTCCAGCCATTTATGTGGGTGTTAATGTATTGCCATCTCCCAGCATTGTGACACTGTGTGTGTGTGTGTGAGTGAGTGAGTGAAATACAGCGATTGCATAAATTTCGGTGGTAAAAAGAGGGTTGGGGGGGCACATCTTTTCCATGCTGGGACACCCATAAAATCAATGGTGGCTCGGGACGACAATTAAATCTGACTAATCCAGCAGATTTATGAGATCCGTGGGTTTCGTCTGCCAGGCTCGGGTGAAGTCATCGCGCTGCCAGAGAGACACCGCTGCTGTTAAATGAATTTGAATGGGCGAGCTGTGTGAGATGCATGGCAGGGGGCTGCAGAAGCCAGCCCGCTGCAGAATTTCCTTTTCAGATTGGATTCAGACTTGGATTCTGATGAATGAAGGCTCACCCAGAGGAATTCAGTCTTCACACTCTGTGCTAGGAGCTCAGTGTGCTGAACCTGGGCCCACTGCGGTGTGGGCATGTTTATGTGCTGAGGAGCTGCAGCTATTTTATTTATATTTTCTCTGTGATATTGTTGAGATGATGTCTGCGAGTTCTTTCATCTTTCTAACCTGCAGCTAAAGAAACCCCAGAATGTTTATTTGATAGTGATGTGGAAGTAAAAAACATGTCAATACAGCACCAAAGGTTTGGTCAAAAGGCCTTAGTTTTTAATGGATAATCAAATCAATACACTTCAGTATGCTAATGGTTTCAGCATGTGTCAGGGTAAGGGACATCCTCCCTCCAGTCTGCTATTGTTGCTGTGTCTGTGAGCGCCGCACAAAGGCAGGGAAGGGACGAGGAGAGATTTTTTTTGGGGGGGGGGAGGTTTGGAGAGCAGCCTGCTGTATTGATTGTGTATGGGTTGCGAATGGAATCCTGTTGGGATCAATGGTTAAAGTAATTAAACTGAAAGTCGCCATCTGCTCCGCACTGAGTGGCTGTGAAGTAGGAAGATGTAGGAGGAGACATACAGTAGGATGGATTTTGACATGACAGAAGTTAACAGAAGTTCAGTGAATTGTTATTTGTGTCTAAGATAATGAAATCTCTGTTTGTTTTTGACCAGATTGGTACAACTTTCAGTTTTATCTGATGCTGTTATGCAATCATCAGAAGCAACTGTCACTGTCCCTAAGCTCTTTTTTGCTGCAAAGAAGTCGTCTCATAACACACAAACAGTTAACAACAGCAGTGCAAGACATTTTTCTGAAGGTTAATAAATTTCAGCACGTCTAACTGTCAAGGAAGGAGTCTTAACAACTCTTCATCTAATAAAAATACAATTTATATTGCTGATAACTTTGATTATTAAAAAGTGACGTATTGAGGTTGTGTTTAAATAATACACAAATGGCAGTGTTGCATATAATTCAGCATCAGTTACTGCCTGGTTGACAACCCAGCATCGGAGCAGTGTACAGTACAGTTGTAGTTGTAGGCTCTCTCCACCACAATAAACAAAGTTAAACTGAAATTTGACTATATCTTTTATTATATATATCTTTTCTCCGTAAAGAGTACAATACTGTAATCGTGAATTCCTCTGGCCAGGATAATCTTGTAGTTAAAATCTGACATTGTGTGTGAAGACGTTTGGGTGAGCAATCTTCATAATTTGCTGAAAAGTTGTTTTCTGTTCCCCTTTCTCAGCGAACCTTAGTCAAGACGGCACAGCAGTGCACTGACTGCAGCTCATCCTAAACTCAAGCTTATTATCGACCCGATGTCAAGTTGTTTTGGACGCTATCTTTAGTGTCTATTCAGTATTCTGTTCAGTGAGTGTATGCTTATAGCAGCCCTCTTTGCAAACAGTAACGTTACATGAGTGTATGTTTGTTCGACTCGTCAGGCTCAGTCGGTTGCGTTTCATTCATTCATTATAGTGAGACTCAGACAGCAGTCAAGTAGCCTTAAATATTTGTGTATAATACCAATTTAAAGTTACTCTCTGTGATGAGTAAACTGTTCTTGATGTTTAAAATCAGTTGAGTCCACCTTTCAGCTGTTATTAAAGTCTCCAAACTTCTAAGAAAGATTTCCATCAGATTTCAGAACCTCACTGCAGGCATTTACTCCCAGACAGTCACAAAAGCATTTCAAAGAGTCCATATTATACCTTTTGTGGTTTTCTCTTCCCTTTAGTGTGTTACGCAGTTTTTTGTGCATGTAAAAGGTCTGCAGTTGAGTTGAGGTTCACGGCAAAGAGCGGGATTCTCTCTCACAGAAACACTGCTTCTTACTTGCCTGAAACTCCTCATTAGAAGTCCTGGCTTTTCTTCGTTACTTATCTACGTCACAATGTAACACATTTGCCTAGTTTGACACTTAAAATAAAGAATGAGCAGCTGGACTCCACCATTACTTCCTCACTAGAACCGCTTCTGCTACAGCTCTGCTTGGTCTCAAATATGTGACGTCACACTGCGAAACCAACGTTGCTTCACAGTCCTCCCATCAGCTGCCCAATCAGAGCAGGCTTAAGGTGAAGAGGCCTGTGAATGTGCACGTTATGGACTCTTTAAGGTCTGGTCACATCGGAAACTGATACAGCAAAATTCATCGTGTGTCTTGGAAATTTGAGGATTTATCTTAGACTCAGTGTCTGTATAGCGAGTTAACTGCTGAGTGACTTTCACAATATCTTCCCCTGCAAGCTTCTGTTTTCTCCCTTCTGTTCTGTTCTGTTTACTAACCCCTGGCACTCTGTGCGACATACTGTGCCGCTTTGTTCAATAAAAAATTATCAAAGAGAAAGGAAAAGTAAAGCTCTGACCTGAAGGCCAGCTAATAAAGTGCCAACTATTAACACAAAGTTGGAAGAACACAAGTGACGCTGCATTAAGACTCCACTTTATAGAAACAAAGTACATAAATGTGGCCTCCACTTACTTACATACATACATACATACTACCATACAGTAAATCAACTGCAGCTCATTGAATAAACTCTTTAATTCCGTACTTGAATATGTAGATTTCATGTGTTGCTCTTGTTTCCAGGGAGGAGGCTGCGAGGGAAAGCGTTCTACAACGTCAACGGGAAGGTCTACTGTGAGGAGGATTTCCTGGTAAGTCACCTGTGTATTTGCGGTTGTTCATTGTGTCCTGGGACGTGTAGATCATCGTGTCATTGGCTCATGGTGGGCTGACAGGAGGTGCAGGTGGAGCGAGGGATTAGGATCTCAAGCTGCATTCTGCAACCCTCCAGAGGGAACAGACTTCATAGCTACAATTAGCACCACCCCTACAATTCACACTAATTTCCTCCAAATTTCCCCAAGGAGCTCAATTACAGCACGAGCTGCTCCCCCGCACTTATAATTAAGAGGTGGAGGAGGAGTGGAGGACAGCTGTAGCTCTCAGCCTCCTGCTCCATCTGCTTCAGGTTAGCAGGGCAGTAATAGTAAGTTTATTGGCGACGAAGAGTGCAAATGAAACAGTGAGATTTCTGTGGCTGTGTGTGAGGCTACTGCTAAACAGGAGGAACTGAATAAATCGTGACTGTTTCCAAACACGGAGGAAGGAGCTTACAAAATGTTTCTTTAACTTCAGTGTTGAAAACAGCTTCATGATCCAGATGACCTCACATCACATCCTCATCTTCTGACAGCACTTCTGTTTACTGGCAGCTTCCTCTTTTAGTTGAACCTGTTGATTTGTTAGGAAAATGCACAATCAGTTCCTCTGAGATGCTGGAGGTCGGATAGCGGATGAGACTAATCTCATTCCGCCTCCCTCCTCCGACTGAGACTCGACTAGTCTGGCTGTCACCCCGGGGGTGTTTGGGAGTTGGGGGGGAGGAAGCGGCAGATGGTAGATTTGGAGTGGAGATGTCAGGGCAGGGGGCAGGCTGCCCATCACCACCTCCACCTGGTGGCCGTGTCTCCTCCACCAGCCCCCTCAAGTCATCAGGTCACGACCCAGAGGGGGCTGTGGGCTGCAGATGGTCACCTTCATTATCTGTCTTGGCTCCGGGGTTTAACAGAAAGGAGATATTGACTTTATTCTCTGACAGCACACAGAAGGAAATTGCCCCCATCCAACATGCATGGTCCTTTATCATATCTGAATGGATGTGCTGTGAAAATGTGTCCAGAAAAACAACAGAACCCAGAAAATTAGAGAACATGCTAGCTGAGAAACAAAGGAAATGAATCCGTGTCGTGTCATTTAAAGAGCAGAGTCATCTATAGAGGGTGCAGCAGCACCCTCTATAGATGACTCCCAGACTGAAACATGCTTTCTGAATAAGGTGTAAAACATTACTTGTGCTACTAAATTTACTGTCCGCGCAAAATTCTCCAAAACTGAGGTTAATAAATGATGTATCTTCTCCACCCTCAGTACTCTGGTTTCCAGCAGACGGCTGAGAAGTGCTTTGTGTGTGGTCACCTCATCATGGAGATGGTAAGAGTTTCCTCAAACAGAAAATATGAAGCAGCCTGTTTACAGACGCTACAGGGGAGATGTTTAAATATCTGTAGATCTAAAATGTCCCTCCCTGATGGCTGCCCATTGTATGATACTGCATGGCCTCACTCACATGTCTTATTGTTATCTTGTGTTTTCTTTGTGTGTGTGTGTGTGTGTGGGTGTTCAGATCCTCCAGGCGCTCGGCAAGTCCTACCATCCAGGCTGCTTCCGCTGTGTGGTGTGTAAAGAGGGTCTGGACGGAGTGCCTTTCACAGTGGACGTTGAAAACAACATCTACTGTGTCAAAGACTACCACACGTAAGGAGGGCACATCTCTGCTTGGATAACATTTGATGATTGCAAAGCGATTTGGAACACGGAGGCAGCACAGACTGTCAGGAAACGTACAGTGCAGTCTCAGCTCCTGCTGTTCTTGCTGGGTTTTTTTTTAGCTAGAATTGTCCTCGTTTTTATTTGGGAATAATGTTTGTGAATAAGAAGTTATCTGATTTACTCTGTACAGACACCGATGGGTTCAGCTTGTAATTTCTTTCTTTTTTAAATTACAGGGTTTTTGCTCCCAAGTGTGCCTCATGCAACCAGCCCATCCTTCCAGCCCAGGTAATGAGCCAAAGAGATTGAATTGTGTCATTTCAAGGAGCTAATTCCGTGTTTCTCTTTGGGTCAGACTCAGAGATGAGTGTTTCATGTAAAAATGTTTATTTAGAAAGCTGCAAGGAGGATCCCCCTAATTGGTGAGGTTTTGCATAAGTTCTCGTTGCCCCATATTTCAACAGAGGTGGCAAGTGCCAAAGTTAGCATGACCACTAAAGCAAAAACAGACTTACTTATAAGGAAATGTCGCAGAAATATACAGATAAAATAAGTTCAGTTAGAGGTCTTGCTTACAAAAATGTTGCAGAGAGCTAGTCTGGCAAGTAGGGCAGGTGGAAAATGGTGGTGCAGCCAAAAATCTGGCGCATTCTCATTGTGATGGGAGCCCCCTCTTCAGTCTTGGAGACTGTGGTGTCTTCCACTAAAGACAACCATTTGGTTTTTGGGTCATGGCCATAAACTCAACTCCCATCATCAGTGCAGACCTCAACAAAGTACTGATTCTGCTAGTCAATGATGAAAACCCAAATGTGAACCTGAACGTGGTCACAAATACCCCTTTTCCACCAAGAAGAACCAGGTGCTAGTTCGGTTCTGGTGCTTAGTTTGTTAAAATCTCGTTCCTCCTAAGAACTAGTTTGCTTTTCCATTGGCAAGGAGCCAAGTTGGAACATCGCCATTGCGTCACCATAAAACGACTACGCTTGCATCAATTACATAGCAGTTAAACAAACACAATAAACTGATGATAAAAATCAGGCGGACGTCTGCAAGGCGGAGGTCGTCTGTTGCATGGGCGCATCCGTGATCACGCTACTGCTGGGACACAGTTGTACTGGATTTTAGCACAACAGTTTGTGCAAAACTTAAATGTGTCCCAGGAGTCATTCTGATATATATGTGATCAGACCGGGGACATCCTGGCGAAAAAGGACACAAATTACCGCTTGTGTGTCCCTTTCCACTGGTGATCGCTGGTCACGATAACCCTGCCCCCAGCCCCTGACATGCTTGGTGCTTAGCTCGGCCCCAGAAAAGAGTTGGTGCTTGCTAAGCACCAGTTTTTAGCACCTGGAGCCAGTGCTTACACGGTAGAAACACAAAGAACTGGTGCTAAGTCAGGCTCTGGTTCCAAACTAGCACTGGAACTAGCTCGGTGGAAAAGTGGTAAAGGACGTCCTGATTTTGAGCACACAAATTCAAATTAACTCCTGACTCACAAGAGTTACCGAGTTATCGCACCTGTTGCCTGTTCATGACTGTGTTACGCTTTGTTTGTATGCAGCAGGAGCAAAATCCAAACTTTTCATTGCACTTTGTAGAGACATAGTATCTTCAAACTGAATGTATAGCATTTTGAAATTCAACAACAAAGCACTAGTATCTCTCATTTGCACGCATGCAAAAGCAGAAGACTTTCTTTGACTTTAAAAGTGAAAACATTGAAAGTTAAATATAGAGTAAGTACAGTCTCACTGTTAGAGCTGCTCCAGGGTGTAGTTCTTTTCTGAGTGTCTGTGTGCTTTGCTTCAGGACACATGGCAGCTGCAAGGATCAGACCTGAGAGCTGCTGGTTGTTGTTGTTGTTGTTGTTGTCACTTTAATGAGACACCACACTGATGAGACGGTGTGTTTGCTCCTGCAGGGCTCTGAGGAGACCATCCGGGTTGTTTCGATGGACAAGGACTACCATGTCGAGTGTTACCACTGTGAGGTGAGCACTCTCTCCTCACTTTCTCACACTCAGACACACACGAGCTATGAGTAACAGCAGTCTGCATCTGATTTAACTAGAGTCAATTTAGCATCGCTGCGTATGATTCAGCTTTTCAGACTGTTAAAATGAATGAAAAACACACACAGAAATATTTGCACACCGTTCTAGTTCACAAAACCACACACACACACACACACACACGTGCACATCTACTCCATCCCATAAACACAGTGAACCAGGGTAAGAGCTGCAAATCGTGGGATGAGACTAGACTCAGTGTTTTGTACCAGTGTGTGAATCACCGCTCTTGTGGAATGAATGAGACACACACAGGAACAAACACACACAGATGGATACCAACCCAAGGTTACAGCTCAACACTGTGACTCATTGACAAAGCACATTCCAGTGTCGGGATCCGAGCTCAGCTGGGGGCTTGTTGCTCAAACCTGACTTGTGAAACTTTAGTTGTCCTGCCGTTCAACTCTGTCGCTCAGTTTGTTGTTTCAAGTGTGACAGAAATGTTTAGTGAGGCTAATTTCAGGCCATATTATGTTTTTTCTCTTTGCTATGAGACAAATTGTTTTAATATCCTCATGAGCCGGAGTGTCTACTTCATGGAAATGGATCAGATCATTATGTAAGCAGCAGGTAATCATTCAGCTAGTTGTGGGTGTGGGGGGGAGGCTTATGGACAGAGGAAGGGTAAAGTCCACACCTGAATCATTCGGGAGACAGTAAATTCGTTACATATTGGGAAAAAAGCATGTTTTTCTGTGATACTATAACTCATCAGCTGACTCCTCAGTTATTTTTTTTACCATTGTGTTATGCAGAGACAGGATACAGGGAAACTCAGATACATGCCAAGTGAAAATTCATTAGTAATACATGCATTTTTTAGCTGCTTATCCAGTTGTGAATCACCAGAGTGGTTAAGAGGCAGTCGGTTTATGTAACCCCTCCAGCATGTTCAGGGTCTCATCCTGTAGCACCAGGGTCAATCTGCACTCATGCATGAATGAAATGTGCAGTGGCTCTATCGTCATCATCCGACGCAGCTCCTTTCATACTCACAATTCCCTCTGGGCGTCTGAACTCTCTGAGGATGAACCCACACACCATCTGTAACTCATTTCAGAGCTTTGTCTTCAGGTTCAGCACCCTCTTCGCCACGAGGGTCCAGAAAAACACCCGCATGACTGAGGTCACTATGTTAAGGCGTCGGTCCATCCTGCACCTCACTGAGCCCTCACTTTTTAACATGAACTTGTTGATCCTTCATGCAAATCAGCAACTCACTGTCACTAGTTTCAGGACTCCAGACTAACTTTTTCATTGGTTGCAGAAGCACCAGCAGATAATCTAAGTGCAGTTTTTTTGCTTTTTGATGCTGATTAATACATTGTAAGTCTTATATTTTTTCACATTGGTTCCATTAAGACATTATGTAAATGAATGTAATCAGAAACAGGAATAAAGGTGCAGATTAATGTTCTGTAATCCGTTCTCATGAGGATGATCTAGGACCTAAAGTCAGTAAAAGCCATCTACTCTATGGCTATATTATGAGCAGTGATTATTGTGTTATTATCATTTCTGACTTCTCGCTGCTTTGGTTTGTCGCTTCCTGGCACTGAAGTGCTGTAGGGAGTATGGCTGCTCTGCCGACTGCGCACCTGTCACGGCATGCTCCGACATCAAAAGCTCTGTTCCCGGCAATGCTTTGGCTGCACCCTTCTGCTGTTTTGTCGTATCTCTGTCTATATGATTCCCACAGGTTGAGACTTTACTTGTAGTGGTTTTTGGTGCAGCATGACTAATGTTCATGACTCATGCACTTTAGCGACAGTGAGTCTTGTAACCCAGGTTGTTTTCTGAAGCTACAATTTACAGATGACCCCTAAATGTCCCACATGCATGCTATGGGTAGACACTGCAGTTTACCAGTGTCTGCTAAACCCCTCACAAGCATGGCGAGGTGGTACAATTTACAGATGTTTGATAAACAGCTTACATGCATTGGTAGACACTACAAGAGGTTGCTGTGTACAGAGAAGCCTCTCGTCCCCACTCAGTTAATGCAGAACAGCAATAAGGCGGTCTAATTTAGAATTTTTAGAATTCACCTAAGTTTAAATCAAGTGATTTTGTATACCTGGACATGCCACCCAGAGTAACACTCACACACAGACAGACCTGCTCAGTGCCAGTTTTATCAGTGCAACCAATGAAAATGTCACACTTGACAGATCCTTTGTTGCATGTGTGACCAAAACTGTCTCACACTCCAGTCCTGATGTGCACATCTGGGTGTGATAATTGCTCGCCTTTGTGGTGTGTTCATGTCTCTGTCTCTGTGTCACCCTGTCAGGACTGTGATCTCCAGTTAAACGACGAGGAGGGCCACCGCTGTTATCCACTGGAAGGCCACCTGCTCTGCCACGGCTGCCACATCCACCGGCTCCAGTCGCAGGTTAACGCCCACCCGCCCCCCAGCTACCCCCTCCACGTCACCGAACTGTGAGGGGGGAGGGCCGAGCTCCGCCTCCCAGGTGATCCGGGACACCAGCAGCGGGCGAAAAAATAAAAAAGGCCTGCACCCTCTCCAGCAGTTTCAGGAAAGCCTCTGTGTGGCCCTCTGTGCTACTGCCCCTGTCCTCAGCAGGACAGCCCGGTCGTGGACTTGTACACACAGTGCAGCTCCCACCACAAGCCCTGCTGTCACATGGCAGGGCTGGGAAAAAAAGGGTCTCCCTCTTCCTCCATCTGTGGTCCTTTCCTTCCCCCCTCTCCTTCCCCTTGGGTGCCTAACCCTGAACGCCGGCTCACCCAGAGGCCCCCGGTGACGTCACACCTCCTGACCCCTGCACATTCATCAAAGGGAGGGTTTTGGGTCGGAGGAGAGGACGCAAACTTGCCTCTTTCCTTCAACTTCTCTCTCTGCTTTTCCATGTTTTTCATTCCTGTGCTCTGACTGAAGTGGTTTACCGCAGTGAATTCACCAGTGCTGTCACGTCTGAGAACGCTGCTGATGTCGGCGTCAGGAAGGCCGGGAAACGAGCCGCTGCATTCCAGTGCTGGCTGGAGTGGACAGGCCCCGAGGGTGGGCATGCCGTGCCTTCAGAGCGGGCGCTCTCTGAGCAGCTTCTAACACTGAAATGGAGCCCTGCGAAAGGCTATGCAAAGGACACCCAGCATCACGACACAGGGCTGAGAGAGAAAAAAAACCAGTCGACTCATCACTCGCCGCCCTGCACCACCCCGACATAACAGATGCACCGTAGCACCACAAGCCCAGAGGACCGACTGACATTCCACTTAGAAGTCTAAGACGACACCTCGAGAGATTCACAAGCAGTGTCTTAATTAATGATTATATTATGACGGAAAATTTTAGATGCACATAGATTGTCTTTTATATATGAATATATATTTTGCAGATTTTTTCCACATAAGATCCTAGAAGTAGATTTTTTTTTATGTTGCTGCGCTCGTGATAGAATCAGAGGTGGAAGTGTCTGTCATGCAGTCTGAAGCCTCTGAAGCTTTTGGGTCTGTTGTATCATTTCTCCTCCAGGACACAGAGCCTCTTCATGTCTGTCAGCGGCTCAGAGATCCACAGGCTTTGTAGGAGCAGACCGAGCTCAAACTGTATTTGCCTTTAATTGTTTTATCCCACTTTGAGTACATAATGACTGTTGCTGAAGTCTTTTTAACAGAAGAACCCCTAAACATATTGTCGAGTTTCACAGACTTACTACCGCTCAAATGGCTAAAACTGATTTTTATCAAGGTCAGAGGTCAGGAACGATTGGTGAATAATATATAACAAATTCAGCTATAAATTTGAAATAACATGCATTCAAGTTAAAGACACACGATGCAGTACATGAGAGCTCAGTGGGAGAAATGGCCGCGTTTACCTGCATCAGCGTCACCGCTGAGCTCTGACACACCATCGTACTATAAACACACATCTTTTGTGTTTGGGTCGGCAGGAGGTCGGCAGACACGGCTCAGATGCTTAGTCCATAATTATTTATTACATTTACATTAGTTGTAGAAATTTTACTCACACTCTCCAGCAGTCAGCGTTGCCATGACAACAGTATCATCAACAGGGAAATGAGCACATTAAAACCATGTTAATCTGGTGACAAGTTCGCTGTGACTTATTTACAGCTACGATTAATATCAATTAATCGTTGATATTAATCAACAGTTAATTGATTAATATAAAGTTTACCTTAAATAGAAAACATTACACTTCATAACATTGAATTCATAATACAAGGTCCACATGCTCACCTCAGAAACTTTGTCCTGTCGACTGTAGACAGCTTATATCTGATGTTCGCACCCTGTGTTTTAAACATACTGACTGAACCCCAAGCAGTTTCTGGGCATTTCTTTTCTTTTTTGTTTTAATTTTTTAATTTTTTTTTTATTGATAGACAGGGTGAAAGGGGGTAGAGAGGAGAGAGACATGCAGCAAAGGATCGTGAGATGGATTCGAACTCACAACCGCTGCTGGTGACCTGCGTCCACGTGGTAACACCTTAACTCAGTGAGCTATACAGCAGCCATTTCTGGGCATTTCTTACTCACTATGGGCCAATTTTTTTACTGCTATATAAAGCCCTGCACCTCTATGAAAACAGCACAGCTCAAAAATGTATTTTGTGCAGTATAACAAAGTTATAATGCCCTTATGTCATAAGAAAAGTGAGCTGAAATCAAATTATTTGATTATTTATTTAACAATTTTTAAAAAAATGGAATCCACATATACATAGTGCTCACAGGTTTTTCCAATACTAGAAGTAAAACGATGGCTCTACATACTGTAGCTTTTTTACTAATTACATTTTTAGCAAATTTTCATAATCGTCACCTGTTTGCTCTGTATATACACAGCCTGCAGTTCAGCCAAAAGTCCTTGAATTTTTGTCACAAGACTGTTGAGCTGAGTCTGTACAACTTCACAGTTGCATCAGGGAGCACAGAATTCTACAGAATTTATTTTGGGCAAATTTTTAAATGAGACATGTAGAATAATGTGATTTTGATGAAGTAGCACAATTTCAAGTTTAAACTTAGTTAAGTTTGACTATTGTTCCTGTTCTTGTTTTATAAATTTAGTAATTTTGCTTTTTTTTTAAGGTAACATGGCTTTTGAACCTGCTGGCGGGTTTTGGGGTTCAGACTTGAATGTTGCACATGTAAAAGCTCTTATGAGGTGACTTTATGTTATGGACAATACAAAATTCATACAAAACACATGCAGCTATCTTAAACCCTTCAAATCTGACCCTCTGTCATTACATCACAAGATATCACAATGGGCACTTTAAGATTAAGTTTAATCCAAACTCTTAAGTGAGAGATTAGCAAAAAATAAAGTCCCCAAAAACAAAGATTTAGTGCTTTTGGTGGAAAGTGAAAGACACTCAGCAGTCCCCATAGAAGGGAAAATGCCAGCTGTCGCTCTGAGAATAAATATTTGTCTGTGGAAAAGTTTCCCAAAATGAAGTATTAATGAACTCTATGGCTTAAATGATAAAAAATGCATTTTAAAATAATGAAAATGGAGAAGGTTCGGCCGATTATGTCACATTTTGCAAGCTGCTGTACTGGAGAGTGTTTTGTTGGCAGCCAGTTTGTTGTCATACAGACAGGCATAGTAAATCATGTCTTTAATGATTTTTTCTGACCAGGAAGTAGCTTCATTCCTTCCAAAAAGACTTCAGGCGAATTTGAAACTAATTGTCACTCACTGACACTTCTCCTGTTGCTTCATTTACTCAAAGTGGAGTAAAACTATGATGCTGATCCGCAAATACCTTTTGTTCAAGGTCTGTTCCGGACACTGTTTCCTGGTATGTTCTCCACACACTGTTTTTTGTCATATGAGCACACAGTGCGTTACTATGAGGAACCTCCGCTTGTCCACATGCCTTAAGACACAGCAGGTATGTTTGTTTGTGTGCCTCGCTCTGGTCTGCCATGAAGTCTGCTGTTGTGTTTGAGAGGACGTCTCTGGAAACACGGAGCTGCTGGTCCCGCCCGTGTTTTTCAGGGAGCCGCCCCTCCTTTCTTGGTGATCGCGCGTGTGTGTGTGTGTGTGTGTATGTGTGTTTGTGTGCGTGCGTGTGTGCTGGCAGGCGCTTGCATGTGTGAGTACTGTGCGCGTATTTGTGTATATATGCAAAAGAAAATCTACACAAACACTTGAAACGTCAAGCTGTGGTGGTGCTGGAAAACTCTTCTCACCATTCCCCACTGGACTCTGCTGTCAGTGAGTTTAATTGGACTGGCACTAAACGGATCATTCCCTGTATGGACACAAACCCACACTTCAAGATACTCTCTTTTGGAGAAAAGCTCTTAATTCTGAGCTTCTGCGTATTTGTGCAGATGAACCCCGACGATATGTGCTTATTTCAAAGATGAGCAAGTTGCGTGAATGTAAAGTGTGTGTGTGAGAGAGAGATAGTGTGTGTGTGTGTGTGTGTACTAGTGGCAGGGCCATGACACACTCACCTCACTGTGTTTGCAGGGCAGCGCAGCATCCAACACAGTGACCCCTGCTCTCTCTGTTGAAGCCCAGTGATGATGCTGTCTGTCCATCACACACCTTACTCCAGATGTTTGCGTCTAATTCTGAGTGTATGAACATCTCTCTGGAACCATGTTGGATCAGGAACATGTGGGTTTACACATGTGCCCGTACATCAGATTTTGACTGTAGCAAACTCCAGCTGTGTGGTATTCAGACTAAAACAGTCACCAACTATTACATGCAGACTCTGGCCCAGTTCATATTCATACTGTAATACTGTAACCCACGCAGGTCTGAGTAAATACTACTGAATGTGACAAAAACAGACTGAAGGCAGGGGTCACCACAGGCAGAAAGTGCTTTTTTAATGTAACCTGATGTAATGAGATTCATTTGAATGTAATAATGATTTGTAAAAGCAGAAAAGAAAAAGGACTGCATACTGTACACAAGACATTCCCCTTGTCGTTTGATGTGTTTCACCTCAGCTTTGTACGAGGGTCCAGTGATGTGTGCTATACTTGAAGAATGAGGCACTCTCTGAATTTATCTGCACAATATCAACCCCCGAGAGAAACTTAACAAGACCAGAGTGTGTGCCCTTTTAAAGATGTCTTAATTCACTTGTTTAAAAGTACTACTTCAGTTCCTATTGCATAGCACACAGCTAGTTACCCTGTACATAAAGAGGCTAGTTTTTTATTTTATTTTTCTGTCAAAAATCACTCAGAAAGAGAAGACGACTTCTTCTTGGTCTCCTCCTCCTACTGGTAGTTCCAATAAGCACATCTCGACACCTGTCACACATCTTTTATATCGCTAAGTGTTTTGATTACCTAGATGGTTCATTTAAAAAAAAGGAAACTAGATCTATTTATCTAAACATGAAAAAAGTCTAAAGTTATTTAATGTATTAAAATCGGGACGTATCATTTAACTGTAGATGACATAATCTGCTTTTTCAATAAAGTGGTTTTGTAGCTAACTGCAACAGATGTCTGATTTTCCTCTTTAATGCTGGTTTTTCTTGCTTTTGTTTTTGATAATGTCGAACACATCAATAGCTACACTACATACACCGATGAACCACAACATTATGACCACTGACAGGTGAAGTGAATAACATTGATCATATTGGTACTATGTGCTGTTCTCCTGGAAAACCTTGGATTTTAACATCCGTGTTGATAAGACTCAGACACCCAAATAAATACTGTCCCACAACAAACACACTCCCTCATGCAAATGGAAATCCTAAATGTCACTGGCCTACCCCTGCAGGAAAATGCACCCCACCACATGGAAACAACATCAAACAGTCAGGAACATGTTGAGGAACATGACAATGGTCCAAGATGTTGATTTGACCTCCAGACTTCCTACAGCCCATTCTGATCAAGCATCAACAGGATGCAGTGGAACAAGTTTGACTGACAGAGGCCCCACTGCACAAGCCAGAGTACCCAAAGGATCCACTGCCAACGTCCTGGTTCCAGACCCCATAGGACACCCTGAGAGGTCCTCTTGTCCATGACCAATGGTTCAGAGAATTTTGGACCACATAAGGGGGACCAACAAAATATCAGGCAGGTGGTCATAATGTTACGCCTGATCCATGTATGCACAGTATACATTCTCACACAGCAAAATTACTGCTCACTTGAAACCTTCATGAATGCGACATCCTTTGTGACAGTTTTTTTTATCTTGTAAGTCTTATGCACTCAGCATTTAATTATATTTTTCAAAAGTAAAAGTTCACCAAATGTGAGCATGCAGAAACTATTATTTGAATGATTAGAGTTTATCTTTTTGTGTTTGTGACTGAGAGGCTGTAATTACATATTAAGATTTTAATAAGTATTTTTGACATGATAATGGATGAAATATTTTTCTCAGTATTACGTATGGAGGTTTTTCTATTGTTTGCAGATGATCTTTAAACAATCATTGACGAGAAAATACATTAAAATTAAATTGGAATTTTACAACAATAAAGGCACCAAGCGTACCAGTCAAAGGTTTGGACACACTTAGTAATTAGAGGGTTTGTCTTATGCTGTTTCCTACGTTTTAGAACAAAACGGATTTAAGGAAAAACCAAACAACCAAAACTGTTTTAAATTTTCGAGTCTTCAAATAAGCCACCTTTTCTTTGTTAACAGCTTCACAAAGACTTTATTCTCATAACCAGCTTCATGAGGTTGTCACCTGGAGACTTTCCATCAGTTGTTTTTGCCTTTCCTTCCCTCTGCAGTCTTAGTCATCCCATACATCTCAGCTGGGTTAGGTCAGGTCACTGTGGAGGCCGTTTCATCTGACGCAGCACTGCATCGATCTGCTTTGAGGTGTGTTTTGAGTCACCGTCCTGTTGAAATGATCATCCCGCTAAGCTAAAACCAGATGTTGCTTCAAAAAGTTGTGGTAGCCAGGCTGGTCAAAGTGTTGCATTGGATTCTGGATAAATCCCCAACAGTCACTCGTAAAACCTCCACACACCATCACAGCTCCTTTTTCATGCTTCTCGGTGGGAACCACACATGCTGATACCGTCCGCTCACCTTCTCTGTGTCTCACAAAAACAAAGCGGCGAGAACCGAACATCTCAAATGTGGACACTGTAATGTAAAAATAGTTTTCTTCCTCTCTATGATCTCCCTCAGCAGGGGTGTCTTTTTTAGCAGTTCAGTTATGAAAGCCTGATTCACAGAGTCTCCTTCCAGCACTTGATGTTCAAATATATCTTCTGCTTGATCTCTGGGAAGCACCGATGTGAGCTCTGATCTAAGTTGCTGTTACAGTCATTCTCCAGTCATTGATCAAACCCCTAAAAACTCACGTGTTTCAAAGTAACGTGTTTAGGAGCTTTTTACACCGAAATAGGGCTTAGATGTACCTCAACACTTCCTCTAAAATATGCAAATCTATCTCTCTCCACCCATCCCATACTTTTGTTACATATAAAACCACAGAGAGACCGTCATCAGTACTCTGCAGTTCCAGGGTTTTTTAACATGATGTGTCGTCCAGAATCTGAAAACAGACGCCACATGGACAAGGTAACGAGACAAGGAGGTTGATTTTCACCATCTACATCTACAACACAGTTGAACTTTTCCTTTGCGGCAGAGGAGAATCTTGGTCTTCGTCTTCCTTTCCAGGGATGGTATTCATGAGAGCCAGTTTCATCACAGCGTTTGATGTGTTTTGCAACCGCACTTGAAGAAACTTTCAGAGTTCTTGATGTTTCCTGGATTGACTGGCCTTCAAGTCTCAAAGTATTGACTGACTGGTGTTTCTGTTTACTTAGCTGGGTGATTCGTTGCCATAGTATGGATTACTACAGTGGCTAAATAGGCCTATTTTCTGTATCCAACACCACCTCAACACCTCACAGCTCATCTCAAACACATTAAGAAGACTAGCAGTTACATTAGCTGGATTTTGACTAACCACACCTATTAATTAAAACAGTGGTGACTTTGAGAAATAGTGCGGATGTCTTCCATTTTGTTCAGCACTGAAGAAAATATTACAGAATAATGAAAAACCTTTGAACAAATGGATGTGCTCGGATTATTAACTGTGCTTCAATCCCCAAAGCCAAACTGTATTTTGGATGTGTATTTTCCAGAAGTGCTGTAAGTAATAGCGTCTGTTTGCATCAGTTTATTCCACCCTCATGCAGTTTAGCTTAGCTTCATGCTTAGCTTGCATTTTTACACCTCTGTTTTGGTACGGGACAAAATACAGCGTTTCATTCAGTGTGCGTGAGACGTGCTGATAATCTGATTTTGGTATCGAGCCAGGCTAGCTGTTTCCTCTTGTTTTCAATCTCTATGCTAAGCTAAGCCAAGCGAAGCTAAGCTAAGCTAGCTGGCTTCTTTAGTTTCATATTAGTCTCTGATGAAGAAAGCAAATTAGTATGTGTCCCAAAAATATCAAAATGATTAATTTAATATTTTTTGCAGAAATATCTTTTTTTGCATTAACTAAGCAAATTCTCAGCAAAACATCCTTAAAATTGTGGTTAAATATCTAGATTAGCTCTACGTTTACTCCATTAACTACAGTAGTATAACAGACAGTCATTACATTGCAAGATTTTAACCTAACCTTTTTGTTCATTCTACCACTGAGTGTCATTTTAAATATATGGAAATGGTAGAAAAGTAATAAAGATTTATGTTGTTGTCGGCCATAATAATGTTGTGTGGCGACATTGATTCAGTAATTTGCACAATTAGTAATAAGCATCAAAACCCACGCTGCCTTTAGAGGTTTGCACCCTGAAACCGAGGCAAAAGCAACTACAAAACACTGTAAAAGTTTAGGGATGTGGTCTGGAGAAGCATGTGGACGAGTCCAGAATGATTTGGAGTCGACCACATGTGGTTTTCCCACGACCGGGCCGGTTTTTAAATGCTTGGGATGTTGACTAGACTCAGATGGAGATCATGTTGCTGCCCAGCTTTTCCACTGGACCTTTGGATTTTTGTTTGACCTGAAAAATGTATTCTTTGTGAGCACTAACATCTCCTTTACTCACTCCTCAGATTCTCAGTATAGCTTTATATTTCCTCTACCAGAACATCTCCTTCATATGATCAATCAGAGCTCTTTGGATTATTACAGGATCATTCTGACTGTTGTCTCTGTGCTCCTTTGATACTGCTGGCCTTTAATGCAGGTGTTCTACAAGTTGCAGTTTACTCCAGTCAAGTGACGTTTATTTGTACAGCAGTTAAAGACAGCCCACATTATGAAACAAGAACACTGTTAATTAAAAACTCTAATTACAACCTCAGACCCCCGATGGGAAACAGAAGAAACTCCCACACAGCATCATGCATTCACTATGTGCAAGGGAGCGGGTTTAGCCCAGAGTTAAAGTAAAATGCTCGTATAATTACAGCCATGCACGCAGGCCTGTAGCACGTCATGTGATGGAATCTCCCTCCTGGGACGAGACCCGCCACCCTGATGGTCAGATAGTCTGAAGCCTGGAAAAGACATGATCGTCGGGACATCATTACCCAAAAACTAAAAAAGGAAAAGAGGCAAACTCAGAGCTATTGACAAACGAGAGTTTAACCATGATGGTATGAAAAGATGCAGATAAGCAATGAACTCCATCTACCAGCGGAAACTCGCTGATGAGGCCGTTCCCTTGGTACGGACCCTTTTAGTAAACTGCTCCAGTACATAAACATTCCTGAAAACATCACAGAGGCATGATAAACTGATCCTGTTGGGACGTCACTTTCAGTTCCAGAAGTCAAACAACAAGCCTCAAGTCTAGTGTGAAATATATAAAGTCACCATGCATTTAGAGGCACAATAGTTTCTCATTTTGTGTAAGAAATTGGACTTGTGCTGATGAAACTGGCCTTTAAATGCAGAAATAATCAGAATGAGAGTATTTTGTTGAGAAACCTTCAGACTGTATCTTACAGTTAAAGCTGTCCTGTTGTTGTTTCACTGTGTGGTGGACATCTCTTCAGATTTTACAACTTGAAAGCATGCTGCTGGGCTGTTTGGGATGAATGAGGAGACTGCACCCCTGTGGTGCAGTATTGTACAACGTTTGAGCTAATTGGAGCATAAAGTGGGTTGATTACAGGGACTCTTCTGCAAATGTCAGATATGAAAGATTGAATTTTGTCTGAGCTCTTAACTGAATAGATGACACCCCAACAGCAGAAGAGCACCCACGGTGTCATCAGTTCCATCAGTCGGTTTTATCTTCTTTAGGTGTGTTTCAGTTTGTCACCTTCCAACAGCCAAACAGGAAATAATTGAGGTATTTGTCATTGCATCTGTTACAGTTGAAGTGTGGAGGCTGAATGACTCAGGACAAGACGCAGGCAGATTGAGTTTTGTGGATTTTAACTACAGGAGAAGGTCATACAACTCACACATAGTATGATGAAGACAAACAAGTCCAGAGAGGTGAGGCAGGTGGGGGGTGAACAGGTGATAGATGGACCGGCTAGAATGCACTGATAAACCTGAGCGACATTAACAGTCTTAATGGTGGAAATGAGCTTGTTTAAATACTGACAGATGTGGAAGTGTGTGAGAATGATCAGATTACTGGGTAATAGGACAGGTGGGAAAGTCTGCCGGCAGAAATTTGTGCCACTGGGGACTGAATTTGAACCATTTATATTTGAATTTGAATCGCTCAACTTGAAAAATTGAATCAAAATTTGAATTTGAAATGATTAAATTGAAACTGAATTCCAGTAAACTTGTAACTGAATGTACCGGTAACTGAAATTGAATTCAGTTGCTCTGAAACTGAAACTGAAAATTAAAGTCTGTTCATTCAGTTCCAGGGCATCTAGTGAATGGATACTCAGCTTGCTTTGTCCAGGGGCCACAGCTGCAAGCTAACAGAAGGCCAGGGCCCGGGTAATAAGCCAACAAAATTGTTTATCAAATAAAAAAGGCTACACAGATGAAAGGCCCCAAACTAATCTTTCTTTAAAATTATTTATTTTTAAATGCCAGTGGACATTATTCTACATTTATTGTACAAGCAAACAAAGAAATCCCAGTGTGAATCAGTTTGTTTTCACTGTTGGATAGAAAATGATTGGTGGACCGGTCGACACCCTATCATGGGCCTGATTTGGCCCACAGGCTGTAAGTTGAGTATGACTGCTTACAGTATATAGAAATTGAGGGGCCTGCAGTGGGTACGAGGCTGAATTAAAGGACAGAGAGGCAGAATGAGCATAACAAGATACATTAGATACCTCTGGCTGTTTGTCTTTATCTTCACCGAGGAGGCAGACATAAAGAAAAACAACACAGGGGAGTTAAAAAAAAGGCCTCCTAAAGCTTTTTTGACTCAAACAGAATAAATCACGGAAAGAAACAATCTCAGCAGAAGAGAAACAGCAACTGGGGCCCTTCAGACCCGCCAGGACTATATTTTATGATAATCTATCTTGTTTTGTGGACATAATGACAGACGAAGGTCAGGAAGGTTTTAATCCAGCGCAGTGGGTCACGATGACAAAGTGAGCAGTGAGGGAAAGTATTTCTTATTTTTAATCTGCTGCCAGCATTTCCAAGAAGCTGCATGTAAACCAAGAATGGGCTTGTCTGTAGGATTTTACAGCTGCCCCACACGTTAGTAACATAACTTTTATCTTTGTAGGTGGAATGTAAACAGCATAATTATATCTTTCAACCTGCGTTCGTAGATTTTTTTTTTTATCCACTTGTTGGCAGAACAGCAAAGTGTAAATCAGACATAGGTAGCACAGCTGAAGGCTGCCATAGAGTAAATCTTCCCAAAAACCTGATCCCTGATTAACAAACATCAACTTCTCTTCACAAAAATGCTATATCTTCCATGAGTCACTATCACTATTATCACTATATTTAGGTCCTTCAATAAGTGCGTTGTAGGCCATTTGAGAATTTATTGTTACACTTTAATATTTCAAGACTTCCATAGGCCCTGATGTCAGACATGTTCAGTTTGCATGTAAGCTACTGGCTTATTTATGTATTCTTTTTTATTTGGAGTGATGTTTCTATCCAGTAGTCACTCTTATTAGCTCTGTTTTTAGTTTGCTAATTCCTCAGAAAAATACCTGACTTTAATTTCTCAATGTTCCACTGCACCAATCACTAACTTTGGGAAGATGCTGTTTAGTTATGAATAGGATAGCAGGATTTAATAAAAGCTTTTGCAGTAAACATCTGTCTGCTGAGGCTGCAATTGATGAGGCTGAACCAGAACTGTAAGTTGTGGGTCATTAAATCAAAACAATAAATCAAAATGTTCTGTAGAAGTGAGGAAACTGCACGGTTGTGTTATTATTCTCTATGTGTTCATCACTACAAATGACAACTTTTACGTTACACGTCATTTTTTGAACCACAGTTGATGTAAACATTCAGAATATAGCAGCTTCATATGTTATCAGTAACTACTGGGTGTGTGGTTGGTTGTACTGAATAAAATATAGAGACATGCTTCAGGCAGAAGTGCTGTCATCTGTCATGTGGAGGTCCTGCAGGTGAATAGATGGGATTCATTAGAAGTAGAAGCCACTTTTTTTTTTCTGCTCAGCTAAATTACTGCTGTCAGGCAAGAAATCGAGTTGTCTTCTTTTTTCAGTTTCAGGAAATACTTGGTTGAGAGACACAAATGGCCCAAATATGCCAGATATATATGACTTGGTAACTTTCAAAGAAGGGAAAATGAAGGAGAGGATCTTCCAGAGCTTCTTCACCTGCACCGAGGTTAAAACCTGTAAAAAGCAAAAGTCAGAACCTGCTCACCCTTCCAACCCTCTAGTCTCAAATTTCAATTACAGTAGGTGCAGCTGTGTTTGTAAGGTAGTGATACGCAGACTGTTAAAGATGGAGATAGGTTTTGCGTGGGCGTACATGAAAGCACAGTCTGCCCACTGACTGAGTTCTCCTCTGAGCTGAACAGTGGTGTTCAGTGTGAGGAGCTCTCTGGTGTTGGTTGACAGCTCCATGAGTTGGGGCACAAAGCGCCCTTTATGTGTGTGAGGGTTCCACCCTGTGACTCAGTGTGTGTGTGTGTATGTGTGTGTGTGAGCCCCGGGGGATCTGCTGTGAGGTGAGCTCTGTTACACTGCACAAAAGAACTCAAGAACACCTTCCCTCCGGAGCTCACAGGTCCCTCCACTGCCAGGAAATGAGTGAAAATATGCTCGCCTCAGGATTACCTCATACACGCTGAATCTTTGGTTACTGACACTTTGTCCCTTTCGTGCTACCAAAAATATCAGCCTCCTGTTTGCTACCTTCTGTGTGATTCTCATCTGCACACACATGTTTTTGTTGCTGAAAAGTCTCCCATCTATGAAAGGAAGATACAAAATAAATCCTCTTACTTTATGAAACCATTTCCACTTAATGTTCCAAACATTTGCTTTTCAAGTTTCAGCAACATCAGAACATATTTACACTGTCACCAAGACAGAATCTGATTTCATGTTTAAAAAATGGAAGCAAAAAGACAGCAGCAGCAGCAGATTTTACTGGAGTACTGGAAACTAGTTATGCATCACTTCACAAATCACTACTCTTGTGCCATTTACATATTGGAAATAACAAAAAACAATGTCAAGACTGGAATGTGGTCATGTCATTGTTGCTATAAGTACAAAAAAAAACTACATCTGAAAAAAACAACAACTCAGAAACATTATGTGAGTTCTTCTGGATGATACACAGATATTACAGACAAAAGCTGCCACTGGGACGGTTTCTTTTCCTTCATTCAAAGTGGGCCCACTGCTTCGCCTCCAGTGTTGCTGCTAACAGCTTTCTTAACACCACTGACTGACTGCCCATCCAAACTACTTCACACTCAACTGCATTGAATTATCAAACCATGAACAATTAAACTCTTATTAGCTGACTACTTGTTATATATAACTGGTACCATTGAGAGAGAGAGTTAACTCTAATCTTCTCTTCACATAGTTCTGATACAGCTGTTCCTCCAGATCATATTTAATAGATTAATATGGCTATTGTTTTTTTTATTAGTCTATTACTTAAACAACCAGTCTATCAATTACTGTAATGACTTTTTAAATCACTCAATTATTAGAATAGTGACTTTATCTACAATCTTCTGTCCTCTTAAAATTTAAAAGAACATACAGACTTATTCAATCAACGTATGTCAAAGCAACCCCAAAGCAATTAAAGAATCAGTGTTTTTACTAAAGTACTTGACTGATTCCTTTCATCACATGCAGTTAAGGTAATCATCGTCACATATATTTTTGCATCAGTGTAAGAAAAACCACTGAAACAAATTACAGACAGTAACATCAGTTCAGTTATTTTCTAACGCACACATGGTCGTTTTGTGAGGAAATGTAAGTATATTTTTATTAGAGCTACACCAATAAAATGGCCAGGTTTATTTTGGCCTGTTGCAGATATATTGTACCTGTGCACGTGTCGGCTGATAAGTAAACAAGGAACTGCTGCACAGAAATGCCAAACTGAGATTAAAAAAGAAACGTGTTTGTATGCAAGAGAGCAAATGGATGAGACAGCAGAAGATGAGCCATACCGCCTTGTGGATGTCTGATCCCGTCAGATCTCGGAAGTTAAGTGAGGTTGGGCATGATCAGTACCTGGATGGGAGACCGTGAGGAAACACCACAAAGCCTGGGTGGATGCAGTGTGAGAGTGAGTGGTTGGTGGTGGTCGGAGGGAGACTGGCAGCCTCGCCTCTGTCAGTCTACCCCAGGGCAGCTGTGGCTACATATGTAGCTTACCACCATCAAGTATGGAGTGAATGAATAGGGAATGTTACGTGTCTTTGAGTACCTAGAAAAGTGCTATATAAAACTAATGCATTATTATTGTTATTAATATGAGAGGGACAGAATAATGGGGAATGACATGCAACAAAGATCTCTGGCTGAATTATTCAAATTCTGCACCTACTGCATCAGAACCAGAGTTCCATGGTGGTGGTGTCTCCTGTGGTTCTGGGAGGATTCAAGGAAATTATGTTGATGATGCCATCACCATTTTCATCATCATTTTGGCTTCGGCTTGACACCTAAAGTTTCAAACATCAGGCACAGGCCTATTAAATTATATACAGAAGTGCATTATGGGAAATGTCAAATCCATTTTTGTGCTGGACACAGCAGGGAATGAAAGGCAGGATATGGTGGCCTCTGCAGCTCAGAATTTGGCCATTCTCCTCTCAATCTGTCTCTTTTGAGAGCCTGAATTATGAGAGTGGAATCAAAAAATGCTTTCCTGTCCCTTTAAACCGAAAAGTTTCACAGGAAAAACATTATAATACTGGGTGAGTTGTATTTTCATGACTAATTGCTACTGAACGGTTCAATTACCAAAATGAAATCAAGTCTGTCACCAAAAAACCAATCATTCTGGTCCATTAAAAACAACAACAACTGAAGAGAGTGATTCACTTGTTCAGAAGACTGAATGAACTCATGTGTTGCTGTTGGAGACAAATCTCTCTTTTTTCGCTGTTGTTGAACTGAGTCACTTCAGTGAAACAGCATTAAACAACTGTAAAGGTTTTTAAAAATCCCTACCTCCACTGCTGCACCGCTAGTGACAAACCCATACAGCCTTGCCAGCTTGGCATCAAATATGTCATCACAGTCAGAAATAATAGCCTTGATCTGAAAAAATGTGAGTTTTGGCCTTCGCTGTGATATATTGTATCTCCAGCAGACTTGCAGAGGCAGAAATCAGCGTGGGAGTATTTTTTTTAATCTTTCACATTGTGATGCTGAATAAGAGCCAGATGTTGATCATTTTATCTGCATTTTTGCAGATTCAGGGGAGGCGGTGAAGAGGAAAAAAAAATCTTACAATGGGTGGTCAGTATACAAAAACCCCCACAAAAATGAGATAACTGACCTAGAGCTGTCCCTGGAGGACAAACAAGCCCAGCTGTCTGGTAACTTGGCAGGGAGGAACTGCTGAAAGAAGGCTCTGACTGCTCTCTGAGGTCAGGGGCATCTCACAGAAAGGATTCAGAAATGTAGCATGCAGATGTTCGAATATGTTATTTAAAAAATCTTTTTAGAATGTTTTGAAAGTAGGTTTGAAGGTGTAATGTGTGTTGAAATAGGGGCAGTAACGTTTTCATTATGTTGTTTAATTAGCTTTCATTGTAGACGGTGGGTATACGGAGAGCAGTGGTCCAGATAATGGTGATCTGTAGATATTATACAAGAGACAAGGAAGCCTGATCAACTAGTGGTCAGCTGAAGCCCCCTGAGGTCTCACTGGACTTCAGCAGCCTTCCAGTGCTGCAGCGATGAGCTCTGCCCACGTACTTAAGTTAATCTTTATATAACTCCTGTAGTCGTGGGAAAAATGAAGCTGGGCTTGACACGATGGCTTTTTTTTTTCTTTTTTTTTTTTCTTTTTTTTACATCCTCCAGGGTTTCTCTGTCACTGCTGTCAATGGCAGCCTCAGACTACAGACTCAGAACTTGGTCATGTGTTTGCAGAGCTAGTGTTTCGCCCAAGAGAATATGTTCCCTGAAGGTTCCTGGCAGGGGAGGACGGTCGAATTCATGCACATTAAATGCATTCCGATGAAGTTCAAGTGAGAATTAAAACTGTTTGCTGACCTGCAGGCCTCTCTCCTCCTCCAAGGGTTTCCAAGCTTTTTTACATGCAAGGATGCTGACCATCAAACTGCTTCCAGCGCTGCGGCTCACAATGAATACAAATGTGTTAAGAGCTGATGATGAAGAGAACATGCATCTCAGAGGATATTTCCAAACAACGACAGGTAGAGAAGAATACCAAAGCCTTGCTCCAACCCCTACACCTGACACCGCCACGAACTTGGGACTGCACAGTTGTAAAGTGGCAGGGGGTGACATTGCCATGACAACCACTGCACTGGGACCCTGATTGAGCCAGGGGGGAGGTGGGGGCTCTTTACCAGGCCAGGAGGAAAGAAAAATGACTGACAGGCCCAACCAATAGAGTATGAAGTGGAATGTGAGGGTATGCAGCGGCATTGTTCAGCAAACATCTCAGGAACGCACACAGAACCTTTTTCATGCTTTCATGCTGTAATTTGATTCCACTCTCCAATGAACCAAACTCGGCCCTGTTATTTCCTCATGATAACTTGCTTGCTGTTTGCTTCACCCTCATGCACCTGGCTCAAATAGAACAGAGTCATAACTCAGAGGTTCAGCAGGTTCCAGTCAATATCTGTGGCTGTAGGTGCGTCCATAACTCGGCTGACGGATGAGTTTCTTTCAGAGAGGTGGCACCATTTACAAAACAAGTTCTCTGAAATCGTCATTTTACACAAAGAATGTGTAAAAAACACGTTCTTGTTGGACATATTGTACAAATAATTCTCAACATCCTAAAAATAAGGAGGGATTCTATCCTCAGACTAACTCACTCTCTTCTGTATCATTTTTCAGAGCCGAAGATAAAAAACACAAGTTAGATTTGAAGTAAAGTATTGTTGCCTGGCAACAGCACTGAAAAGCCAGCAGTGTCTGGGGGTCTAGGATTCTTTTTTAACTTTCTGTTTGTCCTCATACACACTCTGTAATTGTACCCAGCAGTGGGTTTGACGAGAACGAAACACTGCGAAATATTTTTTTAGTTTGTGCTTGTTCAGGGCATCGTGGGTAATCGCACGAGGATTTTTGTGTGCCGTTCCTTCTCATATCAATATCATATGTGATCCTAAGCTTATAGGAGAAATTCACATGCAAATTTTGGCACATGTTCACAAAACATCAAGCACATTTAGTTTAATGGTGTTTAAATATAGTGCCTGTGGCTTGCAGTCCAGATGCGGTTTTGTCCTGCTGTTTGTTTTTCTCTCCAAATGGATGCTGTGGAGTCTGGGGATTTGTGGGGAGGAACAGTGCAGATGGACTGACCTTTGACCCTTTGTTCCACTGAATAAGTGCTAGATTACTGGGTGGCTGATTTGCTCCTGCTAAATAAATCTGGCACTCTGATGCCATCTAGTGACATGTGGCTTTTTTAGCAGCATTTTGCCCCACATTATCACAGTCGCACACATTTGTTCATACAGTAGGAAAACACCGAGCAGCTGCTGTGTTTGCAAATGTGACGGTTTTTCATTTTAGACACAGCACAAGGGTATAACTGAGGAATTCTGTGAAGATGTTTATTTCAGAAACAAATTGTCTTGTAAGAGCAGAGACAGAGTGAGAACATGCCTATCTCTGCCTGCCACAGCAATCTAATACAAAAGGCTTTTCTCCTCACAGTAGTGAACAAACATAGAAAAGACAGCACTGTAGACAGTCACGATATTCATAATGAGAATACACACATATACAGAGTGCTTCAGCTCGACTGCGTGGGAGTGATCAGCTGCCTCTCCGAGACTCCTGCCCATGCAGTTCCTGAGCTGATGAGATGGATAATGATGTGGAGTAAAGTGGAAGTTATTGCGGTGAATCAACTTAGGCAAAATTCTTCTTGAGGAAGTTGATGAGTCCGTTGGTGGATGAGTCATGGGAGTGGACCTCTGCGGTGTCCTTGAGCTCAGGCTCGATCTTCTTTGCGAGCTGTTTGCCCAGTTCAACTCTAATAATGTGGTGGGGAAGGACAGGGGATGCAAACAGAAGACAGAGGATGGGATCAGAGATGCATTGATGCATTTGGGAAGATCTGTACATGTTTTCAGCAATGTTCTGATTTACAGATACACAACCTGAAAGACGATTAATACAACAATTTTAACTCTAGATTGTACTTGTTGTATAAAGAAACAAACTCACCCCCACTGATCAAAACTGTTGATCTCCCACATTACACCCTGGACGAAAATCTTGTGCTCATACATTGCTGCAAAGCAGGACAGAATAATTGTTAGCACAAGTAATAGTAATGGCTACAGAGAAGTGGCTGTTAACTTAAACTAAATTTTAAAGGTGGCACAACGGAGCTGTTCATAATATAGCCTTCTTGCTTAGTTTAACAAACTGATTGATTGTTATGCAACAGTACACAATGTTCATACAGGGCCTCATGTGAACATTGCAATCCTTGGGCTCTATCAGAAATTTCCCAGTGTGGAATCTGCTATCTAAAGATATCCATCTATTTAAATATACAGTGCCTATATAAGGTATTCACCGCCTTGGAAATTTCCCCCTTCCTGGACTGGGTCTGCAGGGCCACACAGAGAGACAAGCAACCAAGCACACTCACATTCACACCTACGGACAATTTAGAATAATCAATTAACCTCAGCA
Organism: Dascyllus trimaculatus; assembly: GCA_024666655.1. Lineage (NCBI taxonomy): Eukaryota > Metazoa > Chordata > Actinopteri > Pomacentridae > Dascyllus > Dascyllus trimaculatus. Next base: position 10,362,916 of record CM045445.1, on the reverse strand, counting down.
TGTCTTTGGATAATAATAATAATTTGATTATGGTGCTGTGCAGTGTTTAGTGTCCACCAAGCATAACGTCTATTCTGATGACCAAAAAGCTCCATTTTGATCTCATCAGACAAAATAACTTTCTTCCAGTTGACTCCAAAGTCACCCGCAAGCTTTCTGGTGAACTCTAGTCACGATTTATTATGAGCTTTTTTCAACAGTGGCTTTCTCTTTGTTACACTGTCATAAAGCTGTGACTGATGCATAAAGTCTCTCCCATTTCAGCTGGTGAAGCTTTTCACTCCTTCAGAGGAGTCATAGATGTCTTGGTGGCCTCCCTCACTCGTCTCTGTCTTTTACTGTCACTACATTTCGGAGGAGGATCTGCTCCACACACATTTACACATGTTCCATATTCTTTCCATTTCCTAATGATGGATTTAACTGGACTCCAAGGGATATTCAGTGAATTGGAAATTTTCTTATAACTATCCCTTGAATTATGCTTTTCAATGACCTTTTCACAAGAGTACTCTTTTGTCTCCAGTGTGTAGTGTATATATACATACATATATACAGTCAAGTACAAACTTATTCATACCCCTGGCAAATTTTGACTTAATATTACTTTTATTCAACCAGCATTTTTTTTCTTAATTGGAAATTGCACAGGCGCCTCCCAGAAGATAATAAGATGATGTACAAGAGGCATCACTGTGGAAAAAAATATTTCCCAGCTTTATTTACATTTGAACAAAAGTAGCATGCCAAAATTTGCAAGGGGTATGAATAATTTCAGGCTTGACTGTATACACATATGAATTAATGTATGTGTGTATGTATGTATGTATGTATGTATGTATGTATGTATGTATGTATGTATGTATCTATCGATCTATCTATCTATCTATCTATACATACATATATATATATATATATATATATATATATATATATATATATATATGTATGTGTGTGTGTGTGTGTGTGTGTAGTCAGACATAATGATTCATCAGTGACTGAACCTTCCAGGTAAAGACGTCTTTGTGCTACAATCACTTGAGACACATTCACACATTCAGACTCAATGGCTGCACCTGTGTTAAGTTAGATGAGTCACTTTAAATGCATTACTTTGTAGAAATTGGTTTTCAGTTTGACATGAAGGACTCTGTTGTTGTATTTTTTTTAGCCTTATTATTGATCCTGATTCAGCGAGTTATTGCTGTGCAGTATGAACAGATTGCATTGCTGTAACTGGGAAGTAAGAACTATTTTACAGTGCCGGTTCACATAGGAGTGAGGGATTAGATGATAATATATGAAACAACAGATGACTTTTTAGAAAACAAATAAAATATTTAAAAAGCAAATGCCTATTCATCACACACCATTATTGGTGCAACATAAGCATAAAGTCAGCATATGGAACTGAGCTGAAATTCTTAACCAGTGATAAAACTAATAACACAGACATTACTGTACTAGTTCATTCATGAACTTCATGTCAACATCACTGAGTCTTAAAGCCCATTGTTTGCTCTCACCTATAAGTGCTCCCAGTGTGTATGGTGTCAGTTTCTTGAAGATGATTGAGTTGGTCGGTCTGTTTCCCTGGAATACCTGCATTCATCAAGTAGAAATGGTTAATAAAGCAGTTCACCTTTTAGTAAGCCATCGTCACAAATGGGTTTGACAAAATTTGGATTGCTATGTTGACTCATGGTCACTGGAGGGCACTGCCTCCTGCACTCTCCAGTCTTAACAGTATTGGTCTCCTGTCTCCACTTCCTCATACCAAGTAGTGATTTGTTTTGTACAGGTAACATGAGAGAAACGCATGTTCTCAAATTCAGGTTCAAGTTTATTGACATCACTATGAGAGCTGCATTCTCTGTAATAAGTCATTTTCTCTTTGACTTACTTTGTGTGGCAGGATTTTCTCCAGAGCCTCCCCACTCAGGCCTCCTGCCTCCAGCTCCTTCCTGGCCTCCTCTGTGGTCTTACCCTTCATCAGGGCTTCAGTTTGGGCCAGAAAGTTGGCCAACAAGATCTACGGCCACATCAAACCCACACTGTTAGACACAATGTAGTCCAGTGTATGTTCTACAGGAGCAATGTAGATGTCAGCTCAACACTACAGTGTGTTGACATAGTGTCTTTTAGACTCGATTGGCTACTGTGTAGGGAATCTTTGTATTTGTTGGGTTTCTGATGTACACCTTGGAAAAACCTGAACTTTAATTTTTTAATTAGTCAGCTAAACATCTTTAATTAGTTATATGATAGTTTAATCAGGTAAATTTGGAGGGTTTTAACTGTAATATTTAAAATACTCAGGTAAATTCATGTAATAAATAAGACTGTAGTGTCTTAACCTCAATATTTAAACTTGTTAGGTAAATTCACAATTTATTTCTCTACTGGAAAGCATTTTGGTTCAGCGGCTGTTGTTTCAAATGTGCTGCATAAATACTTGACTTAGTTAAACATACTTAACATAATATACATGATTCTAATTTCTACATTGTTACACTGTCGACTTCATTTTTATTGACTTTTTCAAGCCATCTGTCCGTAAATAAATAGAGTTTCTTTGACTTCAGCTGGTTCTTGTGGTAGAAGAATGTGATCCCCAGGTTTTAGCAATTAATACACTCACTAACTGCTTTGGATACCTCTGAGGTCACAAGAGGATGTTTTGTGATTCTCATTTCAGGAATGTAAAAACTATGTCTAGAATTTATACTTTAATTTTGAAATGTTGGCAGCATGTGTGGTTGTTACAATACTGAATAATGAAAAAAAAAAACTCTACAACAAAAAACAAAGACCATCATTTGGACTCAAAGCATGTATTTAAACCTGTTAACTTTCAGCTGTGGGTTCAAAGTTCATATCTGTGTAATCCACACTACTGGCCCCACTAGTTTAGACGCATACTTCTCCAACACAGTGATACCTTGTGGTGCAGGCTGTCTCTGATGGGATGCTGTGACTGAGATGGAATCAGGAAGTCAGAAGGCACCATTCGTGTTCCTGAAATGAGCAAGTTGGGCTCTATTAGTAACACAACTAACTCTCATGGCTTATGACCTAAAGCTGACCAGCTAGAAATGCTACTATGCTTAACTGCACATGTTGCTATGACAAAATGATGACGTTAGGTGCTGTTACCTTGGTGGATGAGCTGGTAGAAAGCATGCTGTCCATTGGTTCCAGGCTCCCCCCAGACGATTGGCCCAGTGTGGTAGTTCACACGTGCTCCATGGTTAGTGATGTACTTTCCATTTGACTCCATGTCCCCCTAGATAACAAACACTCTTCAGATTTTTGTATCATCAAAATTATCAGAAGAAATTCTATTCTATCCGAAGACTTTGAATACAGATACTACTTTTACTATTTTGTTCCTCTGTCAGTCCATGTTAAGTTTACCTAGTATACTCAAATATTGCATAGTTTATAGAATGTTATATGAGTAACCTCAACAAGTAAGGCAGTGGTGGTGCAACGGTTAAGTCCCTTGGCTACTGATCAGAGGGTCAGAAGATCGAATCCCAAGGCAGCCATTGTTGGGCCCTTGAGCAAGGCCCTTAACCCTTCCTGCTCCAGGGGCATCATACCATGGCTGACCGTTTGCTCTGACCCCGAATGGGATATGCAAAAGCAACATTTCACAATACTGCAAAAATGTATTCGTGAGAAATAAAGGCTTCTTCTTCTGCTGCTTCTTCAAAGTCATTCCCTGCATTGCTTTCAAATGACATAAAATGATACAGACGTCAGAGCCATGTCACACTGTGGGGACACACCTGTTGGAAGTAGGCAGTGAAGCGGTGCATGTACTGGTCGTAGGGCAGCATGGCGTGGGTCTCAGCGTGGAAGAAATTGATGTACCAGATGCCCAGCAGAGCCAGCAGGACGGGAGCGTTCTTCTCCAGGGGAGCAGTGCGGAAGTGGTTGTCCTGAAGCAGAGAGATCAGAGTTCATGTATTCTGTTTCTTATCTCCAGGAGGCTGAAATGAACACTTTTTTATGTTTGGGGGACCTACCATCCAGTGAGCTCCTGACAGAAGCTTCTCAAAGTTGTCAAAGCCTGATGAAGAGTTAACATGCAAAAAATGAGTTAACCAATACAATAAAATTATTAAGTTAAAGGCTGAAATGATCCTTGCATCTCCATCAATATCAGCAATACACATTTCTGCATACTGCTAAAATCAATATGTGTAAAACTTTTAGCTCTGCAAGCATTATGGCTCAGGGGATTCAGTCTCGAATCAATTTAATTTTATTGACATAAGTTAGCTCTGGGCACTTCATATCAGAAGGTCAAGATCTTACAAAATTATATTTTATTACAGAGAGAAGCCCAATGAGTCCCTCTGAGCAAGCACTTGGTGACAGTGCTGATGATGATGTTGGCCTGTCTGACACTGTTATTCACACTAAAATATCATTACAAGTATTGAATGGATTGCCCCAAAATTTTGTCCAGACATTTATGATCCCCAGAGGATTCATTCTAATGATTCAGGTGATTCCTGACTAATGTCTGCAATCCGTTTTTACTGAGGTATGAGCAGAAGGCAGCACGGTCACCACTAGCTTTGTCCCGTTTGTGGTGCAAAGAATCAAACCCTCAAACATGCAAATTATTGAAAAAGACGCCAATTCCACTTGTGTCACCTCTGTACTGATTTATTAAAAACTTGACATTTTTCCTGAGATTCTGACTTTTTAAAGGCATTGATTTAATAGTCTAATTCAGCCATACATTCAAACTAGAATCCCCAGCATGCAGGATTGACAGGATTGGTTCCTTATGTTTGTTACATATGAAACCTTGAAGGCCTGAATCCTTGGTTTTGAGACTATCATGAATACACTGCAGTTTCAGTGTGGAAATGCTCAACCATGGCACTGATTGCTTATTTAACTCATAATATGTCTTCTAGCACATAAAACACGGTATGGACATGTTAACAAAGTAAAAATAAATTTTCATCTTAGTGTGGGGGGTCTTTAATAAATCAGTGCAGAGTTGATATATGTGTGCAGTAATTTACTACTTCTAAATGTTCACCTCTGTAACCATGTCAAACAAAAGCTCAAAGTAAAATCCCACAGAGCAGCAAGCTTGGCTGTAGAGACTTTGTATATCACCAAAGCATATTTAGTGTGAGAGGAAAGAAGCATACATTATTAATTTCTGCAAATAGTGGCTTTAAATAATTTAATTTGGTGCTGTTTTGATTTTTCTTTACATACCAATATGCAGTGCAATGGCCATTCCGATGGCAGACCACAAGGAGAAACGACCACCAACCCACTGAAAACGAAAAAGAACAAAATACCAAACTCATATCCGCATCATACAAAACTTCCTTGCAAAATTTAGATCTGAATGCTTATAATAAGCATTTATGTAAACAGCCACATTTTTTGTGAAACTGCTTGTAAAAAAAATATTATTTTTAATGAGTCATAACATGAGAAATATGTTTTGCTGAACACTTCATGAAGTTCATCTGTTGCAAAACAACTTTTTTCTCTCTCTTAGGGAGAGAAAATACATTATACTCTGTACCTACATGCTGGCAGCCATTTCTCCGTGACATAAAGGCCATATTGTACCTAAATGCAGCTCTGTGACCTTTGATGCAGCCCGGCCTTTACAGTAACCTCTCGGAGAGAGAAGGTCGCTACCAATAATAACTGAGCCTGAAGAGAGAGGCTTCTGATTACCCAGCAGCTGCTGTCCAGAGTGTCTGTCCCACCTACTTCACAGGTCAAAAGTCTAGTTTATTTATAGCTCCTGCTTACGTCCTGCATCACAGTTTGGGGATAACCTGCTGCACACAGTGTATGTTAAAGAGCACTCACATCCCAGAACTCAAACATGTTCTCTGTGTCGATGCCGAAGTCCTTCACTTTGGGCTTAAGGGGAGGCAGAGAAAAGCAGAACAGTTAGCATCAGACACCCAGATGTAGAGAGAGGCTTTAACCTGAAATAGTTTTGTATCACTTACTCCGTTTGTGGAAAGAGCGACAAAGTGCTTGGCAACAGCAGTTTTCTGTTGAAATATAACAAATATATGATTAAGAAGGGCAGCACTCAGTCATCTGTGAAAACAATGCTTTCTTGGACCACTAAATACTCACATCTTTGGCGTGCTCGAGGAACCATGCTTTGGCTGACTCAGCGTTGGTAATGGTCTCTTGGGTGGTGAATGTCTGCAAATGGGAAGAGGACGAACAGATAGCCATGAATAATATGCAATGCTGTTACAATTTTGGCATAGATTTGCCTGAAAATGAGAAACTAGAACATGTCATTATAAAATGGCACATTGCCAGGTGTAAGAAAATGACTGGGGATATTATGACACAGCACTGGCCCACTGGATTCATCTCACTTAACTGAAATATCATTTACAGCCCTTTTAGATGTAATCTACAGTAGCATCTGCTCATTTTGTGCACTTTTTTTCATACAGACGGGCATGAAGCAGAAGGCACTTTCCCTTCAGGTGAGAAATATCACTCTGGTGCAGTTTCAAACCTTCCACCTACCTTGGATGCAATAATGAAGAGGGTTGTCTCTGCATTGAGCTGTGCCAGAGTTTTGGCAATGTGAGTTCCATCAATATTGGACACAAACCACACACGAGGTCCACCCTTAGAGTACACCTTGAGGGCCTCGGTCACCATCAGAGGGCCCTGCAGGTCAAATAAGGTCATGGTAAACAGATTCAGAGAGAAAAACATATCCCTGAATATAAAATGCTTAAGTGATACCTTCAATTTTGATGCATCTTTCCAGAAAATGTACTCACAAGGTCAGATCCTCCGATTCCGATATTAACAACATCGGTGATGGCCTTCCCTGTGTAGCCCTTCCACTCACCACTGCGAACTCTCTGCAAAAAGTAGACACAATTATCATAGACATTATATATGTGGGTGCACATAATGCTGATGACTGCATCCAACTTCCATCACCAGGATGACTAAACCAATACAATGAAATGTTTAAAGTGCACTGCGACAACGCTTTGTGCCTGTCTGTTGGTTTCACTCACGTGACAGAAGCCCTTCATCTTCTCCAGAACCTTGTTGACGTCTGGCATTACATCCTTGCCATCAACCATGATGGGAGTGTTGGAGCGGTTTCTCAGGGCGACATGGAGCACGGCACGACCCTTCATACCCACAGCACCACAAAATAAAGGTTAATACACACAGACACACTGAGCCAGAGGCGGCTGGCCCATTAGGCAATATAGGCAAATGCTAAGAGCACCGTGGCCTCCAGGGGGCGCCATAAAATCGGGGAAAAAAATCACCTTAAATACAATTATATTAAAACTAGTTATTACTATTAACTCTTAAAATGGAAAAGCTCATATTAATTCAAATATAAAACAATGGCCAGTCAATATTAGTACAAAACAACGCTATTCGATTTCTTTTGTAAACATATGTAAATTGGCGATGTAGGGGGGCACCATATAAAATCTCGCCTGGGGCGCCACATTGGGTAGGGCCGGCTCTGCACTGAGCACAGCAGCACCGGTGCTTTTTCTGCTAGATCTTTACACTGCTGGTGCACGTGGACTTAGGGGGTTATTTAACTACTGCATCCACTGCAGTCAAAAAAGCTGAGTGTTGAGTAAAGTTATGGCTGACATGATCTACAATGAGCACCTCAGTGAAGTTGATCTTCTGTCCAGTGAACATCTTCTCTCTGGCAGCTTCAATGCCTCTTGACTTGCCCTAAAGAAAACAATAAATGTTTGCGTTACCAATTCGAATACATATCCAGAATGGTAATGTCAGTAACCTATGGTATACTGGAGTCCTGTTTAAATTGTTGACCAGTACTTTAAAGAAACACATTTCAAGTCAAGATAAAGGCTGCATCACATGAATGGATCCCCACTTGCTGCCTTTTGAAAGGGCTAGTTTTGGGGATCTAATGATCACTAAAAAATCCACAGAACATTCACAAAGAAATTAAATTACCAGGTCAACCAGCATCTTCATGACATCATCAGTAATGAGATTCTTGGAATAATCCAGAAGAATGTCTCCATCCTCAGTTTTCAGTGTGAGGCTGTCCAGACGCAGAAAAAAAACAAACAGCAAAGATTGGGACATTTTCAAAGTATATAGTATCCAAACAAACAGTATCACTCTGTGAGTGTGTGGTGCTTGGACATCTAGTTTTCACTATTATGTAATGTAGCTGCACAGTTATAGCTGCAGTACACAAGAGAACTGACATCTGAACTTGCCCAGCCAATAGATTATAGTGCTGGCAACATCACAGTAATATCACAGCTCATTTGCATACATGTAAAGTGTCTACCTAACCTGCTCATATGTTTTAATAGGATGTATACCTGAGCTTGTTGAATCTCTCCTTGTCAGCCTCAAACATGTGCCTCATGTTGAGGTTCAGGGCATGGGCTGTGTACCAGTCCTGCAGCTTTTGGAAGTTGGGGTCCTGAGTGAGTCCCATGCTGTCCAGAGGGGGGTTTGCCGTGCTCCGCTGTGCTCAACTACCCGGGCTGAGTGCAGCTAAGCAGGTCAGAGGGAAGCTTTTTGAAGGGCGCCCAGTCCAGATCAACATTTGCCCCTCCTACCAGAGACACACAAAACTTGTAGTTGGTGCATGTCACACCTCCATGTTGTCCTGCAGGGTTATAGTGCATGTTGATAGGGGGAGAGTCACCAGTACAGTAACACAGAAGTATGTAGTTCAGATAGGGCAGGTGGTATCTACTCTGCACTTTATTCTGCTGGAAAATCCCCCTCAAATGCATACATTAGCTGGAACTACACAAAGGTTTAATCTCTTTATGGTATCACTTTTAATGTCAGATTACCTGAAATCATTTATTTTTTTGAACTGTGCATGAATATAAAAAAGCCAGATGATTATGCTTTTCTTGTCCTCCAGTATTTGAAAATCAGTATTACATTGTGTCATTTTGCACTCAAACTGTGGCTGATCCTCCTATTGCGTAATGCACATTTGAAGATGTGATGCTTTTAATTATTATTTTAGTTTTGTAATAAATAAATTCCTTTCCTTAATATATTCAAATATTTTATATTTTTTTACACTTCCCAACTGCCATGACCTAAAAGTGGTTAGTGTTTGCCATAGTCAATGAGTCACAAGATAAAAACAACAACATATGTGGTGTTCTCTTTATCTATAAACACACATGTAGAAACCTTTTTCAAACCTTTTTCAAAGGCAGACATCCAGTGTAAGTGGTGCCTTGTTCTGGTCTCTGTGTCAACTGGTACAAGGAGAGGTATCATCAGAGCAAATACAGAGCTGCTCATGTCTATCAACTGATGTGAGCAATTTGTGGACCTGGACGCCCCCAAGTGACAGTTCTTTAAAGTATGAAGTGCAGAATGTAATATCCTTGATCGAACATTAGAGGGCGAGAAAACCTTAGACTGTAGCTTGAGTTCATTTTCAGCCACAGTCAGAGAGGACATAAATCTGGACATCAAGAACAAAAGCAAATGGTTAAAGTCATTAAAGATAATATGAATATATTCAGTGTATGCATGAGGAGTGACAGATGCATCTGCAGATGGTTTTAAGAGGGAAATGCTAAAATGAACTCGTAATCACACACTGTCAGCACAACAAAATTCAGTATACATTTGGTTTTGTACTAGTTTTGTTTTACTATCGTTATTTCTTATTGTTACAAGGAACCTCTACAATTAAGTACATCATACATTTACAGTAAACATATGTTTGACAAAGTCCACTATATGTATCCACTATAGCTTCAATGAGCAAGTGGCCCTACTTATTGTCTACATTCACAGTGTGAATGGTTTGGGCCCAAAACATATGATATGGTTTTGTTAAGTACAAGCTGGGACCCAGAGTTTAGACCAGCAATCATGCTGCTTGAACCAGCTCCCCTTGGAATTTAGATGTATGTGTGTGTGTGTGTGTATAGATAGATAGATAGATAGATAGATAGATAGAGAGAGAGAGAGAGTCTTGTGTACTTCCAGTACCTCTATTCTACTTTTGTTAAATTATTTTAAATTATTTTTTAACTTTACTTTTTTCTTTTCTTTTGCCTTTTTCTGTGGTTGTAATTATTCTATTAAATGTGTGTGCATTTTGACGTGTGTGCACTGTTTGATTTATTTAATTACATCAAATTAATTTAATTTTACTCTGCTTTTCCTTACCCTTGCCTTTACAGTACTTTGAGTATCTAATATGCATTAGCCTATATGATAAGGCACTATTTAAATGAACTCGTTTGCTTACTTACTATCTTAGTTCAAACACAATTCTTTCATGATGTTTAATCCCATCTTCACTTAATCTACTTAAAAATATCTTTGATGTCACTGCTTGTCTTTTACTCTTTGCCGGTTTGTTAAATTGGTAATCGTAAGAAAGAAAATGGAAAATTACATAGCATTTAAAGAAATTAAAAAGTAATGTTATTGGAAACCTAGGTTAAAATCCGAGCATATTTAGACAGACACATTTTACTGAGACAGGTTGTTTATGTCTCTGTGCCTCTTTTAGTGTGAAGGTCTCAGCGGAAGTGTGCGTTAATATTGCTGTTCCGCTGACGGCTCACACAGACAGGGAATTCGCTGTCAAGAGGGTGGATGCCTAGAGCTGGTGAGCGATGCTTTGATTAACTTAACGTGTACTAACATTTTTCCAGTGTTTTGCTGAGGCTGTTTGGTTTCTCCTCGGTCACGGTAGCCGTGGCTGTTGTTGGCCTGTGTTGAAACATCGCTGGGCCGCTTACATTAGCTTGTGCTTTCTAGCAGCGCTCTCAATCGTGTCGCAGAGAGCTAGCTGGGTAGCTAACGCTAGCTCGTTTAGCTATGTAGCTAGCCTGCTTAGTACCGATGCAACGCTTATGCGTCCATTATCGGACGTGCCTTACTTGTACATGCTTACCTCCATTTCTCGTATTAGCTGAAATCTTACAACCCCTTAACCACTTTGCGAAATGTTTTCTGAGAGTCCTGCAGAAACATGTGACATATTTGTGGTGTACAACCCCAATTTGATGTCTGCTGATGAAGCGCATCCGCCTCGGCTAGCGAAGGAAGAGCGATTGGCGCTTTCAGTTATTTCTGTTGTCACCGTCGGTGGCTTGTATCTGCGGGCAATGCTTCAGATTTGATCCGTGTCTTGACACGGTTTAGCCGCGGCAGTGCAGGTAAGACAGGAGAACGAGTTAATGAGCTTTAGCATTAGCAGCGACCTGGTTTGACTGCCTGTCCGATAACGGATCTGGGCGGTCTTGGTTTTAAGTTATGCGCTGCAGTCGGTAATCACCCACTGCACAAAAATGGAATGTAGGTTAACGTGAGGCAAACGGGCGACAGAGCCGTGATTTACCGTTGATGTCGACCTGCAGCGTTCAGAGGAAGTGCAGTCGCTCGTTAGCTAGCAGGCGGGTGTCTGGTTGTGTGTAGCCAGTGGGCGAGTGTCAAAGACGGGAATGCCGCGGACCCAGTGCTGGGCTCTTACCGCCTGTGTGCACCGTGGCGTTTTCCTGTCACTTGCCTTTCTAATGTTTGCCGTGTTTATGCACTGATGCCGCGAAAGCCTTTCCGGCGACACTGCATTTAGGGCGTCAAAAGGCCGTATTAATAGCTGCGACATAGTGTTCCCATGACTCTGACCATGTCGTCCCGGAGAGTTTCGATGAAACCGGCTAACTGCGCTTGCGGGGATTCTGTTACACCTTCCTGCTAAATAGTGATCAGGTTTTAAAATAACCCCTCAGGGAGAACCAGACTAACAAACTAGTTTACTGCCACACTGAGGTCTTTGGTTTAAGTAGTAAACTGTGTTTCTCTGTTGCATTAGTAGTCAGTCGTTCGAGTTGCGTTTAATACTGTGTGGGGAGCAGCAGTAACTACTATAGTGTTGTAATCATATCCTCCTATGGATTTCACGGAAAACACACACATACTGCCCTGTTGTGGTCGTTGAACGCTTGGCTCATGCACTACAATAACAAGAAACCTATTTATTTGACCCATCTCTATAGGTTGGGTGTAAGTAATTGTACTATGTGAACACGATCAGTAACTTACGCAACCACCGTGATGTTGATAAGGTAGCTTTATATAGTCTCTACAGTACAGAGGAGATTTCTGGAATTGCATTAATAAATAACGTTGCCCCACTTCTCTGGTGGGGTGTAGGCATCCAGTCTAGCCAGGTGTCTGTCTTTTGGCGTCATGTGGAATGTTTTTCTTGTTTTGGTTCTTGCAGTGTAAAAAGTCAAAGTAGAAGCAGCTCAGAAGATTAGATCATGGTTACACTTAATGATTGCAGGTGTCTATGTATTGACTGTCTGAAGGAAATATCATTCATGGCTGCAAGAAGGTTTGTCACAAGCAGCCACTCTGCTCTGAAAGTCAGCTTCTGTCATATTTTACTGTGGAAAATGCTTGCTGTAAACTGAAGCAGGAATCAGATTTTGTTAGTGGGCTTGTGTGACCTTCATTTTATTCAAATGTAGTGGAAGAGGTGGTTTTGATTTTGTTTCCTTACAAAGCAAACTGTTGTTCTGATATTGAGAAATGGCTGTAAAAAGCTGTGACCTTTTAAACTTTTTTGTTATGTTGAAAGTTGTTTCCAGCGATAGGACTGTGTGGATGTTATCAATATTGATTGGGAACCTTTAACAGTTCTGACCTTAATGTAGGCATACACATAAGAAGCTGGCATTCATGGTGAGGCCATTGTTCTCTTGTGGTTGACTTGTGCAGGCTTTGACACCTCTCATTAAAACAACTACAGACCTACGTGTTGACATCTGCCACAGCTGTGTCACTATGGAAATACGTGCTTTGCTCTGCAAAATTCCTGTCTCTGTTTAAACTCATTCTCTTCAATAGCTCATTCAGCTGTGTGCCTGAATGGTCATAATAGCTGCTAGACTAGTACTAAGGCTCCAGTTGTTTTTGTTTCTTTTTCTCTTGTCAGTTTTTGTCAACACGTGATATGTCCAGGAGTGACACTTTCCCTTAGTCTAACATTGTATCCGGATTCATGTGTGAGGAAGTCAACATACAGTCACAAGATTACTGTTTGCGCTTGCCTCGGGTGGAGTACAGGCACTTCAGACCTGAATGATATTTCCCTAAACAAAAGGAGCTTTCTAGTGTTTCTGTTGCTGCACAGTAGATTGTACAGGTGAGTGTTAGAGAGGAGTCTCATCAGGAGGAATTCTTTCATTTTGTTTATTGATTTTTACTTTAGTTTCCTCTGTTGGATCAGGCAGATCAATTGAGCATTTGCATTTTCTTCTTATTTAGGGTTTTTTGCATTTTATTGTTTTGTTCTGTGGCCACCTACCATGTTATTTCTGAGTGCTGAAATTTTGCCAAAGCTGTCGTCTTCAAGATGCCATCAAAGGAACGACAGGAACACATTTAAATGTTACCTTCAGGTTGTGGCTTCCACAAGGACTTCCTTGTTCTAGAGTTATTCTTAGTTGAGCATCATTTTAAAATTGTAATCAGAATCAGCTTTAATGGCCAAGTATGTACACAACATACAAGTAATTTGGTTTTGGCTGTCGGTGTCACTCTAGAAATAAAAGAGAATAATAGAATAACTATAGAAAAAAATAAAATAAACAAGAAATAGTAAGAAAAAATTCAAAATATATATACACACAGTAGTGCATTATGCTTAAATTAGCAGGAAACGTCTGGAATTTGTCAACTTTTTCAGGCTTTGATACTTTACATGAACGTCCATGGTCGGACTCAGACGTACATCTTGGTAGTAACTGCACAGTTAAACATCAATCAAACGGTCTATTAATTGTAAATTAATTATTTCACTGGGATAAAAAACAAGCCACAGTTTGTATTTTTACTATGTTATGAAGAAATAGTATATTTTTATTGAAGTAATTCTTCATTGATAAATTTTTAAAACTATAGACCTGTTGTAACATCATCTTTAAAGTTCAGATTTGTAACTACGCTGTATTTGCAAGACCTTTGTACTGATGGGGATACCCACAACATTTATGGGCTTCTATAGTCCAGGAAATATGAAAGAAGGAAAACAAATAAACTCCTGATAAAATGTCAAAAAATAAATAAATTCAGCACTGTGGGAGTATTATTTTTGTTTTGTTAAAATTAGACCCAGATACTCTATCAAAATTACAGTCTATAAAAGAGAAAAGCGTGAAATGGTCTGTAATATTCAGGCCATGTTGTCCACCTCTGACCAAATTACAAGCAAAGCATGTTCTGGATGCGGTTCCTTCATCATGTTAGATCCACCTTCAAAATATTTTGCCGACCATTGCATCACAGAGATCCAGGCTTGTGTGTTTTCAGTATGTGTTATGTGAGAGGATTTTCCTTTGGCTGCACAAAACCAACGACACTATTTGCGTTAGTGTGTGCAAATAGAGCAGGAGTGTGCTTGTTCTCTAACAGGGGATGTTTCAGATCTACATGTAGTCCACTGCTGCCTCCTCTGCTGCTTGGTTGGCACTGCTTATTTTGTATAGCTAAATGAAATAGACTGTTTTCCATGGAGAACTAAACAAGTGGCTAGTCCACATAGTGAAGCAGCTATTGGGTTTACAGATAAGAGGGAGAGGGCCTGTGGCATGGGAAATCTCACCCATGTCTCCTGGGAAACCAGTTTAGTCTTAGTTTGTGGTCAGCTATTTGCCCCTCAGTCAAATGTTCCCAGTGAGATGCATGACTGCTCTTGCACCCGAGATGATCAAATACAACAAGAATCAAGGCTACCATGAAACTCTCATGTAATGTGAAACTTAGCTTTATTAATCCCTGCAGGAAATATTTTGCTTGTGTTTTTCCATGAGCAGGTCAGAAGTGAGGGTCAGCTACCAGAAAGCTAATAAGGGCGCTAATAAAGATTTCATATGTTGTTTGAGAGCATTTCAGCAGTGACTCAAACCACGATCAAGTGTAAAAGTCTGGTTCCTTAGTCCACACCCTATATCATACCTGTCAATTTTACTACTATTTTACTCTCTTTAAGCCATCAGTCGTAAAGGCAACCTTTTTTTCTCTTCTGCATGAAGGGTTGTTGTTTTCTGTGACTCACAATTACTTGCACTTTTTGCTATACTTATCTTGATTTTCTTTTTTCTTTTGCTGCTTGTGTGACCAAACATACATTTCCGACTTCTGTGACACCTCCTTGTGCTGTCTCTTTGTGCCTAAAGTGGAAGAATAAATTCTTACTTTTGTCCTGGCTAAAAATACAGCTCCCTGGTGGCTGGCATGCAACACAGCCTGCAACCTCAGTATACAGCCTGCTCAATATAGGCTGAGGGAAGCATTTTCATCCCCACAGGTTGCCACCAGCCTTTCATGAATGGAACTGACGTCAGAGCCTTTCATCACGGCTCTCACTTGTTGAAACTGACCGGTTAGGCACACTAAACACGCTGTATTGTAGAGTGTTATTTGGAGAGGATATCTGAGCTTATTCTGTTTGCTTACTGTTGAATACTAAAAGGCATTATGCTTTGTGCAAAGGCTCAGATTAGATCAAATCAGATGGGACTCATTTAATGAATTGGCATTCATGTGCCCATGTCAGTTGGCATCTTTACTACGCTGGTGAGACTTTAATTAGTAAAATTATGCTTTTTCATGTTAAAGTGTTGGAATGTGTTGTTAGAATTTGATTAAAGTAAACATGCATGTTGAAATGTCTGTTTGCATGTGTGACACAGACCTGTGGGGCCCTTAAGTATGTCCTTTGTTAGAGTGGCCTGTCTGCTATTTTTATTGGAGCCATAAGCTACTTACAATGCCTGTTATGACAGTACAGGTTAGCCTAATATTATCTAGCCAGCTGTATCAGCCTCTTGACTGATCTGAGTAGTAGGTTTTGTCCTAACTTACTCAACAGTGATTTGTTTCAGCAGGAGGAAAGGTTTCACTACTGCTTTAAAAAGTGTAGAATCTGCAAAAATAAACTTTAGCAGAATTGGCTATGTTTCGACAGTATTTAAAAAAATACTGTGGAAACATAGTGGATACTGTGAAAAAATACTGTGGATACTTAGTTTTTGTGATAACTAAGTATCAAAGAAAATGTATATTTTTTCCAAACCACAAGAACAAAAGTGGGACCAAAACAGGATTAGTTGTGGGAACTAAACCAAACATTGCCCACAACCACTAGAACCTGCAGCTGCCTGCTAAATAATTCCAGGAGAAAAACTGTGCTGATGACAGGAAATCTATTCTTGCAGTTAATATTAAATCATAGCCAAGGCCTTTATTTTTCTCTTGCTCTCAAAAAGTCATGCAGCTGCATGTGCAAGTGTGTGTTTTTTCTGTGCAGTGGTATGAGGAGACCAGGGCTGCCACAATACTTTCCTTGTGTTCCGTGGGCAAGAGGAGCCTGGCTCAGCTCCTGTCACACAGTTGCTCACGGCACTTGTCCTGTCATTTGGACTGACCTCCTCGACCTGTCTGCTGATTCTGAGACTTCACTGTGACTTATCTGCTCTATGGAATGTCTTCAGTGAAGCGTCTCCTTACAAATACATAGCCTCAATTTTGCTTTCCAAAACTCAGTTAGTGCATCTTTAAAAATGTCATTTACACAATTATGTGATATTTTGTGGAGATGTTTTGCAATTTATTGTTGGCTTTTCTAACCTGCTTTTTTTGCGATCATTTGAAACCACATTAAAAGGGTTCTGTGGAGATGCATTCCTTTGCTTCATTGGCAACAGATGTAGAGGAGAACATTTTTTTACTTTGAGCTGAACCTTTTGGAGTGTCTAAAAACAGTGCAGTGTGGACTGTAGGGCAGCTGTTTTACCCATGAAGGCCGAAATAGACTTCATGAGAGAGCTAATGTCGGGCCTGTGGCTAGAGCATCAGAGGGCTTGTGTTTGCCTTACAGTGGCAGATGGATAAGGAGCTGTCAGCATGGGTAACAGCTGCCCTATCCACAGCTATTAAGCCACCTTAGCTGTGATGTGACAGTCACACAAATATGGCTGAGTATCCAAAAGTAACTGCCGTTGTTGGTACCATGAATGGCAGTGTCCTGTACAAGTGGGCTTGTGGCTGGAGGGTTGACTGGTTTATTTTGTCAAATCCGTTGAGAACGTGAATAAAATGAAAGGCAAATGCTTTCAGTGTGCAAGTGGAGCTGCTCAGTGGCCAGTAGTGCAAGGGGGCAGATGCACTGGGTGCCATAGACATCGCAGGTGTGAATATATGACAGTGTGAAAGCAAACCAGGTTGATATGGTGAATTTATATGTATAATTAGTGTAATATCTCAGAAAAAAATGTTTTGTTTTTGAGATTAATAGATTGAGTTAATGAAAATTATAAAATGATATCACATCCTGAAATCTTGCCATCATTTTTGGTGCTTGCTGCTACTCCTTTAATAAAGGCCCTTCTTTTTTTAAGTTGATCTGTTGGTAGCTGCAGTTGTTTACCCAGTGGTTTGCACAGACAGGTAAATCATGCACTGTGCTTTGATTTACTACATACTCATACCCAGTGGCATACTTGGCTTGACGTTTTTGTTACTGGCGACAGGGAGCTTGCTCCAGGAAACCTAAACCCCCTTCCTGTTGAAGCACAGCAGCTGACATGTACGGTGAGTGGGGAAGTAGAGCTAACATTAGCCCTAAGCAGCCCCTGCTGGAGGAAGGACATTAAAGTGAGCTGGCACAACTCCAGTGCATCCGGAGGGACGCTCCCATCACATGTGTTTGTTTGGGTGCAATCTTTGATACAGTGTGCCCTGCAACAAGAGGCTGGCAGCCAACAGAGTTACCTCGAGAAGCCAGCCTCATTAATATTCATGCCATATCTCCTTCTCCTGGGATAACCTCTGCATATGGAGTTTTGTAGCCAGGAAGGAAAAGTAGACCACTAACACTCTCTAATAATGTCACATGGTTTAATTGTGTCTGCCTGGAACAAACATGAATCAAAGCAAGTAGCACACAGTTTTTCTACCAAAAAGATCTGGCTTTGTTTTTCAGGCTGAATCAACTGTGACTCACTGCACTTAATCTGTTGTTACTTTAGTGGTTCACAGCCATAAAACTATATCTAACTAAACCAAGGTTTTTACTTTCAGAACAGCATGAATCTATTGCCACAGGTTGTGTCCTAATACCATACTACATCTTTATACTGAACTTTATAGTGGACAAGATCTTATAAAGTTTATGTTATATAGAAAAATCCATGTGATTTAGCGTGTTTTTATTATCAGTATGTTAATGGATGTCGAGCTGTAATTGTAGATTACCACTGTTAATTAAATTTAACAAAAAACAAAATGTTTTGTTAAAGATTAAATATTTGACTATGGGTCTTCTAAACTGCCTCACCATAGTTAGTTCTAAATAATTCCATATCTTCACTTCATTCTTCATTTGACAATGCCAGTTTTGTTCCCCGTAGTGTGGTGTCTTCGCTGACCTGATTTGTGTTCTTCCTAACACGATGAGCATACCGTATTCCTGTTTTCCCGCCTATCATTTAGCTCAAAAGTGTGAGAACTAGAGTAGTTAGCCCCAGGCTAGCTAAGCTCAGGTTTCCTGTTTAACTTGCAGAAGCTAATATCTTATTAACTATGTCAACTAGCAAGCATTGTGGAGCACCTGGCAGGTTGACACCGTGCCTGTAATCCCTGGGATTTAGAAGTCTGCACTATTGCACGAGTTAGCTGCTCTTGACTGTTTCAGACTGCCAAGTATACACGTGTCTACTGTAGCCTTAGCAAATTCATATTAATGGAAAACTTCTTCCAGGGCTGGAGTCAACCAAAGACAAATCATCGGTGATTGAATTTGTGCCTACTCATCAATCAGGTGACTGCTCGTGGGGAAAAACACCCAACAAAATCTGTATGTTGTCTCTAGATTAACAGAATTGCCCACAGTGTACTGAGTGCGCTTGATCTGCTGGACTTATTAGCTTAAATTAATTCTAAATAAACATAAAATTGTAACATTTGCTGCATATTAAATAATTTTACCCGTTATTTTGTACTTGCATAATAATAATAGACTCGGAGCAGACCAGCATGCTCCTGCCCATATTTATTTATTTCTGGAAATAGAATTATATCAACTAGTGATCCCAACACAAGAACTATTGACAAATTAGCCACTGTTTTTTGCAGATGAGTTAGCCTCATGTTTTTAGATGATATGTCGTTCTGGTTTCTGTGATATGCAAACGGCCGCGTGACTTTTTGGCCATCTATTTTAATAACATGCAGCCTCCCTGACGATGTCTTATACATGATGTCATCTAGTTTGAAACAAACTGAGTAAATGTACATCTTAAAGTTTACATTAAAAGGTTAAATTAGACCCAGCACTCTCCAGAAGGCTGTACTACGAAGCAAGTTTGGCATAGTCAGGCTTTCTTTGTGTAAGCTGGCTCAACAAAACCTAAAACTTAAGTCAGGGTTAACGGGTATCTAATGGTGGGTATCAAGTTTCTTTGTTAACCCAGGCTTTCTACTTCAAACTTTGTACATACACATAAAAGAGGGTGCATCATTCGACTCCTCATCCACACAAAATGTATCAATCAGGTCAAAGCTGCTAATGCACATGATTCAAGAGAGGGATGCTGGCAGAAAACTGTTATCTGCTTGGTAATATATTATTTTACTCATGAATGCAGCCACTTATTTCTAACATGACAGCTGCAGATAGGAAACTTCATATGCTTGAACATGATATTGAAGAAGTGCATTTTCTGACACTGGATCAGGTTAGCTCTGCTGCATAAGTTAGCACGGTTATCTAGCCAGGTTAAAAGAGAGCCACTTTCATGACACTGAAAACTCTGGCTTTATGCTCAGCATAGCTCGCTAGCACACTAATCTCACTTCGTAGTACAGCCCTCATGTCAGGTGAGTTTGAAATTGTGAAAATGCTCATTTCAGGTAGCTTTTTCCTCCCATCGTCATCAATTGTCCAACCAATGAGAAAATACAGACAAACCAACTGACCAACATGTAGACTACAGCCCTGATGTCGTTCATCTTTAAACCAGGGTTTTCCTGCATAAAAGATTTTTTGGTGTCCCCCAAAAAGGGTTTGTCAGTGCAAAAATGATAAGAATAGAGAATGGAAACTATATATTTTTATTTAGTTTTGTTTATTGGGAAATGCAAGAAATGCATGGATTTTTGTAAAAGGAAACACAAACTCATTACCTTTACTGTATGTGGACTGATCATACTTATCGTCAACCACTCTGATTCTAAGTGTTATTTTCATTTTCAGGACAAAATAGATGTACAGGTCTGTGATTGTGTCTGGAAGAAGAGAGTCTTCAGAGCCACCTTATAAAATCATAAATGAAATATTTAACAACTTTGCTGTAATGTAAGAGTTAAAAATGGGAAGCATGTCTCTCTTGTCCCTTCATGAGGAGGTCAGTAGTTTCCCTCTGCTCTGTCTCTTAGCTCAGTGGCCCAGCACAGATAAGGGTGAGCTGATTTTTGCTGGGCGTACCCCTCTGTTTGTGAAAGGAAGTGAGGTTTGAAGGTCAGGAGAATGTTGGCGGAGATGCGTAATGGAAGCTACTACGCATGCAGACCTACTCCACAGCTGCTTAAACTACAATGACAGCATGCTGGATGGTGTTATCTAGTTTGGGATTGTATTTTCTTTCGAGTTGCTTTTCCTGACTAACCCCAAAACACAGAAGTGTGGTGCTACAAGATAACATAGTCTAAATGTTCCACAGAATGATAGCCGAGCTGTGTTGGAGAGCTGTGTATCTAAGAGACTAGTCTGTCAGACTGGTATTTGTTGTCCCATTGACTCTAATATTGTCAGGAGTGTGTTGTATCAACTTTAGTGCCAAATAGGGCTCAGCATTGGAAAAGAGCAGGTTTAGTGAAGGCAGTTTTCTTTGAAAACTACACAATCTGCCTAGAGTATAACTCAAAATCAGAATATTGACTCCATTGTGTTCCTGAAATGCTTACCTCAGATAAATAGATGTTATTGTACACCTGCAGACCCAGTGTATGTTTCTTTTTGGTGCATAGACATAGCTAGAAGACGAATGCATTATTTTCTGCACTTGATTTAAGGTATTTTTATTACTTAAACCTTGATTGACAAAGTCAGTTTTTTATTTA
Source organism: Dascyllus trimaculatus (assembly GCA_024666655.1). Classification (NCBI taxonomy): domain Eukaryota; kingdom Metazoa; phylum Chordata; class Actinopteri; family Pomacentridae; genus Dascyllus; species Dascyllus trimaculatus. The sequence goes on along the minus strand of CM045445.1, from coordinate 10,341,718 downwards.
GTTTGCACATATCATTTTAGATGCCTGCAGCTAAGTGTTGCATTTTTACAGCACTTAACCAAATATCATTACCTGTGTTTAGTCTTGAAGGAGACTTTGTGAAATTGGTCAACCGTTACAAGCCAATCTTTGGTTGTCTTTGAGTTAGGTGTAGAAAGAGATAAAAGATTGAATCCCCTTTGATCGTAATGGTATAAAATATTATATTCCCAATCAAGTGAAAAGGCCAAAGGAAGAAGGAGAAGTCACACAGAAAGAGAGTATTGTGACTCCTACTATGTGTAGCTCAACAGACCCCACAGTGTCCTCCAACAATGGTTTCTTGCAGGAATTTCTCTCTGCAGCTGCGTTCTGCTAAACTAGACACTGCCAGAGATTCTTTGCAGAGACGCTCTCTGTGAGGTATGGTGTTAGTAATCGTCTAGAAATGTACAACTTTAAACCACAGTGCTTTATTAAACTGTAAAAAAATATTACCAAGTTCAGAGAACCGTGGCTGAAATTCTCCTCCTCCAATCAGACCAGCAGAATAACTTTTTTTATGTGTCACTACAACAGTATATATTTACCAGCTTAAAGGGTGTAACAATTTGTGGTGAAAGTATCAATGGATGGATGTTACTGCAACTAAACAAATCTAAAAAGTTATAGATTACACCTGCAAAACAAGTTGAGTAGAATTAAAGGGAGATGTGTTTGTAGCTTCTCAAACTTGTGGTGAAGGTGAGTGTTCTAACATAAATCAGCTGTAATAAAGGGAAACACTGTGCCATTTCTGGCCAACAATCAGACCCTGCTGTTCAGCACACAGTGTGAATCCACAAAAATGCTGCAACATGTTCGACTTCTGTTTCTATTGGTGAAATAATATTTGTATAAATTTGTCAGAATTCAGACTGAAGCTATTGAATGGACAATACATAATATCATGCTTGTATTGTGAAATGTTCGAGTTTCTGCACAGTTGTATCTCATTACTGCTTTCAGTGTGACCAGCCAGTGAATTTTTTTTACTAAAATATGAATTATTGCTTGACCTACTATTTCCAATGGCATATTATTTGACTTATAATATTCCTGTCACTCTAGACATAATATTCAGGTGTGTCATTAGAACGATGAGAATTAGCTGCAAATGTACTGTCATTTCTGGAGGGCAGTTCAGGTAATTTTGGGGTGTAACAGTTAAACAATTGAATTGAAGCTCATCCTTCCTCTTTGACATAATGTTAAACCTCTCTTCTGTCTTTCTGCTCTTTCCTCCCTTAGGAAATGACCTAGAGGCCTTACAGATACATTTGTGCTTTTGTCGCTCTAATCTGCATCCGCAGAGAACAGCGAGATTTGGAAGCACACTTGTTTCCGCGGTGAGTAATATCTACCTCAGCCAGCAGACGGGAGAAACCAGGAAGCTGCTGGAGACTTCATACAGGCAGACAGAGCTATCAGCTGGCCGCTTGCTCACTGCCTGCCGAGTCCTGCTTTATGAAGTGGATTTGTGACGGACTGGATCTGTCTGCCCTTCACCTCCCATTGCTCCTCTGCCAGCCACTGTAAAAGACAAAACGAAGCCACATTCTCTGATTCCAGCAGTTACGTGCTTGTTTTTTTTAATTGTCGTTTTCCTTCTGTGCTGTTGACCAGTGTGTCATTTTCCTTGGATTCAGTTTTGCTTTTAGCTTTTAAGGGTTTTCTACTTTTACTAGTGCAGGCTGGTATAGGTTTATATATGTACATACATATATGTATATACTCTATATACTGTATGAAGAAGGATTTTTCCCCCATTCTGAAGGAAAGTTCATGCACTTTAAAACTTGGTTGTAGTACTTTTCCTCCTCTATTATGATCGTTTTGTTTGAAGCTGAAAACAGAGAATCTGGGGGTGTGTCTTTGTTGTTTTTTTAAGCTGGCTATGACGAATCTGCAGCAGGGCTGCATGTAAGCATTTTACTCAGCCTGCCAGTTTTTGATCACCCTCTCGGCCTCGCCCACTTCTGTGTTGCCCCTCTACAAGGCACACTGAGATGAATCTCTGGCAAGTGGAATCCTTGAGCTGTCTTTCTATTTAACTTGAACAGTTTCAGGACTGTTGGATTTGGGTGTTTTTGTAAAAAGGACAAGAGCACTTTGCGGGGAAGAACAAACTACAAACAGGAGCTTCCGGTGCTGCTGCACCACCTATGTATTGTTGTAGTGCGCAGGAAAGTAAAATGGACTACAAGCGTCGCTTTTTGCTCGGCGGGTCCAAGCAGAAAGTGCAACAGCACCAGCAGTACCAGATGCCTGAGCTGAGCCGGACCCTGAGCGCCTCTCTGGCCTCCTCTTGCTCTGCCTCTTCGCCCATGGGCACTGGGGTGGGCATGCCTGGCAGCTGCCACCCACCTCCTTCTGGCGCCACCACCGCTGTTGCCGACATCCAGCAAGGCATCTCCAAATATTTGGATGCCCTCAACGTGTTCTGCCGGGCCAGCGCCTTCCTCACAGACCTGTTCAGCAGTGTGTTCAGGAACTCTCACTATTCCAAAGCAGCTATGCAACTGAAGGACGTGCAGGAACACGTCATGGAGGCGGCCAGCAGGCTGACTGCAGCAATAAAGCCTGAAATCGCCAAGATGCTGATGGAGCTGAGCGCTGGGGCTGCCAACTTTAAAGACCAGAACGACTTCAGCCTGCAGGATGTTGAGGTAGGTGCTTACACAATGTCACATAGTATCTTATTATATCCAGTTGTTGAACTTGTTTATGCACTTGAGTGTGTTAAATTGTGTACACCTCAGGAAAATAAGACTGTCTCATGTTTTCCACAAAACAAAGTATTGAAATCCACATCTACTCTTTGCATTTCTGGAAAAAACATTGTCAAGCTCACAACCTACTACAGTTAAGCAGCACATACTTTATCATATTCATTTACCCATGACTCGTCTTCTCAAAGTGGTGCTAAGATGCTTAGCTGCACTCTGTCAGAGGACTGGCTCCATGAATCAGTGTTTCCTGGCTCAAACAGGATTCTCACGCCCAGTGTTAAGCTGGTGTCAAGATCTGAGGGTGAGGTGTGAAAAACACTGAGGATATGAGAAGAAAAGTCATCTTTTGTCACTCCGAATACCACACCATCTTTCCGCAGCACTGAATCTGCTGATGTGCAAAATGTGGAATATTGTTGCTGAAGTGTTCTTCATGTGAGTTGAATAGAGGAATTTGGAAACTAACGCACAAAATAACCACAGGCTCAGCTGTGATGTGGGAATCATTTGTCTTGGTTTTGAATTCTTTTTGCATGTCTCTCTTTCCTTTACTTTGTTGTTTTTGTCCACTTGTCTGGTGTCACACTTGATTCATCGTTATATTTTTTAAACCATCCCTATAAGTCAGAGGGACACACACACACACACACACACACACACACACACACACACACACACACACACACACACACACACACACACACACACACACACACGGGTGTGACACATTGGTCAAGCTGTGGTCGACACTGTTCTCACACAAGCTGGGTTTGCTTTGCTACACTCGCATCTTAAATAAATACATGTGATCGACAGTGTTGAGAATATTTTGTGAAATACTAAAGACAACAAACACTGCAAACCGTAGGCTGTCAGAACTAGTTGTCACTAAAGGAAATACCAATATATATATCCCATCCCCTTTTGTACTAAATCTATTCTCCATTAGTCCCACTTAAAACCCAGTTCAGGAGGTACATGAAGGCAGGTTGGATAGCTCAGACCTCGAACATGGGTTCATTTTAGGTTACAGCATCAGTGTGAAATTTGTGCCTGCGAAGAATTGGGAAACAATGATTCCAAAATGAAAAGACTTCACAGGTGCCTGTGAAATAATAATCATGAATGAATCATTATGGAAAGTGTCAGTTATGGTATTCACCATCGTAATTCCAGTTGTCAGTTTTGCTGTAATTGTGCTGCTAATAGATGGTCTCTTTTGTGATGCCTTCAGCAGCAAGTAGTTGTATTTTCATCTGTGCACCACAGTCAAGCTGTCCCCAGAATGAACCCCAAACATCCTAATGATTTTTACATGTGTTTATAGATACATCCTCCATTTAACACACGGTTGTGAGCTTTTGCAACAGCCAGTGAGGCTATCTGCAACTATCCCATAGCACTGTTGTCTTTTGATGGCAAAAAGAGACTTAGAATTAAGGATAGTCAGGTTACAGGGATTGAAACTCAATAATAAGAGGACAAATAAAGAGTCCCATGTACATTTTTGTTGAACAGAGGCCAAGGATTTTTATGATTTGTCTTGACCGATTCTGTGCTGAAAAAACTGTGTGCCACACTTCTCTCCATATAGCTAAAACATAGCAATGTAAAGCTGAAATTATGGGGATCATGTACCCACTCCTGCAACATGATAATCCTTTATCGTGTAGCAGAGAGTGGGTACACGACGGCGGCCAAGACACCGGAGGGACTGCAGAACCTTAGTGGATGTGGCTGAGCCCAAAACAGGAAACACTTTTGCACCGCAGTCGGTAAATCTGACTCTCTGTGGTCTTGGATATGCACAGATGAATATTAGAGGAAGCCCAAGTCTGTGAATGTTTGGACCACATGGCTTGGCACTCACATTTAGTGTCTGGCCCCGGGCATAAAGGGTACATTTGTTAAAGCATAGAAAGAAACACACTAATACTTTACAAAGGCCTTATTACAGTGTGTTAATTTTACTGAAAAACACCCATGTACACAATAATATTATGCTGGTGTAGTGAACCATAATGTACCATGTGCACAAAAAATTCTTTATTTGAACAGCCAAGTAAGAAGTTTTTTGATGGCTATTGTATGGCACTGTACACAAAGTAGATAGTTGTCAGACTGGAGTTGACTGCATGGCTGTATGGTTTGGTGATGAGTCATCTATTGCCTGAGTTTGTGTTCCTACAAGCAGTGCATTGTTTTTGTATAAATATCTACACTACTATCTCCCGTGGTTTATTTGGAAGACGAAAACTGCTCTGTGTGCATACAGAAAAAACTTGTTTAGACTCAGCTCGTGATAATTGCAGCTAATTCAGTCTGTCTCTTACAATGTGATGTGTTTGTGACTGTAAAAGGGATTTTCCTTTGCCTGCATGAATCAAGGAATGCTGTTTGGCAGCTGGATGTATTATGAGGTCTTCAAAAAGAACCAAATGCATTTTTGAGTTTGGGGAGTTGTGGTATGTGAGGCTTTTCCCCCTTTCTTTCCCTTGCTCACGTCTGCTTTTCCCCTTGCTGTCATTTACCCCCTTTTTTTAAGCAAGAGCCCCAAAAGTTCAGGTCAGTGCAGTCTACAAAACAAACCACTTTCTTTTTTTTTTTCCAAAACAGAGCGCAGTTTTCTGGCTGCTCAGAGTGACTCCACTGCCAAATATGCATGAAAATGTCACGGTTTGTTTGGAGGCCGTTTGCCGAGCTTGTAAGTTTAAACCACAGACTGAAGACCAGAGGCAGACAGAGATGTCCCCACAACCAGAGAAACCTTCATGGCTGCTCTAGTCAGACAACTGTATAAGCAGTCTCAACCTCTTGCACACTAAAAACACTGGAAAAACAACACCTTGGTCTTCAGCTGTTCAAAACAATCCTGCCATTTTTTAAGCATCTTTTCTGGTGTCTTGATGATATGTGACCCTTAATATAAAGACAGAATTTAATTGCTGTGAAACATACGTCTGTTTTTTGACACATGATGTGGAATTGATTGGTTGTTTTGATTTGTGTATCATATAAAACATCAAAAGTGCATTTGAGAAAGTGCTTAAAACTTAGAGTTAAGACAAAAGACACTGACAGAACACAACATTTGGAATTTCATGAGGTAGATTTAAACCTATGACACTAGTTGGAATAGGTTTAAAGTAAGTAAGGTTGGTGTAACAACATTTCTGGGTGTTCTCCTGTTTCCAGTTCAGACCAACATGGAAAAAAAGGTATAAAAACATACCCACAGAGTTTTGACCAGGGTTGGGTCCTCCTTCTGTTTGTATCTAGCACAAATACAATGTGATGGTGGATCTAACATGCCAAGAAATGTAGCAGTGTGCATGAAAATGAGTGAAAGCTGGTTAACATTGATGTAAACAGTGCAGGAACTAAAATACAAAACAATCACTTTGCAAATCTGAGAAGGAAAAATGTGTTCTTTAGAGTGTTTGGTAGACATTAACACAGTCTGGACTTTCCTTGAGGACACATTGTAGTCTTAACAGTGGAAAAAATGTAGCAGATTCCAGGGCATGAAGCATTTTGGCTGTAATAGACTCAATTTGGTGGCATCTGAATGATTAAAGAAGTTGACAAGTATGTAAAATTAAATTTCAGAGCAGTAAAAAATAAGCACTGAAATGATGGGCGTGTGTCCACTGAAGGTTGACAACTTTCACTCCAGCCCAACTGGACCTTTTCAATAATAACCTCCTTTTACCTAAACTGTGCGATTTTATTTCTTAAACTACACTCAGGGATCGGATCCAGAATGACTGTAGAGCACTGCAGTAAATCTGTTTTAGTTTGTTGAATACAAGCATATGTAAGTGAGCATTTCTAAGAAACTCAGGGGTCAGGACAATTGTGATGTTCCTGTTTCTGTGAAGTGATTGTGCAAGGGGGAAGACCCAGTAAAAGAAATGAAAAATAAAGGCTAGGCAGCCAGCAATAGATGAAGTTTGACCACTGACATTAACCGACCGAGGTAGGCTGCTTGTTTTTTTTCACAGATCAGACAGCGGTGCTGCCTCACCATGCAACCATCTGGTTATTATTACAGCCTCACACTCCCCTTCCCCAGAAAAGGTCTGGATCTCAGCAACAATACTCTCCTAGATTTGGTGCTCTGATAGTGCAGGTGCTCGCAGAAAGTAAAAGTATAGATGTTGATGATTGATTCATGAGTCGCCTTGTTGGGTTTTGAGAGGGGCCAACATCGGCTTGGCTCTGCTGCACTCTTTATTTCTCATACTTTCCATGACTGTGTGGGATACTGCGCAGCCAATCACATGTGTTATCCATTATCTTGTGCTGTAGCCATGTCCTCATTTTTTTCCTTGCTTGGTTATTGTTGCCTTTGTAACACTTAAAGTAGTTTTTGATCTTGTCGTCTGCTTGTGCTCATGTTATTCTGTTATCTTCTTTAGGATATACTGCATGTGGTGATATCAGCCTCATTTTCAGTCCATATGTGTCTTCTGTTATCTCTTGTTTTCACAGACACTAAATCTCCATTGACTGATTGAGTTGTGATTAGTTGCTCAACGTCAACAGCAGGAGCAGGAATTTCTCTGGATCTGAGCTTGTGTTTATTAAGTCTCCCAGCATAAGTTGGGAAAAGGCAGAGGGATAGGCAGTATATTGTTCTATTTTATACATGGTACGATAGGTCTGAGTGTTAGGACACAGACATACATTTTTACAGCTGTTGTTTTTAGGGCTTTAGAGATGGCAGTGTCAGCTAGTCGGTCTGTTGTTTAGCTCACCACTTTTGTCCACATTGAAATACACTGATTGCCATGATTTTTTGCACAGATGTTCATGGTCTCCAGAGGATAAATCTTACTGGCTTGACATTTCCCCCAGTGTCACCATTAAGGTGAAGCTTATGTTTCACAGAAAGAAATAACTTGATGTGACTAATGCAACGCTTTTTGGAGGACCTTCGAAGTGAATAGTTTAATCTTTAATGGCATGTTATTTTTTAAAAGCTATCCTTTTTGTGTCAACTCTTAATCTTTAAGCAAATAAGGTTGTCAGATACATGTAGTAAATAAGAAAGCTCAATATTTCCATGTGAAATGTAGGGAAGTGGAAGTGTAAAGTAGCATTAAATGGAAATACTGAAAGTACAACTACCTCAGAATTCATACCTGAATGCACAAATACATTACCTGAATAAATGCACTGAGTTCAATTTCACCACTGTTTAAATATTTTGACAACTATTGGATGGGATTGCTGCGGAAATGAAATTCGTACTGACATTCATGGTCCTGATATTATGAAATCTAAAAACAGTTTTATTGAATAAGCTGTCATCAACTGCCATTTTGGGTCAAAAATTATATTTGCCCAATATTATGTATATTCATATATATTCATGACCACATATCTGCAAAAGATAAGTGTAAGGTGTACTTTGTATTTATTGTTAAATGTAAGTATGGTAACACACTTAAGTAAGACAGTAAAAATACCTACTATACAACAATGTTATCAATACTGTCCTTGGTATAATGGCATTAGTTTTAGCACAAAGCAGTGTTGGGCCTTAAAACACCCTCTCAGAGCAGCAAGTGTGGCTTTTCTTTCCTGTCCAACTCCAACACTTTGTCATTTTAGTTGCATAATGAGGCCATCACCCATCATTAAAAAGGATTCTGACTCAGAATCACTGAGAAGGCCCTTGTGTGTTATATGGCTTTCAATTTACATTTTACACATCATGTACAAATAGTTTCTTTGCTTTTCCCTTTTAGTCACATACATATCACAAGACCAAGCAGATACAAAGACACTTGGTATCAGTCCTGTGACCTTTTGGGCTTTGGGATAGACTCTCTGACTGGCTATTCTTGTGAGGAGAAAAACAGTGTAACAGTTTGCTTTCAGCTTGCTTTACTGTAACTTTCCCGTCTCCACTGAGCATACAGACTCAACAAGCACATTTATTTGTTTAATTTTATTGGAGATGTCCAATATACAGTTTTTACTTATTTCTGTTACAGCAGAGTTTCACTGTCACTGTCGTCATAATGCACACACAAATTCTAACACTTGGCTTGCTAATACAGTGGATATGGAGGACAGGTTTAGATAGGCATGACTTCTGAGTCAGTTATTTCTTAATATTGGGAGACATCAGAATTGGTGCTTTTATTTTGACTTCACCAAAGAAAATGTACGTCACCGTGGCAATTAAAGCAGAACACAGTCTCAACAACTAGCTTTTCAAACTAGACCCTGAAAAATGTATCTCTGGGCTAATGTTGTCAGATCCCAGGTATATAGGTATCGACATATATGTCATGTAATATGCACACTTTTTATTTTAATGTTGTTTTTTTCCAGAATGTGAAACTAAAAAAGGTTCCTGCGATAAGTTAGAACGGGTGTCATCATAGACTCCAGCAGAGTGTCTGACTGTATTGTATACAGCACTAGCAAAATGACAGGCAATATGTACATGGTGGGCATATTGGCAATACGAAGCTAGTTTTAATTTGGTTTTCAGAATTTTGTTTTGCCTTTTTTGACAGTAGACAGTAAAGAGATAAGAGTAAATGAGGCTCAGGAGAGAGGCTGAATCAAACTGAGCATGTTGTGATTCTATAGTTTATGGTATGTGTCTTGTGACACCCCAGGATCAGTTAGTTTTGCTTTTTGCTAGCTAATGTCCAGTAGAAATGGTCTGTCAGCCTCTAAAATCCACTACACGGAATAACAAAACAGTAAACCGAGGCAGTACATTCCAAAGTCATGGCTCAGGCGTTTCAGAGGACGATGGATTTGCCATCACCTCCTGTTTTTGTAGTTGTTACGAACAAAATGAAACTTCCACCCCAGTGGAGGTTTTATGCCTGAAGTCATTTCCAGTACAGCTTAGTTTTGGTTTTCATGAAGTGTGAAGTCGAAGAATGACAGTGGCTGTGTCCTGTTGTCCCTGTCTGCCATTTAAGCAACAGCATATTTCTGTCTTCACAACTCAGCCTGTCCCTTGAGATATTTTCAGCAGGTACCTGAAAAAGAAAACGCTGTGACCATGCTGGATCCTGTGGTGTCCTGTTTCTCTTATTTTGCTAACTGGACAACAAACGGCCTCTAAGTCTGAACTATTCTGTCAGCAAACAAACACACACTTGGACATGTAGCTCAGTAGACGTGGTATGATGTATGTCAACTTAAAATATTTGGTTAAACACAGTGTGTGTTAACTTTGATGGCAGGTTTTGCACATTTCCTAAATTTGTGTGTAAAATTTTTAAAGAATGAATAAATAAATAAATGAAGAGCAATGCAAGTTTCAGTAAACATGCTGACAGATCTATAACAGAACATTAAATATGGCTCTGCTTGCTACAATTTTCCAATTTTTCTGTGTAAATAGACATAATAGACTGCACTTTACTTCCTACAGACAAACACATTGACATACATATTCAATCCAATGTGTTCTCGATCCGTGCTCTGCTTACAAATACATGTTGTACTTATTCTCACATGTTTGATATTTGTTTACAGCACACAGTTTACCACAAATGCGGACACAGACAAGCACGTTTGGTTAGCTGAAATCTGCCCAGGCAGGATGTTTTATTTTGAAAGATGTTGTGTGTGCTGTATTGTTTTCATCACATGGTTTTGGTCCTCCGATGGCGCAAACTGAGCTTATTATGGCATTTGCTGTGGCAAACAGTTAGGAAACAGGGTTTGTATTTCTTGGATAAACTTCAGTTGTTTATGTCGTAATCGACTGTTGGATTGAAGGAAGATGTTGTTCTTATCAATAAACGGAATGGCCAGGCAACAGTCTGCTGAAAATCATGTGTTTTTGTTTATGGACAGATTACAACAATTTAATGGTGTGACACTATTTTATCAAAATGTAATGTGTTTTTAAAAGTATTTTTATTAAGATGCTGCAATTGAAACAAAAGCAAATGTTATGCCTGTACAACATCCAGTACCAGACATATATCACAACTCCTGCACTTTTCCTGTCAAGCATAATGTTGTTCACATATAGAAAAGAAAATGTTGGCCTTTTTTGAACAGGCCTGCAAATATACAAAATATCAGACTTAGGAATAACAAGCTGTTAAGGTAGTTAGTCGTTGTTTGACATCCTGGTCTATTGAGATAAGAGAAGATAATCCTTTATTGATCCCAAGCGGGGAAATTCATTCATTAGAAGGGGTACTTTGTTGGTACAGGGTGCACACAGTGTTGATTATTTAGAGTGTTAACCACTCACAGAGGTATGTGGACATACGTTAGTTTCCTAACCTGAGGGTGTCCATATCATTTGGTGTCTCAAAAACCCTGAATGAGCGGCTCTACTCTTTAATGATTAGTGTTAGGATATTTTGTAATTGTAATCCCTGTTGTCTCTTTCCAGGTACTGGGTCGGTGCTTCCTCACGGTGATGCAGGTCCATTTCCAGTTTCTATCACAGGCTTTGCAGAAGGTCCAGCCTGTGGCTCAGTCCTGCCTGGCCGAAGCTCTTGCCCAGGCCCAGGAGCGCTGCGCCAACGCCCGCTCCCAAAGCTCTGACCTCGGGCCCCTCACAGAGCTAGAGGAAGCCTCCCGCTCATGGAAAGGTGCAGCTGAGGTATGCAGCCACAGCCCCTGGACTCTTCTAGGTCTGGGTCTTGGAAATGTGGAGTTTGTCTGTGTGAGGTGAAAAACCAACTTCTTACACATTCCTGAGAAATGCCAACCGTTTATGATTTCCAGCCTCAATTTCCTATTTCCTCTTTCCTGGGCTGTAGTTGTCTGTGAACTTGCATTTCTATGTTCCATACCCCTTTAAACCCCAATCCATGTAAGAGAGGCTGTTGTGTAAGAGGACCTATCTAATCCGCAGGCTAATCAGTCCCCCTGGCCCATTTTGAGCTTTGTTGTATACAGTGAGGCAGAGAGGAGAATAGTGGGTTGATTGATCCTGTTAAACCCTGGCATGCAGAGTGTTAGCCCTGGGGGGAACTAGGCCTGGATAGTTGAAGACAACCAAGACCACACATATTTTTTTATCATCTAAAAAAAAACATCCTTTTTGTCTAAAATGTTGTCTATTGGGATATTTGCAGTAGAAGAGGATAATTTCCCTGTAAAACCAGTAATGTTTTCCACTATGCTTTATTTACTTTTGTTCTACATGTTCTCCTAAAACATGAATCTTAAATGTGCTAAATTTGATTTAGCCTTTGTTGCTTGCTGTGAGATTTTGCTGTAGTAGTAGTGTAGATGTTCCTGCTGCCACCCTGACCCACAACTCTGTTGTGTGCTGCTGTGTCTTCAGGCCACAGCGAGGCTGAGGGAGAGGGGCAGGGACGGCTGCCTGGCAGGCATCCAGGTTCAGCAGCTCTTTTGCTCCAACAACACCACCATCCCTGAGCACCAGCTGAAGGAGCTCAACATGAAGATTGACAGCGCTTTACAGGTACAGTATCAACCTGTAGACCAGGCCAGGGAACTGCAGCTACTGCTGTTCCAGTTGCTTGTACATTTAGAAATATCCTGAGGTATGTTTTTAAATGAAATGGACTTTCAGGTTTTGTTTAATTTTTTGAGGAGATATCACCTTTCAGTTTATGTACTGTTTTCATTTAGATTGAATAATGCAATGGACCTAGATAGGTTCGATGATGAAATTGCAGTACAAAAAGAGATTTAAAATCAATGAACATAACATCATAATGTAGATTGTCATTTTTTCTCCCTATCCAGGCCTATAAAGCAGCATTAGAGAGCCTGGGCCATAGTGAGTATGCACTGAAGGCAGGCTTTCATCTCAACCCCAAAGCCGTGGAGGCAGCCTTACAGGTGGGTTCACTCTTACAAATTCACAGTTCAGTCAGAAATCTCCAAGATTAAGACACTAAGTTTAAAAGTTGGATGTGTTGATTCTTTAAAATTGAGATTTAAATGTTGACACACCAGACAAGAAAAAATGGATTGTTTTGTCTCTGTGTAGTCAGTATTTTGTCTTTGCTGCCTTGTGGATTTTGCATTTACATGCTTATGTGTATGTGTGCAGAGCTGTTGCAGTGAAGCGGAGGCTCAGCAGGCAGGCAGGATGCAGACCACCTCCCAGCCCATTCAGTGCGAGCTGCCAACCATCCCTGTGCAGATCGGCTCACATTTTCTCAAAGGAGTGTCCTTTAACGAGTCAGCGGCTGAAAACCTCAAACTGAAAACGGTACTTACCTTGACAAAACTGCTTTCTGTTTTCTCTACATGTCACTAACTTTATTTTCCAGAAAAGTGTAAGCCTTTAAGTGTCTGTCACAATTGTGCTGCATGTCTCTCTGAAAGTCAACAGTTTCCTATTCTTTTATTTTTAGGAGAGTGTTTTAAGGTATAACTTTAGCAGGTCATGGGCTAGTGGACTCTAGCTACTCTTTTTTCCCCACTGGTGTTTATAGTGTAACATCCGCAGGTGTTGATGGCAAGCTGCTTTGTTGATGGCCCACCATGTTTTGTCTCCTCAGCACACGATGCTGCAGCTCATTAAGGAGGCGCTGGGTCAGAACGGAGTGACCCCCAGGGACGACTCTCCCGTCACTGAGGTCCTCAACCAAGTTTGTCCATCCAGTTGGAGAGGAGCCTGCAAGACAGCTGTCCAGCTGCTGTTTGCCCAGGCTGGCCTGGTGAGTACAGATGTTGAAGACTAGTGTTGATATGGCCTGCAAAGGCAGTATTGAATAACATTCATCAGTTTATTTTGTTTTCAAAAACATATTGGAGAAGAAGGAAATTAAAGATTTTTTCTTGTCATAAAGTTTATTATATATGAAACTTCACTTTTTAGCGCTTTGCTCTTGCACGACTTCTAAAGTAAACTGATCTTGTTAATATCCATCATCACGGTGTGGTTGATACAACAGAAGAGTGGATAGTTGGTGGCATACTGACGGGAACAGGCCTGTTGTACTTCACTGACACTTCTGCTTAAAATACTGAATCCTCTCCCTTCTGTGTGTCTCGGGGTTTGGCAACTTGCATCCCATTGTTTGTCAGATTTGTAATGGAGATGAGCAGATCTGTCTGCTTGCTTTGAGGCAGCCGAGAGGTGTAAACAAACACTAGAGAGACACAAAAGGGAAGAAACATTCCTGCAGCATCTGAGTGAAAAGTAGGCCTGCCTGGACGGGTCTGCAAACAGTCCTCCCCCGCCCTCCTGTTGAAAAGGAGAGTCACGGGGAGGGAGGGTCAGCAGCAGGACTCTCCTCAGAGTAACACCAGTGTGTTTATGCTCCAATGTTTATTTCCTCTGTGTGGTCTGCCCTGTTTTGTGTGTCAAAACCGAGACCATGTTCCCATCCAGCCTTGCCAGCCCCGTGCTAACTGTAAAACAATCCCTGGATGATGAACGAGTGTTTTGCATTAGCTCCTTATCTGAGCCTATCACCACTCCACCTAAAACAGATCACACAATAGTATGCATGGACACACACTATCACATTGTGTCTTCTCCACACTTTTTAAAACACCTGCATTCACTCCTACACTCACTGTCATGCAGTGCACCATACATAGCACCCCCACACACAATCTTTCTCCTCCCTGTTTTCTTTCTTTCACACTCACGACAGTCACAGTGAGAATCACCATATCTGTTCTGTTCCTGGAAACATTACTCTTCAGCAACTCCCTTTTTCCTACTAATCATGGCTTCCATAGTCCAGTGAAGAGGATGACCTCGTCTATTTTGCTGCTGTTTCTGCCTTTTCCTGCCCTCAGTGACCTTGTCCTGTGTGTTTCGACATGGCTGGCTGACTGTTTGTGTCTATGTGTTGCTCTCTCGCATTGCCAGTTCAGGTTTTTCGAGGATACACCTGCTTTTTTAATAACAATAGGGTCATATCCTGCAATACAGGAAATGGACTCCTCCCTCCTTCCCTCCGTCTTTGTGACCTAGCTACACTGGTCTCGAGGAGCCAAGGCCACTTTCAAAGAACTTGCAAATATATCTGACTCGCAGCGGCCAGGAAGGCTTGCCTGTTTGTTGTCACTAGTTGACTGAAAGTTTTTGGCTTCCTCACCTTGAACTGGCTGTCACTGCTTGTGGGAGATTAATACCAGACAAGCCTTTGAGTCGTCCCTGGTAAAGGTGCTAAATCAAACTGGTCTACGAGCTGTAGAGCCTAAATCCACCTCCCAAACCCCATTTAGTGTAGTGCTATATATGCAAATGATACAAACATAGAGTCCTATAAACTTCGTCTGTGTCCCAACAGGTGGTTGTTGATACAGCTCAGATTGAGAACAAGGAGGCCTATGCTCCACAGATCACTCTGGAAGGATCCAAGGTGGTGGTCCAGGTCCCCTCTACATGGTGAGTACATCAGAAAATGTTCTATTTAACAGACCATGACATTTTATAAACATGCACTCTCTCAACATGGCTGTTGTGGTTTGAAAATGATGATCAGAATTGAAACAGCTATAACAACAACATCAGAAAATCCAGTAAACAGTTTTTGGACCAAGTTAGAGCTTTTTTAAAAAAAAGAATTAAGATACATGTCTCTTCCATAAATCAAGCTAATTATTAGTGAAAAGGGAAAATAATTCTCTTCAGAACCATTAATCTCATTGCCATTTGTAAGAACACAGTTTTGTGTCAAGTTTGCATTCTCATAAGGAGAGTTGTGTTTGATTTTCTTCTCCTGTTTATATGTATATATATCGCATGCCAGGTATGCATCTGTTCACCAAATGCACCTGGATTTTTATGTGGAAGACGTGTTAGATTTGTAGTTCATGTCCTGTCCTGCTGTGGATATTTGTGTGTACGTACATGTTCAGGTGTCTCAAGGAGGACCCAGCCACTATGTCCTTGCTCCAGAGGAGCTTAGATCCAGAGAAGACACTTGGTTTAGTGGATGTGCTTTACACAGCAGTGTTTGACATCAACAGATGGAAGGAGAGAAAGTGAGTGAATAATTAATAATAATGAATATCGAGTGCATTTCCCAACATTGTCTTAACTAGCAGCCAAGTGCTGTGTATACAACCTGCTCAAATTTAGTCATGTGAATTCTTTATATTTATAATATTCTATATTTAGTACTTTTAACACCACATAACCACATCTTTTTCTCTTGTCCACAAAAGAGAGCAAGCCTTGCCCACTATTCAGATACAGCTGCAGAGAGAGAACCCAGACTATGGCAGTCCGACAGATTTGCCTCCAGGTACCAGCTCCAAGACTTCCAGTGGATTGCCCAAAACAATATCCAAGCTGACTTCCAAGTTCACCAAGAAGGTCTCATCCAGCTCAAACAGTGGGGGTAGTTACTCCATCCCTAATACCCCGTCTCGCAGCATGCTATCAACCAGTAGCTCTGAGGAAAAGGCCAAGGGCCTGGGCCACAGTGATGGGAGGCTACAGAGCATCCTGCAGATGGGCAGCCTGTCTTGTGCCCCTGACTCTACCCAACAAAACCAGCTGGCCAACGGCTTGGTGGCTGAAGACCAGGGGATGAACCTGCCCACTGACCAAGAGATGCAGGATGTCATTGACTTTCTCTCAGGATTCAACATGGGCAAATCCCAGCAGGCGTCACCCCTGGTCAAGAGGAGGAACTCTGTGGCATCTGCAAACCCCGCTGAGCTGAAACCACCGAGTGGTCCTCCGCCATCCTCCCAGTCTATCTCTCACAGTGCCCTACAGCCCCCAGCTCAGACCTTGCCTCAGCCCCAGCCTCAACCTGCACCATCAGTGCAGAAGCAGCAGCAGCAGCAGCAGCCTCAGCCTCAACCACAGCCACCTCCCCCGCAGCAACAACAGCCCCAGCAGCAACAGCAGCAACCCCCTCCTCCACCCCAGCAGCCCTCCCCACAGGCCCTGCAGTACTACCAGCACCTCCTGCAGCCCATCACTCAGCAACAGGCGCCTCCTCCTCAGCTTCCTCCCCAGCAGACCCCACCCCAGGTCCTGCCACAGCAGAGAGTGGCAAGCAAGTGGCTTGGCACCTCTGGGCAACAGCCTCCACCGCAAGGCCCCCCAGCAGGGCTGTCACCCCTGGGTCCCATTGGGCAGTGGGGCTCACCTGGACTGCCGGATCTGAGCTCAGACCTCTACAGTCTGGGTCTGGTCAGCACCTACATGGACAGTGTCATGTCAGAGATGCTGGGTCAGAAGCCACAGGGGCCTCGCAACAATACTTGGCCCAACAGGGACCAGAGTGAGGGAGTGTTTGGAGTCCTGGGGGACACACTGCCCTTTGACCCAGCAGGTGAGCTTCACATCGAGTTTCCTCAATACTAAACTAAGAGTGAACAAATTCAGCAGGTCCTCTATGAGAGACATTCTCCCTAAAATCAAAAGTGAGCCAGACATTCATATATAGTTTATGTTGAAGTCTGTAGGGCAACTGTTGGAGCAAAGAGGCTTTTGATTGAGACGGAGCCAAAACATTTTAGAAAACAGTTAATTCATTAGTGGATGCTTATAATTATCTGCTTCTATTTTTCTTCCAGTATTTAAGGAATTGATTTTAACCACTGAAAATGAGTAAAATAATAGAAAAAATAATGCTACAAATCAGAAAAATAATGTGACTTGGTAGATAAAACGTGTTTGAAAACTGATTTAAATCTGTTTACTGCTGTATATTAAAAAAAAGGATTTGAACACACACACACACACACACACTGACACAAACTAGAGGCCAGAGCACTGATTTTGGTGCACTGAGGATGTCAAATGAAATTACAGTATATTTAGTTTTCTTGTCTTAAGTCAGATTAAGTTTATGATTCATCACTCATCCTGTAGTTTTGCTGACACCATTGTTTTATTGTAGGAAACCCTGGAGAAGCTTAGCAAAGTTTTTATGACTTACAATGGTGCAGTTATTATATAGATGTCTATTATACCAGGAGAGTAGTGTTCAGAAAAGAGTTGTGGGTGGCCTGAGTTGGTGTCCCAACAGTATAATCCAACTGAAGCCGTTATGATACCTGCAGTGCATAGACAGCTGACATATAAAAAGTTTAATTCAAATCTTTGTTGTCTCATAAAAGAAAATGAGTTTGCAGACATCATTTGACATCAACATAGAGGGACTACCAGACAAAGATTATTAGACAGCACAAAAGGCAACAGCAAGTAACTTGTAACCAACCTGGCAGGCAACATTAGATCCTGAGCTAAATCACTTAATCAATTTGGGTCAGAAGAAATGAGCAGCTGTTTTGCCCTGCGCGTGTCTTTGAATGAAGGTTTACGATTTATGCTGAATTAAGCTTGTGTCAGTTTCTATTTTTACAGTGCAGCAGACTCTTTTGATTGCAGTCGAGGCCTATTGTGCAGGGTTGACTTACGGCTATTGTGATTTTTCTGCTATGGTAGACAGTCTGGCTAAACGGATTGAGCTCCAGGGAGCGAAAGAGAAAAGCTGAGGGTGTCAGAAACTCATAGTTGTGTTTATCCTCCCTTTCCATGCGCAGTTGGCTCGGACCCAGAGTTTGCACGTTACGTTGCCGGCGTCAGTCAGGCCATGCAGCAGAAACGGCAGGTGCAGCACATCCGTCGGCCCAGCAACACGCGCAGCAACTGGCCAATGCCTGATGAGCAACACAGGACCTGGTCCCACCCAGAGTATTACAGTGAGGGGTAGGTATCCACACATGAAACCTTCCTCACCTCTGGTCCACTGTGATACACTGCAATGAAACCTTTTTCTAAGACATTTTAACTTGTGCCCCTCATGAGTATTCAATAGATAATATAAAAAGAATGAAAAGAGAGAGAAATGAACACCAAACAGGTCACTGGCATGGCATTTAGCTGTAGAGGGCAAAGATAAATAACATCTATGGTGTGTTTTAAGAATTAAATTACATTTTCACAACACAAATCAGTGATGAGTAGTTCTAAAAGGCACACAGTTTTCTACTCAACTCCTGCACTGGCTGTTGCTTAGACATGGCTATGTAGCAGTATCCAACTTGTGTCTGTATCCGTCTTGTCTTTGCAAATCTGACAATAAGATGTATTCACACTGACATGTATGAGGTGTGGTGTTACTAAAAACGGGAAAATGTATAACTTCACTTTAACCATCACTATACTGTTTAACAGTTTGTTTTCAAATGACTTTGGTGGTTACTTTAATGACTCTTTGAGGCTCAGGGTTTGCTTCCTCTACCATCGTGTGCCATCCTGATCCCCAGATAAGAATCTTCTGGCTGTTCCTGTGTCGAGACTTAAGACTGGAGCTGATCGTACTTCTGCTGTTTGTCACAATCATTGTATTTTAAATTTGTTTACACAACATTTGCATTTCGATTTTATTCATGCCTGTCTGTTTTTGTTGTTGTTTTGTGTATAAAGCATCTTTGTTTTAAAAGGTGCTACTTAATTACTGTTTGCTGCAGTGTAGTGTTGAACTGGAGGGTTATTTAAAACTTAGTTTAATCATAGTTCACAATAGTGTTGGGTGATGCTCTGATTAAATTATTAATGCGATCGACACCATCGAACTGTGAGGCATTTACCGTGTTAGTCATGACTGTTGTCATTTAATTCCACCCACAAGTGTGAGACAACTTCCTGCTTACAGATTAATCCAGGGAAGCAGGCAGAAGTAAACAAGCAGCCATTACAACAATGTCACATCACTTCTGAACCCTGTCGAAATATTTTGTCGTTTATAAAAAGGATGGGGTTTTTTGCTACTTTCATGCAGCTTTTACTTTGAAATACAACCAGGAGATCTTGAATATGTAAGCTACACATGTAAAAACTCCATATCAGTTTGCCTTTTTGCCTTTTAGATTACCCCAAAGTAGAAACGTCAAGTCAAGAACTTTATTGCCATATGTACACGCATACGCAGTTCTGGTACAGAGGAATTTTTTGTGCAGGATTAAAAGAGCTGAGGAGATGGGGAGGGGCTCAGGGGTCTATGTACATGGGTAACATTTATAGATGAGTTATACACATAGATAAGTTAAAAGATCTATTTAAATCTGTGTAAAATGAATAATAATTTAAAAAAACTGTTTTAAAAATCGTGTACAGCGAACGCTATAGACATTGTAGCTTTTATTGCACAACATTGTGTTATTAAACTGTTTTACTGCACATGGGTCCTTTCCAGTACACATGAATCTGTGAGAAGAACATTTGCAGTATCGTACACTACATTCTTTTTCAGATTGTGTGTCATCAAGGTTTAGACTATAAATAAATCTGATCCTGTCACACCTCTGAACATCCCTTTGTTGAGAGCATAAGGGACACACTGCTAACGCTTCTTCTGCTTGTGTCCTCAGTGAGACCGTAAACAGCAGCTGGTCAGCCAATCAGGGGGACTCCGCCAGCTCCAGTGATGAGACGTCTTCAGCCAATGGCGACAGCTTGTTCTCCATGTTTTCAGGGCCGGACCTTGTAGCGGCGGTTAAGCAAAGGAGGTGTGTCCCGGACGTCAAACATGCAATACACTCAATGTTGTTATTTCACACTGAGCCCACAAGGAAACAGTGATCTTTTACTACACTTAATTTAATAATTGTTACATAAATTGCTTTGGAGGATGTAAAGGCTCAGCTGCAACTTACTATACCTCCTTCCTTGCTGTCATACGCATTATCCCAGTTGAAATCCAACCGGATACGCTTTATTTGAGCCCCGTTGAGGTTCAATGTAAATTTCTGTTTCTTCAGAAAACACAGCTGTGGGGAGCCAGAGGTATGCACCCTGCCTTCACCGCCTCTCCATCACTTGGGAGATGATAACCAGGTAAGTATGAGCCCCCCAGTATCAAGGAAACACCCCAGTTCATTGTATATTTTCCAGTAGCAGTCAGAGTTGATTTGATTTGAAAGACGATTCAATGCGTGACTCTGTAACCTAACTGATTACTTTCCACTGTGTTCCACAGGACAGCAAAACTAAAACCTGGCCTCCCAAAGCACCATGGCAGCACTCCACCCACACCAACACCATGCCCAATCCCAGCTCTTCCTTGTACCAGATGAACATCCCTCCTTCCTCGCAGTGGAGCGACTCCATGCAGATGCTGCAGTCTCCTGTGTGGTCCACTGCCAGCGACTGCTCCCCCTCCACCGGCATCTCTTCTGGTTTTCCCTTCACCCAGCAGCAGCAACAGCAGCAGCAGCAACAGCAACAACAGCAACAGCAGCAACATAAACCCATGACCAAGGGCTTTAAATCCTTCCCCCTCAAACATGAGCACAGGCCCTCCTACCTTCACCAGTACTGACCACAGTGTCATGTCGAACGAGTCCACGGTGAAGTGCCACGGAGGACCTGCAGCTCTGTTACATGAGCCACTGAGTGGGCCGAGCTGCAGCCATTACAGTCCACACCCACTGAATTGGAAGATTTCAAAGCCTCTGAGGCAACGTTAAGTACACACACTGGCTCGACATTTTTGTATCTATATTTTTCCATGTCAGACATCCCCATTTGAAAAAAAAGAGATGTATTTTGAAGTTTTTTGAACTGCCATGTTTTAACTATGAACGGTGCATGTGTCATGCTGGCAGCAGTTAGTCTAGTGGTCGTTTCTCTGTCTGTTGAGCTGACATTTCCTCAGACAAGAGCTGGAGACGCGCACGGCCGTCACCCACTTGCTTCTGCAGCTGAACGTGTGTGTGTGTGTGTGTGTGTGAGTGCGTGTGTGTGTAAAGGAGGGGATTACAAGGGGGCAGGGGCTTGAAATGCTCTCATTTTGCCCATAATAAATATACTGTGTCTACATAGCTGTAACTGCCAAATCTCATGCAAGATGACTCAGAATACAGCTACCATCTACTGTTTCATAGCTTGTAAAATACTGAAGTTGAAATATAAATATTTAGTTCTTTTTATTAAGAGGCTTTGAGCAGGCTCAGCATAAATATAGTAAGTCACTGCAGAGGTGTAATTTGAGAGAAATACACTACTTTTTCAACAACTGACCAGAGTTAAGAATTATAGCAGTAACTATGTGCCATGTTGGTATTGATAGCACTTGCAGAATATTATTTCCAACCAAAGCGTTGTTCAGAAGATGAATGGTGCTGACGAGATGAGAGGCAGTCTGAGATTATAGATAAACGTGAAGTTGAACACCCTATGGGATGCGAGCATTAGGGAACATCTTCATTTCCTCCTCTCTAATTGGCGGTTGTTTGCTCCAGATTGACACTAACTCCCATAAACCTAACGTTTCTTCTGTTTAATAGTACAATATTTTTTGTGTACAATTATTGACAGTATTAATCTTATTTTTGTATTTTCTTACATGTTATACCATTACTGTATGTTAGTATTCTTGTAGACATATTACATGAAAACATTATTTTCCACCTCCCAATATGTGAAAAAGCACATTTTTTTCCTACAGAGTTGAACTACACCATCTATAAAGGTTACCAAATATGCCATGCTAAACACTAAAACATTGTGCGATGAGGGTGTTTTTTCGAGCCCTTGTTTCTTCGGTTTCTATGGCAATGGGCTGTATTTAAAAGCCCAGAATGTTATCTTTTTGTGATGTTTGCGGATGCCAATGTTGCCTGTATTTATGAAATGACACCATGTTTTCAGAAAACTAACATACTTAACATGTTTACAGAGAATTGTTTGCTGTACATACATATAAATATATATCTTTTTATAGTTAATGTGCTTTGCACAATCAAAATATAGGGTTTGTTGCTTTTTGTCTGTGTTATCTCCCTAACTGTTGCAGCCTTTTTTTAAGACATCATTACAGACCTTGGACTGTAACTGTTAGCTTCTCAGCTGTGTCAAATGGTTTACTAGTGGCTTCTACAAAAGATAAAAAAGTAATAATAAAAACCTGTTGCCCTGATAGAAGATATGAAGGGGGACTGCTTGGCTTATGTTGCTTATTGTTCTCTTGACCTGGCAACTGAATCTTTCCAAGTGTACCAGCAATGCAAAAAATGAATAAAAATGACTAGCAATTCGAAACTCCACTTGTGTAGTTCTTTCAGCGTCTACTCACTTTCCTAAAGAACTTTAAAGATGTTTGTGTCATCAGCTCCTGCTAGAAACTTTAAATGGTCAATCTGCAGTAGTCTCTCAACTGACTTTAAAAACCAACACCAGCCGCCACTTTCAGAAATAGAAAATGTGTTTTAATGTACATTCCAGTAAAAATAACAAAACATTTAGAAAAAAAAAAGTTTATAAATTTGTTCACATAAATGTCAAACATGGCATTAACGAACTGTGATCCTGGAATGGGTTACATTACTGAAAACAAGTTTGCTCTAAACATAATAAATACAATTCTCTCTGTTATTAAATCATTAACAACATTACAGATCCATGGACAGGACCTGCAAACATCATGTCCCTCTATGGCCATTCACAGCTTGTGTTGAGGCGGAGGTGTCATTAGATGTAGACTGGAATACAATAACAGAGCATTAGGAATACGTTGGTCATGGGAACACTACCAGCTCTATTCTCATTAAAGTTATTACTCATGCAGTGTGGTTTGTCTTTACATTTGTAGAGGGAGGTGTGTTGTCAGGGCTAGCATCAGCTATGGTTGCCAGGTAGACGATGTTGCGGTGCAGGATCTGCTGGTACCTGTTGGACAAGCAGAAAAATGGCAGCTATTTCTATGTTGACAACTACAGGATTTCCTCTTATGAACAATCAAAAACAAATACTTAGACTACAAAAAACAGGCCCCAAACTAGAAAAAAAATGCAACAAAAGTAAATACACCTGTAGTCACTGATACAAACGTTAGACACCTATGATCACTGAAACTAGATTGATTTGCAATTGGCCTTATTGCATGAACGTGATTATAAAATGAACTTTCTCAGTTTTCAACCTATGGGCTGTGTTTATCTGTATTTCTGTATCATGGCACCACATTTAAAAGAATTGCCAAGTATTTGAAAAATCTGATTCTGAGATTTCACAAATATGGAAAAGGATACAGGAAGATCAATGACCAAGTAGCAATCAGAGGAAGCACAGTCAGTGGTGTTCAAAAGATTTATAATGAGCCAGAGTACCACTAATCAGAGCTGCAGTGGCTGTCCTTCTAAGTTGACACCACAGACAGTGTATTACTTTCACAATGAAAAATGAAGACATGCAAGTGCTTCAGACTTGGCACAGAGGTTATCAATGAAAATCAGCTACTGTATAAATAACATCAAAACAAGCCTGATGAATATTGAGAGCACACTGTTTGGTCAGACGAGGTAAAATTGTTCAGTGCAGCATGTGTGTGAGATCAGCCTGGCCACGACTATCACAGTGAACGCATACTCTGGACAGTGAAGTACGGATGTGGGAGTGAGTTGATATGGGGCCGCATGAGTGAAAAGGTGTTTAGAGATAAATTATACACAAGTGGCACCACTAATGCCTGCACCTATAGCGAAATACTGGCTGACACAATGACTTCCAGTCTGCAGCAGCTTAGTAGAAAGATAAATATTCCAGTGCAATAATGACCCAAATCACACTGCCAAAACCACACAAGAGATTCTTTAAGACAGAGAGAGAAAGACAGAGAAAACTATGACCTGGCCAAGTATGTCGCCTGACTCTAATCCAATGGAGCACCTTTGGGGTATTTAAAAGACAAAGGCAGAGCAACACAGCCCCTTCAGCAAAGAGTAGCTGAAAATTAGTCTCAGGAAAGTGCTAGAACATCTCTCCAGAAATGTGGTTTCTCCTTGCCAAATTTTCTTCATGCCAAAGACAATTGAGTCTGCAATTTCAAAACAACAACAACAAACAAACAAAGCAGTTAAATGTACTGAAAAAACAAAAGATTTTGATGAAAGATCTGCTGACTTTTGTTGCATTGAGTTCCTACTATGGGTTCTGTGTTTTTTTATATAGTAATTTTTAACTTTTAGTTTTTAACTTTACATAAGAACAGATAACCCACTGTTCAACTTAAAATTAACGCGATTACAGTAAGGTAATACAATTTTTAATTATCAGACATTTAAGCGATACTGTACTCACTTCTGTTGTATACTAAACATCAACATATCTACCACAACAACCTGTCTACAGCAGTCATTTCCATGTATTACTGAGCAAGCCAAAGGAAACTGATTATGCATTTACAGTGCGTTAAATTAGTGACAGAGCTCCTAAACTCACTGTACACACTCCACTGCTCGTCCTTTCTGCTGGTATTCTGTGATGCATCTTATCAACTGGTCATTTTCATCCAGCAGCTGGAACAGACAGAACACAAGACAAAATAACATACAGTACTCATGTCATTTTGGTTGAATTTCCCCAAAGCCACATTTTCACTAAGAACAGCACTAAATATATATTAGTGCAACAATGCCGGAAGCCTAGCTGAGCATAATACAATAATAAATGTCGAAGCCCGCGAAGCAGCTAGCTAGTGGCTAACGGCTAATGCTCACATCACTGATTCATTGTACATAAATGTAAGCTAACTGCTACTTAGCCGCTCCGTAAATATTCTTCGCTGCTGTCTTACCCTCTGTATTGTCTCTTGGTTGATTTTCGCCTTTCCTCGAAGTTTCTTTGGCACAAACACAATAGACATGTTTTTGTCGTAGCAGCTATTTTAGCAATTGTTTATGTTCCCAGCAGATAGCTTCTTCTTCGTCTCCTCCTTCGTCTGTCCCCCCGCCCAGCTTCTTCGTCTTCTTCTTCGTTGAATGTATTGTTGTGTCCTTCTTTCCGTATTACCGCCACCTGCTGGTGAGCTGCAGTCCAGCATTGCTCAAAATGAAAAACAAAATTATGGCGAAGCCGGTTTGTCTATTAAGTTAATTCCTTTATCTATGATATCTTTATTTAAGGATTTTTAAGTTTAGGTAAAATAGAAAAAACTGACTTATCTGATTTTTCTTTAGAAAAAAAATAATAAAGTGGATTATTTTATTGACATTTACACTTCCCTGTTTTTGTGAAGTATTGACTTTATTGTCAACCAAGGACCCCATTCCAGCAAGTACCACAACCAGGCCAAAATTTTACAAATACACAAGAAATCCTAAAATCAGCAGGCACGTTGTGTCCCCAGAGAATGACCTTTTCCATCTTGGACTCTGTAAAATGTCCACTTGTGCCACCCTCAGGCCAAAATGTCAAAAGTCAACACCGGAGAGGAACGTCATCTTCCAGTATTTGTCAGAAAATTATAGCTGTGATAACTGCATTTATGAATGTTTAATCAATATTTTACAAATAGATCAGAGATTATTTTGCGGTTGCCAGATTGTGAAAAATTAGCCTTTTTAATAAAAATGCTTGTCTCCTTAGGGAGCTCTTTAATTAAAAGAAAAAAAAATAGAATTAGTGCTGTTTCACAACGACAAAGGTTGCTCTCTTTATTGCACTTTGTTCTCTGCTATTTCAAATATGAAAATGTTCGTTGTTTTATTTCCCTTCCTCATCTTTACTTTTAGTGCC
The DNA here is from genome assembly GCA_024666655.1 of Dascyllus trimaculatus. Taxonomy (NCBI): domain Eukaryota; kingdom Metazoa; phylum Chordata; class Actinopteri; family Pomacentridae; genus Dascyllus; species Dascyllus trimaculatus. The sequence goes on along the minus strand of CM045445.1, from coordinate 10,315,534 downwards.
TCAAACATTTGCATAGTAGTCGATGTTTTGCACATGCAAAAATGACTGACATAAACTTTGCAGATTCTTTAATTGATGTAATAAGGTCTAAACACATAAGCTGCTGTCAAAATGATTCTGAGTGTTTGCCACATGGGAATTAGAAACAGAACAAGACACTGATACATGTAGAAGAAGCCATATTCCATGTACTGTCTCAACTGATATTGTTCTCTATAGTCAAAAATAACTTTACTGATTCATGCTTATCACAAATGATAAGATCTAGTGATGTTGCTTCTATTCTCTTGCACCGACTGATTTTTTAATACTGAACATAAATAGTCTAAATCACACCACAATTGTAATAGACCCCTCTGTAATAAGTACTGAATGACTGCCAGATCTGATTTTTTTTGCATTTTTCCAAATAGAGGCCTTTTAAAAACCAATTAATCATAAAAAATGTTTTAAAATACACTACTTTGGCCCTTATGCAGCTCCTCTCTATCTGAAGTCACTCTTTGGTCTCCAGCAAAGTCCCACATGCAGTCGTATCTGACTGGTTACATGTCAAGTAATAGCCTGTTGTCAACACTGAGGAATACATGGTGCAAAGTTCACGTCTACCCAATCATAGGTACAACATACAAAAATGGCATTTCAATAAAGTTTTGTGTTAGAATTTGAATTATTCTAGATTTTATTTAGATTTTAATTTTTCCTGCAAATACTTAACTCTAAATATCAGTTATTACTGTCCCTGATTACTTAATAATCCACACTGACCATAAAAACCCTCATCTTGGTTGATCTCTACTCTCTAACACTTGCTATCATTGATGAGAATGAAACCAGCCATTTCTTTTTGTCAAAACTATTTCAAGGCTTGTGTTTTCGGGAGAACTGCAAAATTGTCTTTTGCCATTAGAGAATCAGTTTTAAATCTTTTCCAGCCTCATTGAACGTCACTGTGCAATCTCATGATTCACAGTTGTGTACAAATACAACAGTAGCTTCTCTAATAAATACACAAGGATATAATATTAAAGTGGGGATTTGTTTTATGTGAAATTCTCGAGAAATGTGGATTAAAAATGAAGCAAGACATGCAAATTGTACAACTCTTTATTTTAAGTAAAAACTCAATGTTGCTGATATTCTCAAGAAAACTATTCCTGGTTTACAATTCCAGTGACTGGAAGGAGTAGCAAACATATGAAAACATGTCAGTTTTGAATAGTTCAGTAATACTTTGTCTCAAATTGAATCTCGCTGTTTATTGCGAAAGCCCATATAAAGTGATGGTTCCTAAGGCTATCATGCAGTGATCAGCTGTCTGTGCAATATCTGGTTAGACAGCACGTTTTCCACTGGGCTGCTCTGTTCTAAACAACCACAGCTACAGAGAAGGATCTACTTTCACCTTGTAGTGCTATCAATACTTTTGTCAGAAGGTTACCTTTACGTTAAAGGGAGAGCTGTAAAAAAATTCACCACTCTGAAGGCACTCCCTAAAGCACTAATAAATCAGAGCCAAAAAGAAAGAAATATTCCACCTCTCCCAAATGTACTGGCACCACATCCAGTTCTTGTCCCTTTGTTCACAAATCAGTAAAAAAAAAAAAAAAATCACTCCAGAGAACAATCACATTGACGACAATGCAACAAGAGGAGCTACAAACAAGCCAGAGGGCTGACATCTATCAGAAATGCTGCCATTTGTATGAACATATGCTTTGAGACATCATTTAATCCATGTACAAGATTTCCCAGTTTCAGTAAACAATCCTTGCAATGTTGCAAGTATTTAACTTTGCAGAAACAATTTTTTCTCCACTGTAAAAATGTAAATGACACAACTGTAAGACAATTCAAAGAATTTTAGAAAACAAAAAAACGAATGTGCTTTAGACGGCTCAGTATGTTTGGGACACGGAAAGGTAGATTTGAGAGGTACTGAAATGATATAACATGTACTCATTGCTGACAGTTACTTTAGCTCAAACACTCATATATTCTTTTTTGGCAAAATAGCAGAGCATTTTTAGGTTAATCTAACTTGTTTGGGTTTTATTTCCTAACAACTTCTACGGACGCCACTAATAATGGATGTTCTCTCACAGACACAAATCATGGAAATGCCATTTTGTTTAGTCAACTATGTAAACATGCCTGCTCAAAAAAAAAGAATGCTGTCAACAAATATATCTAAAGCTAATGCTGTAAACTACATATATCAAGCAAACGACTGGCCCCTATAGGCGGCTGGCATTAGGTTGCCATCATTAACTGGCCAGCAGAAGTCCAACTACAAACCAAAAGCAGAAACAAAATTCATCGGATGGGAGAGGTTTGAGTGCCGAGTATGATCTCACAATCCTAAATATTGAATACACATGACTAAAAACTAGAAGTGAGTCTGTTTGGTGAGCAACAATTCGCTGGAGGGGCAGTAAGAATAGGATGAGCTGGATATACATTCATTCATTACAATATTCTGTTCAGATTTTTGCTTCTTTCAGCTGGCTTTGATCTCACTACCTCATTGAGCATGAATGGATGCTTAAAAAAAGGAACTTTTAATGCTAACAGAGTAAAAATACTGAACTCATGGCACCAAACGGAATCTGAGCAGAGAAATATATGGTGCAACAGGCAATGTTGAAAGGTTTGGTGCCAACAAATGGTATTGTATCAAAAACTGAAAGAACAAAAAAATAAAGCTATCGATCACTTTAACTGTGATCCACTCACAGTATCACAGGGCTCTCTGCATTTCAATATCAAAGACAGCTGCAGTAAGAAATGACTGATGCAAAAGTACAGCGTTACTCCAAAGCATTGTATTCACATGTGGTCTTGTCCATCGGGCGATCAAACAAAACTTTTGGGGCAAAAGATTAACAAAAAAAAAAAAAGGTCAAAGTGGAGAGAGGGAGCAGCACTCTCACCCCTTGATGTCAAACAGTCCACTGCGGTGCTGGTGACTGACAGGATGTCTTCATTCTTTCTGTCAAATGCTGAGACCAAAGAAAACTTCTTCAACGGCAACAATTTCATGACGAGTGGCTACAATTCTTTGTGGATCCATCGCTGCTGTACTATGCAGCCACCTTGTTATCCTTCTGGATGGAAAAAGAGAAAATATGCACAAGTTTAGAATAGCCAACAATCCTCTTATTTCATAATGTCCGAGTTAATAAAGCTCATTATACTTACCCTGTATTCAAAATCAGAGAAATCCCGGCCTCCTCTGCCACCTCTGAATCCACCTCTGAAACCAGGTGGAGCACCTCGGGGTGGCCCAAAGGAGCCTCTGCTGGATGGTCGCCCTCGGCCTCCACGGGGCCCCATGAAGCCTCGGCCACGGAAACCTCCTCTTCCTCGATTGTGCCTCAGAGGGATGCCGAATGTCTCAGCGTTCATCCGTCTCTCCTCTGCCCAGGTTGGCCTCCGCTCCCTGACACACACAAACACAGGCCATCAGGATCGAGCTTTTTGGCAAACGAACACATCTCAATATTAGATACAAACGAGAGACACCGCAGATTAACTTGGATACATGAAATTCTTGGCTTCAAATGTTTCCCTTTTGCTAAAACTATAAGATACTGTACAGACCTAAAGATCTACAAAATTAAAAACAAAATCACATTTTGATAAACAGGTTGCTGTCTGTCACCGAAGCTGAAAATGTTTCAGTTCTCATCTTACAGCAGAGAGACACATTAGAATGTCAGGAGTATATGGAAAAACTACAAACCAAATATAAAAAAAAACGCAAATAAGTCAGTATTCATAAGATGCTTATGTTTGTATTCATGTCTTTATCCTTCATGATAATTCATATTTTTGTTCTGTTCTCCTGCGGTGCCTCTACCAACAAAGCTTAGAAAATACGTGACTTACTTTGAAAATCCTCTATCACCCCCTTTACTGAAAGAGATAAAAACAAAGGTCTGTCAGCATATTCATTGAGCACAATAAGCATTTTTAAACACACACAAAGCATTTAAGAAGATACTGACTATTAAACTGTCATAAAAATGGAGCCGACTTATTTCAATGATGGCGTCACAAACGTTCCAGTCTGGCATATGTTTTTAAAATCTTGACTTAACTGTATTTGTGACACAGTTCATATATCACATAGAAAAACACTGAACACATAAATCATACCTAGCATGCAATATTGTGTCAGTTCTGCTGTCCAGCTTGCAAGTGTTGTGAATGAGTTGCTAAATCTGGTGACTTGAGGAAGCACTTAAGTTCAATTAAAAAACAGAGTCCTACACTGAACAACAATATCAGACGTATATATATTGCGGTACCTTGCGTCGTCACAGGACAGGTTATCAAAGAAGGACTTGGACTTGTCATAGTAACACGTGTTTATCACAGCCTCCTCCTCCTCAGTGGCGCCTTCATTGGCTGGATGTTCTGAGTCAGCCGTTTCCTCTCCGTTCAGGGCCTTTTCTGGTTTGTCATCTGTGGTTATGTTGGGGAAAAAAAATTGTAAACCTTCACACCCATTAAGAACTGCACCAATTATCTATGTTACAGTCAGCTAAAAATAATGCTAGATGCATCACAGTCCACCTACAGAAGGTGCCAAAAACTCTGTGGGTCTGTCTCTGAGCAGCATCACATGAAATATGACACAAACCCATTTAATACAGCGAATACATTTTTTGCTTCGACTGTAGATTTGTGTCTAGTTGCGAACCTGTGTTCTTGAGTTTTCACAGGCCAAATTGGTGATAGGATAAACAAACTAAAACAGCTTTTAAATGTAAGAATTGCACCTGCTATTTTTTGAACTTATGATTCACTCCCTCATTTTGGATGATACACACAGACTACAGCAGTGCATCTGTGTTTTGGGCTCTAAGGCCAACTTGTTGCGAGACTGAGCGTTGCATCATCGTGAGTAAATATCAATCTGCTGCAATGTGTTAAGGAAAGACTATTTTCCCATTCAGGTTCTGAAAAGTTTCCTGGTTTTACTGTTTAAGACTCAAGTGGGTTGAAGAAGTACCTTTCAGTTTGAGCTTAGTTTGTAGCTCTTTGTCAATCTCATCTTTGTGGAACTGGGCGTTGGCAGTCTCAAAGTCAAAGTCTTCATCAAACTTCATGGTGCCATCCCTGCGCACATTTACTTTGCCTCTGCTGCGGTTTCCTCTTCCACGGCCGCGGCGGGTGGACTGAATACCAGCTGAGAAATCAGAGGAAAAACCTGAAATCCAGTAATGTACTGTGCAGTCAATAAATGTGAGGACAGCAAGCAATTATCTTTGTACCACAGTATGTTGCATTTTAAAAAAAAGCTATAGCTACGAAAATTAAGTGCTGAATATTGTCTTTAAAGAAAATTGATTTTCTGACAGTAAGCTTGGCAAGACTTTTTATTGAGTAATAAAAGTTTATAAGGTACCAAAAACAAAGAAACAAAAACAAACAATTTAACATTTCAGTGAACCCAGTTAAGTGTGTTTTGGGTCTTAATAAGATTATTATTTAAGATAAGAATGACTTACCAAGGTGGCGCTTGTTGGGATCCCGGTTTTCAACAGCACCCTGTTCATTATCTGGCTGCAGCACTTTCTGAACCTCAGGAGCTGAACAGCAAAAAATGACATTTACCATCATTTTAACTCACATTGGTGATAAAAACCACCACAAGGAAAACCTTCAGACACAGTGCAGTTTCAGTGGCAAACAGCCTTATCTGAGTTCGTTAAATGTCCATAGAAGCTAAACTCAGAAGTCGAACTATTGATTTTGGTCCTGTAGAGCATTTTGTGGTCAGCAAGCTTTCATTCTCTAAAGGCCTTTTTGTTGTGGTGGATTATATCAGTGTGAACATTTACCACACGTCTGCTCTATATTTTTACCTTTTCTCTGCTCCAGGAGGTCTGGGGGCTTTTGGCTGCCAGTGGCGGTGCTGGTGGGTCTGGCAGCTGCCACCCCGGTCTGACTCCTCTGTCCTACAGGTGCAGGTGGAGCTTGGGCAGCTGACGGTGGAGCCTGCACTGCCTGCTCCAGGGAGGAACTTTTTTTTAAAGATTCCAGCTGGGGACTAGCGCGTCCTGTGGGACAAAAAGACAAAGTGAAGTAGAAACTATGTGATTTTCTTATATTATAATTTTTTTCTTATAATACAATGTGGTAAAAGAACAGGAAACAAAAAAACAGCAAAATACTTGAAAATAATTAATTCAACCCTGATGCTTGTTCTTTATACTGGCAGTGGACAACACTGACATCAGAGATTTAATTACAACCAAGACAGAAATGCAATCTACTGTACACATTCAGTAAAAATACCTAACATGATGTTACAAATGTCTTGTCCTTTGGGCAAATTAAACATTCCAAGCCTTACCAAAATGGTTTAGTAGAAATGTATTATAACTGTCTTGACTATTCCCAGTGCAAGACATAATGGGGGGCAGGTGTGTGGCAGGAAATTCAAAAGGGGACATGCAGCTGTGCTCCATTCAAATGAGCAAGAATCAGGTGTTGCTCCAAATTCGTTTGAGAAACAGATGTTTTACTGACAAAAGCATTTTGAAAATTGTTCAGTTGTTTGTGCAGTCATGACAGCAGATCAGGGCAGTGAATGTAAAACATGTTTTATAATGTAATGTTTCTCTTTATTGCAGTTACTTCGTGTGTATTAAAGTACAAAAATCACACATGCCACATGAAATAAGTAATCATGCCACTGGCCACATTTATGTCACAAGTGATATATTATTGTGTGGAGTAGGAGACAATTTTCACAGCTCTCCTTTGTGCCGCATTACTACATGGATTCACTTATTTTCAATAAGAACTCCTCCTTACCTCCTGCTCCCGCAGATCCAAACTGCTGCGCTCCAAGAGCTGTAGCACCAAACTGGCTGTATGATGGGACAGGGGCCCTGCTGAAGGGTGCATAGGACCCAGGAGCCTGGAATGATGGCGGCGCTGCAGCATTTGAGGGTCCAATTGATGACTAGAAAAACAAATATTTACCCAGTTGAAAAATCAACACTGACATCAAAAACAAATTCAAAACAAATACAAAATAAAGCTGTTTTTACTAATTCATTTCAAACCACAGACATAGATAAAGTAATCATCCACAGGACACAAATGTGCAACTCTAACTCTGAAACACAACAGTTTATAGGGCAATTTGTGAATGTCATTGTAAGAACTGCAAATATTGCACAAGCATGCTTCACACCAGAACTACAGGTATGCAACAGCGAGCCATCACTGAGATAAGGTTTATGATTACGGATACCATAAAAATACTATTTTAGGAAAATACTGTGGTATCAGAAAAAAGCAAACTGCTCTATATGAGCAAGTGTTCAGCATCATTTTTTTTCTTAAACCAACAGAATCAAGACTCAGTTGTGCAACTATGTTGATTAGGTCAAAGTGATTTTGTCATATTCACTGTAAAAGCAAATTTTTGAGTTAAAACGTACCAGGCTATGTATCTAAATAATTTTATATTTTGCTTTAATTAATGTAATGCGTTTTTCTGGATAAATCATTGAAATAGCCAGTAAATATTTCTGTTGATCAAACTATAAAAATCACAGGTATTGATAACATTTACAATTTGTCTGCATTCTATTTATGTGAGTCACCTCCATGGATCTGGTATTGTGCACACATGCTTACAGAGAGAGGCTTTATTGAAATGGAACCTTAATTAATGTTATGAGATACACCTGAGCCAGGGCAGGTCCAAATGAATGTCTTGGAAAAAGGTCTGTAAAACTGAGCAGGTGACATTTCAAAGTAAAAGTGTTTTGACAAAATTTTAGAGTTTAAGTCCTCACGTCTAATTAATCTTAACTAAAATCTGTCACAGTGTAAGATTTTAAATACTTGAGAGCTTTTTTGAAAATGGTTGCATTTTTTATAAAAAAGCAAAAAAAAAAAATTATTATAGAGATAATTTTGGTTATATGTACGTCCTTGTTGTCCCTTTGTTCTTTTTCACAAAGCTTTCTGGTTTGGTTAATACTTTGGCTTGTCATTGTAGGTAACACACAGGTGTTACTAATAAGATTAATGATGGCTCTCTTCAATTCAGACTGTGATAGTGGAACAGTGACCCAGCATGCACAGTGCATGCTTTTTAAAGTAATGACATGAAAAATGACCTTAAAGTTTTCCTATGACTTTTAAAAAAATTACAGATTACATGACACATCTTCAGTCATTTCATAGTACAAGCATGCATACAAATGAACTTACTTGAACTATGGCAGGGTCCTGAGGCAGGGAGCTAGTGGCTTTGGGTGGCTCGCAAACCGTTAGGTCTTTAATGTCACTCCCTCGGAAAATGATGTACTCAAACACTTCTTCCCGAGGTGGTATAGGCCTGTCAGTGGGCCGGTCTTCAGTGCCAAAAGAGCGAACTGTGGGGAGAATTCATGCAAAAATTCAAATGCCCTTATAGTTTCAGTCTTCTATTAAGACAGAGCATGTCTTTGCTTCAGTTTAGATCCTGGCAATACGGATAGACACGAATCACCTTCCATGTATTTCCAATCAAAGTAGTGACTTAGTGAACAATTTTATTGTTAAAACGTATTACCGAGCATTTCATTAGATAATTCTGCAAAGAAAATACACACAAATAGGAAAAAAAGGACCGTAGGTGAGCCAGAATTAGTCTAGAGTGTTTAATTTTTATTCGTTTTTCCTGGCCAGATTTTAGGAAAGCAACCAGTAATAAAATATACAATAATTACTACAGCATATTCACCAAGGGACTATTACTATACAATACACACTATGACGCAGTTCGTCAGGTCTGTAGTATTAGGTTTAATCTCAACGTTTAAGAGCATTACTCCGAGTTTCATACTGCGTTCACTAAACATGTTCAAAATAAACACTTAAATGTGACTTAAATAGATAGAAGTCGGGAATTCTAATCCCAGTATGGGGTATTTAATAGTATAGTGTAATTTACTTTGTTTTATATGCTACTTGGTACTCTGCATTTAATGCTAGCCCAAACACAACGTAAACAAAGGACGCAGAGCGTCAACTACAGCAGCACTTAGCTATTAGTTGGCTAACTACAAGCTAGCTAACAACTTAATATACGCTGATAACTATTTCAGTTTTCCACCGGTTTACATTTATAAGCAATATCTCAGCCCTTCTGAGTGCTGTACTCCACCTCTTGATGAGCTAACTTACCTTTAGCAAGTGCTACTGTCGAGTTTTCAGTGTCAATGGTGTACAAAATTCCTTCATAGCGGATCTCGGCCTTTGAGATGAGGCTAATTTTGCTGCCAATGTATGGCGTTCCTCCTCCGCTCATGTTTGTCCTCTGATTTTGAAAACGCACTTACTTCCACGGAATATGTTTTCTGTCAAATGAGAGGTCGGATGTGATATTTTCAGACCTGCAGTTTTAAGGCTACATAACATGAATTAGTAAGCTACACGGTGAATCTCACTCGCTCGTCTCACAACTGCTTTCTACCACGACATGGCCGTTTTCATTTTCCTTCCCCCGCCGCTAAGCATGCTGGGAGAGAGGCTGTGGCTTATTCTTCTAAAATTGCTTCCTCATTCTGTCCTTCTGATGCGGCTAGTGCTCATTAATGAAAGGGGATACTATGGGGTAACACGACTAGCTCGGTAATATTAAGAGTGAATTTGCGTTTTTGTTGACTGTCACGGTTAATTTTGAAGAAAGAAAAAAATAATTCTGTTTATCTGAGGATGTCAAACAGAGGTTTGAGATTTCGCCATTCTATCATATCGCGATATTACACGGGACTACATCTCTCCACCCTGCCCCCATATTGCTGGAGAATACATTTTCTATGTAGACATACATATAATGTTACCGTATAATTTATAGTTAACACACCAAATTGCTGATTTTTTTGTAATATAAAACTCTGCCATTTAGCATATACATCACATGTGCCACAAATAGGAGTTTGGAATTATTATATAACCGCATAGTACCTACACAGTTACAAGATTTCTTCATTATACTTCATTAAATTAGCCTTGAAGAAAAACATGAAATACAACCAGGGTGCCCCCCTCCCTCATTTAATGACGTCAGATTCATTCCCACAATGCCTAGTAACACGCAGGCGCAATGTAAAAAAATATAAGACAGCTATCTGTGATCAGAGATGGCGGGCGCCTCCGACCCCCTGGAAGATATGCTCTTTTCAGAGGTGGATGAAAAAGCCGTGAGCGACCTGGTGGGCTCATTGGAGTCACAGCTTGCTGGACAAAGCAACCCAGTGGGAAAAACAGACGAAAACGGAGGCGCTGGCTCTGTGGCCCCCGCTAATCATCACTTAGGAAAAACGCTACCAGCTCCAGTGAGCACCACAACACTAGAACAACAACAACAAGGACGGCGGAATAAACCTGAGATGCGCCAGGAGATCAACTCTAAAGACGGTAGCCCGGATAAAACTGTCACATCTCCTTCGCTGGGCTGCAGCCCTTCTTTCGGCGAGCCATCCACCACTCCGGCTGCCTGTGTGAACGCCACTAGCAGCGGTTCGCAATCACATGGAGCATCCATCACAACACTGACTGCATCTGGTGTGTCAACTTTGGCATCTCCGCCGGCCAGCATCAGCACCACCGCATCCAGCCGGGTCTCCAAGGTTTCTCCGGGTACCGGAGAGGCGTCAACAGAAGCCAACCCGCCGAGAAAACGCATCACGGCGACGCGGAGGAGCGCTTCGGCTCGGATAAAGAGTTTGAACGGCGCAGCTGTAACGACACGGAGGAACAGCAACACAGCGGTGGCTGACAGCGTTAGCTCCGGGGAGACCCCCACCGCAACTACACCAAACTCTACCCGACCGGTCACCTCCTCTATTAACACGTCGACTTTCACCTTAACCAACGCCAGCCTGCCTGTGGGGCAGTCGGCTATCGCTCTCGACCGGGGGACTCCTACCATTGCTCTGCATAGACTCCCGAGTCATATTGTAGCCAGTATAGCCCAGAACGGCAACGGGACCAGCGTGTCGGCCCTGGTCCAGCAGGGAGCCCGGATAGGACCCGTCCCCTCCTCAGCTTCCCCGGGGAACCACGACAAAGCGGTCACGGACACTGGGGCTTCCAAAACAGACGATTGTCAGTCCAAAATTGTAATGTCAACCCAGTCTAGTAGTGTCAACTCTGTAATAAACACTGTTTCTCCTGCTTCTTCTGTTGTCACACCAACTACTACTGCAGCAGCAGCCACAACCACCACAACAGTAAGTCAGCCGCTGAGCTCTGCCCCCACTGCTGCAGCTGGTACAGGGATGGCAGCTAGTTCTGTGTGTGGAACTGCTCACACTACATCAGTGACCACCACTGTCAGTATGGTCAGACCCGCAGCTCCCTCCCCAACACCTGCTGTGGCCACCCCTGCACAGCCTCAGCCCCGTCCTGGACTCACAGCACCTCAGAGGATTGTAGCCCCCCAGCTGATTGTCAGACCACCTCAACAGCAGACCACCATTCAGCTGCCCCCTGGGTTTACCATCCCACAGGGTAAGGTTTGGAGGAGGGGCAGGGGAGCAGCAACAAGGTGCTGGTAACACTGGTGTTATATTGAGCACGCTGGGGGTTTGGTTGCTGGTATGGTGCAGTGTTTCTTCAGCATGAGGAGGTTGTAACATCCTATTCAGATCTGTCGTTATCCTCTGTGTGTATCATATGTGCTGTAGTGTGGCTACTGTTCTTGTAGTGCAATTTACCTTTATGCTATAAATCATAGTAGCTGTGAGACTGTTGGTGTGGACATAGGTAACCCAATGGCCATTCAGTGTTACTGTTCTGATGTACCATTTGAGCTGCACAAAGTACTGAATATACACCAAGAATCATTGACAACACTATAAAACAATACATTACCACACTTAGAAGGATCATAAGTTTTCAGGGAAACTGTCATGTCAAATTTAGCTCATCATTTAGGTGATATTTAAGTCTCCATAAGAGATCAAAACTGATTTTTGCTCATAAGAAAAACTATGTATTGTAGTGATGCTGTCACACAGCTCAAAGCAAAAGTGCAAAAGAGTTTGACCGCCAATGTATTCATGCAGTAAATACTATTAAGCAAAATGCCACCAGCGTAGTGACACTAATGACAGTAAAACATATAATGTGACAACCAAACAGAACCAACATCAAGAAGTCATACAAGGTGTGCAGAATCACAAAAAAGCTCGCAAGGCATCATGATGTTGGAGTTACTTTCTGAAAAGTGTTACATGTCTAAAATAATGTTGATAATAGAATAATATTATGCTGCTGAAGACTTGAAAACTTACAAAGTGGAGACCTGTTGCCTTCTACAGAGAGTCTGCCTACACTGTGACTTTCTGTGTAGTTCTTGTAGTTCTGTACACTTAGGAAACTTTGGCATGTGCAAAGGAATGTGGGTGTTCTGGGTAGATTTTTTATTTCTTAATACTCCAGGAATTACTGATCAAGGCTGTTTCATTATTATATGACTTCATCAAAGGTTCTCCTTTTACCTTAGGTCATAGGTGTTTATGGAGGCCAAAATTAAGTACCAGATCTACATTTATTCTCAGTTTGGAAAATTATAGTTCAGTCAGTACCTGCATAGCATCTGTAGCCCTAATTTAGCATCATTTTGAGCTGGTTGTGTCTTCAATAGATACTCATCTTCTGGTAAATGTCAAAAAGGGCAGGCAATAACTGGACAGTGGTCAGAATAGTTTCTGTGCTGAGCTGCTGGTTTGTCTTCAAAGTTGTTCTGAGTCATCTGACCTCAGAAGAGGATGATCAGAATTTGCTGTTAACCTTTCTATTGACTTCTTGTCTTGAAATTCAGCAAAGATAAACAAATGTGTAAAAAATACTTTATCTTGACCTGACAGTGGCTACTTCACAAGAGTGCTACTCTAATAATTGCAGTCTTAGCCTTTTAGAAAGACCAAAGAGTCTTTGTGTTTGACTCACAGCTTCATTTAATTCCTGTTGTTTGTGTTCAATTCTGATATTTTGCAAAGTCTAAATTCAGAAATGTGAATTTCTTTAAACCATATTGTAAACATTGTTATTAAGTTAAAGTTGTAGAGCAGTAAAACATATATATATCATGGCCACTTGGTTGTATATGCATCCACATCCAAACTGAACAGTATTTTGCTAGCTGCAGGGTCAAATGACATTCAGAAGCAGTGCTGTTAATTAATGTTTTCTGCTGCTCTTCAGGGATGGTGTTGGTACGTACGGAGTTAGGCCAGCTGGTTATGGTTCCTCAGCAGGCTTTGGCTCAAGCTCAAGCTCAAGCTCAGGCCCAGGCCCAGGCCCAGGCCCAGGCCCAGGCCCAGAACAACATCTCTCCTCGACCTGCTACCCCCACCACAGGGGCATCCTTCAGAGTAACAACTCCACAGGTGAGACTCATAAGATTGCTGCCATTTGTCGACTGTCACTACTGTGACCGTGGCACACAGTGTTACTGCTCATATGTTTCATACAGCAAGACAAGAACAAGACAAGGAGAAGTGCGATAGGTTAAGTAGCCGTGTTGCTTACATACAAATGATATATCTGCTTGTCTTGTCCCTGGGTGTATCCTTGGCAGGGTTTTGTTTCACTTTCAAATCATACTAAAGTTGATGAATCATCAAATTTGTCTGTCCACATGTACATCAGCTTTTCCTGTGAAACATTCCTATGCACAGATTTAGTTATAACTTGCTGCTCTGTAACTGTTTTATGAGGGGTTTTAGATATTCTGAACTTTTACCACTTGAGAAAGTGAGTGAGACTTCTGATCTGGAGCTGCACTGAATAGATATCTGGGAAGGACATGTGTTCATTGAAGCATCCTTAACATGCTACCAGTGGTCCTAAGGGGAACATCTAAAAATATTTATGCTTTTAAATTCTTGCTAGATATCTGGCTGGCTAGATTTTTTTAGATAGTTAGAATGTGCCAGATTTGCTCCCACTGTCCTCTTTCCTCCCATCTTTCCTCCCCCCTCTTTCCTCTTGTCCTGTGCAGGAGCATAGACGTGCACAAACACAAATGTGCTCAGGACATGCTGGTATACTGTTGTGCAGATCAGTCCAAGCCACTTTGTTCCTCATTGACAGAGCCAGGGCTGTGTATGAACACCAAAACATTTTTTTCAGCAACACATAAAACAGGCAGTTAGCAGACTGCGAGGAGATAGTCACTGAATTTGGCAAAAATTGTATTGGATTAGAATCACATACTCTACCTTTAACTGTGATGAACACATCAGAAGTAGAACTAGATATCCTCCAAAACCAATAGCATGTCCTTTAAAAAAAAACAAAAAAACAAAAGTGTTGTCAGTGTTACACTACAAGTGCCAGAAAAACATTGAGAGATAATATACAATAATAGTAAGTGCTAGCAAGGATTTTTAGATGTAGCCATGGTGGAAGACGGAGGTGGATCCTGATTTCATTCCACCACTGTAGGGTCAGAACATAGAAGAGCCTCTGGTGATGTGGTAGTTTAACAGGTGTCTGTCCATGTTTTTGGAGATTGGAAGGAGCAGTTCTCCTCTCTGTCTTGTAGGCCAGGACCAATGTGTTAAAGTGGTAGGCGCCAGTCCAGGTACCAAGAAGTGAGTTGTGTGGGAAAGCCCTGGGATATTAGTTACTATCAGAGATAGATTAGTAGAGGTTTGATTGCTGACACACTGGCTCCAGCATAGAGGGAGCTGCAGTAGGTGGTAGGAGGTGATGAGGAGCTGGGATGCATCCTTGGTGAGAAGATGTAGAGTCCTCCTGATCCTGTAAGAGAAGAATCAACAGGAGATGGCTACTGCAGCAATGTTTGTCATCCAGGGTAGCTCCCAGGTTCCTCACCAGCTACTTTAGTACCAGCATGGTGATGATAAAGCCTCAATGAGGAACTCTTTCTGTTGGGGAACAGAAAGTCAGTCTTCTTCAGGTTGAGCTTTAGGTGATGCTTTGAGATTCAGTCTGTGATGTGAGCCAGAGCATCAGATGAGGGAACAACGAAGATATCTGGATACCTGTGATAACACTAAGTGTACTTGTGTAGCAGAAGAAGAGGGGAGAGCCCAAGAAGAAAGCTTGTTGACTGTTGACAATCTACACCCACACTAACACTTTTCATTTTAAGACGCTGTTTTAAAATGAAAATGATTCCTATCCAGTGGAACATTGTAGCACTGTTTCAGAAATAATCTCCGTGCATACCGAGATGCCTGAAAACACATATCACATGACCATTCCTGTACACTGGGAATGCAGGTGCCAATGTAAACATGAAGCGGGGGCCTGGTTGCTTAGTCGTTAAAAATACTTTGAAGGAGGAAACAGTAGTGTTGAAAAGTAAAGCCAGAGATTTCCTGAACAGCACAACAGCTTCTGGCGTAGACGACAAGTTTAGCAACACCTGCAGTTCACTGTCCATGTTGAATTAACTGCTATTAGTCGAGACCGAATGCTTTGTTTTTTTCTGGAAAACTGTCACGTAATATGATCATGACGAGTTAGGGAATGATGTGTAGTGACACTTTAGATCCAATCAGAAAGCAAACATGGGTGTCTGCATCATCACTTCTAAAAGTCTCAGTTTCTGCCCATCCAGACTAAAATGCAACCCTGGAAAATTCAACCTATAACGGGGTCAGCCAAAAGTCTCAGTTTTAGCTGTTTTTGCACTCAGGATTAGTGTGGATGCTTCGGTGTAAACATAGCAGTAGTTTGCATTTTAAAATGAAAACGTGTTAGTGTGGATGTAGACACTGATGCTTTCAATGCCACCTGTTTAGAGGGACAGGTCATGCAAACAGACAGAGTGCTGAGTCAACCAATGCAAGGAGGACCATCTCAACTGAGTGGCCTGCATTTCTAAATCAATAATATACTAATTCATTATTTTAACAGTAGCTCATCTTCACCCTTGGTCAGTTGACGTTATGCTAGCTTATATTACATAACCAGATCTATTTAGGTAGCACTGCAGCTCAGTGGTTAATAATTTTACCTGACACTGCCAAGGTTTTGGGTTTTAATCTGTTCTGTGTGGATTTTAAGTGTGTTCCCCAGATTTGAGTGAAATCATCTCCCATACCAAAAGACACAATGTATGAAATACTGCTACAGGTGGCTGAAAACTAGAGTTATCCCCTGGTTCTTGTATTGTGCCTGCTCACTACTCCTAAATGATTAGGATGGAGCCACAGTTATATACGTAGCTCCACTAGAAATAAGCATGCAGGGACAAAAGCATCTAAATGCATATATGCACTTTGCTTTGGACAAAAAAGTCTGTAGCCTTGCAGATGTCTGTAAAAGTGCACATTTGTACCATTCGTAGCAACGGCCAGACAAAAAGGGTGGTTTTGGATGGGCCAAGTACATTATCCCCATCTTGTCCAGATGTTGCTGTAGGAATTTTTGATGCGTCCAACGGTGAATGTCAGATAGATAAGGGGGTCAGGGGTTTTCATGGGACAAGGGTCTTTGTAATTTCCGCAAGGGGGGCTTGGTAGTAATGGTCTCAAAACTGCTCTCTTATTTAAGGTTACAGGATGAGTCAGAGTTATTATTCAGGGCAGCAGAGGAAAAGCTGGATCACAGAGGACTGGGGACACCTCTGGGTGCTGAATTTAGGTCCAGTAAACTCAGATGAAACAGAAAGCCATGATGGTGAGAGCTATGTGTGATAGTGGGTTCATATTAACTGAGTTGGGGTGGGGGAAAAGAATATTGGCAAGTAGGAGGCACACATCCTACATATACCAAGCTTTTTTTTATGATTTTATTTATAAGCATATCGACACCCTCTTAAAAATAATGGCTCAAGTCATTTTTACGGCTTTTTCAGGAAACGCAATAAATTGAACCACACCACACTGAACCTTGACCTAGGCCATTTTACTACAGGGGTAGAATCATATGATCTGTTCAGCTGAGGGTGTAGATGATTTTACTAGCGGTGGACAGCATCATGAGGAGATGGTTTAGGCAAAAAGAATCATTTTGGTCAAAAATGACTTAGGCCAATATTTTAGGAGGGTGACGATATTTAAAAAAAATACAATAATAAAGAGAAAATAAAATCATACATACATTTATCTCCACTGTACCTATAAATCATTACTGCTCCTTCAGCTGTGCAGCATAATTGTCAACCTCTATCGTACACCAATGAAATGCTTTTCACCTATAAGAATATGAAGCTACAGTTGAGGAAGGAGATGACCTCAGAGCTTAAGCTGGGTTAGAGAACCGCTGCCATTTACTTCCATGGATGAGTTAATGTAGATGACAGTTTTCTAAATTGATCTAAATAAAGTAGCACAAAAATAATGCAACACCATCCGTCCATTAGCTACACTCACTTTACAGTTGTGGTCAAAAGTTTACATACACTTGTAAAGAGCATAATGTCATGGCTCTCTTGAGTTTCCAGTTATTTCTACAACTCTGATTTTTCTCTGATAGAGTGATTGGAACAGATACTTCTTTGTCACAAAAAATATTCATTAAGTTTGGTTCTTTTATGACTTTATTATGGGTTAACAGAAAAAGTGACCAAATCTGCTGGCTCAAAAATATACATACAGCAACATGAATTAGCAATTTTGGTGACTTAGAAAGTTGTGTCAATGAAATGAGCTTCATAGCATGGCCTCTTAACTTCTTGTGAGTGATTATGAGTGCCTACAGCTGGTGACTTCTCTGAGGCCATTTAAATAGGGCTCACTGGATACAAACGCCCACAAATTCTACAATGGGAAAGTCAAAGGAGCTCAGCACGGATCTGGAAAAGTGAGTCACTGACTTGAACAAGTCAGAAAGTCACTTGGAGCCATTTCAAAGCAGCTGCAGGTCCCAAGAGCAGCAGTGCAAACAATTGTTTGTAAGTATAAAGTGCATGGCACTGTTTTGTCACTGCCACAATCAGGAAGAAAATGCAAGCTATCACCTGCTGCTGAGAGAAAATTGGTCAGGAGGGTGAAGAGTCAACCGAGAACCACCAAAAAGAAGATCTGCAAAGAATTAGAAGCTGCTGGAACACAGGTGTCAGTGTCCACAGTCAAGCGTGTTTTGCATCGGCATGGACTGAGAGGCCACCGTGCAAGAAGGAAACCCTTGTTTCAAAAGTGGCACGTTAAGGCTCGACTGAAGTTTGCTGCTGATCACATGGACAAAGATAAGACCTTCTGGAGGAACGTTCTGTGGTCAGACGAAACAAAAATCGAGCTGTTTGGCCACAATGCCCAGCAATATGTTTGGAGGAGAAACCCCAAGAACCCCATGCCTATCGTCAAGCACGGTGGTGGTAGTATTATGCTGTGGGGCTGTTTTGCTGCCAATGGAACTGGTGCTTTACAGAGAGTAAATGGGATAATGAAGAAGGAGGATTACCTTCAAATTCTTCAAGATAACCTAAAATCATCAGCCCGAAGGTTGGGTCCTGGGCACAGTTTGGTGTTCCAACAGGACAATGACCCCAAACACACATCAAAAGTGGTAATGTAATGGCTAAATCAGGCTAGAATTAAGGTTTTAGAATGGCCTTCCCAAAGTCGTGACTTAAACCCCATTGAGAATATGTGGACAATGCTGAAGAAACAAGTCCATGTCAGAAAGCCAACAAATTGAATTGAACTGCACCAATTCTGTCAAGAGGAGTGGCCAAAGATTCAACCAGAAGCTTGCCAGAAGCTTGTGGATGGCTACCAAAAGCGCCTAATTGAAGTGAAAATGGAGAGGGACATGTAACCAAATATTAGCATTGCTGTATGTATATTTTTGAGCCAGCAGATTTGATCACTTTTTCTGTTAACCCATAATAAAGTCAGAAAAGGGTCGTCGTGTAGCTCACCGAGTTAAGGCGTTACCACATGAGCGCAGGTCGCCAGCAGCCGAGTCTGTGAGTTCGAGTCCGGCTCACGACCCTTTGCTGCATGTCTCTCTCCTCTCTACCCTCCTTCACCCTGTCTATCAATAAAAGCTTCAAAAATCTCCCCCAGAAAAATTAATTAAAAAAAAAAAAAGTCAGAAAAGAACCAAACTTAATGAATGTTTTTTGTGACAAAGAAGTATCTGTTTCAATCACTCTATCAGAGAAAAATCAGAGTTGTAGAAATAACTGGAAACTCAAGAGAGCCATGACATTATGTTCTTTACAAGTGTATGTAAACTTTTGACCACAACTGTGTGTTTGTTGTGTTATGTTGTGGATGGCTGCAGCATATCCCAGCTCTCATTGTGTAAGAGGCAGGATACACCCTGGACAGGTCACCAGTCCATCACAGGGACAGCTATGCATTATCACACCTACAGCTGAATTACAATCAACAGTTAACCTACCATGCATGTCTTTGGACTGTGGGAGGAAGCTGGAGCACCCAAAAAAGCCCACACAGGCACAGAGAGAAAACACACTAATTCACACAGAAAGGCCTCAGCTGTCAAACAAGCTGGTGACAGCATTAACAACTGCACTACTGTCCTGCCCCAATGCTTCTTGATTTCACATGTAGTTTTAGGCTTCTAGTTAGAGTAAAGAAGCACCAGGTCCTTTTCATTTTTAATTTTTTTTTTTACACCGAAAGCCTCCTTTTCTGAGAGCAGCCATGGCCACATTTCAGGCGTACTTCAGTTGATTTAGTGCTGTCTTAATTTCTGTCAATGTTAACGCCACGGCTGGTGACCTTTGTGACAATGAATCTGACTGATTTAATTTGAGAAACTTTGATCTAATTATTCGTGGATCCATTCAGTTGATGTTGGGTGGGCACCACCTCATTAAATAAACGGCTTAGTTTTAGACCCTAATTGGGGTGTGATTAATGTGTTAAACTGTGTAATTATAGCAAATGAATTTTCTTGATTATTTTATCTATAGATTAAACTGCGATTAATAGGTGAATTAATGTCTCAAGGCTTCTTAATGACTCCATGGGGTTCTCCTCATCAAAATTTAACGAGCTACTGAATCATTAATTAGAATTTGCTTATTATCACCTGTGGATACATCATTCATTTGAAAACTTGAGCTTATGCTGGTGGGGGCACACCTTTGGAACTAAATTGCTTTTAATAATGAGGTTAGTAGATAGTTACTCCCCCACTGTTTCTGTGCGAATGAAGTGGGAGAGCTGAAATGACACTGATGTTAAAGTGACAGCAGAGCACTAATAAACCTGACAGGTGTTCACAGCTTAATATTTGAGCATCTTCACCTCTTTTGATTAGTGTTTCCCTTCCTGTTGATCTCACAACTTAAAATGCTGCCTCTGCCATTTCAGAAGGGGGTTTATGTTTCTTTTTGTCTGTTTGTAGTGGGCTATTTTCTGGTTAATATAATAATTGTCATATAAAGCCCAAAGCTTTCAGTAGTGAAAATATTCAAACAGAAGAAGTGATCAAAAAGTTCAGAGACTGTGTCTATAACAACAATATAATATAACGGCAACACTGTTGGTGAGTCTTGTTATGTAAACATGTCAAGCGCCATCAGCAACGAGCGTTGAATCTGTGTCAAAATCGTGACCCGTCAACAGGAAATTTCATTAGGGCTAGAAGAAAAGTCCCAGGTAGCCAAATCTGGTGAGTAATGGCAGGTAGGGAGGAACAATATTGTTGCTGTGCCCAAACAACCTTCATGCCATCTTGGAGCTGTGACTGGACGCACCAGCGCATTGGAGCACCCACATGCCATCGTCCCACAGTTCAGGCCCTTTTGCAATGAATAATGTCTCTCAGGACACTACAGTAGAACTGTGCCTTGACAGTCCGATCATGGAGGATTGATACTTGGTGCACAACCATATGAATGTTTAAGAAAATGCACATGTTCCTGGTGTGCTCTTGACCTCATGCCCCTTCTCGAAAATGCAGCCTCTTTAATGTGAAAACTGCTGTTTTTTTCACTCTGAGTTAGCCCCAGATCCACTTCCCATCACCAGGGATGATCCTCGGCATAAAGGTTGGCTCATTCTGCGCTCCTGGCTGTCACAGTGTGATATGTTCTTCTCTGCTCCAGTTTGCAGAGAAATCACAAATGCCCGCTTACCGATGGCCACAAAAATGTGTAACACAGCTCCCACTGTTTATAACGTGGTGTCACATGACTGGTGACAGTTACTGCTCAGTCGTGTTGCACATGTGTGACGTGCACGTGCACCACAAACAGTATCAGAACTTTTTGAACATCCCTTGTATATGGAGCTGGAAGCAGTAAAACTAGGCTTAAAAATGATTAAGCTGTTACCAAGATTGCTGCTGATCATTTTTTCATTTTTTGAGTAATTTATTAAATAACTGATCTCATTCTGCTCTGTTGTCAGGTCAACTTGTCAGCATCTAAAATATTGCCTAACACACTCTCGAATCACAACTGCAATGTTTTGAATGTCATTCAGCAGAAATTGAGCTGCTCACAGTTGTCTTTCTTTGTCTCATCAGAAATAAATTACCTTATTTGTAGAATACTAAATTCTGACTTGTTTCTCCTAAACTCACTCTTTGGAGAAATGAGACAAATTATCCTGTCAAATTGAAAATACCAGAAGAAATACAAGAAAAGCAGGAGCTATCTTGCTGTGCGCGAATGCTTCTCTGAGTTTTCTCTTTCACAAAGTCATCGAACAATGAAAATAAGAGATGAATCCCGGATGACATTGGGTGAGAGGCGGAGTACACCCTGGGCATCACAGAGGTAACACAGAGAGACACAAACATGCATGCAGGCATTCACAACTATGGCAATTTAGAATCACCAAGGAAGCTACCATGCTTGTAGCACAGGGACAACATGCAAACTCCACACAGAAAAGAAACCTGGCGACCAGCATGTTCAATCCAACCAGCATTCAATTCAACCTTCCTGCTGTGAGGCGGCAGTGCTAATCACTTTACCGCCATACATAATTGTAGCTTCATTGGGTCCTCAGCAATACACCTGCAACAATACAGCAGAGACGATTGGATGTGTGGTTGTCGGGATATGCAAAGAATAGACACACATACGGAAAGAAATTCCATCAGCAATTAGTGAGATTTGCAACAAATCAATGACAAACTGAAGATCATATGTAGATCTTAGAAGTGAGACAATTCTGAGATGAGATAAAATCCCCTGAATTTGATCACTGAGATGAATCTCTGATTTTGTGCAGGCCATTTATCAAGAGGTGATTATTTCAGATAAAGATCAGTGCAATGATTAGAGAGCAAGAGCATTTTAAGATCCTGTACTTGGATCAGGCTGAGATGAGAGGAAGGAACTGAGTTTAAGAAGTATGTGAGAGTGTTTCTAATTTTCCTCTTCTGTGGGCACCTTTGATCTGTGTTGAGTTTCAAGATGTATGCACATAAAAATGACTTAAACAATCAAGCATCAAAATATTTTCTGTTAAATTTTCTGTGAATGGACTAATGGACTCCAGGGCTCCAGAGTGTGACCATTTTGGCTGCACATGCAACATTTAGCAGGACTGCCTGTCTTTGACTCTGGTTGGCTTGCCCAAGTAAACCAATCACCCTGTTTCGACATAGGAACATCTTTACCCTAGAATGTTTTATTTTATGTTCTTTTAAACAACTTTAATTAGTTGCAGTAGCTGTGTGAGTGCTAGAGGCTCGCCCATCTGCCTCGTAGCTTTTGTAGGTATCAGTTAATTGTAAAGTCTACCAAGAGTCTGCTTGTGAGGTGTTTAGAAGACATTTGTGAATTGTAGCTTCAGAAGACACCCTGGGTTTACACTCTACCCCTCTGAACTGCATGAGTCTCTGCATGCACATTGGTCATCCTGCACCACCAGCAGCCACAAGTACATCCTCCACCTGTGGGAAACCCTGAGAGATGATATAACTGCCAACACTTTGCCTTGCGTTTACTGCACTGAGTATCGTCAAAGCATTGCTGGGAACAGAGCTTTTGCTGGTGGAGCATCAACGTTCCAAAATGTAACGTTTAAGATGCAAGAAAGCCGTCCTGTGTGGTAACAGGTGTGTGGCCAGCAGAAAGGTCCTGCTCCCTGCAGTGTTTGAGCACCACGCAGCAGGAAGCTGTGAGGACTCAGAAATTACAGTCAAATTATCACTGCTTATAATTCAGCCAAAGATTAGCTTCCTTTTATTAGTCCCAGATCATCCTCATAAGAGGAACATGTTAAATTTACACAGCATAATCTGCATCTTTATACCTGATTACAATCACTTACATAAGGTGTTAAAAAATGTCTATGTGTATAGGAACTTATAAAAATACTAAAGTTTAAAATGCATTATTTGGCACCAAAAGGCATGCTGATTAATATTTGGTGCTCCTAAGTTATGTACTGGCGGACCTAAATGAAACACCACTGCACCCAGTGTAAAAAGCTAGAGCCCTGTAAACTGCCTCAATGTATTTGAATGCCAATAATAGTGGCTTCTAACAGCTCTCGTCGCTGTCGTCACAAAGAATGCTAACTGCTTGAGACAGAAACCTCTTATTCATTCAAGACTGAGTGCTCTATTTTATCTCTAATGTTTAAAGCAAACGTAGCAGTGAAGTCTTTGTTTTGGCCTTTCAAGGCTGCGGTAAAGAGGCCCTCTACAATCTTTGGCACCTGTTCATCGTACCACTTACTGCAAAGACAAAAGACGTACACCAGAGGGCAGCATTTCATTGTCTTTTTCAATGTGGGTAGACTTTACTTCTGACCACAGTTTATACTCATGAAGTGCACAGTTTGTTGTTCTTTTAACATGCTGGGCTACAGTAAGATAGATATTAATTTTATCAATTTTATTATTTGCCATTCCATACTATTTCGAGCTTTCAAACTGTATCAGTGAATGTAAAAAGGACACAGAGAAGAAAAGTGTGTGAGGACTTAAACAATGTGGCAGAAGTGATTAGAAAACTGTCACTAAATGTCCAAGAAAATGAGCCTACAATCGCATTCATAAAGTCAAATAGTGGTGTGCACTTTATCATTGTGTGTATGCTATAATATCAGTGTTTTGTGTATACATCACACAGCAACACTCTGCTGTATTGTGGGTAGTGTTACATTTTCATCTGGAGTGCTGCACAACAGACTGAAATGTCAGACGGCATGTGACGGATGTGAACCTGAGATTGAGTGGGTTTCTTATTAAAGTAAAATTCCACCCTCAGCTGCTCTGACCCTGTCATAGTATAAAGGTAGTGTAAATGCTGGTCATTATGAGTGTCATGCAGATCCCAGACAGAAGTCCGCATCAGTTACACAACAGTCTCTGCTCGTAGCCAGCCAACCTGTATCCATATGAAGAGAGAGTTGCAGATTGTCATCGCCTCTCACAGTCACTCTGATGACAAATCATTGGGTTGCGGCGTTGCCGTCTCGACAGGAAAAGCAGTAGCAGGGAAATGAAAGGGAATGGTGTTTATTCCCAGAGCTCAACCCCTCTGTCGGCCTGTCACTCTTCCCATGACCCTGAGGGGAGAAACGGAAGGCATCCTGAGCTTCCTTCCTTCCATACCTGTTAAATCATTCATCATCCAACTGCCTGATTATTTTAAAAAGCTAACAAGGCTTTGGTTCTTCTGTGTGTTTGTGTGTGTCTGTCTGAGGGAGAGAGAGAGAGAGACAGCAAGAGAGGGGCATAGCTGGCGGTGAGATGCACCCCGTGGCTTTTACCACCCTCCTCCTCACCCCCCAATCCCCTCTCCCCTCATCCCTCAGACACCCACTTCCCCCCCAAACTCTTCAGTGCAACATTCTTTTGAATCCTACAAAACTTTTAGTGGAGGGGAAACTCCCTCCTCCTTTTCTTATCCTACTTCTTCTCCTCTGCACTGTAGTCTTCGCCTCCTTCCTCCCCGTCCTTGGCAGAGTTTGGTGTGTGTCTGTTTTCATTTGTGCGCAAGACAAGTGCAGTTTATTATGTGCTCCAGTGTGTGTGTGTGCGCATCTCGGTGAGTTGTGTGTGTGCGAGTGCTTGGCCTATCTGTGAATGGAAGGCAGGGTGCCAGAGGTCGGGGCAGAGGCCCTCCTGGGTTGTCTTGGCCAATAGACAGGATAGCAGGGAAGCAGCCAGGAAGTGTTTATGAGCATCTGTGCGTGTTTGTGTGTGTGTCCGTGTGTGTGTGTGAGAGAGAGAGAGAGAGAGAGCGATGAGCCACTGGGCATCAGTGTGGTTTTGTGGCATTTGGCACTCACTGCCTATTCCTCTCATTTGCTCTCTTGTATTTAATATGCTGACAAACAAACCTGATTTATGGCAAATATTAGCATCCACCTGTGTGAATCTTACTGAAATTCTTTTTTTAAAACCAGTTTTGTGTATTGTTTGTGTTCACACATTAATACAGATAACCTACGGTGTTTCCTTACAATACCACTCCACATGTTTACAACCTACATTTAATACACATTTCATGATTGAGTTTATATTAGATGTGTTAATCTAGGTTGATCTTTCAGCCTCATAATTGCAGATTTTGAATTTACATACCAGGGAACGACAGACTTGAGCAAAAAGTTGTCTGATTATTTTTGATCCTCTATAATTCAGAGGAATGTGAATATAAATGGCTGAACTCAAACAAATACTGCGCATGTGATCATCCACAAACTGAGGCTGAATATGAGCCACCTAACCTCCCAGTTAATGTTTCAGTTCAGATTTAATGTGCTGGAATAAAATGCCAGCAATACAATACTAAAAAAAGTAAACTAAAAACACTTGCAAACAATATTTATTAATATGAGTAGAGTTTTATCATCAGCTTCATCTCTTTTGTGTATGTTATGCAGGATTTGTTTGTACTGACTAGTTTCATCTAAGTTGTATGACTTAAAATGTTGCTGTTTGAGTG
Organism: Dascyllus trimaculatus; assembly: GCA_024666655.1. Lineage (NCBI taxonomy): Eukaryota > Metazoa > Chordata > Actinopteri > Pomacentridae > Dascyllus > Dascyllus trimaculatus. Next base: position 10,289,685 of record CM045445.1, on the reverse strand, counting down.
TGCAACAGTTCATTAAAGCACATTACTTTTTTTCATTTTGCCCGAATGTGGATAGAACAGATACAATCAACTGTGCTTTGAGTTGTGTGAAGCGGTTTAGGGAAAGATTTTTTCACATTTCTGCACCAGTATTCCTCCAAAAACATCAATGAGAATAAAAGACACAGTTTGTGTGCCCAAATCACAGCACATCTTTCTCATTTTGCTCTAAAATTGCAAATCTATCAGGCCAGAAAATGAAATATCCATAATAATAAAACTTCACTGCAATAACAACAGACACTTTATAACACCAGTAATAAATGTAATATATCCTCTGTTTGTTATTGCATTATTCTGCATCATACATCACTTACTGTTTTGTCTGATCTCACAAGAATGACAAATATGTCACTGTAATGGATCTGTCTGAATGAAGCTGTGAGGAACTTTAAATTTTGTAGACATATCTCCGAATCATAGAATGGCGTCACTTTTAACGGATTGACAAAACCAGCAATTTTACGTGTCCCATGCCTGAAAAGAGCCATAGACACATCCGTGGCCAGTAAAAAGCTAAATGGGGATTTAATGGTCTTCTTTGAGAATTATAAACTTGATACTGTTAATTTACTGAAATTAATGGACTCTATCTAACCTTTGCTGTGACATCAAAGTCAGGTTTTTCATCCTAGACAGCATCAGGGAGAGACAGGAGTACACAGTGATGTTTCCAGATGGAAGTAGATCTTTGCAGCTGGCATGTTGTTATGCTAATTTCTTTATTAGCTGCATTAGTCATACCCATTATTATGGTGTCTGTTGTTTTCATTAAAACAAATGCCAGTTAGGTAAATTAATATCTCACAAGAAAACAGTATTCCAGGAAACAGCAACTTTAATAAACGTCTACAGGTTAGGCATTGAATGTCTGTATTTTATAGTAAAAGCTTACAAATGCTATAAATAAGTTGAATGAAAGAAATTAAATTAAAGGATTGTGACAAAGGAAGGGTTCGTCATAATCTGCAGTTATCAGGAGCCAATGAATGAACATTTTCTGTCTGTTTAAAGGTTGGTCATTTGTGACATTTGAGAGAATATATGAAATCATGCTAATCATGTTTTGAAAAGGTTCCAGTAGCTTTTTTGCTGGGTTGGCTGCACTTTTTAGTTTAAAACAAAGCTGTCCTGCACATTCATAACAAAAATATGAGTTCCTCATTGACTGTAATGATTGTACTGTAAGATTGTGCCAAAAAATTAAGCAATTTACAGCACTTGTTCTCCAGTTCCACACTTTTACAGTCAAACAAAAACCAGGATTTTTCCAAAATGTCAGCAGCGCTGTCAGTACGTTAAGATGTGATTGAAATGTAGACTTTTATTTCAAAGGGTTTAACAACAATATTGAAACTAGAAATTACAGCTATTTTTCACAGGCTGCAAATGAATTGGACAATTGACTGATAAACAGTTTCCTGACCAGGTGTAGCCTGTTTCCTTAGCATTGCATTACAAATTAGGGAGCTCAATCACTTGGAGTTGATTACAATGGTTGAATTTGCATTTAGTAGTTCATTAGAACTTTCAATATACTGTCTGAAGAGGTGTTAATGCAAGTGAAGGACCTTTAAGAGAGTTAGATTGCAGGTCTAACTCTCTTAAAGCCTGCCACTGGCCACATACTGTTACTGTTTTCTAACTCCACTTTACTACAGAGAACAGCTGCAACCTGTGAGCTTGCAACCTACTACACTGAAAATTTCAAGTTTGGGGTTATTTAAAGATTTGGATTGTGCACTAAGGCACTCTGCTAGGTTGTTCTGTGAATTAGCCTTTTTAATGACAGTTCTCCAGTCCTTGTATGCAAATGTTCCACCAAATATTTCCTATTTTCAGGGCACACAACTGCTGCATCCTTTGTTTAGCCCCACCCAAGAAGATTTGATTGGTTACAGAAATTCAAAAAAGGAAGTGTTTTTCTCACTGTAGCAGGATTATGATAAGACCATTCTGTTCTGCAGGATAGTCTGGCTATGCAAGGAGAATCCACAAAGAAGGAATGCACTGGCAAGCTCAGAAACTCCAAAAGGACTGAAGAGCATGAAAGATTACTAAAGATCTTAGAATGATTCTCTTGATGAACAAAAACTCCTTTACAACATCTAGCTAAGTCAAGAACACTCTCAAGGAGGTACTGTAGGTGTATAATTGTCAAAGTTGACAATCAAGAGATGCTTTCATGAATGTAAATACAGAGAGTGTAACTAAAGATGCAAACCACTCAAACAAACCATCACAGTCAGGACCAGAAAGGCCAGATTGGTATTTGCTAGAAATTTAGAAAAATCCTGCCCAGTTCTGGAACAAGGTTCTTTGGACAGATGAGGCCAGATGAACTTGTATAGGAATGATGGGAGGAGAAGAGTGGAGAGGGTGCTACATCATCTGTCAAACATGGTAGAGGGAGTGTTACAGCTGGGGCACGTATGGCAGTCGGTCACCTGACCTCAACCCAACTGAGCTGATTTTCACTACTGAAGACAAAATTGAGTTCAGAAAGACCCCAAACAAGCAGCAACTGGTGGCTGCTGCAGTAAAGACCTGGCAAAGCATCTCAAGGGAGGAAACTCGACATTTGGTGATGTCTCATGGGCTCTAGACTTCAGGCAGTTACTGACTGCAAAGGAGTTCCCATCAAAGTATTAAAAGTAACACCTATATTTAGAATTGTGTTAGTAGTCCCTAAATGGGTAATACCTTTGTTAAAAAAACCTTCAATCAAACTTCAAAGTCTGCACTTCAGTCACACCGTCATTCCTTGCTTCATTTCCAATCCATTGCACTGGTGTAGGATTGTTGTCCACACACTTATGGACCTGACTGTGGGTCCCTCCTGCCATCAGACCCCAGCAGTGCGACACCATGACCCACTGCTGCCTGACCAGACATGCTTTCTTGTGCTCCAGTCCTCACCACCCCCAACATGCTGCCACCTTCCCTCTTCTTTCCTGCTGTCATGACCTTTGCTTATCTGTCTGCAAGGCACGCTACTGCTCTTTTCTTATTCTGCTGCCCTCTCTCTCACACGCTGTCCCAGCCTTTTGTCGACCTCGCATCCTCCTCCTTTTCACTCTGTCTTTTAACTCTGAAGCTGACGTGATCTCACTGTTGCTGTTTTTCCTTTCTTTGTATCTTTTGAGGTGGCGTGTATTCATTTATCTTCCCTGTTCGCCACCGGCTTTCTTTGATATCTGTATGCTCTCTGTTTCCCTGTTCCTCCTTTTCTTCTTCGCTCTCTCTCTCTCTCTCTGTTGCTCTTTCCATCCAGCAGTCTCCTGTGACCTCTCAGACTACCAGGCAGTGTCCTTTGACCCCGGCCAAGATGGTACCGTCTCCCTCTCCCACCTCTTCCAGCCCTGCCCTCCAGACTTCTTCTTCCTCTTCTTCCTCCTCCTGCCCTGCACTCCGCCCAGTGAGATAACCCTCCTTACTTGCCTAATTTTCAGTCTTTTGCCTTATATTTTCCTCCTGTGGCCTCCCTGACAACTGATATGAAGAACCAGTGCTATGTTTTATTGGTCTAAAGGTTACGCAGTAGGTTGTGAACCATCTCAGAGAGTCTAAGTGGGGTTATAATGAGTAAGGTTGTATTTTAAGAAGCGGGCAAAGTATTTTCTAAACTGCCGTTTCTTGCTGTTTTAGTAGAACGATGCTTTGTTGAAAATTCATTCTCAAAGTATGACAAATGATGGAAATGTTTCTTTTGCATATACATGTCATAATCAGTATTGTTAAACATTTGTGAGTAACAGCAACTATTTTCTCATATGTCCATCACATCTTCATACTACCACATGAACAAGCAATCATAACTTGTTGTTAAGGTATTTAATTATCTCTAACATTTAAGAAGTTAGCAGAGCACTGAGCATTAAGTAACTTTTCTCTCAACAGAATGTTTTAAGCCATGTATTTTTAAATATCATCTTGCAAGCAAGTTATTTGCAGAGAAAAACAGGATTAATAACTGATTCACACCAACTTAAAGTATAGCTGCCAGGTATTGCTGCCCTGACTACACATCTTCACATCATGTACTGAACACTGGCACTGAGGGAAATAATATTTCAAGTTGAACTTTCCAATTTCTAGGGAACTAAAGCACTGGAGGCTCTGATCCAGATCCAGTGTTTCCTCTCTAGATATTGTGCATCCAGATTTCATTGAGATCCTGTCGAGGAGAGATGCTATTTGAATTTTTCTTTGCTTCACAGAAAACATACAGTAGACTGAGCACATTTGTACACTACAGCACTATAGGACTGCATCTCATATGTGGATGTACTTGTGGCCTTGCCAGCATCTATATGGGACTCGAGTGACGAGACCTTAATGTGTCCCCTCCATTTTGGGTGCATTCACACCTGTATTTAGAACTGTCCACTTAGGATTGCATCATGTAAGATGTATTTTATTGCCAAGTGTGAACAGGCCCTGAGAGTTTCAAAAGAGGTGATGAGGGCTTTAGAGTGAGAGACTGCCGATGGCACTGCATCTGATGAGCAGGATTTGTGTTTGTATAGTTTCTCGTCATTCATCCTCACACACATTTTTTTGAAAAAGCAGACAACAGGTAGCAAATGTTTGGAGCTGTCTGACACATCTTCATAGGAGGATGGAGACTATTAAGAAATGCCTTGATGGCCTCCTGTATTTCTCAGCCTGTAGCGTGTCACCTCCTCCCCTTCCTCCTCCTTGTCTGTTAAGCGATGTCCACGGAAGGCAGTACACCAGATGTGACAGGAGCGCTGTGGCGCCTGCCTCCTGTTCTCTGTGGCCTTGCTGCGAGCGAGGCGTCACGTCCTGTTTATCTCTCTGTCTCTTCCTTGCTCTTCCAGAAGGGCCCCGTGGCACCGGCCGTGGCTGTGACGGCTCCGCAGCAGACCCCCGTGGTTATGGCCCCCCAGGCCCCAGCACAGTCCGCCTCCCAGCCAGTGCAGCCTCAGCAGACGGGCATCGCCGCGGCCCCCGGAGCTCCTGTCGTGTCCCAGGTCCGTTCCCTCTGCCTCCCCCCTCCACCACCGCCCACACTCCACCCTGAAGGGCGCAGGCACTGTCACATCTGCCAGGAGGCTGGCTGTGTCACAAGCTCAGCCCCGGACCCACAGCCTCAGCGCGTCACACAGCTGGCCATGGACAAAGAGTCTCACACATGCCCACACACATTCACGCTCATACATTCACACAAGTGTATACTAACCCAAGGACATACAGGCATGAAGGCACAGACTCACAATGAGCTCATTTGTATGCACTTCCAGGAACATATACAGGCTCACTTACATGTAATGCACACATAGACACATATGTGTTAGTACATACATGCTCATGTTTCTCGATATTGAGTCTAGAGAGCAAACAAAGAGGCAGTTTAGGCATCATTCCACTCTAAAGAAGTTTGAATGAACAGGTGCCATGTCTCATCTGGCTGCAAAGATAACTGGCCAACAGGCTAAATGTTTACTATGTGCTGATTTGTGACTGATGCTTGTCAGTTCCTTTATCCGCTTCATTCTGTATTATCTTTGCAAAAAAGTAATTATGGAAATGCAGCACAAATACAAGGCCTCTTCTTAGAGTTTCATCTACTACTTTTTTGAGGCTACTGAGACACTGAGAAAGTTCTCAGGAGCTGGGTCTGCTGTGTGTGTGTTTTAAAATTATTTGAAATAGAAAGTAAATGATTGTTTTCTCGTCTTCTACAGGAAATGCAAGAGAATGTGAAGAAGTGTAAGAATTTCCTGGCCACACTAATCAAGTTAGCATCTCACAATTCTCCGTCCCCTGAGACTTCCAAGAACGTCAAGGCTTTGGTACAGGACCTGCTGGTGAGTTTCAAAAACCAATAATCAGACAAACAAACATTGTTCACATCCTGTTGACATCAGTGAAGTATTGTGCTCGTGTAGTTGGGAGAGTTTTTGAAAAATTCTTTACAAATCCTTCCATGAAACTGACAGATGCTTCTTTTCTATAGTGAGAGGCCACATTTCGCATGCATCTAATTGACTGCAATGACAATATGATGTGACTACTGCGGATTAACCTTTTTTTGCAGTGGGAAATGCTGTATATGTAGGAGAAATGCAACATTAGCACTTGAATGTGTTGCTGTATTGAATATTTCCAACCTGTAGATGGCAGCATGAAACTCCTTTCAAAAATATCTGTTCTCTGTCACGCATTTTCAGCTTATACACAGTTACACATTAGGTTGCACCCTGAGGTGCCATAATAGGAGTTCAGTTGATGATCATCACCTTCAGTGATGGGATCTTTTTGTTTTGTGTTCAAGTCACCATGGTGCACTAAACATACTGTCTGGCCTCTCTTATAAAGTGAAGTTCATTCTTTACTCTTAACCCAACAGGACGCCAAGATTGAACCGGAGGAGTTCACCAGCCGGCTACAGACTGAACTCAAGTCGTCTCCGCAGCCTTACCTGGTGCCCTTTCTTAAGGTGAGGTCAATGCCTGTGAACTTTATTCTCACTGTCTAACTAAGCTACACCAACTATAAGACTGTTTCCTTCCCAGATTGAGGCAGTAATTTACTAGACTTCCCTGTTCTAATTGCTAAACTTCTCCCAAAGCTGAACATATACAGGTCCTTTAAACCAGCAGCCCAACATTGAACCACACACACCCCTCATTACGTAGTCCTCTGAACTGGGATCCTACATTGTCAGCTTACTGGGCCCCTTAGCTACTTTTGAAATTGACCCCTAAAATAGTTTCCTGAACTGTTCCCTAACCTGCCACTTAAATCGTTCCCTAACCTGGCTCCTTAAGCTTCCCCTCTCATGTCTTTTCCCTAAACTGACCCCCCTAAAGTAGTCCTTTCCCTGACACTACAACCAGTGATGGCTGGGCCTGACAGTAGAATGATACACAAACACATATATGCACACACACACACCTCCCTCTGGCCTGACTTCTGACTGTGTGTGACAGTGGCCCCTGCAGCCGTCCCTGCCAGTAGCCAGCAGGTTTCTTCAGCCAGCCGCGATGAGCGTCACATCAAGGCGCTCGACCGCCCAACCCGGCCACAAACACATGTTGTCATGCAATGTTAGGTCGCTTACGTCAAAAATCTGCCTGAAATAGTCTGTATGAAACAGCATCAGCTCCTCAGGTCGACTGTGACAGTGGGTTATCATAAATGGCTGATGGTAATGCCGTATACAGTATTAAGTGTACTGTAGGTTCATTGTCCTGCAAACAAATCAAACAATTTTGGAGTAGAAGTAAATGTTTTATATAACGCACTAAACAACATGAATCATTGTGTGAAACAGGTATGATCACATGTCTGTGCAGATCGTTTTTTAAGCAGCCTGTAGCCTTATTTCTATCATAACATCATGCTAAATTAGCCAGTGACCACAGCAGTATTTGTTGTTGCAGCTGTGCTTTATGTTTTGTCATGCATGCTTTTTTTCGCTGTGTGGCTATAAACTCTGACCTCCCTATGCCCGTCAACAGAAGAGCCTCCCGGCCCTGAGGCTGTCTTTGCTGAATAGTCAGCAGTCCCTGACCCAGCCCCCGCAGCAGGGAGTCAAACCAGCACCCGGCGGCCCTCCTCCCGCCATCGTGGCCGGGCCAGCTGTCCGCATACGCCACCCTAACAGCGTCAGCACTACTACGGGTGCCAATGCACTGCCTGCTGGGACACTCGGACATGCAGCTGCCATGGTATGTATAGACCGGCCCAGTTGGAACAGTCTTCAGTGGTGACACAGTTATAACAGTCTTTACATCCTTTTTAATTTGTACTTAAGTCCAAGAGCAGCAGAGCTTAACCTCATATAAACTGCTGGTTTCTTATCATCACAGTTACATTAAATAGAAATGTGTGAAGCTGGAATGAAATGTAGCTAGTAAAAGCTATGTTAGTGTAAATGCAAAGATTTAAACTTGCAGATGTGTGTCCTTTGCTTTACCTGTTATTAGTCGTTAGCCATGTGCACAGAAAATGTGTATGTAAGGTGTGCTAGGATAGAGAGAGCTAAAGCTATAAGGTCACGTAATGGATAGACAAATATTTAGCCACAATATTCCATTCAGTTGAGAAGTGCTGCGATGTGATGAATGCAAACCTGCAGGCTGTGGTGTGTGCGCGAGTGTGTGTATGTTGATAGGTTTGAAGGCTGAATTATCATTCTGGAGAGTGTCAAAGTGCCATGACTGGAAGTCGCACATCGAACAGTGAGTTAGAGTCACACTCAGCTCACAGAATCATTTTACCAGAAATAGGCAACTTTTAGAGTTTTACAGTTGTTTAAACAATATCATTAGTAGTACATCATGGACAGATGCAGCATGGAGCATACAGACACCAGAGAAACATGCACGCTTTGCATAGAATCATTTTCTTGTTGGTATATTGTAAACTCTGATATTCACACTATAAAGATGATCAGCACAATCACTCTGTAACTGGCTGCTGATCATCTCCATTGATCAGAGCAGATGATGATGATCAAGTACAAGCTGACTTGAAGTACCCGATTTAAGAACTGTACAGTCAGAAACCCAGCCTTTTCTGCTCTCTTTAATGCTCCATTTCATGTATGCGGAGTGATATACAGACAGGTAACAAATTAAAGGACTCTGTTTTGCTGTCGGGGGGCATTTTGCAGAAACGATTTTGGTCCACTTATTCCTCTAGAGGGAAGAGTCACTGCAGATCAACACAAAGTTGTTTTGAGTGATCACCTTTATCCTGTCATGCAACATTTCTATCCTGATGGCAGTGGTCTTCCCCAGACTGAGAATGCACCTGTCTGTATATAAGGGTAATTTTTTGTGTATTTATTGCAGAATTTCTGACTTGCTGTTGTGTTTGACAGTTAAAATGTAATTATAATGCAAACACACTCATTTGAATAATCATATATTTTTATTATATACTTGTATTATTATTTCTTTAATGCTTTAATTTGTTGGTCAGTCTCCAACAATGTTTTGAGAAATTACACTTAACTGGAACCTAGCTGCTGTCTTGTTAAAGCTCCAGCAGTTAGGACCTCCAAAAGTCTAAGTTTGGTGACTTTTAGTGGACGTGTCAGGAAGGCACTCTAACAGAGAGAAATGCGAGCTGCTATCCTCTGCTGCAACCTTGCCAGACTTTTGACCTGGTGACTCTGAGACGAATGACCTAACAGCAAAACTCAGAGTGCACCAGTTTTTAGTGAAAGACTCCAGTTTTACTGTAGACAGGAAGACATCTTGTCATTGAAAGGTGCTATACAGTATCCATATAAAAGTTTTACATGTAGGACTTAAATTACACTGTCTTAAGGTGCTTTCACTCTAAAGTTTGTCTAGTTGAAATCTGCTCAGTAATAATTTAATCTCATGTCATCTGTCCAACATACAGTATGTCATGTATGCTTGACATTGTCTGTGATGGTTAGGAAGGCACTCCTACAGGTTGTGAGCAGCTGATCCAGTGATAGAGCAGGGACACAGCTGAAGGAAGGCCAGGTAACGTGCAGGGTCCAGCACCAGAAAGCGACAGCTTCACTGAACTCTTATTCGTGCCACATTACCATGGGTCTGTGTACTGTTTGTGGGCGCGTACATGCTTGTACATCGAAAAGCATGCAATCCCACCAAGCTCAGACGTCTGTGGATAGGTCAAGTGAGGTCAGCCTCAGATTGGTCTGGTCCAAGCAGAGGGATGGGCAGGCTGGAGGCTTCTCTCTTTCTCTTTTACATTTTCTCTCTCAGCCGTTCTCTCGCTTTCCCTCTTCCTTCCCTCACTCCCTCTCTTTTTTCTCTCACTGCCTTCCTGCTTTGTCTGTCACTTGCTTTCTCTCTCTCTCTTCGTCTTTTCCCCACTCTACTTTCTCTCCATTTCTTTCCAACAGTTTCTCTCACTGTATCTGCCCCCGCATCGCCCTCTCTCATCTCCCTCCCTGCCTCCCTCTACCCGTTAACCGTTGAAGGGTGAAGCGAGGTAACTAGGTCAGCCCCAGGTCAATTTTAAAGCAATGTGGCGGCCGCAGTCTATGTCCAGAACATGCCTCTGGACTCTCTCACTCTCTCTCCATCGCTCTCTTTCTCTCCGTGTCTCTCACGCACACACATTCATACAACACCAACATAAGCTATCACACAAAACATTAGTGAATGATGGCCACTGGCAAATCAACAGTCTGAAACCACACAGCCAGTTGAATTAGGCTACAAAATCTGCTCTTGCTACAGCAGCATGGGGAAGATTTCTTGGAGGAGTATGGAAGTTTATAGAAGTGTAGTTAAATTAGTTAAGGTTTCATATTTAATGACACCTAATACACCAAGATTTGCAATTGTGCATGTTGATTTTTGTAATATTATATTTCACATGCAACTAATGATAGCATAATATGCTAGAGTTTAATGCATTTTTATTGCAAGATATCTGAAGCATTCTACATTTCTAAATACATTTAAGGTTGCAAATTTGATACAGTTGTCAGTTTAAATAGTAAAGGTTAGTTGTATTATTTTTAAATTGCACCACTGGCTATGAGGGAACTGGACCTTAAACTTCCTCAGGGCAAATGATATATGAGGTGAATGGACTTGATGAAACCGTGAATGAGTGGAGAGATGTAAGTAGGCCACACCACCACATACTGTAGCACGTTATTGCTCTCTGCAACGAGGAGTATAAATGTCCTAATATGATATTATATGTATATTATGAGCCGGTATCATTTAATCCTTGTTCTTTGAGTTATACAGCAGTATCAGCATTTCTGGAAAGCAAAATGTAAATAGCCACAAACTCAAATGTGTGCGGTTTTGGCACGTGTAATTTTATATTAGTATGATTTCTTATAAAGAAACAAATAGCAGAGGTGATTGACAGCCACCTCCACTCTCCGATTCTGTTTTTGTAGCATTCATTTGAAACTCTGTACAGTCACTCCATAGCACAAATGCGCTACATAAAATGCACATGCTGCTCTTACATCTAAATAACTTCCAGCGTTTAATTTCACCCCGATAATTGAAGGTTAAAAGTAGGAAAACTAATTTAGAAATGAAAGATGAGCGGTTCAGTTTTAGTTTCTTCCCCCTACCCCTGATTCTCCAACTTTCTACCTGAGGTTTCTTTTTTTTCCCTCTCTTAACTGTGTCGCTGGCTGGCCAGAGGTGTTTGCTATCTCTGCTTGTTCTGAATGTATTTTTTCTCCCTTCCCTCCCACTCTCACAGACCCCTGCAGTGGATCTCTGGGAAAAATGGCCTCTGTCTTTTTTCAGTAGCTTGAACAGTAATATAGCATGTGTCAGGGAATGGAAAACAAGGCTAAAAAATATGCAGCAAGAAGCAAACTGGTAGGAATGGATGGCTGAGCCCGAGGCTCGGCCTGTAGCTGCTACCAAGGAAGGAAGTGACTCTAATAGCCCAGCATAGTCCCCCACCCCCTTCTTCATTCTTCTTCTTCTACTACTACTTCTTCTAAACTACTTTTTCACTGCGGTCTTGACTTCTTATTGCCTTTGTCTTATCTGCAAATGCAAGCAAATGTAGGTCACATACAGTGGCAGAAATCCATCCTCCTTGTGCATTTAATTTGATCGCCACTTTCTCAGTACTGTGTGGAGATAGCCACTGTAGAATCCATCACCCTCGTATGCGTTCTGCATCTCCCCAGCATTACTACTGCAATTATGCTTAATATGTTGCAGTCGGACAGAAATCAGTACACAAAACTCAAGTGGCTCGTGGCCAGCTTGCCTCTGTATCATTTTTTGCCATCTAACTGTAGCTGAGAGTTGATTTTTCCTTAAACTATTTCTCTTGGGGATTGGGCAGAAATGGAGCAATGGTGTAGCAGGCATGCAATTTAATACTTTTTAATCTCACTTCCTTCCTTCCTTCCTCCCACTTTCCAATTGTTTCTTTTCTGTGAAATGATACAATAATGTTTTGCTTCCTCAGGGTGTCAAGACAGGAGGCGCTGTTGGCGGCCAGGTTCGGATGCCGGTGGTGATCAGGGCGCAAGGTAAGACGTCTGCAGGCCCTTTCCAGCCGCGTTTGATTGAATCTCCTGAATTCACTACGTGACATTTTTTATTTTAGGTGTTCATCTGAAGTACAGGTTCACTTAAAGATGAAAAATGAAATAAATACTCCTGTAAACCTAATGTATCTTTCACTGAGGCTGCATGATAGGACAAATACTTCAAGATTTCCAAACCCAGCCTGACTTTCTGAGCCAGCAAAAAAGGGTCAAACACGAGATAGCCATTAGTGAAACTCTAAATGTTCCCTCAGTAGACTGTGAGATGTGTAAACAGACAGGAGCCATAGAGAGAACAGGTGTTTTTTGCTGCCTGGTTATAAAGCCTTCTCAAACATTTGCGCTGCTGCTTACTCACACTGATTCACAAACACTCTTCCCACAGAAGCCCACAAATATCGCCCCAACACCAACCGGGTGTAACGCTCCCCTAAGAGAGCTGTGTGCTCTCAAGTGGTGTGTATAATGTGTGTACGTGTTTACCTGTTTGTGCTTGTGTGTGTGTGCGTCTGTGTACGATTGGAGGTGCATACAAATTTGATCTGCCCCCTTCCCCAAGATTGCCTGCAGTGAAAGATCTGTAGGTTGTTTTATGCCCATAAATTGGAATGCGGGGATAGTTCTAAAAATACTTTTCTGTGCCTCTTGGCTAGGAACATGCCTGTTAAAATCAAGTTTAAATTCACTCTGGCAGTCCTTGTGCCTCTCTGGAAAACGTGTCTCGGAGCAGGATGCGGTTTAGGAGTGTAAGGAGAGCCGGTGAAGCGCAGTGATATTGACAGAGCGACGCTCTCCGCACCAACCTGGGGAGAGCGACAGTACTGCTCCCCCACCCCCCCACACACATCTAACCCTGTGAGGATGACAGAGACAGCTGAAGGTAGTCGTTAGACAGGAGGATATTTGACGCAGATAGAAGGGGACACTTCAATGATAACATTACTTCTTTTCTTTATGTTTAGTGTTTTCTTCTTTGTTTTTCCTTTACAGGCACAATGGGAAAGGGAGCCATCATCCAAGCAGGCAAAAGTCCCATGGGCCTGCCTGTTCAGATCTCTGGGAATCAGAAAAACAAGCTCAACGACCCCGGAGGAGGCTCTTTCAGGTACAACTCTTCTCGCCAGGAGACTGACTGCAGAGCACATGCTGTTCCCTGCTGCCATCACATGGGGGCAGCATTTCACTAAGAAGCTTCTGCATGACTACAGGCTACACTCTCAGCTAAGGCTATGAGTGTTTATCCGAGTTGCCTGCCTGGCCACCTGGCTGCCTGCCTGGCTGGTTGATCGGTGGTCCTTTCTCTCTGCGCCCACCACATAGCAACACACTACCAGCCAATAGATCACCCTCAAGATCGCCCTCCTTGTGTCAGTGTCACAACTCATCGACAGGATTGCAAATGAGCTACATCTTAATTTAGAAATAAGATAATTGTGTCCAGATGGTTGGAATTTCTGGATGCGGTTCTGAAAATACCTTTTGGTTAAGTCAAACATACAGTATTTAGCCTGCAGCTTCGCTCCCTCTCTCTCTGTCTCTCTCTCTCTCTGGTCTTGTCTCTGCTTCAGCTGGGCCTTTGTCTCAAAACATAAAAGGTTCATCGCCCACATGCTGGCCTTTGTGGTCCATGTTTTGTGTGAGTCTTTATGTGTTTTTTTTTGTTTGTCTGTGTGTGTGCAGCCTTTACGTGCTGGTGTGTATGTATATGTTTACACAGATTCCTCTGTTTCTCTGTGTTTGTGTTTGTGTCTCTGCATGGGTGCACATGAACATATGTGTATATCCTAAAGAATCTACGAATATTTATATGTGCCCATGTATCAAATGTGTGTGTATACGTGCATTGACAGCAGCCAGCGGTTTAGGATTGCCCCGGTATGACCGGGCCAGGGCAAGAAGAGTCTGGGTCACATGGGCCAACGGGTTCATGGTAATGGCTCACGTCTCCTGAGGGGAAAGGCAGCGCCCGGGGCTCTGATTGATAAACCAATAAATCTTTAGCTGCGTTGGTAATTAAGCTGTCAGGCTCGCTTGTTACTGACGACCTTTCCCCCCCCTGCGGTGATCACAGTGGCCCACCACACACAAACACACTGGTTTCAACATAAGCCCAATAACACACAGCGCCACTGTCACAGAAGAAACACGTCACTGACAGTTTGTCGCATGTTTTTATCCAGGTCAGGTGATATTTAGCCTGGTCTGCATTTGTGTGTTGAACAAACTACACAATGTACAGTCCCTTAACACCATACTTGCTTCCATCTATTTATTTGTCTCTAAATGCACATCTTTTGTTTTCTTCCAACAACATGCACTTGCTGAACTTCTTTGACATCACAGTTTTTACTTTAAGTCACATATGAGTTTGCTTAGCCGGATATTGATTTCAATGTTTATTGAGTCATTGACCTCTGTCAAGATTATCTTTATCTCTCTTGGTGTTTCTTTACTCATGTTAAGTATTTCTGAGTTTCTCCTAGTTTGTCTTTCATCTTTATTCGAAGTATGCACTGAAAATTGTGTGCATTAAACTCTTTCGCTGTTAAGGTTTCAGCTGGACCTCAGTTGGTTGCTGGCGTCTGAAACCTCTCAGTTCTGCAGTCTCATACAGTTTATTGTTTGCTGTCACTTTTTCTCACCTGAGGATATAAACATGTTGGAACAGAGACTGGTGTTAGATGGTGATCCATCTGTCCCCATACTGTCTTCACACCGTGTCCAGCAGCTTAAACACCATTATATATGTGTTAATGAAAGTGGCTGCTGTTTTTACTCTACATCACAATGGAAAAAAACAGAAGTTATAATAGCTCTACAAAGTTCCTTTTGAGTTCCTGCTGTACAGCATGCCATTTGCATAATATAGTCAAGTCAGGTCAGATTTATTCATAACAGTATTGACATAATTTTATCAGTTACTTCCAAATCAAAAAGGATTAAGATAAGAAAATAGCACACACAAAGTGTGATAGTGAGAGACAAAATTACAGTGAAGTCGGGGCAGATTTATTCATTAAAGTCCTATTGACCTAATGTTAAGTACTTGTATAGCAACAAAGAGGGAAGAAAGTATCACTACATGTTGACTGTAAGAAAAAAAAAACCCTCTCCAGCCAGTCTGGTCAGTCAGCATCCACTGGCCTGCATCGTGTTCAGCTGCAGTCTGGGACTGATGTGTGTATGGCTGTCACTCTGAACCACTGGTCCCAGCGGGCCAGCTGTAGCACAAACACACACACACACACTGCAGGGCTTGTGGGGTTTCCAATGTAGCTACAGCCTTCTGTGTAAGTGCTTGTGTCGGTGTGTGCATGTGTGTGTAGTTTACAGTACAGAGTGAAAGCAGCTGTCTCTGTGTCCCCCTCCTCCCCTCCTCATCTCTCTGTAAACACTCGACATCCGCTGTAATCACTGGCGAGCCAGCCGAGGCCCTCAGCCCTCTGCCAACCTCCAAGCTCAGCCTCAGCCCCTCAAATCCAGCCCTGTCCTACATGGTGGACACACATCCTTGCACATTAACACACAAATACTGGCATAGTTACACAGGAAAAGACACACACAGATGCACATGCAGAACAAGGAACAAAAGTTTTTGTTCATCAATCGCTGTTGCCAGTGGACGCAAAAGTCCACCAGCTCTTTTCCATCATTTACCAGCAAAGTGAGTTCATTATGCTGTTGTGGTTGTAAATTGCTATGTGATGTGCCTGTTTTGCTAAGAAGGGCTTTACAAATAGTTTTGACTCAATTAGAACTTGAAAGTGACCTCCCAAAAATTGTTGATACAGAGACTTGGAAACACGACAGCCACAAGATTAGATTATGTTGGGATTGAGTGTCGTGCCACAATAAAGATGCTCAAAAACTCAGTGAAGAGAACGCTGGTATTCCGAAACATGTAAAGAAAAATACGTCAGAAAGTCTATATTCTCATCAACCAACAGGGTATTTTTGCATACACCTTCGTCAGAGCATCGTCTGCATTACACCGTTTCCTAGCCAGGTATTTTTAATGCTGTGAATAATTACAGCCTGAGTGTGGGTGGTCTGTTCAATTAATAACAGTTACTTATTAAACATCCAGCAATATTTAGCTTGTTGCTGGGTTCTTTGTCCCCTCTTGAGCCACCGCTGCCACCAGTGGTATCATCCATTTGGGTCATGAACACATACCCCAGCAGCTGCCCAGTGAACCTCAGGCTGCTTTGTGGAGAATACTTCTCCAGTGGTGCATGTCTCTCAGTGTGGGCGCAACAACATGCATGGCCTGGGTGTTAGTCACAGGGATCAATCAGGGCCCCCTGCCTGGGCACAGAGACCTTTATCCACAGGGGTTTTGGGGGGGGTGGATTGGTGTGAAGGTGGTGGCGATGATGGTGGAGCGGTGCACAGAAGATCTGGATGCACCCCACACACTCGCACACACAGCCTCTAAATGGCAAGTGCAATCCTCCCACCACCTATGGCATGCCCTCGCTGAAACACAAGCTTGATATGGAAACGACATGCATATGTATTCATGTGGCCGCCGGCTCCATGTCCCCAAGCCAACCCAAACCAATAACTGAGAGGCTGCTCTTTAGCTTCTGTGCAAGCTAATTACATCTCTGCGTTATTAGTGCAGAGGTATAGTCGGGAATATTTTGCATTTCATATCTCATTCCCTCCCTTTAATGTCAGACCTGTCTTTGGCATTCTCATTTGATTTGAGCCACAGCTTTCCCAAATAACCCTGAAATGAGACCATCCAAGAAAAAGAGATTACCAGTGTTCAAGGATTCTGGTTGATGTTTTGTGCACCTAAACAGTAGCAGGCGATGTAGTCATCTCATTCCAAATGTGTGTGCTACACACTAAATTCAGTGTAAATGATTATTCATCTATACTACTTATAGATTTACTGTACAATTTAACTGGTGAAAATGAAGCAACACATACTTTGATCTCAGGGATGGAGCTATAGTGCCGCTGTAGTTAGGCCAGAACAGTGTCAAAGAAAGACGTCATCTAAGCTTTGCCTGTTTAATATAGAGGACATCATGCTGATATATTGGTTTGACTGACTTTTTAATTACTCAGATGACTGGAGTCCACATAACAAAATTATTAAATCACTTTTCTGTTCATATGTTTTATAGGAACAGGTAACTGTAAGTATTTGAGATTTGCTAACTGTACTAATGCCACATATCCTAATATCTATAGAATGACCTAAGCCAGTAACAGGACATGTTAATACAGTCAACTGACTTTTTTAGAGTGTTAAATTCATGATATTAATGAAGTTAACCTTGTGCTTCTCATTGTCAATTGTTTCATTAGTTTAAAAAAAATGTTTATTTAACTGACAGCTACTTAGCTGCTGGAGATTTCACTTTACAGACCCTGAAGTGAATAGTCTGTCCAATGAGGTCATGTCTGACTGAAAGAATGGTTAAAATCTTTTGCATGTATTTAAATAGTATGCAATTTATCTAACGTAATGGTTCATATAAAGGACTACAAACATGTTTATTTGAGATTTAAAAAAGATCCAACCTTTTGTGTTGTCTACCGCCAAAGTTAGGACTGTCTCTAAAACCTGAGGGATTCAGCATACACTGAGTAGCCAAAACATTATAACCATTCCTCATACTGCGAAACAGGTCTGGCCCAATGTGGTATGGACACCAGACCTCTGGTGGTAGAGGTGTCCTGTGATGCTGACCCTAAGATGTTGACAGTGGATCTTTTAGCTCCTGTGGATTGCAGGGTGTATCTTCCGCATGTTCTGGCACATTCCTTGGATGCTCAATCACATTGGGGTATTTGGAATTTGGAGGCCGGTTTAACACCTTGGGCTCTTCGTTATGTGCCTTGAGCCATTTCTGAGCAGTTTTTGTGGTATGGCCGGTTGCATTGCCTGCTGAGGGAGGCCCTCAGGTAGTTTCGTAGCCATGGGGGGTTATGTGCTTGGTCTGCAACAATGTTAAGGTGGATGTAAAAGTAACAACCACATGAATGCTAGGAACCAAGATTTCCAGACAGAAGATTCCATTGTAACAAGAAGATCAATATTAATCACTTTACTTGTAGGTGGTTTAAATGTTGTGGCTGTTTGGTGTAGTTGTACAATGGTACAATTGTTTTAAAGTTTTGCATTTAGTCACTGGTGTCTGGCACTCAGTTTATAGCGACACAGAGAGTTGTGATACTTCTGTATTACTCAGCAGAGAATTGTAACACCACGCTTTAAAACATTTAATTGGTTGTAGACTTTGCTTCACTTTGTACAGCTTGTTGTCAGTGCAGAGTTACATAGAACTGAATGGCAGACAGTTGCTGGCTTTGGTTTTTAGTGATCTTAAATAATCACTTTTGCGGCATTTACTTTAGCCACATATATGAGCTGTTAAAATAGCTGCCTTCTTTTTTACCTGAGTGAGTATGGCCTGAGGCATGTTTGTATTTAAGGCAGGTCAAGTTATCCATGAGGACGTGATGAAGAAAGGTGCACAGCCTAAGGTGCAGCACAGGGTATAATCTTGTGTATCCATGCTCGTGTTGTTGTGTAGATCCTCTCTGTGAAGGCGTAATTAGAGTGCTGGAGGAGAGTAGGAAAAGAAGAGGGAAGGGAGAGGTGTGTGAGGTTTAGGGAGCTACTCTAATCGTCTTTGTCAACCTCCCGCCGTGGTGTCAAGTTTCATATCGGCTCTCTGTGGCCGCACTGAGGAGCACGAGGGCCTCGGCGGGGTAGAGTTGGCTGACGGTGTGTGCCCACACTCCAAGACGCCTGAAAGAACTCGGGGGCCCCGCACTGCACACATGCATACACAAAAGCACAAGCAACACGCGCACAAGCTCTGTCGCAACCAGCAACAGTGGCTTGAACGTAAATGACTGTGGAGGTGAGCCAGTGAGTGGCGAGAGGCCACTCTGTGTGTGTTCTTTGGTTCTTTGTTCTCTCCGTCAAAGCCACTCAGAAAATCCGCTGCTCGCTCTGGGCCAGTCCTGTAAGCACAACATGTCGCTGCTTTGCTAATTCAGGCCAGAATCAGAATCATTACTTGCCAAGTAGAATAATTATAGGGGAGTTTCACTTAGTAGCAACTCACAAAGAAACTTAGAGCCTTTACAGCATGTGTGGACCTCTCTGATTGTTCGATGCAGTGACCCAAACATTAATTCTGCATGTTTACCATCTTCCGTCTTTGCTAATAGGTAATAACATGTAAACATCGTGAAGTCAACATTATACCCGTGAGAAATGACCAGCGCATCAAGAAAATGCATCGCTAGGTGTTGCGAAGCGGTGTGTAAATAGAGTTTGTTGACATTAGTGTATAGCCAGATTCATCACAGCTCAGCGGCAATCCTCAGGAGCATCTTTACCGAGCAAAGCTCCTTCCAAACGCTCTTCATCTCCCTGCCTTGCTGAGTGTTGACACAAGTAGGCCCTGGAATGGGAATTCTGTGCCATTACGACCGAAGTATAGCCCTCTGTAACAAAACTAATGCATAATTTCATCCAGGCAAATATTCATGAGAAAAAAAATGGATCTCCAAGTTATTTTTTTCAAGCGATATATGTTGAAAATGTGAGGGCATGAATACTAAGTGATTGCGTGCAAAGAATTCTTCAATTGATTATGGTGAGTTTAGGCAGTAGGATACAGTGCAGTTCGACAGTTTAGAATGCCAGTAAAAGGGTTAGCGTTACTAATGCTGCGTTAAGGACACAGTTCCTAGAGACATTCTCTTAAGCATATATTGCATATAAAAGATGGACATAGCCACCGTGGCATCAGCCACATTTGTGAACTGTTGTTTTGAAGCCTTGAGCTTTTGCCAAGTCGAACATGATGAGTGAAAGGTGGGTCTGACTGAGAACTTGAGAATCCTATGCACGGTGGTACAGTAGCAACTTGACAATCACAAGGTATGCCCGTCTTAAATGTACCTTGCTTTATTATTTGTTTTACTTAAAATGGGATCATAATTTACTGAATGAACATAATGCTGTTTTGAAGAAGACTTCAAACCAGCGACTGAGACCATTAAATCAGTAGGAAAATGTTCACTGAGGTAATAATTCAAGTGAGAAATAGGATCATTTTCCCATAGACTTTAACACAATTAGATTTCATTTTGCTGCCAGAGGATTCACCCCCTGCTGACCATTAGAAAGAATGTAGATCTGAAGCACTTCCGCATTAGTCTGACTCACCAGATGCAAGATGCAGGTTGCAGGTATAGGCCACGACTCATTACATTTGACTTTGTCCTTCCTCTGGTTATCTGTGCGTTAGCATTTCTTCACTACTGGAAACAACAACCTCTGAGCAGCAACCTAAAACGCTGAAAATTGCAAGTTTTGCAGAGGATTTGGAGCATGCAGTACGATAGCTCTGCTAGTTTTTTGCAACAAATTAACCAAATATTCAATCACAGTGCTGGTCTCCCTGCATGCAAATGTTGCACCTGTCACTATTTTTTAGGGAACACGAAGCCACATCATTGGCTTAGCTCTACACATGACTACTGTGATTGGTTTAAAGCACAGGTGTCAAACTCCAGTCCTCGAGGGCCACTATCCAGCATGTTTTAGATGTTTCCCTCTTCTGACACACCTGATTCAAATGATCAGCTCATCATCAAGCTCTGCAGAAGCCTGATAACGATCCTGATCATTGAATCAGATGTGTTGGAAGAGGGAAACATCTAAAACATGCAGGATAGTGGCCCTCGAGGACTGGAGTTTGACACCCCTGGTTTAAAGAAATACAAACAAGCCAGAGTATAGCAGAATGATAGTGCAGCCACAACAGTATGTTCTACAGAATGGGCTGGCAAAGTGAGACTACTAAAGATGTGTTCAAATCTGTAATCCTAACTAGATAAATGGCATCAGTGTGCCACAAGCCAATGCCTTTGGGTACTTCTGAAAGACTTTTTTGCAAAATGAATGTCTGCAAATACGCTGATCAAGCATAGCATTATGAACACCTGCCTAATATTGTGTTGGTCCCCTTATGTGCTCAAAAATGCTCTGAACCATTGGGCATGGACAAGAGGACCTCTCAGGGTGTCCTATGGGGTCTGGAACCAGGACGTTGGCAGTGGATCCTTTGGGTACTTGTGCAGTGGGGCCTCTGTCAATCAAACTTGTTCCACTGCATCCTGTTGATGCTTGATCACAATGGGGTGTAGGAAGTTTGGAGGTCAAATCAACATGTTGGGCCATTGTCATGTTCCTCCACATGTTCCTGATTGGTTGATGTTGTTTCCATGTGGTGGGGTGCATTTTCCTGCAGGGGTAGGTCAGTGACATTTGGGATTTCCATTTGCATGGAGTGTGTTTGTTGTGGGACAATGTTTATTTGGATTTCCAAGTCTCATCAACATTTATGGCAAAATCCAAGGTTTTCCATCAGAACACCACATAGTACCAATATAATCAATGTTATTCACTTCACCTGTCAGTGGTCATAATGTTGTGGCTGATCGTTGTATGATTGAATTCCAATCACCAATAAATACGCTAGTGTTTTCTCTTGGAGAAAAGATCAATAAATTAGAAGTTCACATCTTCCTCTGAATGTATTTTGCTAATCTACTATTTTATTTTCAGGGACGATGACGACATCAATGATGTGGCCTCCATGGCCGGGGTGAATCTGAACGAGGAAAGTGCAAGAATACTCGCCACTAATTCAGAGCTGGTGGGAACGCAGATACGCTCATGTAAAGACGAGGCCTTTCTCCATCCAGGGCTGCTACACCGACGAATTCTAGAAACAGGTGAGACGTGTTTACATCACCTACCATGTAGTGTAGCAATGTTGTGATTCAGAAATGTTGAACACCTACAGCGAGGGGATCTGTTCATCGTGTTAGGGGGCATGTTCTAGATGAAAGTGAATTCTTCCATGACAACAAAGCATCCATCCATAGGCCACAAGAGGTTACTAAATGGTTTGATGAAAATGATGTGAATCATATGCTCTGGCCTTCACAGTCACAAGATCTCTATTTCCCAATTGAACACAGATGGTAGATTTTGGACAAACGTGTTAGACAGTGCTTTCTTCCACCATCATGAAAACACGAAATGAGTGAATATATTTTGGAAGAATGGTCTTCATTCCTCCATAGAGTTCAGAGAGTTGGAGTATTAATACGCTAAAGCTGTTCTGGCGGCATGTCATAGCCCAGCACCTTACTAAGACACTATTGTTGGTTTTTCCTTTAATTTGTCGCTTGTCTGTGGACTCAAAACTCCAGTGGTTGCTAATGCAGCAGGAAAAATTCCCCTTGCAGTAGCAGTGATGAAATCACTATCTGTTGTCTTTTGTGTTAGCTGCATGTTGTTTCTGTATTTATTGTGTCATCACTAAAGACAGTTTTGATTTTCTCTCCTTCAGTGGTTCAGACTGAGCCTTTTCTTGTTTGGCCTTGCTTTAAATTTGATACACTTAACAATTCTTTCACCTCCTTTAATGAATTCTACAGTGGCTGTCTGAACTCACTGGACCCCAGGCACATGCATAAATACTTTATGGGTTTGTCTTTTGAAGGCTGGCTGTCAGATTGTCCTCTGGACTAAAGGAACAGAGTTTAGAGGAATGAAACTTGACAGTGAAATTTTGATTCCTTCTCTCTTTTTAGTGGATCTTGACACTCTGATAGCACACAGTATTGCATGTGCTAATCGATACAGGCGGAGAGGTCTTGGTTTGTTTTCAGTATCACATGAGAGTGATAGTGTCTTCATTACCTCCTTGCTAGCGGCAGTCAATTTCATTGCTTGAAATATACTTAAGGCTCTTGCTGCACAGTGAAACCTGTGAAAACGTATAATGAGCATTATTACTCAAAATAAAACTGTGCCTAGCATCTTGCTCCTGTGCATCGGATCAAAAAACACACAGCGTAATTCCACGTGACGGGGAGTCTAGCGCCCTCATCTTGTTTTATCTCAATTAAAGTATCTTTAGTGTAGCATGGAGGCCTGCAGGTCATGGTTCGTTACGTGGACTCTTGGCGTGGTTGTTATCCCGTCACCTAGGGGTAGGGAGGTTGTTTAAAAATATAAATCTTTCCTCAGGGGGGGCACACAGCATGATACAGGGCAGGAGACTAGGGCGCCCCCTGCTGGGGAAGTGGCACTTATGCAGCTATGTTGTGTCAGTGATTGGCCTCTCCACACTCGCAGCTGACAGCAGTCCAAGGGAGGCTCCCCCGGCCTGCCAGCTCCACTCAATCAGGAGGCTCGGCTGTTCCTCTTTACTGTACAGAGCACCAACTATGACTCTGGTCTTATTTACCGTTGAGCATCCCGGTAAAACTTCCCTGTGACCTTTCTTGTCCTGTGCTTGCCCCCACAAAAACATGGGTTCCAGCATCTTTCTTTTCTTTGGTACTTTTTAATTTTCAAATCAATGCACACGTCCTAATTCCCCCCTTTTGCTCACTATCTCTGTTTCTTGTATTCTTTTTATCTTCTTCATTTTCCTCTTTTCATCTTCTCCTCTCTTATTTATCCCCTGCAAACAAACACGTGTGCCGCCCTTCTCTCCCAAACCTCTCTCGCTCTCCCTTCATAACTCTCCAGGCTTGTCCTTGAGCTTGGGGGGGAGAGAGAAGGGGGACTGCAACGCTGCAGAGCAGCACTCCACCCCCCATCTTAGGAACCAGAACACAGGCACAGCTGGAGTTCTTTAGAAAAGCTCCTCAAAGTAATGATAGTCCACTGGTACCTTAAAGGTCCACACACACACACACATACATGCACATGTCTTTATTACATATACTTACACATGTGCACAGACACAAGAAGGCTGACAAGAAACTGATACACAAAGAACACACATCTATTTAAAATGTTTTCAAATCCTGAAAATATATTAAAGCATCCATGCATGGAATTTTACTTCATCTATATCTATATCTATATATATATATTTTTTTTTTTTGACAATTTAATAGCTGAAGGGAAATAAATGCATTGACAAGAAAATAGTTTTATTCTTTGTTATTTGCATTTGGATGAGTTTTTAAGCATGGCTTACTGCTGCATGTTCATAATTCCTAATACCACAATCACATTATGTCAGGTTTCACCATGAAACAAGCGTAACATGATACTGGGGGAAAAAATGGCCAACACAAACATGTCAGCATTTTGCTTGTCTCTGTTTAATCATTAAACAATGTGTCTATTCTCTGGGTTTCTAATCTGTGCACAATGGCGTATTTTACTGATATTCTAATTACCAGGAATCTGCTTAAGCTACGTCACCAAACCTTTTCTAGCATGTTAGCTCTCTTGTGGAGATCATTGCAGTCCTGGAATGTGGTTGTCTTGGTAGACTTGGCTTTTCAACACTCATATAAGCTGCTTGAGATCTTTTACAGGAAATTGTCACTGCAACCAATGCTGCCACTAAATGATAGTTTTTTAAAATGTAAATAATCATTTGGTATTTATTTATCATCTGGATATCATCGGGCTGTCGTGACTGATATGTCCTAAATGTTGCATGGATGTTATAAAATGGCATCCTTTGCATTGATCAATATTTGGTGGTAACTTTCTTAAAAAAAAAGACCACTGAATGGTAAAATCAAACTGCTCACTTATAAAACTTTATCTTCAAGGGGAACAAATCATAAAGGGATCGTTATAATTTGCTTAAAAGATCTACATGTGTTTTGTCGATCTCTGAAAGGCTTATGACTATGTTCAGCACTTTGGCTCTGAGACTACAAAAGGTTCTTGGGCTGCTTTTGTGAGTCAAAGTCCTGTGTTTTGTTCTTGGCAGCACATCAAGCACATTTAAAATGGGTGTGTACGGCAACAAGGATATGACTAGGTGCGAAGGCATCTCTGCCGTTTGAGAACGGAGGCGTCCTCATGACTTTATAAGGCCTCGGCTCCTGATGTGCAGCGGAGAATATTTGAGCTGAGGTTTTCATGCTCAGTAGGGAATGAAAAATCGGCACCTGCAAATCTGAGGTCATGGTGGTCTCCCACAAAAGGTGAAATTCTCAAACCAAGTGAGCAAAGCAGCTGCCTCGGTGGAATTCAGCTATGTTGGGGTCAGCAGATGGTGACAGTTATGTCAAAAGTAGCAATGAGAACAATTCAGTGGATTTTTAGAGGAATGAATCACCTGGTTGCAGGTGTTATAGATATAAACTAGTACAAATGAGCCGTTCAGGACCTTTTCCATGTTCACTGCCAGCTACATTTCAGGGGGACTCTTGTTGCTATGGATACCAGTCAGTTCTATACTAAATAAATATTCAAGTTACCAGCCCTTAATTCAGGTTCAGTCTGTCCATGTGGTTTCTTTATGTCTGGTGTACTCTAAATGATTAGCAGACATCTGTTGCGTGGCCACTTGGGACAGCAGAACAAGTTGTGACCACAACATCGGCATTTACATTGACCTTTAAAGATTTCCCGTCCTTCAGTAGAGCTGGGCTGCTGCTATTTTAATGAGTGGCTCCCCGATTTTCTTATCTTGTGCATAAGAATGCACACATTATTGTCGTAGACCATTTTTGAGTAAACTGCAGGTTGCGGTAAGGTGTTAAAACAGGCAGTAATGTGTAAATACAGACAAGAAAGATGACGACTACAAGCAAGTAAACATCAATGTAAAGAATGCTGAAAAAAATGAACGTATGAAATTTGAACCCTTATTACTTTTCAAACCAAAAAACACCAGTTCTCCAAGCACACTTCTGTGGATTCCATGCCATTGTCTTCTGTCTTTTCCATGTAATTCCATACTGGCTCTATGATTTTGCCATCAGGGCTCTGCGGGTACCATATCATCTGTTTCAGGCCTTCTTCTTCTTCTTGTCTTCTTCTTGACAGTGCTGTGTGTTTGTTTTCTGCAGATTGAATTTCAAACACATACCTGATGGTATAGCTTGATAAATATAATTTGAAAAACTATCTCTGGTTCCTTTACTCTCTTTTATCTCTGTTTTTGGTCCCTACCAACGTCATCTCACAACAGTGATATGAGAGTGATGTGAGTGAGTCTGAACACTGAATTTGCAAAAAGTTAAAAAAAAAATAAAACAGTATTGTTTTCTGGATTGGAGTTTTTTATATAAGTATTGAGCTGTTTTACAAGGACATACATACTGGGAGCAGACTGATATGTTTTTTAGGGTAGATACTGATACCGATTATTAGTAGTAATCAAGAAGCCTGATAACCGACATTTGGAAGTGATACACATTTGCAGTAAAGGTGAAAATCTTTACGTTAAATTTTGGAAAAGCACAAACTCCAACCTAAAACTTGTTTTAAATGCGTTTGTTTATTTATATTTTACATATGTCTAATTCAAATAGAACTTTTACAAATTTATCAGTGTTGATAGCCTAATAATCGTGAGTGTATCCAATCAGACAGTGCTATTGGCAGGACACTGGTAAAGAGAATAGTGACTGCATGAGTGCCAATCAATTCATTTAATTTGAATCAGGTAAAAAACATAACAAGACAGAGAATTGGATAAATGCTGAATACCAATAATCCAATAATCAGTCGGTTGACCCCTAACACATGGCACAAATACCAATATGTAGCAACCTTTCAACACAATGAAAATCAATTCTAAAAGAGAAAAAATACAGCAGGATAGGTGTCAAGGTGTTGTTTTATTATTGTGAAGTAGAGACATAATGACCTTTACAGCATACCTCTGTTTTGCCGCGTCATTACTGGCCAAAATAGTTGACAAATTGTAATTTGACCCAATAAAGACAATGTAGGAAAAATCCCATTGACACCAACTTGTAGATTATGGATGGATGGATAGATAGATAGATAGATAGATAGATAGATAGATAGATAGATAGACAGACAGACAGACAGACAGACAGACAGACAGACAGACAGACAGACAGACAGACAGATGTAGATAGATATGTATAGATAGATATTTTACTGGATAAGCAAAAGGTTTAAATGCTAAATTCCTGGGATACTAAAGTTATTATCACCATAAATTTGTGTTCTGTATCTCAGTGTAATCCATATAAATGTTGAGTTGTTCAGCCTGGACCAAAGAGGTCGACCAACCATTGTTTCCGTCCACAGAGTCGTGTCACTAGTACACCAGCAATGCCAATTAGTGCATTAGACAGTTTAAGCTGAAACATCTGCACAGTTGGAGATATTACATTACAACCTTTGGTGTTTTTCATTTCTGTTATCTTCTCCACCATTCTAGTAGGAATTAAACAACAATATTAAAGCTGTGCAGATCATTAGTCTGTCCCTAGCTGCTTCATGCTTTTCCTAGGTGAGGAATAATGGCTTGTATCAGTGCACGCTGAAAAATGTGTTTTGCTCTCTCTGTAGCTCAGTGTCTTAAACTTTTTCTGAAATATTAATGTCCCTGAAAGATCGTGTTTTTTAGGCAGCAGAAGCCTATTAGCGTTTTTTCTTTGACCTTGTGACATTGCCACATGTATTGCCACTGTAATTATAAGGCTAACAGGGCTCCCTCCATCCGTTTCAAAGCTCTAGCGGGTGAGGAGTGTATGTATTGTTCAGCTGATTTAAATAATTGGTGTGGTTTACTTAAAAGGGTGCCAGAGAGAAAATTATGTTAATGGAATAATTTAAAAGGAAGTTGGAAACAGATAGTAACCCTACCAAAGTCTGTCCTCCTCTCTTTTGTTATGACTTCAGATGAGTTTTGCTCCAAGGAAACTAAATTATCCTTCTACGAAAAGAGATGGTCAATGTCGTTTACACACTTGAAGGAGCTTAGCTAGTAAAACCACTCTGGAATTCGCACTAAGACTGTGAAACAAATTAACTTTTCTGTGTGATGAGCCCTCTTTCTGGGAGTTAATTGCACATACTAATCCAGACAGTTCTTCTTCGTGAATGTGTGTGAGTACAGTAGGTGTGGATGTGGTGTTTGAGTGGAAGTACTGAATGAAGATTGTGGTCTTCTGTTGGTGTGTTTTTGTGAGTCCTTTAAAAAAAAGCAAAAAACTGTCTACCGGCTTAGCTGTTTTTTTTCTCAAAATGTCAAACTATAGTAGCATTTTAAGTGATGATAAAGCAATGACTTTCGACCTGTTTATTCTTTTAGTAGATCAAATGAGAGCTGAGATCATATTGTTTGAGGCTGATGTTGTGCTGATTGTTAAAGTTTCACATTGTCCTAAACACGTGTGTGCATTTATCCTTCGCAGCTAAGAAGTTTGGTGTTACGGAGGTCCCCATGGAGGCAGTGACATTCATCTCACACGCCGCACAGTCGCGACTTCGAACTGTGGTAGAAAAGGTTTCTACAATCGCACAGCATCGACTGGACTCCTGTAAGGTAGGAAGAATACAGATACATGATGCACACTGGGGCTGCAACTAACTGTCCATTAGTCTGTCAGTTATTTTCTTAAAATTTGTCATTTGGTCCTTAAAATGTCAAAAAATGGTAAAAAGTACTGATCAGTGTTTCTCAAAGCCCAAGATGGCCTCCTCGAATGTCTTGTTTTGTACACAACCTAAAAGTATTCAGTTTACTGCCATAGAGGAGTAAAGAAACTATAATTTAGCTTTTTTGTTCGGTGTTCCTAAAATGCACTGCTCATCTCTTTGCTTTCTTCCATTAGCTTGTCACTTGAGTAATTCAGCTGAGGCACCACAAATGAACAAAACATGATCAAACCAGATTTCATCCATCAAGATTTACATCTTTGCTAAGACAGAGGGGCACATGAGCAGCATCAAATCATGACCAGGCTTTAAGCATAAACTATGGAAGCTAGTGTGACTAGCGGACTAAGAACAGCACTGCATAAGGTAAAAACTAAATGACTTCACATCAGATTCCTTGTCCTTACCCTCAGTTACTGCCTTTGCGCTCTCTGCAGTCAGTCATAATCCTCTTTTCACTGTTGCTCATATTATTTTCCCATGCAGTAAGATTAACTAGAATATAAACAATCAGTAATTCCTGGATGAGTGGCCATTTCCCTTCCTCTCCCAAACTGGATGGACATTTGAAAGTCAGACAGCATGGCTGCTTGTGAAGCAAACAAGTCGAGGTCCAGTTGTGAGCATCAGTGAATTTGGCTCCTAATACTGCATTGAAGAGAATAGGAACCAAAATCTGTTTGGACTACAGCCACATTGTATGACGAAATCATACCAGCATATTACTGTATAATTCAGCCTGAATTCATTTACACTTGATTGGATATAATAAAACTACTGTAGTCATTAACTTTTATTAAGGAAAATACCACCAACATTAGTTAAAACATTTTAAAAATCCTGGAAAACTGCTCTTTTACATTCTTTATCATTTAATAAAAGGGGCTGGAAAATTGCAACATTCTGATGAACTATGTTTAAGAGGATTCATACTTTTTAAAATGAATCCTAGTGACACCCCTCCTTGCATGCAGCCAGTGCCACTCTGTCTGCTTAAATATCATCATTTTTTCTCTTACACATAACTTACAAACAAAAATGCTGGTGCACCACGAGAATAAACACCAACGCTTATGTAGAAGTTGTTACAGAACACCAGAACTCAGAGTTTTCAGTCCGTCAGTCAAAACTTGAGGTATGAAAGAACTTCTGGGGGCCGTCAGAGCATACCTGCTTACTTTACTCTGTATTGGTGGCTTCAACTCTCATAGCCGTTGAATGTAACTTTATAACCGCATTTAATTGGAATACAATAAAGCACAAAGCCACCTCGACTACAAGGCTAAATCCCTGCATTGTTATGAGAACTGGGGGGAAACTTTGAAAATGTGTTTTTCTTGATGCCAAGATGGGAGGATGAGGAGGAGGGAGGGAGAGCATCGCTACAGCTGTCCCCATCTTGTTTTGTGCTTCTCCTTCTCTTCCGATTCCTTCTTTTCCTTTTTTGTGGTTTTGTAAATGAGGTGTGTGTGTGAGAGAGGCACGAAGCTCTGTGAAGCCACTCTGTTGACATCAGCGAAAAGAAAAAAAAGAGAGAGAGAGAGAGAACAGACCAAAAGACAAAGCGGCCTTAAAGAGCAGCCGGGCTTCGGCAGGAGCGGCGGCAGGAGCTACGGCAAGAGTGCAGGCTCAGCGCTGCAACAAAGAGGAGGGAGGCTGGATGAGAGAGAGAGGGAGAGGGAGAAAGGGGAGGGGAGAGGGGTGCTGGTGATGAGCCTCCTCTGATGTGTCTTTGTGCTCAGTGCCACTCAGCTTCACTCATCCACTCATGGAAACCCACACACACACAAATCTGACACACACGGGAAAGAGAAGTGATATAGAAATCGAGTGCAAGACGAGAACAGAGGTGTATAAGAGACATGCAGTCGCACACACAAACATGAGAAATAAGCAATTATCCTATTAGCTTTTGATGACCTACAAAAGTTGTTTTTTACGCTTGGCTTCCCATTTCCCAGGTGGGACGTGAGGTGACAAAGAGAAGCGGGGTCTGTAAATAGAAAAAGTTAGTGTGTTAAGGTTGATGTGTTCAGACTGGTGGAGCTCCAGCTGAGCTGCATCTGAAAGTTTGGATTCACCAAATGTGCAGTGAATGCTGGAAGTAACTTAGTGTGTGAGAGCAGGGCTACTACTGATCTATTTATTGATTGTAATCATAGATTTAAATAGAGGTGGTAGTCCATTGTGCTGTTGTTGTATGAGAGCTATATACTGTGTTACAATTACGCTCAGTAAAGATCACAATATATGCAAATATTTTAAAAATGTATTTCATTTTTTGAAAGTCTAGTTTCAGCCTGTTGTTAAGCTGTTTAGCTCTCACAGTAATATTTTTGATAAAAAACGTTCTAAAAACCCAGTGTCCATTGCCTGCTCTGAACCAAACAGCTGGCACATACAATTAGCAACTAGCAGATGAATATACTAGAACACTTAGCGGGGGAATAGCCAGGAATAGTTAGAGACCAACAAAATAAATAAAGAGAGTGAATATTAACCTTATCTTTGGGTGTTTAACTGTAGGCTGGGCAGGAGAAGTAACTTGAAGACATCATATTAAGCAGTGATCATTTTTTGATGTGCAGTAATCACAGTTTTCAGACATGTATTACGTTAAATTAATCTGTTCCACGATCGAGGCTAGTGGGTTACTGAGATAGTAGCAGCTCCACAGCTTTGGAACAGCCTTCACTCGTTCAATCAAATGTTCCTCTTCTGTTGATAGTTGTAAGGAAAATCATAACACGTACTGGTGTTCAGTGGCTTTTGGATGTTTTATATTGACTTTCTTTTAGGATTTAGATCTTACAACTAGTTATCCCATATTGTTTTGTATTTTATATTTATTTTATTTTACAAATTGATCCTTCAAGCCTTTGTCCTGTTTTCTGTCTTGTTTTTTTACACATGTTTTTGTCCTATAATGGGGCAGCACCTAGAACAGCTCTGGACGGTTTACAACTTGCCATATAAGTGAATCTAATTTGATTTCAAATAAATGAAATGAAATTGACCAATAAAAACTGATTAAAAGCTGAATAAAGAAGCAATTATACATTTACTGTTTCTATTCTTCAATTAGTAACTTTTTTAATTCTCCTTACCTGATTAGTAATTAAAGGGATGATGGAAATTATTTGGATACTGGTGGAGAATTCATGACTTACGTTGCCAGATTGGGTCTCTTCTCTTCGATGTGTAATCTGGGATGATCAAATTTTTTGTCATATCAGAAAAATGTTTTACAACTATTTTGACGTGATTTTTTATTTAGATTTTGAGATATCATTTCTGTGAACTGCCACTAAATTTGGACAGTGGAGGCCAAAGCCTCAGAAGCAGCCACTGAATGGGACTCGGAGCTTTGTTCTGCTGTTACCGTTGCAGTAATTTGCTCTCTATCTGCCTGTCAGGACGATGAGTGCTATGAGCAGTCTGCAGACGTTCGCTCTCAGCTCCGCTTCTTCGAGCAGCTGGAGAGAATCGAGAAGCAGAGGAAGGACGAGCAGGAGAGAGAGATCCTTTTGAAAGCCGCTAAAGTAAGTCACTGTCACCTCACCATCCTGCTATGTGTGGGTGTGTGTGAAAGTTGTTATGTCCCCATGCAACAGTGTGTGCTTGTGTACTGGTGTGTGTATGGGTGTGTGCATGTTGCTCTTGTGCAGGCCCTGACAGATGAATTAGAGTGTGACACCAGTGGATGAAGTGACCTCCCTGTGTCCTCCCAGGCTCCTGGCCCCAGGGCTCCTCTGTCCTGGCTCTTCCTCCCCGGACACAGCGAGGAGGGAGGGGGGGGACTCCGTACACTACGCAACCCTCATGCAGCATGCTCCCGACACACACACACACTCACATGTACAACCTGCAAAACATCCCTCTATCACAAACACTGACAGCTCAGGTGAAACAGCATCAGAAAAACAGAGTATGTATTTGTTAGAATGTCAGATCAGATCAGTCAGTCTATCAGCTTACGTTGCTTTTATATAAGTTTTTCTAAACATCAAGTGTTGAACAGGCTTTTGTCAGAAAGCGCTGAGCACAAAAAGTTCTGCATTTTTTCGGTTTGCTTGGAATAAATAGCAGTAATCCTGAGCAGTAGAGATGCTTAGTTTAAACTTTATCTACAGAAATTTGCAGGAAAAATGCTCAAAACTGGCTGTACTGCTGAATTGACAGGTGGTCTTTAGAAACTGGAGCACAAATACACTACAGTCTGCAACTGTCATAGAACACAACTTTAAGGTACAAGAATTTTGCCTTTCTTTTCCAAAACACTAAAAACCTAAGGCCAAAGAAATCAGACAAGAGAATCTTAAAAGGTGTCTAGGTGCAAAACTTTTAAAAGCCAGCGAAATAAACCTGTACAATGACTCAAAGCCACTTGTTTTTGTTGTTGTTGTTGTTTTTTCAGAAAGTAGTTTCAATCCCTGGTGGATCTTCTTCTGGTCAAAAACTGTATTTGACCTATGTGGGCCAAATCAATGTGAAGGTTATGTTACTTTTCTCAAATCTGAAAAAACTATCAGTGAATCAACAGATGCCTCTTTAGTGCAAGTTGTTTGCTTCTAATCCATTTTCAGACAGTAAAAGATTTTTGTGGTAAAAGCTTCTAAATATGTAATTCTGATGCACAGAGATATTTTTTGGATTCAATCAATGACCAACAAGGACCGTTAGCTGTTACACAAATCACTTCAAACACAATAGGCATCTGAAACAGAGCGCGGCTCTATCTAATATTAACAACCCTTAAAAATCATGTTGATTTGTTTTCGTGCCTGCTTGTCTGAAGCTCTCCGTTGTTATTTATATTGTCTGCTGATTGCATTAGGTTTCACTTGAGTCGAATAGAACTGAGGTGTGAGTTCGGTATATATTAGAACTTTCATTCCTGTTGGAAGAAGCTACAGTGACAGAAAAGTTTATACACTGAGAATTCACTTATAACATCCGTGTGACTGCAAGTATAATTTAATAGTATACACTACAACAAACTATGTCTGAAGTTTGTGTGCTGTGTCTTTATTTATGTATGTAACATTTTGTTCTTCAAAAATACCATTTTATACTAAATACATCACATAAGAACAGGAATACCTGCACTACCTTTACAAAAACATATTGCCGCTACTTATTTCCAGTAGGGTTCCAGTAGCAGTGACACCTGTCCAGTTTTCTGATCTCAGCTCTCTGCATGTACAGTTATTTGTCTCAGTGAAATAAGGTCTTCAAATTTAGAAAGATCACCGCTGACCAAAAAAGAGAGAGAGAATCTTTTGCAAATGAAAATGCCCTGCAGTGCAACATTAGCAGAAAGCTAGGTTAATTTAATTAATTTTGAATGGAGCCAATGTCCCACAGTAAAGATTCTCATTGCAGCACACCTCACTGTCTTAATTGCATTATTACGCTCCAGTCCTGCCATGCAGGATATTAGAAAATCCTCTGGTTGATGAACACTGGCCACCAAACCTCATGACCTGTCTGTTTTTTCCTTTAGGAGCAACCTGCTGTTTGGTTGTGAAAAAAGACCCTGCCTCAGCAGGAAACAACACTCTAAAGTGTGTTGTTTCAAACAGCTTTTAGATCCTCTTTGTCAGTTCTCCGTTCTACTTGGTTGAACACTCTAATCATTTTTTTTTTACTGTGGAAAGCTCTCTTTATTAACAGGATTAGTGAAGAACTTCAGCAAATGTAGCCAAGTTCTAGTTGGAAGGGCTTACCTTGGGGCTATTTGGATTGCATGAGCCTCGTAGAGGAAAGTTTGACTTCACCTCAGAGCCATGTCTGTGGCTTTTTGGCTCCTGTTGCCATGGCGTTTCAGTTCAAGGAGAAGTTTGGAAAACAACTCTTTGCCTAATGATTATACGATATACTACACAAACAGTGCCTGATAATGTATCAGTAGTTTTCCTGCTATTTAATCGTGTACGCTATATCTGTTTCTCACATCTCTTTCCATACTATTGTCTAAGCACGAACATCCTTAATGTGGCTTTGAACTATGCAGACAATATAACAGGCTGATTTAAGGCAGAACAGAAAAAAATCCATCCCAAAATACTTAAATACTGTTAGAAAATGACTAATAGGTCTAACTTGATTTTAGTTTCGATTTTTCTTACTTACGCCGATGCACTTTAAATGTCATGTTTTTGCCTCAGTTCTCAAAAAATGTGAGAGTTTTTTCCTTGTTGTTCACATCATTTCAGGTTCAGCCATCATTTGGGAAAAAATCCATCACTGAATATGTTAAAACTCTCAGTGCTGCATAATGTTATGCAGTCAGAAGACATCTTGCATAATGAGTTTTTTTTAAACAAAACTTACGATTACAAAAAAGTATTTAAGGTGATGGTTAATGTTGTAGATTGGTTTGTAGATATTCATTTTGTTCACTGTCGGTAAAGGAAATAAAAATAACCATTTTAATAAATATATTTATCAGTGATTACTGCGGGAGGAATAGCAAGTTTCGCCCACCGGGCTTAATATTTGGGAGAATATATTGACAGAATATTCAATATCAAGTTAACTTTCCACATACAACCCACAGCTTAATGAAACAAGTACAACCCTGTGGTGGTTTTCATAAGTCATTCTGGGCAAAGTTACAGACTAGTGCAGGTAAAAAATAACATGAAGTTGCAACATCACAAAACACTCCTGGAATACATTCAGTATTACAGACTGATGGTGTACTGTATAGCACTGTATATTTAAGTACAGTACAAGCATTACGCCTCATCCAGCAAAACTAGTCAGCATCTAGCATCCAGTCCTCCTCTCCCCTTCTCCCTTCTGTTCTCTCCTGTAAGTGGGGAAACCAGGGCAGCTGACAGAGGAGATGTAAAGCATGCCAGTGGCACGGCTGCCCTTTGTAAACAGTCCATCTGTACCTACCCCTCCCACTCCCCCGCCCCGCCGCCACCCACCTCCCCGCCTGCCTCTTTCCTGCTCCAGCGCCCGCTAATTTGACCTCTTGAATAAGAAACCCGCTGAAATAATCCCTTCCACCCCCGTCCTCTCTCCTCCTTCCTTCACGGTGAGCCCTCCCCTCCGCTGTGCCGGCCATTTAAAATATGACTCAAGTCTTGAGGGATGCTCTGGCCGACTGGAGGGCAAACACATTAGTCTTAGTTGAGATACCGACCAGTACGTGAACTGCCTGATATATTTAAAGCCAATTAGCAGTACGGCTAGGAGGAGCAGCGCTACGTTTGCAGGACGAAGTGGATGAGAGGAGGAAGGAGAGGAAGGATGCTGAGGAGGGAGTGAGGTGTCCTGTTTTGGAGCGAGGCCCAGAAAATACTCAGACTGATTTGATATTGGATGAAAAACAAAAAAATGTTGCAACTGAAATGGATTTTTACTCACATGGTGTACAGACTTTATAATTCTACTCACAATATCTTCACATGATGCATCTTTTCTAATGTGTCAATTAATTAAAGAAATCCGTCAGAGTTCTCACTGGACTGATGCCCTAAAATGTCTCTTGAATATTTGCCAGATTACATGTCAGACAGTGAGTCGAATGTGAGCCCTGATCATGGGCCTGACCTAATTTTGATTAATGCAGCAAGAATAAAACTGTACAGATTGTGTCTATATTCACAAACAACACTGAGTTAGTGTGTAGTACCATAATCTGCCTGTATCGCCTGCAGTGGTCAGCCGTACATGTACGTTTGGCTGTGTGGTGAAGGATTCCCAGGGACAAGTACATTCACCCAGATCTTAGCTGCTGATTAAAATAGAAGTGCTGTGTTGTTACGCCAGGGACACACACACACACACACACACACACACACACACAGCGACGGATAGCCACACTGGCTCACAGTGACACACAGACAGCCACTGCCACTGATAGTCACCAACATCCTTTCCCCTGCGTGTGTGTGTGTGTTAATGTGTGTATGAGTGTGTGTGTGTGCGCTGGCTCCTGCAGAATTTTTAATAACCTCTTTTGATTAGAATCCCCCTCCAGCGGCTTATTTAGGGCTGGATTTGGAGCGGGTTTAAAGGCCACTGCCCCCCGGGGGGCGCTCCATTGCACTTCTCTGAATTCAAATACGATGTCCTTGACACCTCTGTATCCTGTTCCCATTTTGCACTATTTTTGCTGCAGCAGCAACAGATGAGTAGCGAAGGGGGAGGTGGGCTCCTTAAACCAGCTGTTAACCTGTGTTTTTCCCCCCCTTTTACTCCACAGAGTCGCTCCAGGCAAGAGGACCCAGAGCAAGCTCGACTGAAACAGAAAGCTAAGGAGGTAAGCTGCTGCGGAGATCATTACCCTTGACATTTCCCCGACTCCAGCGTATTAATTTTTCATGCCTCACTACATATGTAATGCCATTTAAAGTCGGACTTAAAAAAGTTTGAGGAATTATTCGCACCGATTGATGCCCGTGTGTGGAAAATGATTTTCTGCACACCAAAGACACCCTCCACTTCCTCCGCCTCTCAGCTTTTTTTTCTTTTCTTCATCTATATCAGCCTCTTTATCTTGCACCAGTTCTGAATTTTGACTAACTACTCTTCATTGAGCCCTGCCTTTTTTTGGGGGGGGGGGAGATGGTCTATCATGGGAAATGTATACATGGGATAACAGCAGTCGTCTTTGTAGGTTTATCACCAATCATTTTCTCATCTCAGTCAGTTTTTGTGCACTTTTGGCACATTCATTTTTGCATGGGTTTTGGTGTCACATAGAAGTATGTTATCTCCCAACTTTCTTGGTGCAAAACCACATGGTAGCTCAAAAGAATAATTCTGTTTGTAAATTAGTCCATTGGCAGAAACACATAGTTCAGTTGAAGCCTGAAAGCATATGGGCCAATTCATTCTCTGCATTAGCTTAACAGCTACAAAGGAGTAAAAAGAGTTATTTCCTTTTCCAACAGGCCAAAGCACAACACTTAGCGTTGCAAACTGGGAAGTATTTTAACTGATATAGTGCACGTCTTTCTGGTAGCGCGGCTCTACATCCTCTTTATAGAATGAATTCCCAGTGGAGCCCAGAAAGTAGACCACTCGTCTTTTAGTGTTAGTTATTGTTGTTTACGCAAACGAAATTGTTGTCTCACAGCGGAAGTTTGCGTTTGTTTTTTTTTAAATTTCTTTTCCTTTTTTCTTTAGTTTTTTTTTTTTTGTTTACGCCAGAGCAAACTTCACTGGGTGCTTTCAGTCCTTGGCTCGCTCACAAGGATCAAGAGGACTGTGTGGAGCTTCCATAGCGTCGTCTGAGTAGGCAGGAGGATAAAACAAGCGACACTCACCTGTTGTTGTTTTTGTTGATGTAGAACTTAAGGAGCAGATGTGGTTTGTTGTAAGTTGCATACTCCTTTTTAAAAAAAAGCCTTCTATTCATGCAGGTAAAGTTTACTGAGCACATACGCACTTTCCTGACTCGCATCCTAATTTTATTCTTACACAGGTCTACACTTTTCCACCCAACAGCCCCACTTTTAATGCTGGACACTTATATTTAGGGTTAATTCTAAATGTCTTGCTCAAAGGCAACTTATGCATTGTTGTTTGGCCAAAGTGTTTAATTTGAGGAGGCTTTTGGCCAGTCTGTGGTGTTGAACTTGTGACCTTCAAGTGACAAGTGGACTTGGCCTACCTCCGGCTACTGGCAGCGCTCTGTCTTCTCTCTGCGCCTCTCCTGGACATTTCTTTCTAGCAACAGTGAGCCCTGCTGCAGTTTAGAACATTCACACTAGATCTCAGCTTACCCATAAGCCCCACATATGCAAATGAAGCAGCGTAATAGGCAGCGCGATAGGTTTGCC
Source organism: Dascyllus trimaculatus (assembly GCA_024666655.1). NCBI lineage: Eukaryota > Metazoa > Chordata > Actinopteri > Pomacentridae > Dascyllus > Dascyllus trimaculatus. Next base: position 10,251,347 of record CM045445.1, on the reverse strand, counting down.
CCAGGGGCCATGTGATCAAAGTGGATCTCCTCCCTGTTAAGTGGCAGTCCGCTTGTCATCTGGATACGGCCAGATTAGTGCCTCGTGAAGAGATGCCGCGTGCACGTTTGCACATTTTCATTTTCATCTGGAATTTTAAGAAGGTGGTTTGGAAATTGTTACTTTATGTAATGCTTTCTCCCGCTAGATAGAGATGAGGAAGACTCTCCAACCCCCCCACACCTCCCACGCACACACACACACACACACACACACATGCACACACAACACCCCTCTTCCACCCTCCCTCACCTCTTTCTTTTTTGCTTAATGGCCGTCGTTTCTCAGCCCCCGTGCCTCTCCGGTTTTCATCACCTGACTGGCTCAAGGGGACAGAGCTGGCTGTTTGTGTCACTGCAGAGTCTGTCGGCAGCTCACACATCTGCGCAAATTTCATCAGGATAATGAGCCCGAGCTACTCTTCCAGGCGACGGGCAGAGGAGCCAGCCTCTCTTTAAGCCCCCTCTCCCCTGATCACGCACACACATAGACACACACACGCACACACACACACACACGCACACACACAAAGCAACCGCCACCACCAAACAATCATCATTTTGGAGAGATGGAATTACACCATGTTATATACTTGAACCAAGTGTCGGCGTGTAAATTGAGCTGGCACATGATTTGTTTTTAAGAAGCCAGGTACAGAGCGCTGTGAAACTGCCGTTGCAGACCTGAGTCTGGTCTGAATTCAGACCACCAGGTGTTAAACTATTACCAGCCAATGAATGATATGAATGGTTAAGCGCAGTTTGATTTTCCAAGTCAACATGATTTTGTTTACATAGCCTGAAATAACATAAAATTAGAGTTTTAAATCTCTGCAACATGCAACACCAGCATTCACTGGCCCTTGGTTTAAATAATTAGGGAAAATTACACAAAAAGGGGGCAAACCAAGGGAAAAAAACAGATCCCTCTTCCAATGGTTTTAGTAACTAAGGTATTTTTTGTCTCAGAAAGACAAACACCGTTCAGATCCTCACCGCCTGTGTAGTTGGTCTTTGAATGGTTCACTTTAAATCTCAAGCTTTGCTCAGAGGCTCGCTTTTAGCCTGGTAGAATAACAAAATTATTAGTTCTCACCATTTCACGGTCCATAAATATTAATGACAGTAAGAGCAGCTGAGTAAGAATACAAAATAAAAGTTGAGATTAAATAGATTGTTACTTCAGTTTGTTACCTGAGTTAATATAATAGCGGGATCCATCACCTTCTTAAATCCAAATGTCACCCCCTGAGCTCTCTTTAAGTGCAAGGATTTTCAAAATCGGACACCATGTGATATAAAAGTATTACCATTTCCTGCAAAGCACACATGGATGTGCAGACACCTATTACTGGATTACGAGGCTTTAAGAAAACGTCTGAGTTAATGACATCCTGGGAAAGTGCAGGTCACACAGAATCTGAAATATGTGTCATGTGTGTGTTCAGATAGAGTTTTGACATAAATAAAGAGTCCGAATTTTGACACCAGTTGCATAAAGACATCAAAGTGCTTTGAATTTCGTAATATCCTCCATGAGCTATGTGTCATGCTGCAGCTGCTCACCATGCTGATAACTCGGCCGTTTAGCAACCAAACTATTTTTCCTAACTTCCCACCATGCACCTGTGATTTTCACCTCACACAGTATGGTCCGGTCTGCACTCGAAGGCCCAACCACCAAACCCTCTCAGACCTAACTGATGTCACATCTGTTGTGTTTGAGTTTGTGAGTTTCTGAGGGCTCAAACTGATATTAAAAACAGGAATGAGACACTCTATCATGTCAGCACATGTTGCTTGTGAACAAGTCGCCATTAAGCGTGAGTAAATATTGACTCGAGTTCCTTGACAGTTTGATCAGCTACTCAGTCCATCACACCCTTTTAGTGACATGACAGTGTTTATACATTTTATCAAACTGCTGAAAGTGAAGTAAGCCAATACTGTCGGTAAATCCTATGCATTCAATTGACTAAAAATACAAACAACTCTACAAACATGCAAAAAATGACAGCTGCCAGTTACTGTACTTCCCTACACCATCCATACTTGTTTTGCGTAGATTTTGTCCTATGTCACCAATTTTGCTATGAAATATGGGTAAGACAGCACTTTACAATTTGATGCTGGGTATTCTAAAGCCCTCACATGCTCAGCAGTAATGCACCTCAAAGTCTGAGTCAGTAACTGTGGAGGTTGGGCCTATCCTTGCTATAGGTGTCTCCCTTTACAGATTGAAAATCTGTCTGTAGGTCAAAGGCTTTACTTGTAGTAAAGAGCAATTTAAATTGTGTAGGCCGGTTGTTGTCATTTTTTGAACACATTAATGCTCCCTAGTGGATAAACCATTTTTTATTTTGAATGATCCATGAACTTCCTGCTTGCACTACCCTTGTGCCAAAATACTAGCTTTAGTCACAGAGTATCTCATAACATAACAGGCACTCTGTTCTTAAGTTTACAGAGAAGATCTGTGCTTCTTAGGGATAAAATCTTTGGTTTTTAATGATTACAAAGTCTTTTCCACTAGACCTAACCTCGGGACAGACTTAACTACGACCCAAGAACACCAAAATCATCAGTACAGTGCTCTTTTCAATAGTTTGTATTCTGGATTGTAAGGAACATTGTAGGCTCTGGGTGTTCCTAGTAGCGCTGTAGGATTTTAGTTTTGTATACTGATGTAGCCATGCCTCTAATTGTGTTTTTGTATTTGCACTAGCAACCTAAAATACAACCTTGTCACCAGCAGTGGAGGCTGGTCAGATAGTTGCTGGCAGAGGTTTTGCGTGAGAGATAGGCAGAGCGCCTCTGTTTCCCTCCATTCACTACCATTTGGCCAAAAGGTCAGATGGGCTATTTCAAAAATGCCCCCAGTGAAAATCAATGGGCAAATCGTGGAGCTCAGTTCCTGTTTGTTGTTGTTGTTGGTGGGTCTGTGTGTTCTGTCTGTTCCATCACTGAGGCAGGGGCCAGGCAATGCCTAATCATTGAGAGTGAGAGAATGAGAGAGAGAGACAGAGAGAGAGAGGGAAGGAGACAGAGAGACAGAGACAAAGAGATGGAGAGAAGAGGAGACTGGGGGCAGGGGCAGGGGGCAGTGCAGAGATAGAGAGGGAGTTAAGGCCAGTAGAGATACATCACGATGTCAGACACACAGACACACTGCAGCCACAGATTTATCATCGCAACCGCGTCTGCAGGCACAACTGGACACAGGAAACAAGTGAACTGGAGAAGAGGAGTGTAGAGAGGACAGGAGAAGAGAGACGAGGGAAGAGGGGAAAGACAAATTGGCTTCTACAGCTGGCCAAAATCTCCTGTTAGAGTCTGTTCAGGTCCGAAAGCAAACAGTGTCATGCTGAGAACACTCATATTTCTACAGTATGGCACAGTTCACGAGGGTGGGTGGTCACAAACTGTTGCTCGAGCACCGAGCTGCACCCATTCAGGCTAAAATACGCTGCAAACTGGACAAATCACAGTTGCAAACTCACTTTGGGATGCAAATGATTCCACGGCTGTGCAGCTACAGGTGTTTTCAGCAAGAACTAGTACACTGGAGAAGAAGTAAATGGCTGAAGTGTCAGCTGACCAGTTGTAGTTGGTAGTAACACTAGTGCTCTCGTAACTGGTGGAGTACAAATTCTCAGCAGCTTTCTAATTTTGTCACAGATGTTTCATGGCCTTAAAAAGACAAATGCACAGTTTCTCTACATTTCTACATTTGTTGTTAACTATTCCAGTTTACCTGTAGTGCAACAAGTGTTTCAAAGTTACTAATTAAAGGTGCTGTATTCAACATTCACAACACACTCTTTGTTCTGCTAACGGTTTCAAAGGGAGGGGCTCACATGCACTGACACGCATGACCAGCTACCAAAGCACAGAACAGAGACACTCGGATGACAGAGCACAGAGAGGGAGTGTGATTTAGCAGATAGCTGTTTGCTGCTGTTATTAATGCCAATATTTATGTTTAAAATCTTGTAAGTAGAACTTTAAAGAAGAAATGGGGGAAAAAAATCAGTTTACACTCAGTCACACAGTTTGGAGCAGTTAGAGCGTTGGCTAACGTTGCCACTCATCCTGATTTGACATCACTCATAGTTTTAAGTGAATTATTGTAACCCAAAGACATTTTTGGATTAGCCATGAAATAGCCTTGGTCTTCTCTAAAGGAAAGCTTTTCTTTCCAGATGATTGTTTTTCACTATTTTTCTGCCTTTATCACTTAGTTGACAGTTGTGAAATTACAAGACACAAGTGGAGAGAGAGATTAGGAATGGCATGCATCAGAGGTCCTTGGCTGGACATGAACCAGGGAAGTTGATGGCTCTCATGGTCATTGCCTTAACCCCTAAGCCACCAGGGTCCTCCTTCAGGTTTTAGCTCTGCCACAATCTGAAAATAACCCCAATTTATTTCTGAGATGTTTGAGAGAGCGCCGAGCTCGCTGGAGCATTTGCGCTGTCAGATTAAAAACAACAAAGGAATTAAAGAAAGCTTGAGATCATTCTGAGAGGCTGATCCTTAGGATATTGGAAAAAGATATTGCAGGACTACAGAAAGTAAAAGTGAACATGCATGCACATTTTCAACACTTGATTCATACTCTCTTATTCCCTTTCTACAGCAGAACTCTGTGGTGTGAGGTAGTGTAACAGGGTGTTGCTGGAAAGCAGCACAGAGCTTAGTCAAGCTTCCCTGGATAAATAAAGGTTAAAAAATGGTTAACACAGTCTGTCTCCCTCTGATAGTCCAATCACTGGCAGACCTTTAGATGATGTGGGAGGGAGCATGAGGGAGTACATGGTCCTCTCCTCTCCTCTCCTCTCCTCTCCTCTCCTCTCCTCTCCTCTCCTCTCCTCTCCTCTCCTCTCCTCTCCTCTCCTCTCCTCTCCTCTCCTCTCCTCGGTTTTCCATTCTTCCACATTACCATGCCCTTGCAGCAACACTCCACTTCTAGCTTAGAGTGATTCCAGAAGACTTGTGTGAAACCGAGAGCTCTCCAATGGGAATCTCAAAGGTTTTTGTTAGAATAATTTTCCTCAAATATTTTTTCTTCTTCAGGCATTGAAAGATTTTCTTGCCCGTTTGACGCAGCAGCCTCGCTTGAAATGTCTTGAACCTCTACCAAATTAATTCTGCCCTGGCTCAACTTTGAACCTTGCATGGCTCCAATTAAGAGCCTACAGTTATACATCCTTCCTTTCTCTACAAACATATATGTTAGGATCTAGGAATTGTGTAACATATGCGAACCCCCTTTCAAATTTCGCATATTTTCCCTTATTGCCCACACAATAAAGAACTGCTCACGAAAATGTAGCGCATTTATTTGGATCCTAACCTTATGTTCAGCCAGTATGCACAAGGCTTTAATGCACACATACGTGTCTTGATTGGCCTGGCATCCTCCACAAGTGACCAGGTCATGGACGGACTGGAATCCACCCACACTGTAAGCCCCATCAGCCGCAGCCTCGCACTTCTCTAGAGAGGAGACACTCTTGTGTGTCAGAGGACAATGTAGCAGCCCCTTAGTTTTTATTAGGCCAGTTATATCTGCGAGTTCATAGGCTCTCATCCTCTGGCCCTCTACAAACTGCTCTGCTCAAAGAGGCGCTCTCCCCCATTAGGTAGGCCTCAGGGCAAAAGCCTGCTACCCTCCTCCACGTTCTCTCCGCTCTGTGCTGACTTTCAAAGAGAATTCCTGCTGTTCTGTGAGTCCCAATTCATAGTTGTTATATTCTTGTCTTCTGGCCCCACAGATACACAATACATTAATTTCACGAGAGCAGCAGCAATTGTGGTCAACAATCACGACTAGAAGAACGTACACATGTTCTGTTTAAGCGGGAAGATCGTGTTTTTTTTTTATCTGTTTCTTTTTCGCAAATTAGGCTGTGGATGAGTTTAGCAGGTGTCCTCTTATCTGATATAATTTCAAATGGATTTCAGTTATGTTTTTGAAAGATCATCAAGGAAGTTGATGTGGAACATTTAATTATCGCATAAGAAAGGTCTGTTTGGTAGGTCCTCAAGATATGCAGGCTACTAAATAGTACACTGTAACCCTATTTTTATTTGTTGCTTTGTTGTCTGTAGTTTCAACTTCAGTTTTTTTTTCTTCACCTCAAGTCATGTTACATGAAAAAAAATAGAAGCACGCTTTAAAAGTACCTTTGGTGTTCCTGTGTGTTTTCGAATATTACAAAGTGCTGTAATGAGAAGGAAAACAACAAAAAAAGGAGATTTTTTTATGCCTCAGAGGGAGATAGCGACTCGTCTACTTGCTGTACAAGCCTGTAGGTTCACTTTTCTCTTTGTGCGCCGGAGCACTCCTTGGGACTCGAGCGACAGGGGAATTGGGCATGCTGAGCTACGCTGGTGGCGAGGTGCCAGCCTCCTGTGCCGGGGATATAAGTGAGAGGGAGGCAGGAGGCAGGACATGTTTCAATTAGGCAACAAACACCGCACACAGAGGATAGGAGAGGAGAAAAAAATACCTCAGCTAACTTCTCCCTTCTGACCTCTCCTAAAAATACACTTCCCTGAACTGCTGTGCCCCACCTTTTCTCTTCTTTTTTCATTTAAAATCTAAAGTGTCATTTTTGTGGAATTCTTATGGGAAGGACAGTAGCGGGGGTCTTTGTGAGGTGATGCTAAGTGTGCCAGCTCGGCCTGCATGTTTCCATTAGATTGTCATGTTGGCTAATTAGAGAGCGGCAGCATGATTCACCTTGTTAATTAGGAGGACTTGCACACCATGTGCCTGGGGGCGGTGTGGGGAAGAAGAGCCCAGCCTCAGAGCCCGCTAGTCGCCTGCTGCCTATGAAGATTCCCCTTCTCATCTACCTTCCTTTCACTCCTTTTTTTTGATTTGGAAATGAATAAATCATTGAGATCGTCCTCTCTCGGAGTGTGAATATCTGAGTTCTCATCTTTTCCTGGATGCAAATTAGGCGTGATCAATAGAAGGTGACGAGCGGCGAATCTAAATGTTAAAAAAAGGGAGAGACAGGGCGAGAGTAGACTGCTAGACGAAGCACGGCAGCATAGAATGAGACAAAGCGAGAGAACATTTAAAGTAGGAAATTTTCCCTTAGATAAGCAGTATTTTTAATGATCACCACTCTCCCCCGTCGCTCCGGTGTAACACCGTCAGAATCTGCTTAACACTGATTTCTGGCTCCTTCATTAAACACTGTTCCCTGGCAAAATGTCTACTGCAAATGTTATTATTTATAAAAATAATACTTACTCTGAAGTAAAGGCATCAAGTCTGTTGAAGACATTAAATTTGGACACGTATTCCTCACAGTATCCCTTTTTACAGTTTAATTCCTGCAAATAAGTTGCAGATGAAGAAGCACCGTTGGGTCATGATAGTGACACTCACATAATGACCTTAGCTCCAGGGACGACTGAGGGCTCTAAATAATTGGTCTTTGGCCCTGGAAGCACTTCTGACATGCTCAGCTTCAGAGAAAATAGAACACGCTGTGCCAAGACTATTAGCTCATGCATGTACTTTGAATTCATCTCCATAGGTAAAATAATATAATCACAACACAACAGAATTACCACAATTTTTAAAGAAATGTGTGTGTTTAAATTAGACGATGGGACACAATTTCACAGCCTTTTTCTGTCTCTTTATTGCACATTTTCAAGCTCAAGTGATGTGTGCCGTGAAAACAACACACTGCACCAAATCTATGCATATGATTGTACTGTATAGTGTACATTCAACACTGGATACAGCATAGTGTAGCTGTATGCCTATAGGGGCTCCCAGCACAGCATCATGTCACAACGTATGCGTGCTACACATACTGTATATTTCTATATATACATTTATATTTTGAGGAACAGTACCACGTGTAATTATTGAGTGCTAATGATGAAGCCTACATGTCTCAATTCAGTTTTAACACACGGTCTGCATTAGCGGGTCGGAGCTCAACTCGTCTCTTTGTAGTGTATGTGTGCAGATGGAGAAGTGAAACCTGATTGGTTACTGCAAATGGCCCTTCTCCCTGCAGCAAACTAACTGCCAGGCACTTCACATGAAGAAAAGCCTCAAGATGCAGCTCACAGATGTTCACGTAATGTCGGCCATGTGGGTGTCAGGTGAATGAGATGCATGGATTAGAGACATACATAAAACACATACATAAAATGTCAACACACACTCATGTTAGGTAGTGGGAAACTCACACAAAGGAACACAAAGTGTTGCGTATACTTAAATTTAAAACTGTTGTTATTCAAATGAAAAATTGTTTGTCAGAATTCATGTCAGCTGAAGAAAAACCTAATTCCACTGTGTGTTAAGAACAGTTGTTCACACAGATTTGATCTTAATTAATGCACACACCTAGATTAAGCACTTTTTTATGCAGTGTTACAACAAAAAATAATTCACATACACAAGTCCTTTTTGTGGTTCAAGTACTAAATTATCAAACACTGGATGAAATGTAATTATTGTAAAAACAGGACTAAAGTCCACCGCCACGTAAGCAGCTCTATAAAGCTATATGTATCAAACAGCTACTATTTACACTGAGCAGGTATAATGTTTACCGTGTTCACCATCCCAGTTAGCATCATTTAATGATTTGCACAAAATACAAAGTATCACTTGAGCTGATGGGATTGTTGATAGTTTTGCAGGTATTTAGCCATAAACCAAAGTTTTGAACAAACTAATATTCGGTGAATGAATGTCTGTGGCAGATTTCAGGACAGTTCATTCATCTCAGTGACAGTTCACATAAATTACAAAACCATAAAGGTCGACCTCGTATTGCACTAAAGGAAAAGTCAGTGGATTACTGAAGTCACCAAATGATTATTCACGCAGTACCATCAATGTCTGTTCAAAATGTCAGAAAATCTAAATTCAAAACTCTATGTAACACTTGTTGCGAATGACTTTTTGATCCTCTACTTATTTTTAATTTTAAAAATGATTGATTTGAAAAGATATTCTCTTTCTGAAATCATATTTTTGTTTATGTCCACACAGTCTACACACAGGCCAGAATGAGCCCCACATGTCTGCTCATGCTAATACCCTGTTTAGCAGTAACCCCTTTAAATGTTATGTTTTCAAGTTTTCAATATCAGAAGGTAATAATTATAGAATGTGCTAACATTTGTGTCTTTTTGGATAGCTGATTGAGAGGTAGAGTTTTAAATGTGGCATCCACGTCCTGGATGGGATCAAACTGCTGTTGGTTGTGATTACACGCTCAGTGCTACCAAGACACCACAGGACGAACGTATATTACAGGAGATGACAAACATCACCTGATGTTGATGCCCATTGTGATGCCAATTGTTATGCCAATTCCATCCTCCAAGCCTTTCTCCTACACAGCTGACACTGAATACTGAATCCTACTATTATTATTGTTAATTTAACGCTGTGTCACTGTTATGCATACACCATCTGAGTTATTTGCAAGCTGAAGATTTTCCTGTTTCAAACAAAAAATTTGATCCAGTCATACATGAATGAGGCTGTATTGTTAGTCAGAACAAGAGATGAAAAGGTTTGTTTGCATCATTTCTTCCATCACAGTAAGGACAAATGTTCATTATTGGAAACATAATTAAAGGTTGTACAGAATGCAGAAACTACTAGATTCAAGCAGATGTCAACATTCAGGTGACTGTTGTCAATGCATTCATTGCACTTTGTAGTATTTTGTACACAGTATGTCTCTTGAGAAGACTCGCCTAAATATTTGACTGTATTCTGCTTTGCTGCAGCGCACTTAAGATCATTTAACTTGTCAGTTATTCATTTATATTCTGCTTTATTCTTGATGACTAATGCACTCAAATACACTTCCTTATATCGTATAGCTCAACCTATAGGCCTACACATTTTGCAGCCACCCACCCCTGTTAAGTATGTATTCACTCTACTAAGGGTTTAGGTAACATAAAAGCATCCACCAAATGGAGCATATGCCATGTCTATATACTCAGAAGCTCCCTGCTGTGTCCTGTTGAACCAGAGCTTTCAGGAGGAGGGTGTGAGACAGACTAACTCAAAACCCGTGGTCTGGCTTATATATTGTGGTCTTTGCAGGGCAGACAGCCCTTTAGCTTCCTTCACTGCCCCGTAGCTGCTTGTGACGTCAAGCAGCGCGTGTTCTGCTCTACCAAGGACATCTGTCTGTAAGCGTCTGGAGGGCCGCAAGCAGCCCCTCAGGCCAGGAGTAGGGGGGTGGAGAGAAAAGCCTTTGTTAAAAACAGCAGAGATGGAAAAAGGCAGGTTGGCCATCATGGCTCCTACAGCTCATCCTCCTCTTCACTCCCAGCGCATCAGACCGCTCTAAGGCTCTTGCTGTATTTTGGACATTTTTGCATCATAAAGAAACATACTACTCTTTCTTCTGTGATGAGAAAAACTCCTGGTATTTATTATTGAGGTCATGACTGACACCTTTACCAATCTATTAATGGTACAGAGCTTGGCTGGACCGAATAGATCCAGATGTGGGAAACAGGTGACTAAAGAAAACAAACGATAGAAAGACAGCCAGACTGATTCAGGTATTTTTTAATTGTGCACAATCAGATTATTTTTCCCATTTTCACTTTTAAATGAATAAAACCTGAGAAATCTAAAATGTGCACAGCTTTTTTTCTTTTTCACAGGCAAATTGTTGTGAAGTGGGCTGTGATAATAATTAACATATAAACAAACAGCAATTAGTTAAAACCTCATTTTGTAAAATTGAAATATCTAAAATTATTTATTTGATTTAAACAAACCTGATTTTCATTCTGAAAAACAAAGGAACATGCATACCACTAATGTTTAGCTTTCATTTCACTGAGTCCCACCTTTTGTTTGTTAGTTAGGCTGCCCGCTGTACTGATTTAGCTGCTTGTGTGTTAAACTCCTGCACCAGCCATCTACCCTGCTGATAAATATTAACATCCTCTGCCCTCATACAAGAGGTCTCAGTCTTATTTAAATAGGATTTTGGAGAAATCTTCCAGGACGTAACTCCGTGACACCAGTAATCTGATGAACACTTGTAATTTGATATCCAGAGTCTGGATTTTTCCAAGTGTATTTAAATCAGATTCATAGCTAGAAAACAGACTGTTTTACGGGAGTGGGTGTGTAAATTCACGTTACCCACCGTCTACATCCACCTCCAAAGTTGTAATTGTCACAAAACTTTGGTGGATGTGGGCTGCAGTATAGCTCGCTGAGTTAAGGCGTTACCACATGGGCGCAGGTCAACGGCAGCAGTCATGAGTTTGAGTCCGGCTCACAACCCTTTGCTGCATGTCTCTCTCTTCTATACCCCCTTTCAGCCTGTCTCTCCTCTTATCAACAAAATGGGAAAAAAAACTCCCCAAAAAATATATTTTAAAAAGCTTTGGTGGATGCACTAATATACAGTTTTCCTGGTATTCAACATCTGTAAAATTGCTACAGCGACAGGCATTTTCTGAAATGTACGTCTATATAATTGCATATACGTTCACAAATTCTCCACATTGTCCATAAACTTGTCAGCTGACATAGTGCTGTGTGCACATGGATTAAATCCTCTTTCTAGCAAAGCTATAGATTGATTCTGCGAGGTATCTGACAAATGTTCTACATCTCCTGACCTTTGCTAATAATTTGACTTTACAAGTCCCAGTTCCCTGCTTCCAAAGGGCATACAGACAGACTGGAAGCACTGGTATTTAAGTGACTTTGGAACAGCAGACATTTATGTAGTACCATTGATCGGACCTGGCAAATGTATGCATCCTGCCAGCTGCTTGTTCTTCCAGTCTGTGCTGAATCTCAGTAGTGACCTTTGCAATTTTTGGCAGTGATTGTTCCTATTGCATACCATTGCTGACAACATACTCTGGAAGGTACAGAGACGTTATTGCACTTGGATGTTGCAGTTTTGCTTTACTTTTGCTTGTTGCTTATCCACAAGATCCAAAAATGTCAAAAAGATTCACTGGTAACATTGGATGCAAAATATTTTATTGTAGCAACAGTATCAATCTGTAAAATCCCAAGTTCTATAGAGACAAATAGCGTACATAGAGATGAACATCAGTGCACTAATAGTGACTAATCAACACCTTCTGACTAAATCTCAGCATACCTTATGCAGTTCCGTAGCTACTCCTACTAATTTATAGCATTTTTACACCTGTGCCTAGACGGAAGAACTCGTAAGGTAAAGTGAATCAATTGAAACCTGGCTCTGGCTTGTGTCAGTTGGCAGTCATCAAAGGAAGGTAGGCTCGACGTAGTGGCACCAGATTGAAATCAGAAATCAGTCTCCCAGCATCATGGCGGCCACTTTACTGACGGGAAACGCAGACTGGAGGGTTGCAGATGGTAAAATGAAGTCTACATTTATCATACAGTCATAAATCTGAGAATGCAGGCAGTTGCTGTGGGCGCTGGGAGCCCATGCCTGGTGCCAACTGCCAGCCAGAGATGCCGGCATCCTGGTGCCATCAGTGAGATAGCGGACCTCTCCTTCTCTCTCTCTGTTTCTCTTTTTCTTTCCCTCTCTCTCTCTGCTGCTCTATCGCTTTGCCTCAGCTCACTTTGCAGCGGGATTCTTTAAGGTCAGGCCTAGAGAGATTTGTGTGTCATTTATGGCAAAGCCTAATAAGGTTACCATTGATAACATTATTGCTGCGTTTTCCATGCGGACAGGAGCAATAATCATCTCTACACTGCTGGCCACATTCAGCTATGATCTCCAGTTTGTGACTCCATTATGACCTCTCTATAGATTCACATTACAAACTTGTCCATATTATTGCTATTCGCTCATATTTATTTTAACTGCAGTATCCCTATTTTCACCACCATCTGCTGTGAAAAGGATAAGTAAATGTAGTTTGTGTATTCAGCTGGTTGGTACCACTGCTATTATTTCCCCTACTTTGTGTTGTCAGCGTGTTTGAATCTTTCAACAGTTCCGCCGTGCTAAATGTGAAGTGGCAACACCCTAAAGGGCATGCCTTGCCAGCGGGGTTTTAGAAAAAAAAATCAGAGGCAACTGCATGCACATTTTAGATCAGAGTTTGTACACCAAAGCAACCTTTTACAGAGCGCCATCTGAAAGTAACATGAAATTTTCCCCTGATCAGACAACATACATGCCTCACACAAACACCAGCGCCCAGTGAACACATGCTGAGAGATAACATAAAAGAACATGAAAAACATCAAGGCGCACATTGATTGTCTCTGTTCGCTTCAACCCAGACCTCTCTCCCCCAGCGGGCAGGCACGCAGGCAAGCTGGTGGGTAGGCATTCCCTGTGCTGTGGCCAAGATTGATAGGCACGTGTGTGTGTACACTGTGTTTGCATGTTGGAGGGAGTGCTGACACCCTCTGTGCCATGGCCTCAGGCCCTCACACCTCCGCCCAATAGAAAGGGCAGCTCCCAGCGACGCTGGGTTCCCCCTCAGCCCTGCAGCTAGACATGACATTACCTTGGGCAGTGCCTCCACACTACCCCCTCCCATACATTACAAACTGCAAAAACCACAACAGGACCATGTGATTACACACACGCATGCAATCTTTGAGAGGAGCTCTGTTAATGGCTGACAGCAGTCTTCCATTTTGTTCTGCTCAGAAGAGTATTCTTCTTATACAATAATAGGTGGACAGCAGAAGGATGATTTTACTTTTTTACCCTCCTTTATTTTAATCCTTACATTTGATCCTGCTCTAATGATCTGATCTGACATTCAGATTATTGTGTCACATGTAGCAGCAGCGTAGCGTACAGATAATTGCCATTGTGCTAGGGCTGAATGATATACATTAAAAACTGTAACACACTGCCATTGTTTGGACAGATATCGCAATAAGCTTCGAATAAACTGGGAATGGTCATTTTTGCATTTCTATATTTGCTGAAAAAAATTAAATAAAATTGATTTTACTGCAGTCAGTCCCAAAAAAGTATGTTCCTTTATGTCTGGAACATGTGATTTTTAGGTCAAGGGATCTCTGTAGCGCTACAGTGCTGCCTATGCAATGATGATGTATGCTCTAACACATTTTCCCTTTATCAAGAAATTGCACTTGACTATATTGTGATTTTGATCATATTTTGAATAATTGTTCAGACTGATATAGTGCAGCTTCTCAGTTTTGGTTCAAGCCTCTTAGTAAAAAAGTGTATGAAAAGCAGTTCTCTATCACAGGCTTGTAGATAGCATTAAAAATCACTTATTGGTTTTGAGTCACTGGTGCATATAGATAGGTACTTTACACATGATGTTCTTACTGGCCCAAGTATATACAGTTATTGTCTGTGTAACACCATTCACTGTGTAGAGGGGAGTTTCTAATCTTTATGTTCTGACTTCACCAGATGCAACAACAAGAACTGGCCCAGATGAGACAGCGAGATGCCAACCTTACAGCACTAGCCGCCATTGGACCCCGCAAAAAACGTAAAGTGGATTCACCAGGGGCCACACCATCAGGGACCGAGGTAAGAACTAGATTTATTGTCAGAATTTTTTTGTCCATAACCAATATTAGCAACTTTGCTATAAATACTTCTAAGAAAAAAAGAGAAAGCTTCCAAAGGAGGAACTGTTGATTTCACAGATTTTAACTGACCATATCTGATAGTTTAAAGAAGAAGCAGCGGAAAATTCATTTATGATAATGATATATTGATCCTTCTAATCATCACTTTATCTGACTTTGAGCTCAGCTCTCTTCCCTCTTCCTTTGAGTACTATAATCCAAAGTTATCTTTTTAAAAATATTTTCTTTTGTGAAATTTTTTGTGTAGGCAGCTTTCAATGCTAATTTTCATGATCCTGTCATCCCCGACTGTTCAAACTTTAGAAGGTTGCTCAACAGTCAGAGTGAGTCACTGCATATCAATCTGAAAAACAGTGAATAAGAGACAGGAATAAATAACTGCAGGTAGTGTAGTGGTTTCCAATTGCAGCTCCTGCTCAGACTGTGGGAGCACCGTTTAGGAAAACTGCTTTCAGAGAAATTTTTATTATTGTTGTTTTTAATACTGGACATTCTTCTGAATCTAATAACTACACTGTTCTCAAGTCAGACTTTTTACCGAATGTAGGTCGATGTTTATGGAAGCCACAAACTTGACATTTGGTAGTGATATAAGTTTTCTGTCATTAAAAAAAGAAGTTTCTTGCCCCTGGGACAATTAATCAATAATCCTTAGCAGAATGTGGCATTGTAGTTAAAGATTAGACACTTGCATGCAGCCAGCAGTTGGTTTGCTGAAAAGTACAGTTTCCTATTGACAGTTCATAGTTTATGGTTGGAACTCTTGTTTACTTTCTCTTGTTTTCTGCTTGTTTTACATATCTGACTAATAGCTAATGCTATGAAGTCTCGTATTGTTCATCAGTGTTGAACAGCACATGTGCTTACACTATTCTTTCTCACTTAGACTTCCTGCCTCAGCGCAGCCAGTCTGGGTAATTTATCACGTAAACCACTTTCAGTGCACCTTAATTCTTAACAGACACTACATGTTTTGCACACTGTATCAAAAACACACGCCTCAAATCATTCTCTAAAGTGACTAATCAAATGAAAATCAAAGAGCGGTTCAGTAGCAGAGATTTGCAGATTTCACAATCGAGAACATTACTTAATACACAATCCTGATGGACCTGCAAAGCAAATGATTCATGTCAAAACATGTCTGACCCAGAGATACTGAATTAGTATGAGCTTCTTATTTAAAAGAAAAATCCTATTTTGTTAACTTTGAATTATCTGCACGCACAACCTGTGTATGTGGACATTTGTCTTCTGTCACGGTTGATTATCATGAATTAAATTGAATTGAATGTGGTCTCTTTTGAAGATGTGATCACATGACACTGCCTTTTTACAAATAGGCTTACTGTATTTTAAAAACATTTTGTGGTCATCCCAAAATGACATTTGGTTAACCGTTAACCTTTAGAGCAGTAGAACACCAGCATAGTACACTCACAGTTCGACGTATTTGGCTCAAATGTTGATGTGAACTGAGTTTGATGGGATAAAGATAAGACTGTTACTTTCTGCACTGAAATAACAGTGATCAAGACGGATGTAATGGCTTATTGGTTGATTGAGTCTGTGTGAAGCCTTTGTTGTATATTTTGCATTTATTAGATGTTCTACCTAAGAATGTTTCACTAAGTGTAATTGAGATTTTCTTGGTCCGGTGCATGATGAAAGCCAAACCGCTAAGTCTTTATGCTGATATGCTTGTACACCTGACTTGAAAATTTTATCACGTGAACTGGGAAATGTTTCAGCAGTGCACCGATTGTTTTCCTGAAATTACAGCATAATCGCAGTGTGAGCCTTGAAATCTGGGCAGACACTAGGCAGGTTTTATGAAACACGTATGATGACTTTGAGTTCTAATGAACCTTCCTTTAGTTGCTTGCTGTTGTTCGCTGAAAATTCCAAAAAGTTTTTTTTGTACAATATTGCTGTGTCCTAGGTGAGTGTTTGTGCAATTTAAGCTAAAAATGTTTATGTCTTCGAGGACATGGTTTTTTTAAATTGATTGGTTTAATACCAAAACAGCGTTTAGAGTTTTTTCTTACTGGCATCATGCAGTGTTAGAGTTCTGTGGATTTTTTTGCACCTAGTTGTTCCAATAGATTATTAGGGTTCTAGTAGGATTCAAGCTGGTTCTGTTTTTAATAACATGCACCATACCAGACAAAACCCTAAGCCAAAAATCAAGACATCGATAGCAAATCATTAAAACAAGAAGCAGACATGGCTTTCTAGCTGTGGATGCAACAGGCACTCAGATCAACGATGATAAGACAAAGATAACACAAAGCAGATGCACTGGCTTCATTTTGTTTTTATATTTACACCTATAAAGCTAAATATCATGAACAAAGGGATTATCTTGTAACGATGGCACGTGTTGAGGTTTGGTTAACCAGTCAGATCTTGTAGTCGGTTGCTGGAGAACTAAACAGACGTAAAGACCTGAGTGACTTTAACAAGGGCCAAGTTGTGATTGTCATATGATTGGGTCGGAGAATCTCACAAACGGTAGGCTTTGTGCTGTGCTCCCAGACAGCAGTGTTGATTACCTACCAGTGATCTGAGGAGGGACGAACTGAGAAAAAGTCTGATCTGTGGCAGCTCCAACTCACAACTTACAGGACTTTAATCATGTATTGCCAAGGTTTTGGTGGCTGATACCACAGTGGTACCTTCAGTGGTCTTGTAGGATTTGTGGCAGGTTGGAGCTGGTGTGGCGTCACACAGTGCAAAGGCTCATCATCGTATTAGTCAGCAGCACTTGTGTATGGCTCATACTTACCGGTACATGCAGCTGTGGCCACTGAATAATGGGAATTCAGTTCCAGTTTGGCACCATTACTTCCACAGAACTGAGCTGGTTGTCTTTCTGTACAACTGAAGTTGTTTGGTGAAGAAGCTTTGAAGCGTACTGATTGACTGGAAACATTGTCCAGCCCTCTAACAAGTGAATGGAGATGATCAGCTCTGAATCACTGATTAGAGTCAGGAGCATATACCTTTGTGTAGCCACCAGGTAGCAGGTTTGTTTTGTAGACAGGGTTCTCTGTAGGTCTCCCATTACTTACTCAAACTCAGGCTTAAGCAGCGGCCAAGAATATATGTCTGGAACATCATTCTCCACAATCTAAGTTAACAAACATGACGTAGATGTAAGGAAATATGTGTGTATGTTACAGGGAGCGTGGTGACATATTTCCATGTGACTTGCCTCGTCTGTTTTTAATTAAGCCCAACTGTGTTATTACAAAGAAATGTCTCCTGTTTTCGAGGTTCCATAAGCAACAACTTCAGTATCACATTTCTCCAGCACAGGGTTATACATGAAGTCATGCACAGTTGCTGTACCAAGTCACATTTTCCTTTAGGCAGCAGGGGAAACATTTAAATTCCTCATATTCATCTGTAAATATGATGAATCTAAAATAAGCCTGAATTTTGAATGTCAATTGGTCATTTTAATAACCTGCTTATCGAGTTGCATCTTCACATCCTTCGCTTAGCAGCAGTATGCTGCAGAGGAGCATAGTAATGCACCCGGTAAAAAAGCATAAATAACAAAATAAAAGCATTACTTCTGGTCCTTGAGTACAGTGCCAACCTCTTTCAGAATGTTTTACCCTGATGGGTATTAGCCCGCGACCTTCTGCTGCGTTCAAAAAAAAGCTGCTCTCTCAAACTGCTTTCCCAAATGCTGTTACACAACATAAACATGAATATACATTATGGTTGAGTTGTTGTCTTTTTTCCTTTTTTCTCCCTTTTTTAATGTCCTGTATATGTTTAATTAGAAGGCATAATGAAGTGAAGTCACAGTGTGCCCCTCCTCTGGAGTGATTGCAGAGGGGGCGGAGGAGGAATCTTAACTTATTTTCACTTCGTTTTCACCTCCTCACATTTCTTCATTTCACATGGGCTGGAAGCGCCGGCGGCGTTCTCTTTCCCTTCTCCAGAGCAAAGTGAATGTGACTTTTCTAAGGGGGTCACAGGATGCCTGGAGGCCTGTGGGTGTTACTGGACTGTTGCCTGCTCTTAGCTTCACTGAGGGGCTTGTCATAGATTTCATCTCCACAGAAATGAGCCGGGGGGCCCTGGCCAGGAGCACAAGCAGCCAACGTTATGAAGGGCCCACGCTGATTATTTCCCTCTGACATCGCATCCTGAGCTTTCCGCATTAATCCCAGACAAAGGCAGCCCTTCAGTGCTGTGCCAGAGCTCAAATTAGGAGCCAGATAATGGCCTTGTTGAGATCCTGTTCTGCTCACTGAGAGGCAGAGCTCCTGTTGAAATCCTCCTCTTCAATATTCCTTCCCTCCTGCTTGTTCTTTCCTTCGTCAGACCACCTTTCCACCTTGTTTGGACTGTGACGGAATTCAGGTGACACAATTTCCTTCCATATACCCCCCAACCCGTTCCCCCAGTCACCCACCTTTAATTTGATGGTGGCTCGGCCGGACTTGGGCCTTTGCCTGGATGTGGATCGCCACAGGCTGTGAAACTGATAGCCAGTCAAGACTGGAGTGTCTGTCTCCAGCCTGATCTAGTCTGCAGGAGGGAACAAAGGGGGTCTTACAGGGCTCCTCAGGGTGGATTAGTTCCAAGGAGCCAATGGCTGGGGCTGCTGGCCGGCTCGCTGGTAGAGGGCCTGCTGTGGCCCCAGCGGTGGGTCACTGCACAGGCAGGGGCCGCACAGGCGCACACAACCCAACTCTCCCTGCAGCTCAATTGTCCCAATCCTGCAGCTCTAACACAGCACATGCAGGCTTTTTAAGTTCAGCACAAAAGTTCAAGGGTGAACTACCATGAACAGGGTGGAGGAGTGAAGCAATGTGACAAAGGGCAGCTGAAGCTGGATAGAAATGTGAACAAGGCTCCAATGACCTTTGCTCTGTAGATATTAGCTTGAAGATGCAGACAGTGGTACCATAGTGGCTGATTAAAAAGTGTAAAGTTATTGGAAAAGAATGTCTTAATTAGTAGTGTACAGTTTCTTTTTAGGCACCAGAATCATGTATATTTAATAAATGATCATTACAACTAGATGGTTTTTAAAGAATTCTGCTGTCAGCATCTGTATAGTGCTGCTTAAACTGAATACTATAGGAAGGAGTTACAGCTCAGACAGAGGAAGACTGTATGTTCAGCTCTATGCTCCTCTCCAGCCACACCAACATTTCTATGTTATATGTAGAAGAGCTAAAGATGGATTTTAGCTCTGTGAGGCAGAGGAAGGAGAAAGACTGTCAAATACAGCTTTATTCATAATGATTATTCCATCACACCCTCCATATTCTGTCCTTTCACACATTTAACATGATTTGAACACTTTACTCTTTCATTTCCCCCCCATCGATTTTTGTATGTTCTGATCTCGCCTCCTCCCATTTGGCGAATCTCGTCTGGACTGTGTGGCTCCCGTTTTGCCATATGAGACACAGATAGAGGCTCCTCTGTACATCTGAGGTTAGCATTAAAGGTTCTGCGATGTAAAAATGTGCCTCGACGCACAATGTCCTGCAGTGTTAAACATGCTCAGAGCTTTGAAACATCCTTGACACATTTACGAGCTCAGAGTTATCATCCAGGCACTTAGGCCATTTATCACATCAAAGGAAGAGCTTTGTTTGTTGACGTAAAAGCAACAATAGCAGCTAAATTGCCCCAGTTTGTACAGCCACACTGGCTTTCTCCTATCTGTCTCGACCAGGCGCAATGCGAGGGACAAAGGTAGGCGAGCGATTTAATAGTGAGCACAGTCTATTTTTCCATTTGAATTCATTTCACCTTCTTTCTTTGAGGCTGTAGATCAGAAAGAAGGAGTGAGGCAATAGAGTGAGAGGCAAGGGGAGAGAGGGGGGAAAAGCACAAGGAAAACTGATGCCCTTTCCTCCAGCTAAATTAACAGGAATCACGTGGAAAACAATCTGAGTCTCCAATGAAGGAGGGAGGGGGGGGACCATTAAAATTAGCCCCAAGCTATGGACTGCACCCAATATCACTAAAGCTGCACTCACTACAGATGTGGAGGCTGGCTTACAGGCAAACTATGCTCTGTTCTATAGCTACAATTAAAATCAACCTCGCTGCCAAAAAATAGGAGGGGGAAAGAGGGGGTAGAAAGGCAGACATGGAACATCAAAGACAGATTGAAATGTGTAGTCAGTAATAAGAGTGGTCTCCAAGCCCCGAGGTTCTCCACGGTCCCCTTGTTAATGAGAAATTTTGACCTCTGGTTTGTAAGTTAAACTTGTAATCTCGGTTAATGAAGTAAATCAATCCCAACTCGGGAGTGTTCAGTGTCTCTCCCTTTGCCTTCTCCCCGCCAACCTCCCCTCTGTCCTTCTCTCTTGTGCTTTTCTCCTTCGCACACTCCTCCTCCTCCTGCGACCCTCCCAATGTGCCGCCTGGGAGTAAAATGGCCAGGTCTTCAACCAGACAAACAGGAAGCTCAGGGAGTACGAGGGTTCCGGTGCTGGAGGGGGGGTTGTGAGGACTCGGAGGACTGGGACCAACCAGGCTGTTTGGTTAAGAAGGAGTCAGGCCAGCTGAATACTAGTAGAAGGGACAGCGAGGAGGAAATCGCTCGCTCCTCCTCCTTGTCTCGTTTTCCTCTCCATCTTTTTCTCTCCTCTGCCCAGAGTCCGTTGGGGTTAGTATTTGGTTAAAAAGTCATGCCCGCTTGCTGCTGTAGTGGCAGTAATGAGCAAATATACTGTACTCACTACAGCTTCCTCCTGTTTTGTACTAGCACATCCCTGCTTCTCTAACTCTCCTTTTGCTCCACTCCATGTCCAAACCACACACACATGGATGTTTTTAATGGAAAAGACAGCTAACTTAACCTTTTTTTTTTTTTAGTTTTCTTAAACACGTGGGGCTCTTTTGCTCTTAACCATATGGAGGCTTCTGTTAAATCCACTGGGTGTACTGACATTAACCCCATGATTAGCTGTTGCATTTTTAAAATGTATTTTACCACTTAAGCAATTCAGAGTGGGATCTGAAGTAGAACGCACTGACTTTAGCATGACTTACATCAGGATGCAATGAAGCATAAGGATTCCTGTGTGGGTTCCTTCTATCTACATACTACATAAATATGATTAAAGAGGGCACGGAGAGGCTGCTATTGGTTTCATAATGTCAAGAAGATTGTAATGTTAGTTTGACTTTACGTCTCAAGGCAATTCTGTATTTCCAGTGAGGACACAAAGGAGACAGAGTTGAGTCTTCAGAATGGTTACAGGGGTTCCTTGGCTGGATGCCATGCGTTCTTAGAGCTTTAACACAGTGCACTTTGCCAACTTTCCCTTCCCCTACACAATGCAGAGCACTGTGGTACCCACCAGTGGTTTTTGCACTATGTACTTTGGGTTAAAACATTTAGAATGCAGCTATAGTATTAGCATGAAAAGATAAATATATTTGTTTTTTCTTCAATTATGTGGAATATTTTTTTCTACTCCTATTTATTTGTCTAGTGAATCTCAATGTGCAGATCATATTCACCATCTTAGTTTTAGTCTATTAACATGCTAACATTGCTAAATAATTGAAATAAGTTGCGCTGGTGTTTTGTATTGGGCAAAATAACATTTGTCAAATGGATCACCAAACTCATTAAGTGCCGTCCTCTAGAAGCCAATTTTGGTTTCTGGTTTGGTTCGAATATCTTCACAGGATTTTGTACACATCCATCTAGTAGATGTTGAAATATTTCTCAAAATAAGTGAAAGTTTGGACCTCCTGGGGGTGCGACAGGAAGTCAGGAGATCACAGAAGTCACTCAGATTCCTCCTTTGGGCACCATGAATAACTTTACCAAAGCATCGGTTGTCATTGCTCTTTAACTAGAAACCAAAAATGTCAGCTTTATGGTAATGCTAGAGAGAGAATCAGGACACCATCAAAGTTTTAGGATTAAACTGGAGACAATGAATGTCTTTACGGCTTTTAATGGTAGTCTGTTGAACAGTTGTTGAGACAGTCCAAAGTGGTGGAACAGCCAACAAGCTAACAAACACATTTTTCTCGTAGAGATAAGCAGCAGTTTAAAAACAGTTCATCTTCTTTTCTGTCTATTCCATCATCCTTTTAGACATGATGGAGTAGACACTTCAGTGTGGTTGTATTCAAAAGGATCTCCAAATTGCCTGTTTGTTTTTATGTCTCTATCTTCCTCCTTTAACCAGTCAGTTTTGTGTGTGACTTAGACTGTCATTTCTCCACTTCCTTATGAAAGATTTTTATGCTTCTGAGAGCATTTGCAAACCTTTTTATGCAGGTTGTTAAATGGAAAATGGGTTATCTCATTTATAAACTTAACCTCTGGGAACAGGTTTGGGGCCACTTTTGGCTCTGTCGTATAATTTAAGCACCCTGATCGTAGAGAGAAGTTTGATGAAAATTCTGTTTCACTCATAGGAGAGTATCACACATCTTTTCCTTTCAGCACTCTTTCCTGAAAATAATCACAAACAATCGAGGTTGTGTTTGTGCTGTTGAAGGGCTGCCTTAATAACTTGGAGAGTTAGAAGTCCTGAATGGCCTTGTGGTCCACATATTCTACTTATCTACCACCAGTCGGGTTCAGTTAAAGCTAAAAACAGACCTCAGATTATTGTATTCTGCCTTATGAATATACGTTCAACTAATTATTTTAAACAATGTGTTGCTTCTTTTTTGAATAATTCCCAAATAGACCTTACATTTATGCATGTACACAAATAGTGTTAACACTGTAATCTCCTTATTTAGATAAGAAGCTCATATATATCCATATTCATGGCAAAGTAGTGATCACTCTCATTTCTGCCTTTAAAACTTTGCCCTGAAATAATGGTTAAATATACAGTTTTGACAACAAAGTTGAGCCCCAGGCACTTAAAAGATACCCATCTTAAAGAAATTAATTACCTCCCTTGTTAATCTTGATATAATTAAATTTCTGAAGAATGAAATTTGCTGCATTTTCCCCCCTCCGCCTCGCTGCTATGGAGGCGGACCAATAATGGCTGGCTCTCTAGCTAGCCTGCTGGCCAGGGACATGGGGACAGCCTAACATCGTGGGCCCCATGCTGTGCTATACCGCACTGTGCAAACCCACTCTCCTCATCCTACGCCTTCACCACTCACAGGGATAGGCAGAGAAAAACGCCTCGATCGCTGCTTTGCCATCCTGTGACTGCTTGTGTTTCCTCCATCCTGGAGGAGATGGAAACTCTGGGCCTCCAGTTTCGTATTCTTAACATGTGATAATGTTGTCAAACGACTCGAGAATTTTAGAGTGCAAGAGCTGCTAATGAAGTTGTCAACACAGAGCCTCTGAAACTTACATGGCGGAGCCCTGGAGAGACCAGAGAGTTCTTTCTGTTATGGCTCACTTAAGAAACTCCTGTGCCTTTGTGTGACTTACTGTCGTTATTTATAGGACCTCCTGCGATGCTGTTACATTTCACCCTGATTGCTTTGTGCAGCACAGCACTGGCATTACAAAGAAGCGTTTTATTGTCGCTATGTATTTAAGTTTGTTTTCCTTTGACTATAAGTTTTATGTCAGCTCCATTGTCAGCTGTCAAGGTTTGATCCTGGGGGAAGTAAGAAGATGCTGGTAGGGGGGCAGGAGAACGCCAAATAGGGAGGAGAAACGAGGCTAATATGTACAGAGTAGGCAAAATACTGCAGCTAGATGGCAAAAATGCCAACATAGAGAGTAGTTTGAGTTTCCCAGAATCTGATTCAGGACTTTTCATTGTAGAGGTGTACATGATGCATCCTGTAAGCAACTCCTTGCTGCCTTTAACTTATTGCTAAATAATTGAGCACCATCTTTACATTCACTGTTACAGCTGATCTCTCGCAGTTTACACACACACATGCTTTTGCAGTACATGTTTCTATATTTAAGAATGTATGTAGGTATGTCATGGGAAATGAACCCCTGATGTTTAAATAGTACCTTACAATGACTATAGGTTGAAAGTGCTGTGTCTTAGTAAAGCAAAGTGTCACTGACATACAAAAAAGAATGCATTGGAAAGATCTACTACTGAATCAATGTAGTGAATAACCCAGATACAGATGACAGTTGAATTATATGACATGAATGTTCTGGACATTTGAAAGTAGGGATGCACTGATACTGTCACCAGTGTAGTTACTTTGTCCATGCTGAACAAATGTACTTGTTCTTTTAATTTATAAAACTTTGGAAATGCATCCCATAATTCTTCACACCAACATTATGTTAATCTCTCATCGGTTGAGCTGGTGGAGGAGGAGAAATGTCAGTGGTCTGGAGATATTCTAAGCGAAGAAGTAACGACAGCAGTAAAGCATTTGTTCTAAACTGTCAAGAAGAGGAGTGAAAAACAGCTCTTTTAACACAAGCAATTTAATAAAACATCTAAAAATAATGCAGAGTTCAAGAAGTATGCTAGTAGTGGGAGACAACAGCAACTTTGCAGCAAACAGTTTCGAAGTGAGAGGCTAAGTCCGTTGTTGATTTTTGTTGTCATCTCAGTGTAATGGAGCCAAAGTGTTAGATTTCCAGCCACCAACACATCCCAGAAACCGTCTTACTGAACGTTCATGACTGCATGAAAAAGCACATTATCAGCATGTTGCAAAACGTTTCATTCTTCAGCCTCACCACAGACATTTGATGGATATTTGGACCAGCAGTGTCTGCCCAGTGTCTCTCATCAGCTTAACTGCGTGGTGGATTGATGTGGATTTTACTCCCCAGCGAGTCATACAAAGAAACAAAGCTATTTCAGGACTTGCACAACAGTGAAGTCATTGCACTTTTATGGTAATTGTAATTTTTATGGTAAAAATATTACCTCCTTATTAAGTACTCATGTGAGTTATTGGAATCGGCAAGTGTAAAGTAATTACCTGCAGTTCGGGTGCAAAAAGAGGTGCATTCCCAGCTAAAATTTAAACTTTAATTTTTTTGTGGGTGTGGGTGAGTCAGGGTTTTTTTTCAACTATTGTGGTTAACTTGAGACATGAGACATGACAAGTGATTGTGTTGTTTACTGGATCAACAACCAGTGATAAACCACTCAAAGAGTTGATCATTCCCCCCTAAAAGCTACTGCTGTTAACTGCCCCCATTATTCAGCTCTCTGAGCTTTTTACTGCAGGCCCCAGAAGTGCCTTTTTCTCTTAGGCTCCCACTGGGAGAGGCCCTGTTTTGGCTTCCAGTTACACATGAGCTACCCCTCATAACCTGGACCAACCACCAGCTACTTTACATGACAGAGATGGTCCATGCAAATGAGTATCGCATCTATTACAATTCCCTTTGTGTCCATCTTTCTAAGGACCATTTATTTCATTGTTTCTGTTCGAATATTGTTGTGATACAGTGTCCTCTATTTTGTCTTTTAACGGGAAAACAGAACATCTAAAATTAGCTTCAGAAAATGGCAAAAGAGAACAAACAAGGCGATCCATTAGTGAGGATGGGTTATTGGCTGACTTGCCTCTTCTCATGGCGGCCCATTAAAAGTGGTAATGTCTGCCTGCAGCAGTGCCTGGGGAAGAAGAAGGAGGCCATGGAAGGCATATTTCACATGCATCAGACACTGGAATTAAATAGACCAATGTTCCCTAAAAAGACTGAAGTACATCTCTTTCTGATGTGCGTCCCGGGCAAAAATTCATTGATCTTAGAATGTCCCTTGGCAATTATAAAATATTAAATCCAAGTCGCACTTTTCGGCTCAGCTTAATTTTTTTTTCCTCGCTTTTCACTGCTTTCCATTTGACCAATTTAGAAAAAAAAAGTTAGAAATGGATGGCCATGAAAAAAACGACACTGATAATAAAGACTGTGCCCACTTTTAGACATCTTTTGTTATGTTTCTGTATTGTTTTTGCAGAACATCTCACATCATTAAATGAAATGAGGTCCCAGCAAAGCTGAGAGTGCCTGAAACATATCTTATTACACAATCAGAGCTGTGTTAACCAGGAGCACGAGTGACTGGGATTGAAGCACACGAGGGAGTGAAATTTGTATGACATCTTTATTTCTGAGCACAAGGTCTTCTGAGCCGCTGATGCCTGTTTCAGCACTCTGGGGATGACAAATATTTGTCAGCTGCTTTCCATTAAGTCTGTGGCCCTGGTCCTCGCCTCCGTGGCCCCTTTGTGTCCCTCAGAGATTACAGAGGGGGTCTACAGTTAATTGCCCAAATCATTAAATTTAACATATATCTCAATAAATATAATCAGCCAGCTGTTTGACAAGGTACACAGTTCATTAAGTCCCCTTGCTTGTTTGTCGTTTCCCTAATTAAGATTTAGAATCGATCATTGAGTGTGTAATGTACAGTGTAGCTCGGCTTGCACAGGGAGTCTCTCTGCTCAAACGAAAAGGAATAGCATCCGCTTGCTAAAGCTTTACCATTTAGCACACTGACTGCAATGGGAATTAGACATCCTGTGCTAATTAGGGAGGCCAATTAACTGTGAAATTCAGGCATTTTTGACAAATAATCTCAGCAGAATTCAGACATCACCATGCACATGGATGTTATCAGTCCTGAATGGAGAGAGGATGAAGGCTATTGGCTCTGATGCTGTTTGTTAAGCCTGCATGTGTTGCTGGAAACATTGTGTGCTCCCATTGGTGTTTTGTTCGTATCAGTTAGCATTTGGTCTAACCTATTGTCTCCCAACTTTCCTAAATATGTTTTTTACATAAACAATTAGAAATTAAATGATGTCCTCCTGGTAATTTAATACAGTTAAAGAGCCAAACAGTTTGTTTGAAGTGGGGTTTTATGTGGTCGTCACACATAGTCATTGTGTTAAATACAATGGATGGCGGTTAGCATGCCCCCAATTAGGAGAAACAGAGGAGTATCACCACAGAAACAAAGCAATGTACTGCTGTGAGACAAGGTCAACAGCAAAACATATTTTAGCCAGCTAAAAAAAGCCTCAACTAAAAAAATCTGCATCAGCTTTAGTGTATTCTATATTTAGAATATTTTCAACACTTTATCTTGTGGTCCGACACAGGACTGTCACCCAGGAGACTGGGGTTTGGGTCCTGTGTGGTACCTTTTTATATTTAGACTCAAGTTTAGTTTTTACTTGCTGTTAGGTTTAGGCACCAGAACTATTTGATTAGGTTTAAGGAAGTGTCATGGTTTAGGCTGAAGTACATCCTTTTACAACAATTTTAAAGCTTCTACTCCATTTTCTGCATTACCAATGTAACAAGTCCTGCCTCATCTAATTTATGATTGGTTGACTCATAGTTGAAAAGACATATAATAAATGGCAAGGATATGTTTATTAGAAACAATCTGTGATAAATGTGTTCTGGGAAAAAATACTACTTTTGCAAAATTTAAATAAGGATGCAATAGGAACATAATTTCTAGGAGACAGGGTTCAGTATGTCTTTTTCTTTAAATTAGGACTATGCCAACCACCATCCACTAGGTAACACACTGACTATGGATAAGTACCACATACAACCCCACTTAAAAACAACTAAATAAAAACTGACTGTTTAATGTACAGCACTATCACATAGATAGAAGACAATACAATCCTAGAAATACAGCCGTGTAGTCTGAGTGAAAAACAGCTTCAATAATCAAAGATTTCTGCTACTTTGAAGCAGAGCGTCACCAGGTCTGACTCCAGTTTTGCTGTTAAGCAGCAGAACAAAGATGCTGTGGTTGGACATGTTTGGCAGCACTTGACCGCTATTCGATTTTCCTGAAACAAAGAATTGGCATCACTAGAGAACCTCAATGTTTCTGTGTCTCTCATTCCCATTTTGATTCATGATCACATGTATTTTTTAGATTGCATAAATTATGTATTTGTTGGACTAATGAATGCCCTCCACTGATAGAACTTTGGGGGAGTTGTGAATAGCTGGATATGGCCTCTATCACCCGCATCAGCGTTCTGATTACATGTCATGGCAGCTCTGAGCAATGAGATGCAGTTTGTCTGAAAAAGACCTGCTTGGCCTTTTGGAGGATTTTTTTATATACACATACGGTACACCAAGGTCCAGAGAGCCACAGAATGTAAATATACCTCCTGGACTGGCCTATGTCACTACACACCACTGCTTTGTTGTGTGTTTGTGTACGCGTTTGTATTAAGGTGTGTGCAGTTATGCATGTGTGGTCTGACTTGTTGACAACTATAAAACAGGCCCCTGCTGTCTTTATTACCTGTTCGACCTATCCCAACTGCTTTGTTCCTGCGCTACGTAGAAACACATTTACCCGTGCTTGCGTTGGCGTTTTCTGTTCAGTTGGAGTGTAATAGAAAAGGCGCCATTTCGCCATGGAAGGCAATGGCTCTGGGTGTATGCTGAAGCTGTTTGGATACCAGGCAGCGCCGGAGGTGTGTTTGCTGGGCGCCGATGGGCAACTCCTGCAGCTGCCCGCCTCAGGTGCAGGAAGAATTGAGTACTTCCTTTTACAAGATGTGTAATTATTATGGCAGACAAGGGTGTGGATTTAAACCAAGTCAATATGTAGATAAGCGCTATACACACATACACACACAGCTGCTTGGAAAAGGATGCTGTTGTACGTGGTATAATAAAGCAGGTTGCCAAAATGCTGTGCAGGTAGGAAGGAAGCCTTCTGGGCCTGTGGAAGAGGAATCTGATGGGAGGAATGAGGCCTCCAGGAAAGTGCCAGCAAAACCATAATGAGGAACTCAATAACTGAGTCCAAATTTTGCGATGCTGCCTGCCATTTGCACCCCCCACCCAACCCATCCGGATTCATAACTGACAGAATATTATATGACTTTAATTTTGACATTAAAGTGCCAAACGTGCCATGTTGTGGAATCACTAGAGTTCCCCACTTATCGGCAGAACTGGTAGAAGTAACACTGTAAGTAGGGTATTTGCATTAAAGTTGCATTAACATCATAAATGCTTGGAATGGTGAAGACATTTGTTTCTGAATAGCTGTAAGAACTCCTGTCAGCTTCTCACCCTGGCAGCTTGTTGGATAAAAAGCAATGACACTGGGGGTCACATATGTTCACAGAGGCACTCTATTAAAGTTTTGGTTCGTCTTTCTGGGCCATCTATATAAAACATGAAACTGCACTCTTTCCCCAGAAGAGCCTGGATTTTAATCAGACCTGCTCTTCAGACAGACGTTTTCCTGCTCCTCGTACTTAGCAGGCGCCACATCAGGTGCATGGGGACCAGTGTCAGCGGCACTGGAACTGAGTCTGTGATGGCTAAATGATGTCAAAAATGGCCCCATTAATGTCAATTTGAGATCAAGGGCCAATTCATAGTGTGAACCTCTGCCGTAAATGTGCTTTTCTAATCTCTTCCATCTGCATATCTACTGTGGCCCCTCGGTGCGTTCCTTTTCTTGTAAGTGAAATGTGTCACTGCTCATATGAGGATTTATGTGAAGACTGACAGCTCAGAATACAGCACATATCTGCAGAGCGGTGGGATCCGTCGCGCTGCCTTTCAGCGTCTTATCTCGTCCTCAAGCCGGTGACTGTTCCTGTGCTCGGGTTCTGTGTTATTCAGTGCCATGCTATTCTTGCTAGCCTACTCTTTCCCCCTAATTAGGCCATTTGCAGGATGCGTCCTCCTTAGTGTGGTCATTTACGTTCGATACCACTCTGAACTGATAGGCTTTTGTTAACTGGTTGTTCCTATTTGCAACGTTTCGCAAAGACATCAAAGGGTGGACCACAAGCCTCATTTGGCAACTTCTCCCAGCGATCCATCGGCTGCAAAACACCCCGGTGCCTTGATTATTAACTCAGTCACCACCCTCTCATTCAACTTGAATTAAAAATTAAAAACCAGCAGAAATGACAGTGCCACACCATTGAAAGTAAAGTGTGTAAAACCAACAAGGGCTCATTAGCGAGTAGTTCTGAAGACAAGCATTCTGACTAGAGACTCATTACACTTCTCCTATTTTAACTCTAATTGGGTTCATTTTATATATGAAACGCCTTGAATATTTAATGTTGAAAAAGTTCTACTTCTGATACTTTATGTAGCCAAAGATACTTGGCCTGTGTTAATTGTCCAGGTTATCAGAGAAACTGTTAGCACTTTCCTAACACTCGCTCTGTCTCTCCGTATGGAAAACATCAGAAGAAAAACACTGAACGCATTGCTTTGTGGGTTATTGATTGGGTCACAATCTTCAGACAAATAAATCTGATTTAGCAATCACAACAACAACAAAATCACCATCTGGATTGCTGTTATATTAGCTGCTGTTATGCTGGTGTACTATTTTGATTGTGGACAACAGGACTTTCTAATCATCTAATAGATAATAACAGGCTATATGTGAACAACATGTTATTTCCCCGCAATCCTTAATGGTGTTGCTAACTTAAGCTACAAAGACTCACCTAATAAGCCTTTGTAGTATTTAACAAGTCGCTCAGCTAGCCAGGCTTAGAGCATTTTAATTAAACAGATTAAAAACAATGTTATGGTTTCCTCCTCTGGTTGCCTTCACACAATCTTTTGTTTCTCTCAGGTTGAAAAGAAAGAGAGAGAGAGAGAGAGAGGGGAAACAAAAGCAAGATTGTGTTTCCAGGCAGGAAAGTTTGAAGTTCTTTGTTTGGAAGCAAGGTTCCGGGTGCAGCACACTGTTTAGCTTGGTGACCCTGTGACTGTCTTCTGAGGAATTGTATGAGCAGCCCTGCAGAATAGTGCTCCAGGGTCGGCTTTCATCTTAGCAGTAACCTGTGGACTTTGAAACTCAGGGCGATGGAATTGCAGCTTTGTCAGTACACTACTAATTAGAAAATTCCTGACCTCGAGCAAGATGTTTTAATTATGTGTTGTGTCAACGAGTTTGCAGATTTAATCCACCGTTGATACACACTCAAGTGTGCAAACTGTGTCGCACATTGTAGTAGATCAAGTGGAATGGAGCAGGGGCTTTTTTTCTCCATATTTCTCTTCCCCATGTAACCTTACGCCTTTTCTGCACCATGTTCGTTAAGAGCCATCACATGCTTAAGTAGCCAAATTAGACGTGGAGTTAATGTGTTAGCTCGTGAAAAAGCTGGTCTGATTTGCCTTGGTTTGTGGGAGGCTGAACAATGTGACAGTATTGTGCTGGGTGTGAGCTCTCTGTTGCAGTGAGTCAGTGTGAGGGAAGGCAGGAAGGGGTTAAACAGAAATTGAGCGGGGATGCTGGGGGCAGCAGTGCTGCAGAACATAGCAGTGTTCGTGCGAAGGCAAGTCATTTCCCGAAACACTGCAGACACATGGCCTGCGGCGCTCTAAAACCTTTGGAGACCAAAATGGCTTGCAGGAGTTAGAAGTAATAAGGTGTTTTTTTGCCTTCTTTCTCCTTGACTGAAATTCTGCACGGTTGCTATGCATTGCCATGGAGCTGTGTAGCTGTTTTTATGGTTTATGTGGGTATTAAGATGCTCTGCAACTGGCCATTTTTGAGATTTGTTGTTGTTTAGTTGTGAAGCAAATGGAAGTTGTTTGTTTTGAAAGTAATTCCCTCATTTTTTGTGCCATGATCAGAATGCTAGCCCTCACTCTCCTCTCTTTGTATTTTCCCCCTTTTTTCTTTCAGTTTTTTTTGTACTGCTATTCACAAAATAACAAATTAATAAAAGCCTGTGTGAGACAAGCGGAAACAGATATAGCAAATGTGTTTCACTCACCTCCATTTTTTGAAAGCACAGTGACAATGGCAGCCTCTTGTTTAGGCTTTTCCACAGAAAAGGAACCTGTGATAGGAACAAAGGCCATCTGTGTCGGTGCATGAACATAAAGCTGCGGTATTAGTCCATTCTGACCTCTGTGATTATCGAAGGACTGAACCAAAACCCTTTTCATCCTCTCCCCTGGTTCTGTTAATCTTGGCTGTCTTGTCTGCTTCAAAGAGGGGCTCCGGCATATAATCTGGGTATGTACATCTGTGAATTATTATTCTAATTCTTTATACGTTTATTAGAGCTGAATAAACTCCACATCAAATACATCACTCGGGCAATGTCAGAAAGCCCGGGGCGAATCAGCCGACATCTGTTAACTCTTTCAAAATGGCCTCATCCAGCATGTCTGTGGGCGTAGAGGAGCGAGAAAAAGGAGAGGCGAGAGAGGGAGAGAAAGTCTCTGTTGCTGATTAATGGCGGCCGTAGGAGAGGCGTTTCAGGCCGAGTTGGAGATGAAGCGGGGCTGCACTCCCACGGCTGGGCTACACACTGTAAACACTGTGAAGGGACGAGGCAGCGTTCCCCAACTGAAATGCAGCATGGAGGAGAACATGTGGGAAAGCTTTGCTTCCTGGCACATAGTCAGTCAACCAGGCAGTCAGTCAGTCAGTCCTTCAGTCAGTAAATTAGTCAGTCAGTGAGTCAGTCAGGCCCTCAGCCAGTCAGCCAAACAGCCAGCTCTTCAGCTCATCCGTCAGTCAGCAAGTCCGTCAGACAGCCAGCCTGCTGGTTTGTCAGTCAGTCAGGTAATCATAATGAGAGGAGTCCCATCAGAAATACCTGCAAGTCACTTTAAAGGACCTACACAGCAACTGCACTTACAGATACAACTTGATCACCAAATCCTGACCTCCCTGTCAGGGTGGCCGGATCAGAAACCAAATTCCATCAATATTTGAATAGTGGCTGTTCTTAATTTCCATCCTGGCTTTAACTTTAAAAAACACCACCTGGTTCAGCTTTTGCTTCACTTCTTTGTTTAGCTTGTCAACAGTCTGTCTCTCTTGTGCTATATATGTCCTCCTTGCCTGAAGCATAGACATCAGAGTTTAAACAGATTTTTCAGCATCAAAGTAATAACAACAATAGAGTAATGTTGCATCATGCACAGCTTATCTATCTCTCAACCAACGTGGGGCTACTCTTTATCCGTCAACATGAATGCTGAGCAATGTTTTCCCCCCATGTTGCAGTTTTAGTTAACACAGTATGTTAGCTGGTGTGTTGTCACATACCGGTACATATAGTACAGCCTCTCTCACCATGCAGCTCCTGTCTGCAACTTCTGCCGTGAGGAGCGGAGTGCTGAGGCAGCAGGTTGGACTGTGCGGGGCCGAGCAGCTCTGTGTGCCTGGCAAAGTGGGCCATTAACCCACCGCCCTAAGGTGTGACCTGGGCCAAATCCAATATTGGCTCCGGCATCAAGGCATAGGTGCCACTCAGGGTTCAAAGCCACAGATCAGCAAGAAACCCACCACCGCTGCAGCCCCACCCCCCGTTCCCTCTCTTAAACAATAAAGGACTGAATGTAAATTCAGACTGTAGACACCTACAAGCACCGCTGCTGCCACTGCACAACTGGAGACAAGGAGTCAAAAACAAAGGAAGAGAGTTAGAAAGAAAGAGAGGGGGTGAAAACATACATTATTAATCAAAAGTAAATTTAGCAAATTTGGAATTCGTTTTAGTTCCCTCAAGGTTGAGGTGAAAGTTGGTGGTCACTGGTAGTGCGGAAACATGAAAGTGTGATCTGCTGACCTTCTTTTTCTGTGAAAATATTTTGAATTTTTATGCACTTTAATTTTCATAGACAATGAATAAAAGTCCAAACATATTAGTCATTCTAATTAAATCTGCACACATTGCATTCTGTGTCTACAGCTCCTGCTCAGTTTTAAACATGGTAGGATGTAATGGCCGCCCTATGTCGGACACAACAGACATTTGCTGTACTTTTAAAACCAGATTATTTAACAATACTTTGTCACACAGAGAAACACCCTCTATTAACGGAAAGGCTGTGAAAGAAATCCCAATAACAAATGTGAAAATCTGGCAGCTTGGGTGCCAAAAAATATGTAAAAAATAAAAAGCTGGAATACCGTAAAGTTCAAAAACAGTAAAACAGAATGGTCAAAATATCGAAAAATATCTGTAAAATGCTGATTATTTTTAGCTACTTTAAATACCGTAAAACTGTAAGTTAATGGTCACACTTAGTGAAAGAACAACATGTAAATTAATACTTTTTTTTAGTGATTTTACTAGACATTATCTGTAATTTAACAGAACAATGAAAGTCTATCAAATAACAGTTATAAAATTATATCCTTAGTATACATTTTTCTTCAAGTAGCATCAGATATTTGCAAAATGATACATTTTGATCATTTAAATACATTAGAATTTTCTTTATTTTCTGATCTAAAGCTGTAAAATAGCAAATTACCATTTAGAGAAATGCAGATTTTTAATGTGAACATTGCTTACAGTTTTGGCCTTGTGTGTTTTTTAGCATTGACGTTTAAATCGTTACTTTTTTCCGTGATTTTCTCTAGTCATTATGTATAATTTAGCAAAACAGTAAAATCTACAGTTACAATTTTTCAGGACTTTACCCAAGAAGCAGGAGTGTGAAAGTGGGTGAAGAAATTAGTAAAGACATTTCATTGCAGAAGTTTGATCCGTCTTTATAGCATGAGTACTTTGCGACATGCAAACATGTGACGAGCATCTTTAGAAAACTCTGGTTCTGCTCTTTCTTGTGATATGTGTTCCATATCTGTGCAATGATGCATTTATTAGTAATCAGCTGAGACTAATGGGTGTTGAGATGGACGCAGAGCTGCAGTTTGTAAGTATGATTAAAAGGTGTAAATTCAACTTTTTTCACAAACCTCGCACTCACATGCAACTAGCACTGTTATGTACTGCACCTCACTGTAATAAATCAAATTCAAAAGCAATTCAACCAAGAAGAAAGGATGCAATGTGCGTCAGTCAGGTTCTGTGGGTTAAAGTAAAGAATAATGGCAGTCTTTTTGATTATATCTGTTGGGGCTAATCTTGTTAAATGTGTCCATCATTTCTAAGTTATCTTTATTTAGGTAGCTTTATATCATGAGTACAATGCTGCTGATACATAGCTGTGTTATTTTTAAATTTAAATCTACTGAAATTTCAATTTATTTGTCTGATTAATGTGTCACAAGAACGTGTGAAACGTGTCATGCTTTTTATGCTTCCTCCAGTCTCTCTTTCTTCTCTTGTGTTATTTTCCACATACTGTGTTATACAAACTGGCTGTTTCTGTATTTGTGTGCATGCACTCACCGGAAACCACAGCGAGTGAAATAGTGTAAAATAATGTGTCTGGCCCACTGGCACGTTGTCATGTGTGTCAACAGAATGTTGCTGAAGACCAGAGTCAGGAAAGAGGCCTGATTAGACGAGCTTTAAAACCTCTCCTCTCCTCTCCTCTCCTCTCCTCTCCTCTCCTCTCCTCTCCTCTCCTCTCCTCTCCTCTCCTCTCCTCTCCTCTCCTCTCCTCTCCTCTCCTCAGGTTTTATCCTCTTCACTGTGTGTTTTTCTCTGTCCCCAGCTCCAAACAAGTCAAATGTCTGAAGAGATGTATCGAAGTATCCCTGTGCGTTCTGTACGATGGATATGTCATATGACATAATGCCTCCGAGCACCCATCACAGATAAAATGACAGATGCTGTTTTTTGCCTCATGGATCTTTCTTGGCCAAGCTGATTTTGAGACTTTCCTTTCTGCTCTAACCCTTTCTCTCTTTGTGACTCTGCTCTCCTGCTTTTTCTCTTCCCCTCAAATTTTCTTTTCTTCCACCATGACCTTACAAAGCCTGCCATTTTGTTTTTTTATTGAATTTCAAACACAATTACTGTGTAATTGCTGGCGACAAGGACAGCGTGGTCGTTGATGTCTCACTTTCCTTTTTAACTGACACTCAGCCATCTGCTTTGTTTAGCGTCGGTGTTTACCCCGCCCATCCCCTCATCCTCCTCCACAACATGATTTCCTGCGTGTACTGGTGAGAGGGGTCGGTCTCCATAGATACTGACAACAACATACTGGTGTTTGGGTTGTTGGCATTCTTTATGTGGAGGGCATATAAAGACAGAGGGAAGAGGTGAGGCTGTGCTGAGCGAATTCCTGGTCGAGCACTGACCTTTCTGCCTGTATTTTGATCACATAAGGCTGCCCTTGTCCCTGAAGGGAATGAGGTATTCTGGGAGCTGCAGCACAATACCTGAGCAGCAATGTCTGGTTATACTTGTTGTCTCCCTCCTCCGTACCATCAGCCACTGCTGCCACGTCACCAACCCCAGCACCGACTGCCTGCCTGTGGCTACTACTGCCCATCCGTCCAGGTGGATGGATGGCTTTGATTGGTAAAATCTGTGGCCCTGTCGCCGGCCCTACTTGTGAGTGGCAGTAATTGGCATGGCAGTAGGCAGGCCCATCTTTCACATGTGGTCAGCTATGATTGACCTGATTAGGCCAGGGTTGCTCCCTCCAGTGAGGGCTTGATGTGCCCCAGGCCACCGAGGAGCTGGCTAGACCCACTTGCCCCTCAACCAGCGACCCGGAGACGATAGATGTGGTTGAGGTAAGCTGGCAGGAACAGTGGTCTGGCTAGCCTCACTCATCATCCAGCGTCCAGGGGTCAGAGAGTGTAGTGAGGGAAATCTGAGACAAGGCATCAGCATGCAGTGTACACAAACACAAGCATATGAAGGGGCGGGAGCTGGAGGGACTTTGGTTTGGTTCTTGTAAATTCATACCCATCATATGTTTGCAATTAAGGCCCTGTCTGTACTGTGTATTTACAGAGTGGTGCAATCAATGTAATTGTGAGAGGGTGTTCCTGACTGAAATGTCTGTCTTATTTCTCTCTGCCTGGGTTCAAGTGGGCACTTGCTGGATTTGGTTCCCAGTGTTTCTCATTTCCAAATGTAAATGCATCTCTTGATTTGTATCAGCCTCTGTATACACTCCCTCTTTTTTTATCGTTCTCATTTTTCCTGGATCAAATACAAACAACAAGGGCTCCATTTCAGAGTGGGACGTCAGCTCAGATCTATGTCAGCGGTGTTGTTTATTTAGAGGGAAAATCTGTTCATATTCCGGGCGACATAAAGAGTCATAAAACACACTTAAATTAAAATGATGGTTTCCCTGGCTGTTGGGAACATGTCGCTAGTGTTTTTCTCAGCCTCATGTTTCTCTTGTTTAATTTTTTTTAGAGAGCTCAGCTGCACCTGAAGATCTGGACATTATTAGTGCGTCTTTTTGATCTCATTCATGCTCTGCAAGAGGGATTATTTTTCTTAATTGGAGGTGTAGACTCGCTTAAAGGCCCCAACATTCCTTACTATTGATACTGTCAATGTGTTTGCCATTCAGCAAAGATTACTTCATTTAGTGAATGGGAAACATAGTACTACTTGCTTTTGAACACTGTTTTGTTTCACCATGGAGACTATCCCTTCGACTGTGACACAAAGATCTTCCTCTTCCCTAAAGACAAAGTGAGGACACATTCCCAGAAAAAGAAACACACACACGTTAAGGAAAAATGCCGTCATTAAATGTTTCTGATAAAGAGCACTCTTACTTTATTTTTCAGATCATATAAAAGCTTGTAGACAAAAACACATATAAATACATCATCACAAATAAAGTGAAGTTAGAGCGCTTGGGTTTTGCAGCAAGGGCCTTAGGACAGTGGGGGTTGGAGTTTGAATTAGACACTGCGAGGTCACTTTAGCAGTATTGATGGCCACTGTTGATTTAATCAGCCACATTTGCCAGCTCAAAGCTCAAAGCTGAAATATTCCCTTCTGTCTCTCGTTAGCTGCAAGATTCCCGCACAGCTCTGGAAAAGTATGGAAACTCAGTTTCGTCATATCCATGTCTGGAAGAACTTTGGAATTGGACAGAAACAAGAATATGAGTCTCCAGGCATACTGGCTGCTGTCTGAGACTACACTTAGCTATTAGCTCAAAGCAGTGCTGGGCCTAAAATCAACAGGCTAACATGCACACAATGGAGTTACTAACATCCAGATGCGAAGAACGTATAATGTTTCCCATGTTTACCATCTTAGTTTAGTATATAAGCTTGCTAACATGACAGTTACCATCTCTCCAAAGCATAGTTTAGGCGGATGGGAATGTTATTAGTTTTTCAGGTATTTGGTCATAAACCAAAGTACTGATGGTAATGCGAGATAAAGAGTTACAGGCTCACCATCATAACTACAGTTCATCATCTGCTGGCTATAAATGTCTGCACCAGATGTATCTCCATCCAATAGATATAATTGGTAAAGATGTTTAATTCAAAACCATAAAAGTCAGTGTCGTGGTTGCACTGAAGGAAAATTCAAAGGATAACCAAAGTCAGTTGGATTAATTCTGAGGCACACAGGAACGCCTGTACAAAATTTTACAGCAACCCATTAAGTAGCTTTTGCGATCATCTTCAGTAACATTTATCTAAACCTTCCCAGCTTTGTGAACCACCGTTCCACTGTGTGCAAAAGCAAAGTAGGACCGACCACCTTTGTCATACAAATCCTCATAAGGTTCCTGTTGGGGGTTATTCAGTTCCAAAGAGCATGGAAAAGCAGCTGTAGTTCATCTATCTTTTATCCAAAAGTAGGACTTTTGATTGTACTGAAAACAGACTAGCAAAAGGTTGAATTGTTGTTGTATGTTAAAAAACAATAAAGACCTCTGTGATGAATTCAGATGAATGTCAGAATTAATAATATTTGGTTTGACCCCATTTTTTGTTTAGAACCTGATAACACGTGTAATCTTAGCATGATGTGAATGTTGTAAGAGCTGCTTTTGCTGTCAGGAATGTTTGGCTTTCTTAATCTTCAAGTGCCCACATATGTTCAGTGGAGGAAAGTCCATGACAGACAGCACCCCTTGGTCTTCTTTGGCCTTCATAGCTTTAAGGTGTGTTTGGGCTCATTATCCTGCTGCCGTATGAATCCCACTCCACAAAGATGCAAACCAGAGTGTGGAGCATGTCTTTGAAGAATGGAGTGGAACGAGTGGAACTTCTCCTTTGTCAGGGTGGAATCGACTCACTGCAAGTGTCCAACTTCAGAATAGACAAAATAGTCCTAGACTTGATTATTCCCAGCACCATGTTTTGCTGTGGGTTTAATACACTGCTATATCATTCTCTCTGATGGTCTCCTTGCATACATCCTGCCCGAGTCTGTCACTGCCAGAAATCCAAAAGTTGGATTCAACAATAAATAGGACTGTTTTTTCCATCATCCACAGTGCAACCCTGGTATGTCTTAGCTCATCCTTTGGTCTCTTGTCCCCCTCCTCCTAGAAGTGGTGAGACGCTACTTTTACTGATTGGAATCTGGTGTTATTATTTAGCAAATTCAAAATCTGTGTTGCTAAGTTACTTTTCTATCTTTCCGTGAACAATGATCAGGATATTAATCTTCTGATGGTGTGGTTATTTGGGGTCTGAGAGATCGTACTTTGGATGCAGTTGATCCAGTTTCTGCAGAATGTTTTGGAGTGCCATGCATTTTTGCCCGAGAAAACTTCAGTCCAGCCATGATGTGATGCTTAGAAAGAACCTCATTGATTAGAACTAGTGCAGTGCCCATTTGGAATGAGCCAATTGCATCTTAAAACTTGGGTTTTTAAGGGGGAGAGGGTTGCAGTCACTTCAGTTACTGCATTGTGAGACATTGTTATGGAGTCCAGTTTGTCAGCCCTCAGGGGGGCCATGCTATTGTCTGCACACTAATTTGTGAAAAAATAACAGAGAACTGACTAAACTGGTCATTCAAATGACTTCAAATTTGTCACTGCACCTTAGTAGGACTCCAACAATTCACCTCTTAAAGGTGTGGTAGGTCAGATGCATGATTGCCAAGAAAAGCAAAGGGCAGACAGAAACACATACAGAGATTCCTTGATCCATCAGAGAGATGAACTATTTGACTTCCGACATTTTCACCATGTTTTCTACTATCACAGTGCTACTTAGTGAGCACTATTTTTCTGGAGACTTGAAGCGTAGACATATTTATAACAGGTAAACAATGTCTGCATGTTGATTTGGATGAACAAGCCTCAATCCAGTGTCATCTGCTTTCATTGAAGGATACATCTCAGGGAAATCTGACATTCTGTACAAAGTAGTTAACATAGTTATTGCAACAAAGTTATTTTAATATGATTGCTGACCCACAATTAATACACAATTTTGAATATTTCTGCTTCATTTTACATGACAAAGATTCTCACATTTTCTTAATACATCCAGGTTCACATGAAAACATGACAGAATTTTGGTACTATAATAGATATTACTTGAAAACTACAGAAAGAGTCAACAAACCTTGTACGAGTCTCTCCGTCTCACCCTTTGACCTTCCTTTTCTCTCCAGGTTTCCGGCAGCACGGCGGGCTCCCCGGCCAGCTCCTCCGCCCCGTCCACCTCATCACGCCAGTACACGCGGCAACGCATCACTCGCGTCAACCTCAGGGACTTAATTTTCTACATGGAGCAGGAGAGAGAGACCGCCCACTCCCTCCTCCTTTACCGTGCCCTGCTCAAGTAGCCTCTGCTCCGCTCAGCGCCCACCTCAACCTCCTCCTCCTCCTCCTCTTTCCCAGCCACGTGCCTTCAGATCAGGTCTAATGTTTCAGCTCTGTGTCTCCATATGTACTGTAGTGATGTTTGATGTAGCTTTTAATAACAAGAGAGATAGAGAGAGAGAGAGAGAGAGAGAAAAAAAATACAAAAATAAACTGTTGTTCCGTGTCTTCTCCGTTTAGCTTCACGGTGTGTAGTTAGATCATTCAGTTTAAAGGCCATATCATATTCTTTTATTGAAGTTGGATTTGTTCGAGGAACGATATGTTTATGTCATAGCACTTGACCCAGAGCTTGTTCCTTGTATCCTGGGTAGCTATTTATTGGCAGAAGCTTCAATGAACAACCCAAAAATAGGGATTACTTTGGCTAAGAGAATTATGTCCACACCTTGATACAGCCTACAATATTCCTCATGAGCTATTTGTTGAACATAGTTCAATGAATGTAGTCCAGCTGAACTTAATAATCTTTACAGATTTCTAGACCAACACGTCAGTTTGAAATATTCAGATTCCAAATAACAGCATCGTGTTCAAATTTCCTTATTGTACGTGTAAATAGTTCTTTTTGAATTATTTTACAGCATGTATATTTTTATCACATGTAAG
Source organism: Dascyllus trimaculatus (assembly GCA_024666655.1). Lineage (NCBI taxonomy): Eukaryota > Metazoa > Chordata > Actinopteri > Pomacentridae > Dascyllus > Dascyllus trimaculatus. The sequence goes on along the minus strand of CM045445.1, from coordinate 10,209,676 downwards.
CTTTGTAAGAAAAGGAATAATCCATGTGTCAATATTATGAAACCTGATGTTTTGTAAAACCATGTGCTTTGAAAGAGTCAAATTTAGACAGTTTATTCTGTAGAGTATTGTTATGAGGCAGACTCCTCCTGACCCTTCTGCAAAGGTCATCTAACACAACCACGGTCCGCACTATGTGACACCAGTTTCCAATAGGTCACCCTTGTCGAGTGAGTCAGTATTTTTTTTAGACCACACAAAATGTGAACATTGTTTTTATAAATAGCTGTAACTTGTGTCCTACAGTATAATGCCAGTTTTAGAAGGTAAGTTTTGGTGATGTTCTAGGTGGGTTGGTGTCTGGGGAGAATGAAAACAGACATTCCTTTATCTCTCACTCTCATTGTACCATCTGCACATTACTGAAGTTAGAAAAAAAACACATTTCAACTGTTCTCAAGGGGGCCCCTGGAGCAACAACACCACCATCACCACCCACACTTTGATAAGGACTGAATGACAAAGGTAATCCATGAAGCGTTTTAGTGCACAGCACTTCTACTTGTTTGTATTTCGATTTGAAATTAAACATCACAGCTGTAACGTCGTGTTTAACTGTGGAAGGAAGCGGTTCAATGATTCCAGCCTAAAACTGATCCCACTTTGTTTTGTCTCTCTTTGTGTTACTGACTGAAGAGAGCTATGGGACAAAACACCTGCGTTTTACATGTCGTCTTGCATTTTCGCCTTGTCATTTTTAAAAAAAAAAATCCTTATTGTATTATGTAAAATTGTCCATTCTGGTTTTGTTTTGTTTTTTTTGGTTGGTTTTTTCTATTTAACTAAATATCTTGGCCTCTATGCAGCTTTTCTTGTCATATTGAAATTTATTTAAATATGGGTGACAGTTGAATCAATTGTTGTGCATTGTACATTTTGACAGCACTTTTTTTAATATCTATTTTATCTGACAACTAAAAGCTGTCACTGTATTATAGCAAAGAAATTACTCTTTTAAGTAGTAAATGGTGTTGCCAATTTCTGTCAAAAGACAATTATTTTTAACAATTAATATATTTCCTTTTTTCTTTTTTTTGAGATTGGCTTTTATGCTTAACACATTTTCATAAATTTTATCTCCAAAATACCATGTTTTAAAAACAAGCACAACAATACCTATTGTGGTTCTTTCAAATGATTTTATTAATGGTTTCTATGGTTTCTGGTGGTTTCACAGGAGGACATTTCTACTACTACTACTACTACTACAGCAGCTTTTTAGCCAAAATATTAGGACAATATTCCTGATGTAAACAGATGGGGAAATAACATTTCAATGTAAGGATGATTTGTAAATATTGTTTACAAAACTATGTGTTTATTAGAACCACGTTATTTTTGGTAAACTCTTGTACATATCTTGAAAATTTCCTGTTTGTGTGAAAAAACAATACTTATGTATTTGTACCTATTTTGTAAAGGAATAAATAAGCTGTTTACTAAACTAAAAAGATGCTGACTTTGTCCTCCAGTTTTTCTTTTGTTTTATCCCAACAGCACACGTTAAAATGTCCGTGGATAAGAGTCTTAGCAGGAATAAAATACAGCGTAAATTCTAATCTAAGATGATTTATTAACTAAGTATTGTGCTCCCTCCTGTTCATCCTTTACTCTTTAAAGAGATCTAAGCTATGTTATGTTTTTGCAAGACTTTTTTTTTTTTTTTACCAAAGTCAACTGCTAATTCAGCCTGCTTCATTTCCATTTCTAACATTGCACATGCTAAGAACAAACTGAGTCAAGCGCCGCTGCTCAACTATGAAAAGTCCCCCTAGGTTTCTGCTGCTAATTAAGCAGAAGCATTTTTGAAAAGACCAAACCGTTTAACTCAGTGCAAAATATTGGGGTTTGGGAGCATATTGGTTTTTTTCAAGATCTCGGCCTATGCCTTAGTCCCTCTGGAGCTGTAGTCTGCTGATCTGGATTCAGCCCTGAAGACGACCTTCCCCCTTTAAGAAAATGAACACGGCGCACACACAGGCTGGGGTAAAGTAGGCTGATGAGATGTATCAGGTTTCATCAGTTCAATTAGAGGACGCAGAGTTCAATGTACTGCATACAGCAACCACGTACATATTTAGATGTTTCAAGCAACCGATCCTTGTCGTCACCTTTTTTTAAGGATAATGAAACAACATGAGAGCAATGAGACGGACGTCAGATATACAGTACATCCTTTTATTATCGCAAATATGCAAGAAAAGTCAAATGGAGACACTGTAAATGAACACATGCCCTTTAATACCACAGTCTAATTGTTTTAAACACTTTAAATAATATACATTTGCACCTTATTATACCCTTTGAAATGTTTTTAATCCATATGTACACAATGTAATGCTTTGAATTCTTTTCATTCTTTTTGTGAAGAGGAGGTCTCTTAAAAACATGAGGGTCCCAGAAAACCCAGAGTCCTGATAAATCAATATACAATAACTGTACAACTGACCCGCCTCAGAAGTGGAGTGAATGCCAGGTGGGCTGGCTGAACACTGACCAGTACTTCATCTGAAAGGGTGACATGTGTGAACACGTCTGTGGAGTTTCCAGTCCTGTCAAGTTTGTCTAGCTCTGTAGTTAACCTGCACTTTTATGTGCTCAATCAAAAGTGGCATCCCAGGTTATTGCAGTCAGAGAAACCCATATGTGGATCCTTTTTCTCACTTTATCTGTCAGCTGGAATGGTCATTTATTATCTTTTTCCACAAATGCATGACCCCTTAGCTTTTAAAAGTTGTCAAAAGCGCATTCTATGATTTCAAGATGCCACGTCAGTGAGAAAAATATACCTTCTATCCTTCCTCCCTGAAAAAAGTAATGCTTGTAGGTGTGGCTTAATGGAACACTGATCATTTTCCCACAAGAAATACTCCAGATGAGCTTCCAGCCCCTAATATCAAGTGGATCAAAGATTGTTGGGATCAGCAGCAGAGTGAAGTCGCCTGGCTGCGCAGTACAGTATGTTCTGAGTATTTTGACTCATCAGTTTGTTTGGTTTGTTGTGGTGTGGTCCAGCAAGCTACAGCGTAGGAGGGCATTTTGAAAATGGGGCATGGGGGGATGACACAGCAGCAGGGGGTGCAACCCGAGTTTCTACTGGCACCACTGAGCTGGGAGCCTTAAGGGAGGCGGAGGGGGGTGAGGAGCGCTGTGAAAAGCCCAACATGCCTCGGCACATGAAAGGCCTGGTTGACCATTCCCTTTGAGGCGACTGGATGCAAAGGCGCAGGCCACTGGCAGGTCAGAACAAAGACGGGCTTGATTGTGAGAAACACCCCCAGGGAGGATTGCGCTGGACACCAAGCCCATCTCTATCCACTCGCTTTCCTTGTGTAATCAGATAGAGCAGATACCCTATTAGGGCAACATGGTCAGAACAGCTACCGCCCATTTTTAATGGACGACTAAAAACCAGCCCAGTTTAACTCAAACAACTGCCAGCACCTACAAACATCAGAATGGGCTTCTCTGTTTTTTTTTTTCTCTCAGTCTTTTGGAATGGAAGAAACAGCATCTGTAAGTTACACACAAATATAATGCATGAAAACTTGGCCTTTCTTGTTTCTGTCTTTGATCCAGAAATGTTGAGAATAAGACCAAAAGAATGAGAGCAGGATAGAGTAAATGCCGCCCACTCGCCTCTTTGTGAATAACATGCTGATGCTGGGAGTACAGTTCACTTTGGGTTCTGCCTTACATACATGTAAAGAACCGCTGAAATAATCTTGGCTTAGAAGTGACAATATTGAAACGGAGACTCTGTGTCTCAAACTCGGTCTGAAGGTACTGTGAGCTATTCTCAACCAAACTGTCAAGACTGGAGGCCTCGAGGATCAAATGTTGGTACCCCTTCATACAGTTCTGAATAATGCATTGTGTCTTCTTTAGCTATAAACTGCAAAAAGAACCTCTTTATATTTGTACAATCAACAACATAGGCACCTTGTCTACTTTGGTACCTAGAGTGTTTTGTTTATTCCCGTTTTGAATATTTTAACGTCACAGTCTGCTAAAACATGAGAAGATAAACAGCTTGACTTGGCACTGATCACTGGGTTGAAACAAGCGTTCTGAGGGAACAGGGCCCCGTAGGAAATGTTTAAGTGCAAAAGAAACATTAAGCATTTAAAGTACATCTCTTGCTGATCACGAGACATACTGGTAAACGTCAGCTCTCCCCGTTGGTCCTCAACGCCTTAACATTCTACCTCAAAACTGCAGTACACTTATAGCTTGTGCAATTTTGACCTGAATTTCAAATTTACAAACGCTCTCAAACTTGTGCTAAATACGAAACAAGTGTTTTGTGCTCCTGTGAGAGAATCCGATCAGAGACCCGAGATATGTTTTAGAGCTAATAAGCAGAAATTCTAGAGCACTTTTTTGTGTGTGCTACACATTTGACTATAAACAATGTCGAAACACCCAGGTTTTCTTCCATTCCCGTTCGAACAATGGGACTTTTTCCGGCTCTGAATGCATTGCCAGTCAGATCGCTTTAGCCACATAGCCTGCAGACATCTGAGTTTCTGCAGCTACTGCCAAGAAACGCTCCCTCACAAGCTCTCAAAGCCTAATGAATTTCAATGTTCATACATCCTTCATATTGGAGAAAGGAAAAAAGAGACATTAAAAATAATCCTATTAATAATAATTGTTTACACCATGTCATGATAAGAACAGCAAAAGGAGCAAGAAGAACATACTTTAGAAACAACAATGAAAAATTGTAATAAACAATCAGTTTGGCAAATGATGCTGTGTTCGGCGAGGCCCCGACATCTCTAATCAGGCCTGTGGGGAGGAGGATCGTGGGGTCTCGGGGCGTTTTGGGGGACTCACAAGATTGGATTATGTCCTCTCCTTGTCATCTGTAAAACATCTTATCTGCCAAAGCTTCCTTGTCCCTTAGCAGGCCACATTTGTCCCCAGTCAGACAAGATGAGGGCCTCACAGACACACAACTGGATGATACACCGCTGATAGGAGGGGGGTGGGAGGTGGATGTCGGAAGGTGGATTGGGGTTGAAGGAGGGCAGCTGTGTCCCTCCTACAGTCTTTTCTTAAGAAGGTAAGGGAAAAATCAACCAGTCACTGTGCTAAAATGGTGAACTGTGCGCTGCTGTTGTGTCCATTTGTCATTGTTGTTTTTCATCACCGTCCCAGATTCTTTGGGTGTTATTTAACATAATCAAAAACTTTTGTTGCTGATGTTTTTTTTCCTTTGTTTGGTTCTACATTCCCCTTTGAGTTCTGCAGAGCTGGCGAGGTTAACAAGCCTCTGCTAATACTTAGGTATGTTGGGGGTTGGTTGTGGTCCGGCGAGGACAGGGAGGAGGTGGGGGGGGGACGGGTGTGGGCAGGGTGGGGTGCTGTGAGAAGATGGAGGGAGTACAGGGTGGGGGAGGTGGGGGTGTGTTGGCTGTCCCTCTCCCAGAATGCTCTAGTCCAGGGGTTCCTGTTTTATCCTGATGGGGGTGTTGATGGAGAGACTCCGCCGGTCCTCACGACACAACACGTACTCGCTGAACTGAGACGAGTCCACGCCGCCTCCACATGACGCCGCCACGCTGAAGCCTTTCTGGAAAAGACGCTCCAGAACCTGAAGGGAGAACAGAAAAGGAGAAGGGATTAAAAACCAAAAAAGATGCAGGTTTCTGGTTTTCTACTTGTTCAAGGACAAGCTCAACACGTTCAGGAATATGCTTATAGTTGCCAAATTTTAGTGGTAAGAGCGACACCATGATGCTACTGCTGGTGTAAAAAAAATATGATCAAGTGAACAACCATTTGTATGGGGTAAGGTTACTGTCAAAACTTTTGTGCGTGTACACATAAAAACCATACACGTATTGAAAATGTGTGCGTGTTTGTAAATTTGTAAACTCTTGTTTAAGTCAAATCAAGCATAGATTATGCAGTGTATAAATTATCTGTGAGAATGCAACTCAAAGTTACAGCTTTACTAAATTACAAATACAGATTGCAGTTTACGGACGTACGCTTTCTTCAGAATGAATATGAATCTGACAAGCATGAAATAACTGTCAAAACTACGTCACGAGGTCACTGGCATTATGTATCAAGTGGAAGATAACGCCGATTCTTTAGGCTATTTGAACCATGCATTTACATATGTTTAATAAGCATGTAGAAATGTAGAATCACATAAGCTAAATGCAATGATGATAAATAATCAGAAGGTTAAAAATCAAGATATGTGAGTGAGGTCCATCTATGAACTGTCCAATGCAGCTTTTGTAAGCCTCATCCAGCAGCTGGCTGGTTTAGCTTAGCCTTAAGACTAGAAACAGGGGAAACAGCAGGTCTGGGTCTACCTAAAAATCACAAGTTTTACCTCCCATCACCTGTCAAGCTCACATTTTTTTCAACTTTTCTGAAACCAGGAAAAGCCTGATCAAGATAAAGACTCTCTTCTCCAGGAGCATCCTGCTCATGACAGGCAGCTGCATTATTTAACAGCACTCAGAAGTAATTCAAGGGACTGATTCCCACCACTTAATGCATGGTTAAAAGATAAAAATTCTAATTTACTGATTTAGATAAACCTTTTAAGTTGCAAACATTTTTTTGACAGGTTGGGTTAATATAATAATGTGGCTAAATGCATCAACCTAAAATTTTGTGCAATTAAGACCCAAATTTATGCATTACTTGGTTTAAAACTGAATTCAAGTGGAGGTAACTTAACAACTACATTTTTCTTCACCTTGAGGTCAGGATTTCTCGTCTGCCTACTGAGCACTGGAGCAACTTATTTAATAAATTTGCCAACGTAAAAACTTGTCTTCATAGTATTGGTAATTGAGTACATAACACCAAAAAAATCCTTTTAAATAACGTGTAAATAGTAGTTGGACTGTAGAGGAAAAGCTAATTCCCCTCACTCAGCGTTTGTTGTTGTTTTGGTTGGACATAATTTTTGTAGAAGCTGTCATATCTAGAAAAGATTGCATTCATTTTTTGTGTTGAGGCAAAACATTATTTTTCAGACCAAGGTTACACATTCACATACATGTACATGCTTAGATACGGTTTGTGTTGCACCATCATTAAATCACAAAAACATATGTCAAAACAAACTCAGTTGTAAGCTCATCGGTTATCATTTATTTATGTTTGTCATCTGTTTATAATCAATTACTTTGATGTGTACTCATTTTCAGAGAAATAAAACGCTGGATAAAAAGATTGAAGCTGACGTGTGTGTTACATAAGTAGGGTCAAAATAGAGACCAAGCCCCCTCATGAGAAACAGGGTTCCAGTCTGACGAAGATCCTTTGTATGGAATGTAGATTTAGTGTTTCTGATGTGGTGAAAAGAATTCTACAGATCAGACTTGTTGAACCATTTAAAATAAGCCCATGAAAAAGAGTTTTGTGTTCATGGTCATACTACGAATCAACTGTCACTCTAGTGCTTCTCTTTGAAAAAAATGTTGGACAAATTCTGGTTTTCTCTCTCCTGCAATAGAAAAAATATTTCCGAGCAACCTGTCAGTGTTTTGTGTTTCATGTTTAGAGGTCATAAGAGTCAAAGCAGTCAAAAATCATCAATGCCAGTGATCATACAGGGGGAATGTGAATCAATCATAACATGAACATCTGAATGTGTCTGCCTCGAAGTCATGCAATGTTTCTTTAAGTTCTTTAGATTCAGGCTGTTTTGCAACTGATTCCAAACGAATGGGGCAGAATACTTAAACACCCCTTTCCCCCGTTCAGTGCAGGCTTTGGGAACACACTGCTGGAAGAAATCCTGGAAGCGAGGACTTTGCGTACTTTTTTGATGGATATAGTCACATAGATATGAAGGAAGTAGACAAAGAATAACTTAAGAGTCTATGAGTGAACAAGGCTGATCATCCAACTCGACTGTATTATGTGCAATGCTGAGTTATAGATTTAAGATTTGTAATAAACCTCAGTGCATCTACGGCTTCAAGCATTACAAGCATGCATGCAGGTATGTAACACTATTCCAGCACAGGCATTAAAGTGTTAGTAACAAGCCTCGTTTTAGATTTAAAAGATAGCCAAGATTTGATCCTGAAATAAAAACCTAAATTTAAATTCCAACTCTATCTTGACGAACTGCTGGATGTAAGGTGTGAGAGAAATAGTTTCATCAAATACAGTCCTGCAAAGTGGTGATACAAGCACTGTTTCGTGGCCTTGATTGTGCATGTGTAAGCATCACGATCAAAGGCACTAAACAATTAACACGTTTCTTTAATCTGCACTAAAACCAAAGTGTAAAAACACCAAATTCCTGTTTTACAGGCCATTAAATAGTGTTCTGGAGAATGTCTTGGTCAGGAGCAGCTGTCAAGTCATCACCAGACACTCCAGGAATATAAAGATCCAATTCTGTTTGGCACAGAACCAATTATAGAACAGGGATCTGTTGATTGTAGACTCCAGTTTTTGTACTAACTAAACACACAAAATACGATATGTTAATTACCAACTATTATATGCGCTGACAAGTGGAGTTTGTTACCTTTTGACAGAGACAGACCTGCTGCTTTGCCCTGCTTCCACTCTTTGTGCTAACTTCTGTTAGCTGGTGATAGATTCGTGTTGAGCTTAGGGTATTGATCTTATCAACTAGCTTTAAGCAAGCACATTTTCTAATCCATTCAACTTTTTCCCTTATATTTTAGCATACCTTCTAAATGTAATAAATACTACAGACAACCTGTAGTAAAGTTTAGTGATATCTCATTATCAGAAATTTAAACGCCGCCATGTTTTTCACTAAATGATCAGCATCAGCCCAGACAAGTAGGTATCACTTTGTTATATCCATCCATCCATTTGCAGAACATCAACTTCAGATCTTCATCAGTCACAACACGCACCATGTGTCATTAACCTTCCTCCTCCCCCAGTCACACAAAGTGATGGGATAAAACCAGAGGGCACTCAGACATCACACCACCTCTGCAATATTCATGCCGCTTGTGCTGGATTGGCTACTGAACTGAGGGCATGAGCTCAAAGGGATGAGGAGAGCCGAGTGTGAGTGAGGTGTGTTAAGGGGCTGAGTGGAGCTCAGTGTGGTGATTACTGGAGCTCCTAATTTGAGTAATGAGGCTGGGGTGAGAGGAGAAGTGAGGTCCGTGAGCAAAAGAGAGCGCAACGTGTGGGGAATGAGGATGGCGAGTTATGGGGGGGATCTATGTGAGGACAAAGTGTTGGAGCTGCAGGGGGAGAGCTGGAGACGGGGATGCATGTTAGCCCTGCAGTCTGGGCATTGATACATACACAAGTCCAAATAGAGATATGCTCAGACACAAACACGTGAACTCCAGCATCACTTTTTTTCTCCTCATCTGCTGTAATCCACGTGGGATGTTGTTTTTTTGGAGGGGGTATATATCTAAATCCCAGTGAGAGGAGTGCTGCGTATTTACTTATTCCTCTTTCCTTTTAATGGAGTGTGCAGTGCATGGAAATGAAAGGTCTCGCTAAGGGCTAACCCTTTCTGCAGATACAGAGCCAGAGAAGTTAAGGCAAATAGAGTGGTTTCTTCAGACGCCTATACAGACACACACACACACTGACATATACACTCATGGTGAAGGATGATCTCTCTAATTACAGGAGCCAGAGCCCCATCGGACGGCTAAAGTGGGGTGTTTAGGCTTCCAAGTTGAAGGGCTGCAGCCTCCCCTGACTGGGGATTAGCACAATGCAGAAGAGCAGATAAATCACACACATAAACACACGGAGCCGTCATGAAACATGTGCAACATTACAAACTTTCATATGCAAAATGAAAGAAATGAACGCAAACTTGTTGAGCAGACCTGACACCCCCTCACACCCGTTCCCTTCCTGATTAAAACTTAAATGTGGGCCGATGTGCTGCTTGTAAGCAGAAAGGACCACTTGGAAAAGTTACCCCTCCTCCCCCTTTTTCGTCCTCTGGCCATACGACGATGACAAACTCTGTAATTTGTGAGACAGAAGGGGCGGCAGACAGCTGATGGTGAGGATGGCTAATTAAGAGACCTGCCCAAGCATCAAACACTCCCAAATCCATGACAGACGACGGAGGAGCCTAACGATTATGGAAATGATATTACATAGTCTTCTTTGATCATTGCATCACATTGCATTTTTCCCCATCATCTCTTAACGCATGTGGGACTCTGTCATGTTCAGCAATGAATTTGGTCACAGAGGAGTATGGCCTGATCAATAAAGATAGTCTGAAAACACTTTTATCATTAATGCATGGCAACACAAAAGACTTAAGGATATTATTATAGATAGTTGTAACTGACTCAAGGATACTGTAATGACTATAAGAGGCCACAAAAAAACTTCACGTTCAGTTTGACACAGTGAATTATGTAGTGCCACAGGGGAATAAACAATACACTGAATAATTATGATGTATCCAAGCAAAAGGTTTCAATGTCCACAGGACAGTGTCCTGAAATCAATCCCTGCTGACAACACAGAGGAATGCACCCTCTTAAAAAGCTAAAACATGTCTGGTTGTTCGGTTTTTCACTACATACTTGTGACTGCAGGCTTTCAGATCTCAGCTAATGTTGTACTTATGCAGATTTCTCTGCTTACTTTCCTGCCACACTTGAGCGAAACCATAACAAAATATTCCAACAGCGGGTTGCATGCGAGCAATCTGATTGGCCGAAGTCTCATTCCTGGCATCCACCAAGTGGAATTATGCTTAATTAGCCGTCTTTGTTTTTTTCCTTTTCATGTCCACCACTTTGAACTTCAACACAGCCTTCCCTGCAGTTTTGCTGTGACCATGCTTCAAGTGTGCCACTGCCACTCGTGTTTTCAAGTCAGAATACAACAGTTCAGAGGACAACACTTAACCAAAGTTTGCCAGTGGTACTCTGATCTTTAGCTGTTCTTTTTGTCTCTGTGATCGAAGCTGAATAAAAGCGTCTCTTTGCCCTCTTTGTCCCCAGTGATCCTCCTGCATTTGAAACATAAAGCATTCTCACAGTTGTAGGGTTGACATGGCTGCACAGGGATCTTCCCCTCAAAAGTGCATAAACTGTTCGGCATTTAACCATCTTACCAAGCTGCCACTCAACTTGGGGTTGTCATTGGGATGAGGAGGGGATATATGAGCCTCATTCTTATAACCTCCCAGCGTTGCAGCAAAGATGGCGAGGCAGGAATCAAAGTGGATGAGTCTCAGGGCTGGAAACCGGAGCACGATGCAATATTGATGGCCACAAGAGTGCACAGACTCACTCGGAACACCTCTCAGGAGAAGCTGCAAGACACTCGCTCCTCATGGCACAGGGCTCACAGCTGAATGACATATGACACTGTAGCATGTAATGGGCGCTGCACTCAGGGGGTCCCTTTTGTTTAACTATGCACAGTCTTTAATATGTGACAAGGAGCGCTAACTGCAGCCTCTGCGTCGCATCCTCTGCTTATCACAAGCATCTGGCATAAAACAGCCGTGAAGCTCCAACTCTTTCTAATTCTCTGAGCCATCTGCCGGCTCTTTTAGGAGTCACAAAAACGCTTTGACAGTGCAGCATAGAAATAATCATATCGCTGCGACTGAGCTCACCACTGCAAATAAACGCCTTAAAGTGTCTTTAAGTATCGTGATCCACACAGGATTTCAGTTCAGGTGACCCTGGCGGAGTAAATACACACTGAGCTCGAGAGGGAACAGAGGTGTTCTGGGTCAGGCCAGTTCTCAGAGGGACTGCAAGTAGTTCAGAGTAAACTGAGCAGACTTAAGCACAAGACTATCTCCCATCACCTGACTCACTGAGTTACCTTTTCTAATATGTTTAGTCTGGTGTTTGGTGAAACTGAATCTATGATGTAGCACAACAACATGAAGTTACTCATGTCTTGTGCTAAATTACACATTTTAAGGTATTTTACATTTCATACCATTGTACACTTCTACTCCATTTACGTAAAAATGGTATAAAATAGAAGCCAGTTTACAGATTAAATGACCACAGAGTGCATGAAATTGTATGTAATAATATGTATGTATGTATATATATATGTGTGTGTGTGTGTGTGTGTGTGTGTGTACTCGTTCTGCATTGAGTACTTTTATGTTTTATATTTTATCAGATAATTTTGCTGCAATAGTTTTCTCAATAATAAAAGAGATACATACTAATGCTCATGCTTATCGTCATCATGAGTATGAGCATAATTCTGAATAAAGAACTTCACTTTGTGATTAAATATACTCATGCTGTAGTATTATCACTTTTTCCTAAGTAAAATATTTTAATACTTCTTCCACCACTGCTGTTACATTCGCATTGTAAAACATATATTAAATGCTGCTACCTGAAATAGATGAGGTTTTATGACACTTGGTTCAATTTATTTATAATTGTGCAATTATGTGACCCTTTGCTTCCATGTTCAATTTTATTTGAAGTCTGTTTATTTTGATTAAACTTTGCCAGAACTTGTGAAACTTGGGATTAATGCTCATCCTGTGAATTTTAACTTTTAAAAACATCTATGTCCTACTGCTTTGGCTGTATCCAACATTTTATTTATTTTTTAGATTTCACTATAACCTGCTGCTGAAGCTGTCAGCAGGCAGAATTGTCCAGTTTCTATCCTCCCCACAGTGCAGATTAATCTGCTTCCTGATGTTGTGTTGTGCCCACAGAGCCACACAGGTAGTATGGGGGGACCCCAAACCACAGCAGTGTTAATGTCTGCCACTCAGGCCACTGAGGAGCACAGCTGAGGTGTTTGTGTGGCCTTGTCTGCTCTGATGAGCTGTGCTTTCTCTTTATACCCAGCGCAGAATTGATGGAGTGGCAGTGTGACATGTAAGAGAGTGTTGCGACGTGTTGCGTTCCCCGCCTGGGCAGCGAGGGGGACAGGGGGCCCGTCTCCACGACTGCCTCCGCTGTCACATTGATGAAGGACGGATTGGCTCTGCTGTGATCTGAGTGCTTTATCATGGTGATGTATGGAGCAGCAGGCCCGGCTCCTGCGCTGGGACGCGTGTGTGTGTACACCTCTGTGGCTCTTTGGCTAAATGTTTTCCCTCTGTTCAGTGCCTTTGCTGCTTTCTGTGTCTCACCGCTGGATCTACATCACAGCGCAGGTGGTTTGCATTATTCCCCGAAATTCCATTCATGACTTCATGGAGAATCACTTGCCAAGGTGGAGCTGTTTATCCTCACTCTCTCACATTTAAATACACAAGACAAAAAAAACTAAAGACGGGGCTACATTTACAGTATACAATGTGATGCTTTGTCTTTCCATTGAATATATTCTCTCTTCGTAGACTAAAGTTAGTGTTGTTACATTTCTAACTCGTGGATGATATAATATTTCCGCAATTTTAAAAGCACGAAAAAAGGAACATTTAAATGCTTAAAATATCACTGAGTGAAAGTAAGCAAGATGTTTTACTATGAAGTTTATCCAATTTTATCTTCTTATGATTCTTGTGGTTGTTACTTTATCTTTAAATAAATAAAAACTAAATTATAAACTTAAAAAAACAGGCAGCCATACACAGGTATTGAGAACTGTCATGTTATCCTATTGTGACCAAAGCACCAAAAGGTCTAGCAGTTTCCAGCCTGAGGCAGGACAGCAGCAGTACCTTAGCTTCATTAAAATCTCAACGCCACTGGCATATTATAGCATTTAAATGTTGTCGTGTTTCCATCTCTCTCCTGTCAAGAGCTCTTCAAAAACCAGCCCAGTCAAACAGTAAATAGGTTTCAGACAGCGCTGCACCTCCATAAACATCCCTCCCCATACACACACTTTCTCCCCGGGCAGGGTGTGGTAGCGTGTGCGTTCCCCTGGGTCGGGGTCCAGGCCTGAAATCAGATCAGTGGCTCATTGTCTGGCAGGTAAGATGAGGATTACTTTCCTAACCTTCTCATACCTTCACGCAACAATGAGAGAGGACAGAATGAGTAAGTTGTTTAGAAAAATCTCCCCTTACACTGAAAAACACCTCCATCTGCTCCTTGTGTCCTCATCTACATCGACTCAATGAGCCGGGCCCCTCTACTGTGCATGCATACAGTATGTGTGTGTGTGTGTGTGTTTGTGCTTCTGATTGTTTTTTTGAGGGGGAATGTTGTGTATCAGTGTGTCTTAAAGGGGCCGCCATGAGACAAAAAAATAAAAAGACGCCACAACTAGACTTCACAGAGACGGGCCATAATTTGATAGAAGAGGGAGCATCGCTTACAGGGAACCTTGAAGATCCAGCTCCCCTTGTTGTTAGCAGTTTGTCTGAAAAGAGGATTTCAGCTCACCTCGCCTTGAGAGGAGCAGCCCAATAAAAACCTAAACAATAAAGAGTCCTCTCAGATCGTATTAGTCAGATGTGCTCACATCCCGTAACCAGTCTCACTGGTAAACAGAGTGGGAAAATGTTGTGTTAGTTGATGCGGCCAATTAATTATATTGTAAGTCATTTAAAAATCTATAAAAGAAGTATAAACCGGTTTAGGCTGTTTGAGAAATTGTAAGTATGGTATTAAAAAATGCAATACGTGTATTTCAATTGCCTTGAGCGGTGTTATATTGGAGTCTTTTTAAAAAAGGAGCTGTGTCTTAAAAAGGAGTAAAGCGTAAATTATGCATATCATTTTCCCCCCTTTCCATTTCTCTTCTTCATTTTTTCGCAGGAAAACATGGCCGCAGTCCACACGTGCTTTGTCCCACTCGCTCCGCTCTCCTCCCTGGAGGTGGTCTCTCTCACACTGGCAGGAAGGAGGTGGAGGTGCCAGAGTGCACTAGCCTGCCTGGGAGAGGCTCTCTCTGGGTGCTGGAGGGGTGAAGGCTCCTCTATGTGTTGGTTTGTTCATGGCTGTGGGCACTCAAGTGTGTTATATCGAGCCTGTGGTGTGAGACTGTTATGTTTCCCCCCCTGTTCTCCCGCTATCAGACCTTGCTGGGTAGCACAACTGCAAAACTAGTTTTCTGAAGTTGTTTTTAACATCTTACTGCTTTGCTCCACAGCCTGGCCCACTCTGCTTCAGCAAAGGAGACGGTTCATCTCAGATCATTTTTTAAACAAGCAGCAAACTCAATTGAAAATGGAATGTATATGAGATGATACTCAAAGGAGGAGTAACAAATGGCAATAAGCAGCCAGGCTCAGACTGTCATCATGCTACATCCACAAGAGTCACTCGGTGTCCAAAGAATGAAAATCCACACTCTGTGTACCTCTGACTACTGCTCCAGTGTAGCTATTAGCCCATTTAGTGACAACAAGCTATTATCTCTACTGTGGCAAAATGCAATATAAAGGGCCACAAATCAACAACACCAACTGCCTTAAAGCAAACTTCTGAGGTGAAATTCCAGCTTATAGCTACTGAAGAGAATCAATGTAACTACCAGCCTTTATCCTGGCAAACGACATCAAATAAAGTCCACACACTGACACAGGACTGAGAGGCTGACCAAGTGAACAGATGCTATCACGTAAAGGAGCTAAGTAGAGCTGCACAGCGGCCATCAAAGCCCTGGTCGTACACCACAAATGGCAGCCAGGTGTTTAAGTGTGTATGAAATTGTTGAAGGGTGGTTGTGAAAAATGGTTTGCTTGCTCAGCAGAATCCTTTGCTAGATAGATTAAGGTGGAAAAAGGTGTTGTGCAATCATGTCGAGGGACTCATAGTGACATGTCTCTAAGGAATCTGCATCCTGTGGTTTACCTCAAAGAGGAACATAAAAATAGCCAAATTAATGTAGACATTTCTGAAGTGTCTAAACTTAATGTATACAGAGGTTTTTCTGCATTAGAGTTAAAATGCAAAAACAATGTTTTGATGGATAAAAGATTTTATTCCTAAAAAATACCTATTTTGCAATCAGTAAACCACCTAAGGAACTCAGTTGAGCAGTTCAGTTAAAACACAGCTTATATAAAAGCCATTTTGCTTGGAGGGCTTTGTATGACACACATATAGTACATACAAGTGCTTCATTGTGTTACAGTCTCGTCTTGTGATTATATACAGTATATAAGGATACATTTTAACACTTTATGAATCTGCTGTGAGTGTTCCACTTTAAGTTACTGTGCACTTTTCACAAGAAGTATTCAACCTTGCTGCTCATTGTGTGTATTGACCAAACGCCTGCAGCAGCCACCAAGTTGTGTTCCATTGTTAGGCTTTACTGGATGCTATCCTATTTTTGGTTTGTAGTTAGCAGGGAGGTCATATTTACATCCAAATGCACACCTGCTTTGCCATTTACTGTGTTGTGTTTTGCCGCTTTGAAGCAGATTTTTTCACTGTCCGGACACCAACTGTGTTAATGTGTAATTCCCAGTCAAAACCTCTGACGTTCCCTGAGTTTAATTTTATCCCAATAATCTCCACACTCAGGACAACTCTGTGTGCCTCGAGCACAACAAGCCCTTTCCACCTTCAAACTACAGAGAGAATGCAGATATTCACCCACATTCACGAGACCGGGGCACAAACTGAACAGCGGCACTGAAATCGACTTTGTATAAGAAAGCAAGTTGTTTTTCCGCACAGCTCAGGACTGTTCATTAATGAGTTACTCAAGTTAAATCTACCAACTTTTCTTGCAGTTTTAAAAACACAGCCTGCTGTTTTGTTTTAATCAAACTGTGACTTGTGGTGTTAGTAAGACTTTGACTGTAAGCATCTTCGGATAAACATCAAAGTGTATCTAAAACCGTTCTTGACTATATGAGGTATAACCTGTTTGCTATGATTTCTGGGTGAATTAAGACTTTTTCAAACTGAATAAAACATGATTGAACATGCAAAAATTCAAAAGTATTAAAATATATTTATAAGAAAAAAGAGGCCTGAGACGTGAACACTGGTAACAACATCTTTGTGAAACAGGCCCCTGATGTCATGAAGCTTAATCAAAGCTAACGTCAAGTCAGATCCTTAGATTTGTCATTCTTGGTTATATTCAGGACAATTAAAATTCATGGTTCAATATAATTTAGAAAGAAAAAAGAAATGATTTAACACCTTCCCTCCTTTTTTTGAATTTGATGATATTCGGTTTGTTCAGGTATAAAAAATAACAAATGAGCAGGAAAGTTCTCATTAGTTATCAACAATGACAATAACAATTATCACCATACACAGAGGTGGAAGTAATGCTGCAATCAGGACACACAATATAACTCATGTAATACTCTGTGAACACAGAGCTGTATTTTGCATGAAAGTGTAGATTAAATAAAACAAGCCACATGCAGAGGGGCAGGTGGGTTTTTCTTGTGCAACCACCTGTAAAACTACAACCACAAAGTACTGTGCTGAGTTACCTGGACGGAGTTGAGCCTGCAGTAGCCATTAAGGGGGAAGCGGATGACGTGTGTTGGGTCTTGGTTCCAGCCGGCGTTGACTGAATTACACATAACGTCTCCAGTCTCAGGGAAGATCTCCTCTATGAGGACCTTCTCCCCACTCAGGGCGATCCTCTCCCCGAGGTCGGGTGTGACTCGAACCACCAGGCAGTCGCAGGGCTGTGCCATCCGCCGCTGCTCGCGCTCTTGCTTCCAGCGCTCGAGCTCTTTGATCATGGGTGTCAGCTGGTAATAGCGCGCCTCCTCGTACAGCAGGTGGAAGTCCTGTACAGGCAGATGAACATGGAGATGAGAGCAGTGAGTTTGCATGTGTGTTACAGTCCTCTTGGCTATGTGTGACTAACGCACTGTGACTTTCGCTACATTACAGCTCATCACCAAGGTCACAGAGACGAAACCCTACACATGCACAGCATTGTGCAACATCAAGATGACAGTAGAGGGTATATTTGTGGGGGGGCTGATGGCTCGCTCACAGTAGCTAACGATAAAGTGTCCTTGAGCAAGACACTTAACCTCTAATTACTCCAGGAGAGTTGCTCCGTCTGTATCTGCACTTTGACCCGTCTACAGTAGTGGAACACCAACCATGCAGAACAGGTATGAATGGAGGGATTACTGATGGATGAGTATCCTGCACCATTTCTTTTAGGAAGCACATTTTTATGCACGTGCAACTTTTTCTTGACTGCTTGTTACAACAAACTTTTCCTAAGGAGTGCAAAGATCAAGGCGCTGTGTCTCCCGGCTCATACATCCATTGTACTATGCCATAATGACATCAATGTAGGAGTTGTTTTTGATACTCCAGCCTTCCTGGTAATCTGGATGAGCATCAGACAAATACCCCAAACATAAATTTGAAAATATGACCTTTGTATGTCCTTGTGAAGTTAAAGATATCTAATGCCCACAAAACATCTCATTTGTTTCCATGTAATACATCTTCTGGAAAGAAGAACAGTAAACCAAGATCAGTGATGGCCTCCGACCAGCAGGACAACACTCGCAATAAACACTGCATAGCCATGCTGCAGCTCTCCTCTACAGTAGCTCTTGGCAGAGCTGTGTTAGCCTTTAGCATGTTTTAGTGAGCCGACTCCAGAAAGGCCGTCAGTAGGGCTCCAGTGAAGTGGGATGGTGCATTCCTGTGTGCAGACAGTCAGCAGCAGATTGCCTGACTCTCCCTCCCGGGCAGGGCTTGCTGGGGGCCATTTGCCCCTGCGCTCTTGCCTCTAATTTCCCACAAGACCAGATGGCACCATCATTCACCGCTACCATAGAAAATACGGGGAGGCGGAGGTTCGCTATTGGAGGCAGACGGGAGGTGAGGAAAAGATACGTGCAAGTGAACATGAGGACAATCATCAACCAAGGAGGTTTTTAATGTATTCCTCACATGGAGGGAGTTTTATGTTAATGAGGCTTGTGGCCCGATGTTAAGCTCCTATTAGAACAAGATTTAATTAGGTTACACCTAAATGCTGCAAATCTTTCTGCTAAACAATTAGTAATTAATAAATCTGTGCTCCGATTAGTGTTTCGCAGTGACAAAGAATGACAGCTTAATTCATCCTTAGTTTATTAACTGTCAACACTGACAGTCAAAGTTTATTCTTACATGATGCGCAGGTTCATCGCTCCTGGCTATAGCTAGTTTTAGTGTATGGACTCTGTAAAACTGAAGCAAACATCTGATGTTCCATTTGGTTACATATTTAATAGATACAGAGAGAGGAAGCTGATTGTGGTGCAGAGAAGAGTCTGAACACCCTTGAAAAGTGAGACAATGTGTGTTTGCGCTGCAAAAACAACATATGTTTCATATAGTCTGCATCATTGGTGGCTGTGGGTGTTGGGTGCCAGGGCTGCCAGGGAGCCCTGATCTAAAAAGAGTTTTTCCCCTTTCCTTCCCCGGACCACTGCTGGGCACAGAAACAGAGCATGGCAGCAAACAGCATATTCATTAACCCTGCTGCTTCTGTCAGACTCTTTAGCCTTGAAAAGCCTCCCTCACTGTTTTACCCCTTCATCTAAACTGTGCCTTCATCTGAGGCGTGTGAACGACACCCAAATACAGCTCCATCTGGACGGAGCGTTGACGCAACACATCTTAAGCTGGCGGTCTAATATTTAAGATTTCAGAATGCGAGAGAGGGGGTGGAGGTCCTTTTTTCCCTTTTTCTCTCCCTTTCTCCCTTTCTTTTTTCTCCTGGCCTTCTTGCTGCAGCTGACAAAACTCATACTGAGACGCTCCCCTTCAGGCAGCTCTCTGTATCAAAGTGTAGCTCCTCATCCTTCACAGGTCTGAAGCCATGGATGGATATGTTTTTTACAGGGGTCTGTCTGCGAGGCACTTTAGTCATCCTGAGCAGCGCAGAAAACAACAGAGTAATCCTAAGCGCTGAGGTGAGGATGAGAGGGAGACAGGGCCAACAGCTCCGTCCTGGCTGCTGAAGCTGCTGCTACTGCTGCCAGCTCTACGAGACAATTCATCCCCCAATCCCGTGTCCAGACAGCCCGTTTGAGCTTCAAAATAATGATCCGACCTGATCGCCCACCGGCAAGGCAACATTTCAGGGAAGGACAGAGGGAGGGAGAGACAGAGGAAGAGAAGAAGAAGAAGAAAATGATGGAAAATGTCACTATGAGGGAGTCAAAGGACGGATAAAGACCTACCATATGTTTTGGACAAAAAATGACCAAACCCACGCAAGAGGAGGCTCACAGGTTGTTGATTAAACAAGTCAGTGAAGAAAAATCCAGCCAACTCTCATACAGCAGTGACGAAAAAAGAAAAACTCAAGATCCTTTCTGCTATTCTTTTTTTAACATTTGATACAGAAGAACTGATTTAAAGCACAACACAAAAGCCTGAATAATCCAACACAGAAACCACTAACTCTTACCGGTTTATAACCATACCCTCGATATGACTGAGCATTGCTTACACTCTCGTGATTAATTGTAGTTTGAATAATGAGATGAGGGAGGATATTAATAGTGAATATTTTGTTCCACTGATGTAGGCTGAAAAATTTCTTTTCCTATTCTGCTCAGACTTTCACATTGATTTAGCAAAACACACAGCGCCGTGGCTGCCAGCAGCAGAACAGACCCAGCCCTCGGGCGACGGCAAGCCTGATTGTGTTCAGATAAGGACATGCTCAATTCCGCCTCGCACTATTTGCATTTTTTTTTTCCCCAGCTTCACGCAAATTGAAAGGTATGCAGATCAACAGAGGCTTATGTGAGGGGATCGTAATGAGTTGAAACAATGAAGTCCAATGCGTTCTCTTCAACCGTGGTGCCTGATTGGACTGTCAAGACTTCACAAGGAAAAAGAGGGGAAAGCATGAATAAAAAGGGAAAAACTAATCGGTACTGACTCAGGCCATCATTTGCCAAAATATGCAGGGCTTTCATGTCATGTTCTGTTGTCTGAGGTTTGGCTCCTGCTCAGACTATCCATGAGGCCCGGAGAGTTCGCCCGTGGCTCTGAGGGACTTGGCCTCGCCTTGTTACCTTCTAGAGAATGATGAACAGGCGCCAGCCCAGTGAAAAGGTCACGCAAGTTAAGGTGGAGCAGAACTGAAGAGTAGAACACACCTAGGAAGCAGATTCACTGAATAAAAACCTTGAGAAGGAAGGTGCTGAAGGCAGAATATATAATGATTCAGACAACGCTACATATGGTTGTGTGGGTACTTGTTAGGTGACATGAGCTCTCTAGTAATGTCAAAAATGCACGTTCTCATTATTTTTTATATTACTGACTGTGTGTCATGTGAAAGGGGTCGCACATCAGTAATCCTGCCAGGAAAAATCCGCCAGCTCTGCGGTTCATTCCAACTCTACGAGGCATTTTAGTGTCCTTCAGCTCGTTGTTTTGGCTGTACAGCTGTAACTTTATGGTTTTGGTTCTCTCTCAGCGCTCGTATGAACGCTGCTCATTTTCAGCAGCAGGCAGCTGTTTTCGCTAAAAACGCTCTGCTATATCAACTAAATGACACCCGGCCAGGAGAAAGCAGCATGCTGACAATGTTAGCAACAAGCTGGTGAACTGAATATTATGAACACAGATATTTTGGACATTGGACGAGGAGATAAATACTAATCTTCCTCCATTTCTAAAGTTGGTGAACATATTCTCCATATCACCTTTATACTTTTCAACTTTCAACTAAATAACAATCGCACTGTTTGTCTCTATCAAGCAGGGGCAGAGACAGATAATGAATCAATCTGGACAGCTCACATCAAAAGTACAAAACATCTTCAAGTACATTTGTCTCACCAATAACCTAATAACAGCTTGTACAGATGGCACATATGCAAAATTATTCAGTATCAACCTAGGCAGCATTTGTTGTGTTGCCATAAACATGTGCTTTGGATCATTTAACATCATGCAGACACCAAAACAAGTCAGGTGTATGACATCTCATTAGTCTAAACTGGACCAAAGCAGACTCAACGGTCCACCCAGAGTAAAGGGTGTGAGCACAGTTGCATTTATATATGGATAAAGGAACACACTAGCAGGTATTAAACTGTTCCTACATTCCATACCTTTCCCTGCGAGTCCCTGACTCAGAGCGAGACTTTCTGTCTGCGTGGGAGGTCGTCATCAGAACGCGGCTGAGCAGAGGGGCGTTCAGGATGTTTCACCTGGGCTCACCTCTGCACAAACTACTCTGGGTGAAAAACAACAGCTCAGGGCTTTGGCGCACACATCACCAGGCCATGCTCCCGTTAGCCAGTTAGCGTTTTACCTCTATGCACTCCAGTCGAGTCGTGCTTTTTTGATTGTTCTCTCTCCACAGTTCCTAATTACTGCTTATACTACAGGTAATTAATGGGTTGAATGGGAGGAGGGTGAGTCTACATTGTGAAAACACAACTGGTGGCTCTGTTGTGGCATCAGCTCTGTTTTGGAAACAAGCCACCAATGAGAGGACAGATAAACATGAAAACAAACAAACATATTCACGCTTAAATGTGTTCTTTTCAGAAAAAATAAAAAAAAGGAATTTCACACAGTATGAGTGCGTGTCTGGGACAACAGCTTTACATGCTTCTTGTGTTGCTGTGTTGTACAAACTGAGCGAGTTGATGGCACAGACAGGTACACACAGTACAGTATGTGTTGGTGCAGATATATACCTTGAAGTCATCTGGAAGGAGCAATTTGCTGGTCCTGAGGAAACTGAGAATGTAGCGGAATATCTCGCCATCCCGATCTATGAAGTAGTGCTGCTTCAAGCTGTCCAACACGATGGGCTCGGTGCCATTGAACAGACGACTGATTCTGAAAATTGAAATACACACACGCAAACACGCGCACACGCAGGCAGCCGCACACACAAACACAGGCACACGGCGGAATGAGCCAGCTCCCTTCAAATGCATGAAACAATTACCCTCCATTTATTTTTCAATTTTATTAGCACTAAGCTTGAAATGCATTAGCATCCCAGGTTGAAACAAGGGGCTTAAGGCACAGTTCCTCCATTCCAGACTTGTTTGAAGTGTCCCTTCTGCAGAGAGATTACAACAACACACACGCTTGCTGCTTGTACTTACAGAAATTAATGGCATGAATGTAGCATTACAGCTCTATTATTCCATCTGTCAGAGGGGTGGAAATGAAACAGAGGGAGGAAACAGTGAGGGGCCACATATTAATATGAGGAGAACATGTGGAGGAAAAAAAAATTTTACTTTTACAGTTTGATTGAATTTAGGAGGAATTTGCACTATTACTGTACGCCACACTGTTTGTATTTAATACAGTGATGATTTGTAGTGACATCCTTCATGTGCTGCAATGTGTTTACATGAGAGACAAACATAAATCTGTTGATACTGATCTTTAATAATCAGAAGATGAATTAATGACTCAATTCAAACCTTAAAATTTCTTGATAACTACAGTCCATCCAAGTGTGCTGCATTGTCATTTAGTTTCTCCTGTATTAAATGTATTGATCAGGCTGAATTAAATGCATGTTGAGAGCGCAGGACATCTGAACACACCACATAAATCTATAGAGGCTTTTGTTTCACATCTAAAGGCAAAGCTGTATAATCTAAGAGAGAAAATAACCAAAGAGATAATGAAAATAACATTACCCGAAATTACATCAATAATGTTTTCCTATTAAGAGCCACAATAATGAACTAAAAACAGTAATTAGATGTATGCTCTTAAGCTTTCAGCAAATATTGACAAGACTTTGGTGCAATAATAAGACACTTGTTGCTGCCTGGCGTCCCACAGTTAACCCCTTCCACTAGTGTACCGCAAGATTAAGGGCTTAGTTGAAGTTGGCTACAGGGGCTCATCAAGGCAAAGAGTGGAAATTGCTGTTATCTTTAAACTTTCATCGCACCACGTTGGCGCCGTGCCTCGAGATACCCTTGGACAGATATTCATTTCCCCTTGTCTTTGTATGGTTTTCCTGCCGCTTACCTGCAGGTCCCTCTCTCGCTGGTCTAATAATCTCATCGAGGCACCTCCACTCTATCTGTTTGTTCATTTCCAAATGTTAAATATCCCTCCTTAATAATTAAAAAAACATTTTTTCTAGCGTGTGTAAATATCGAGGATGGGGGTTTCTGCAAGCGTTCCTTTTTCTAAAAACTTTCCACAGTGTGAAGTGCAATAATTCACTTTAATTTGGTGACTCGTTTAGAAACACATCTCACATTACGCTCAGCAGAGAAACCTGGAATGCCTGCGCAGTGTAAATAAGCTGTACTGCTGATTTACACAAGAAATCTGTTGCATGTAACCTCCTTAATGGCCTTGCTGCACATTTACAGTACTTCACCATCTTCCTGAGAAACAGCTCTTGGCAGAGCACTGCTGTTGCTGTTATTATCATCATTTTGGAGTAATCAGCATTTCAATCTCAGTAACAGCTTCCACGTTGGCTGACAAAGTTGTATGACAAAGAGAATCATGAAACCTATTTGCAAATGCGCTAACCAATGCACACATCCGGTGCTGCCTGAGCTCTGGCGTTGTCAATCTCTATTACGAGACGCTGAAGCCATAGTGGGAATGTCAATGAACAAACAGCAGGAATGTCCTCGCTTTCAGACTCACAATCACAATTCTCCACTTTATAAAAAAGTGCGTGAGCTCATATTTAACGGTCGTATCATGTATCTCCTGACCCCGATGTGTCGGCTCCACACGTTGAAGCTATGAAGTCAAATTCACCCTGTCTCTTTTCTTTGACTTGACTGTGTGAAGAAGCAGAGCAAAGATGGTTCTCCCTCCCTCTCTCCCCTCCTGCCATCCTTTCCCTCTTTCACTCCCTCTGTCTTTCTTTCTTTCTTTCTCTCTCTCTGTCTCCATCCTTCTCCCTTACTCGCTTTCTCTCTGGAAATCGATGCAAAATGCTTTATAAAAAACCAATACTCATCTCCCTGTTTTGCCCGAGGTGTTCCTTTCTCATATGGTCTTGCAATTCTTCCAGCTAGAATTTCACCATACCCCTCCAGGCTAACTCTGTTTTTCATCTCCACTTTTTTAAAAAGCAATTAAAATGCTGCCTGTTTTTCTTTTTCTTTCCCTCTCTTCTACTCCCTTCCCTCTCTCTCTCTCTCTCTCTCTCTCTCTCTCTCTCTCTCCCTCTCTCTCTCTTCTGTGTTGGTCTCCTCATTTTCCCCTTTTCTGTTAAATCCCTGAATTGGAGGGGGGTTGTTTTTAACAGGTAGGTAGAAAGAAAAGGGTGTGTGTGTGTGTGTGTGAGAGAGAGAGAGAGAGAGAGAGTGTAGAAAAAGCGGGGGCTGCACAGAGAAATTAAGAGACAAGACACACAAACAGACGGGCCAAAAGACAAAGAGACTGATGAGGAGGAAGAAGAGATGGATGATACTAAGATAGAGAAATCAGAAGAAGAAAACAGAGAAGAGCAGAGAGAGAAACAAACAGAATAATAGAGGAAGACAGAGAGAGATAGTGTGGGAGAGAAAAAGGTTTGACAGACCTACAAAACTTAGATAAAGAGAAAGAGTCAGGGAGAAGGAGGGAGGTGGTGGGTGTAGGAGGTTATCAAGGACAGGAACAGCTCAGATCTCCCACCCCAGCGGTGCCAAGTGAGGGCAGGCAGCGGGGCAGTAGGTGGGCAATATCTGGCAACAACCTCGCTGCAGCAGCTCCAGCCGGCCAGCGGCTGATAGCTGCCAGAGATGTGTCCTCCGGAGGTGGGAGGAGGACCCAGCACAGGTATCACTGATTCTACTACAACAGATGCTATCAGAAAACTGTAGCACTAATGGATGCCTAATGAAGGCAGGATACTGGTCAGCCTCCTGAAAAGTGCAACAAACACACCCAGGGGTCTCGGTGAGCCGGACCAGCCTGACAAACCTGACCCCAGTGGCTCCTGACAAGTCAGGTGAGGAGGTTCAAAATCAGATCACTGCCTCCTGATTCACTGCTCACTGCAACTGTAAAATACTCAATAAACTGATGGTTTTCCAAACAGGCTCTCCCAAAGGGTGCGTGATAAAAGTTTCAAAACAAGGAATGCATTTTTATTTTTGCATCATGACTTATAAAGAATTTATGAGAATGTTCAAATCAAGTTCCAATCTAACTGCTAATGCCGCTTCACATTTTTAACATGTCAATACAATCAGCAAAAGCAACAAGAACCTCTTACATGCTGCTCTGGGGTAAACTCTCATTGTGAGCAGCTCTATTGGCCTACGTTTGCCCATATGGGTCCATGATGGGATTTCTTTTATTTTTTAGAAACTCAATTGTGCGTACTATAAACAGATAAATGGACTGCATTAATACAAACATCTCAGCTCTTGTTCTGACAACACGTGTTGCTGACAGTCACAGTATTTTTCTGTGATTCACAAAAACATTTTATCTGTTACTTTGCAGTTGCGTAACGTGACTATTTCTGCCACAGAGTAACAATTAATTCTCGTTATTATTTAACGTTAAGTAAACAGAACTAAAAGTCTCATTTAACAGTTAGTTTTATTTGGCTCATGGCGCTGCGTTCGTGCCATATATCCTAGAAACAAAAGCTTAACAATGAAATAAAGTGAAAATGAAAGGAAACACAGCTCTTTTTTCCTGAAACTTATGTAAAGTGAATGATGATATAATCAGCTACTGTGTTATTTATAGTGAGTGCAGCTTATAGAAAAGTTAACTATTCGATCTAGAGGGCCACTAAAAAGGATAAAGCCAGTGCAGATCTATCATCTCTGGACACAGACGACTCGTCTTCAAAGAGAAAAATGTCCAGTGGTCCTTTCAAAATAGTTTCCTTGTCTCTGGAACATTTCCCCTAATTTCCTCAGCTTCTGTTCAAGTGACTGCTGAGACTGTCCTCTTTGAGAGCTACACAGAGTGCGCATCAATGTTTCATGACCCCTGTCCCTTAATATGGCCCACACAGAAGAAGATGAATAGCCACACATTAGTTACTAGACTAACTTTCTCTTGGCATGCTGCATTATTTAGGGGCCAATCTATTAAAAGTAATCAGCAACTTCAAACTCCTTAACCCTGCTCCTTCGGTCGTCACGTTTTCGGTCTTGCCAGTGCTCGACCGGACGCGGCTGAACGCGGTGTACACGGTTGTGCCAGTGTAATTGTTTTGCTTTCTGCTGTCAGCCATTATCCTAATTCACACAAAAGGGCCCCTCCTTCCACTGGCTCCAGTGGAAAGTGGAGCCCTGAGGCCAACTGTACGCTGAGGAGGCTGGGAGAGAGAAACACTGAGTGTATGCATGTGTGTGTGTGTGTGTGTGTGTCTGTGTGTGTATGTGCGTGCGTGTGTGTGTGTGTGTGATCCAGAGTGAGAAAGAAACAGCAAGAGACAGATAGAGGGAGAGAGAAAGGGAGACTAAGGAAAGGAGCATGTGTGAAAAAGAGAGAGAGAGAGAGAAAGAGCAAAGAGCACTCCAACCAACACTCACACTGATATCCGGTCTTTACTCACACTGTAAAAACACTGTTTGGATGCTCTGACATGACTCTTTGCTGCATTTGCACGGTGCCCTGTGTGTGTCCCCCTATGAATAACTTCTTTGTAAAGTGTAAAGCTGCATCAGAGCATAAAAAATAAAGCAACACAATAGCAACATACAAATAGCGGTGGAATTTTAAACTGAAATTTATGAACTATATCCACTGGATAAACATAAGACTGAAACAGGGGGCAAAGAAATCGTCTTAACAACGAAAACAAAGATAAACCCTCGTCTGGGTTGAGCTTCATTTTTCTCATGACATGTTGCGGTGGAATAAAAAGGGAGAGTTGTCAGGGATTTCCTGTCAGCGGACTCCATGAATATCAAGACTTTATTACCAAGGGATTATGTGGATTGTTTCCTGTAGCCAATTTGGCAGATTTTCTAACAACCTGGTGTATGTTTACGTTGGCCCACATGGGACTCAGCTGATGCCGAATTGAAACCAGTATAATGTAATGAATGACACACGGCATTAGAAGAAAACACAGCCGGCCTGAACTAGAAAGGAGGAAAATTCAAATCAGGGAGAGAGCAGAGATTTTTTTTTTTTTACTATTATTAGTTTTATGTGCTTGCAGATCTACCTCCAGTTGGTGGTGTCACCTTGTTTGTGGATGGAGCTAAAAACATGAAAAAAGTAGGAGGGTGGATTACCACCAACTCTCACACAATCTGAATCATCATGACTAAATCTTACAAGTATGAAACACAGCAAAAATATAAACCTAGTTTGCTCCAAGTGTGAGCGAATATGACTGTCAGAAGTCTGAGAGAGAAGGGGGGCCTTTCTTTTCCTCTCCACACACATATTCAGGAAATAGAAAAGTCACTGTTGTAGCGGTGAACATTTGAAAGTTTGACTGCAATATAATCCATATTTTGGGCTTCTGTTGCAATCAATTGAGAGTGGGGGAAGGCAGAGGGACAGTAAGTGGGTTATAAAATTATATCATGATTACATTACCTCCCAAAACAGGAGTACATAGTGTTATTAAAATACACATATACCTCAAAGACAGTCCAGTGTTTGAGCAGCAGTAATGGCAATAAAGACGATGTAATAGTGGTAAATTCTGGCTCTAAAATAGCCAACAAAATCAATATGTAGCGCGCCAATGAGCTAGATTTTAATCAGATTTGAAGCTGCCCTACATCAGCTCTGATGACAGGGCTCCGCACATTTACGTCATTGTTTTTCCTCCAAGGATTCCTAACAGCAAACTGATCTACTGGCAGAAAAAGAAAAAAAAACAGTCTGTGAAAGGGGAATGTAGAGAAAAAAAAATGTCTGCGTGCTGTCAATTCACACAAACACTAGCTCTCTCAACAGCAGCAACACATGCAAGAGACTCCTTGGGAAAGGAAATTAAAGAAAATAAAAGCTTGGGAGGTATTTATTGGACAATTAAAATAATCACCATTAAAACAGACAAAAACAATCAAATCCATCATTTCAAAGGTAAGAGAGGTTTAGAAATAATGAAGGCAGCAGAAATGTTCCCACATGGTTTGGAAAGATAATAGCTTTTGAGGCTAATTATCACAATAAAAGTTGCAGTACAATTGTCCCAATGCCAGCCAGCTAAATGACTTGTTAACATCACAAATCCAATTAGACTTAATTGAGACAAACACCAGTCAAATAATGTAATAAGTGATTCACAGACTAAAATGCAATATTAAGCTATTACACAGAGATACAAACTGATTTAAATCTACTTTTAAAAGGATTTAATTAGGAACTGTTTTCCACTATTAGGTGAATTAAAAGACTTCCAACTCCTATAAAAGCACAAATGTCTGACATTTAAAACAAAAAGCAACAAGATCCAAGTCCAGTGTCGCTTCAATTTGCAAACATTTTATGAAAAACGTTTTTTAAAAACAAGATAAAGAATATTTGAACTAACTGAAGCATGACAGGGAGCCAGGGACGCGCCTTACCTTGAATCTGGGTACTTGGTGAGGGTGGCCAGGCTGCTGGTGTACATGTGTCCCCCGACATCGATGTGCACCGGGGCGTTCGCCTTGGTCAGCTGAGCCGGCAGAGGGATCCCCTGAGCGGCCAGAGGAGAGACCGGGGACCGGGTCAGAGACAGCCGTGACATGCTTCTTCCCTCCTGAAAGCAAGTGTACAGAAAAGCCATGGGAATAAAGGCAAAGGAGTAAAAAAAAAAGTCAACACAGTGATCCTACACAGGGAAGTAGATAGTATCCTTTCTGAATGGTATCAGATCACTTCCATGTCTGTCTGGTCGCATATTTAGCCTGGAAATTATTGCCACCGCTCTAATTAAGTATGTTTGCATCTTTTCATGCAGCACCGCAGGCGAGGATAGGAGGATGCTTATTAGAGAACCGGGGTGAGAGAGGGAGATAGAGCGAGATAGACAGATAGAAAGAGAGAGAGAGAGAAAGAAGGGGGGAGAGAGGGAGGAAGAGAGAGGGAGGAATGCTAGGTGTCAGCCTCCAGGGGAATAAAATAAACTGCTGCTGCAATATTCTAATTAAAGGTCGCCTTATGTGTTAGACGTGATGCGCCCAGACACCCCAACCACCAATCTGAGAGCAAGGAAAACACGGCAGGAGGGAGGGCGCAACTTTTCCTCCAACACACACACACACACACACACACACACACACACACACACACACACACACACCAAAAAAGATTAAGGTGATCGCTTGTCATGTGACTACACATACTTATGGGCACATAAGGCGACTAAACACGCGTAAAAACGCACCAGAATTCAGCTCAAAGCAGAGAAAGCATCAGGCTGCTGTCCACGCTGACAGGCCAAAATCCACAAAGAGTCCAACTCCACGAACGCTGTGGCCCAGGATCACGAGAACAACGTTTTAAAATAGTCTTGCAAATGAACAAAAAAAAGCTCGCAGTGAGAGGCACACATTTGGGACTGGAGTTTATTGGGAGCACGCAGGGGCACAGCGAGGTCAGTGCGGAGCAGAATTTGATTAACTGATGAAATGTTTGAAAAAATATTTTTAATTCACTTCGATACGGCGCCATTTGATTCCGCACTGCTTCAGGAGGAGCAGAGGAGACGTTTATGTCCAACCTACTGGTGCGTAATTTGTTTGCCAACAGCGGCAGGTACACATAACCTCAGCATGGCCACGTTTTAATGTCGGTTAGAAAGCATATTGTAAATCACTGAAGGAGGACTTGACGCCAGACTGCTCTAGATTATGTGGGAAATTAGGTGTTTAAAAAGAAAAATGAACAATCGCATACTGTTCTCAACTTCTTTTAATGCTATCCTTATGACCACAGCCTAAAGGTCACAGTTCACCATTACGCGTTTCTCCCCAGGCTGTGCCTGAAATACAGAGCTTTCCTTTACTGATACTTGGAGTTTCAGGGTTTAAACAGATTCAGATAATAAAATTCCTCCTTTCAGTTTATCAGCAGGGCTGATCAGTTTGTTGGGCTGTTTCACTGTCATTACTGCCAAACTGGAAAAGGTTGTGAAAGTCCAGATCATCCCTGCGGCTCTGAGAGGAGAAGCGCCACTGGGCACGAAGTGAGACTGGAGCCTCTCTTTTTTTTGTTCCAGGGTGTTGCCCTCCTCACAGCAGTATCGTGTTCATTTAATACGATTACAGGAGGACGGGATTACATTACAAATCTCAGGAAAGGAGCAAAAAAACTTGGAGAGACTTAAGAAGTTTGAGACACACACGTACATAGATACTGGACTGTCCCACCGCCAGTTTCTCTCTCTGTCACCCCCCTAATTATGCAATTAAATCACAACAAACATGGAAATATAACAGAGAAAAAAAGGAATATAGAGGCATAAATCTTCTTACTGTCCCAATCGCATCACATATTCAACACCTCTCTTATCCCTAAGACACACACACACACAAGCACACAGACACACACACACACATCCTTTATGATAAATTCCTCCACAAAATCACAGCAGCTATATAAAGGCATCAACTTTCTGCTCAGAGCTGCTGTCTTGCCGCCTCCCTCCTTCCTCTGACCTGCAGCTCAGACACTGTAGTCGATTTCACACTTAATGACATCCACAGAACCCAGATGGCCCCCGAATTAAAATAATCACAGAAAGGGGACGGAAACGTTGGGGGGGAATAAACAATGCCATACAACAAGCCGACTCTGCACGAACACCATGAGCCCGAGCTCTGCCTTTAATCTACCAAATTCTCAATATGGCGTCTTATTCCTGCTGTACAATTAAAAGCATAATCCCGACACGTGTAATTCACAACCCGTCTGATTTAAAAAAAAAACCCACACGTGTTTTTTTCTGTTAGGAAAGACGGGGAAAGCACTTTGGGTCGAGCAGCACACGTTACTCTCCAGCACAGTTCAACTATCCTCTTCGAAAACTGCACACCGAGCCTGCACTGTGTGCGTAAAAAACATTGGATTCTGTAGTATAAAATAGTCACCCTACCGTTTCAAACATCGTAGGGAGTCCAGAGGAAATCCGTGCCGGCGGTCAGTCCCAGCTGCTGTCCGCGTAACCCCCGAAAATTTCAAATATTTTCTCCAAATGGCCCTGAGTTTGTGACAGAACTACACCGCCATCCAGCTCCGGTATACGAACCTATACTGCCGCACGGGAAAGCCAAGTCTTTTCTCCGTATCCCACACAAAACTGCTTTTTTTTTCTCTAAAAGACACTCGGTCGTGGCCGGGATCGACTGCTTGCAAAGAGTCTCTGTGGCTTTAAAGGCTCTATTGCAAGGCTGGCTCGACCTGTCCTCACCAAGCTTCTTTGTACCAAAGCGCACAGGAAGCGTCCTTACCTTGAACATAGATGAGATGATCTCCTTCCCCTTCTCTGCTCTTATTTGGATACGCGTAAAAAATGTGCGCTCTTGTTGGAATCCTGCTTCGTATTTCAGCTTCTTGTCTGCCTTTTTGCCTAAATGAAACTGCCCCTGTGGTTTGTTATGAGAAGAAGAAAGCCAATAATCCTTCTCTAAATAACAGAGCGGAGCTAAAAAAGAAAATTCTTGCTCCGGGCTGCCCAAGCGCCTCTGGGCCAGGGATTAGGCTACAATTAGCTCAACTCCACTCTCTCGCCCAGGCAATTTTCTCAAGGAAGAAAACGTGATACCCCCCTGTTCCCGAAATTATGACTACACAGATATAATAACTTATCTTATTTTTTCCGGCAAAAGTAGACCGTTCCCCTTAACGGTGTGAAGTTGTGATTTAGAGGGGGTAGGAAACCTAACAGGCAACTGTCAGTCGCTCAATAGATTTAGAGCAGCAAAAAGCAGATTTTAATCATTGTCATTTCGTCTGATGTAATAGTTCCCCAGGCAGTCCAGCTAGCAGGAATACATTTCCAGCTCCATCTCCAGCCTAAATTTAAAGTTTAAAGCCAGCCGGGCTGCCATAGTCCTCCACTCAGGCAACATATAATAAAGGCGCAATAACTTGTTGATAAAGTCTCAGCAGAAAAAAAAAGAATATGTTGAAAATGAAGAGATATCCTTGAACCAATATCTCTCATGCGGTGATTTTTCCCCCCGTGTCCCCGCTCCCTCTCTCTCCCTCTCTCTCCCTCTCTCTCTCTCTGCCTCCCTCTCTCTTGCCTTAATGTCTGGAGTTGTAACGCCAAATTTCCTGCAGGCCATTAAAATCAAATGACGTCTATGGACATGCATGCATGCTGCTGCAGAAAGCGCCCTCACAACCTGCCTGCAGCCAAATGCGCCATTTCAATTATAGCGCAGGGCTTAGATGGAGATATCTGCCCAGAACACCCCCCCTTCCTCCCCTCCTCACTCTCCAATGAAAGCAGGCAGCCTCCAGACTTTTGGAGAAAAAAAAATAAGATTGTGGCTGATTATTGTTTTTTTTTCCTTTTCTTTTCTCTACGCAGAAAGACGCATGTGATGAAGCGCTAAAGTGTTGCGCCACTTTTGCACTGAGTGAAATGAGGGGGGGAAACAGGGAGTCAAGCAGGTGCTCACACCAAGGAGATGATTATTTATTTATTTGCATGTTTGTTTATTTGCGGGTAAATAACTGTGAATAATTGATGCAACACTGAGCCCAGTAATTACTCTGTACCAGCATCGTGAGAGAGCTGGAACCGTTTCTTGATATTTGGCGCCAACCAGTGTAGGAAAGTGTTATTGGTCCACAGAAAAATGCACAGCTGTTGTCACAGATTTTGGAACCTTCTTCTTTTAAAATACATGGTGCCTTGATGACATTATGGATTGTTAGAGTTCCCAGCCTTTAAACTTGATCCCCACATTATTGCTGTAACATCTCCTTTGACTTCTAGAGGCTTGGACTGCCCTGGTGTGGCTTTTTTTCTGCGTAAAGCGGTCTGAGCATGAAATGGCAAGCATTTAAATATAAAATGAACCAGTAATGCCGGCAATATTTGACAGCAGGACTGATGGGAGTGTGAGAATGCGTCTCTCCTTGAAGCGGGCCAAATCTTCGTAATTAGAGAGACCTCAGCGCGCCTCAGAGCGCTCCTATCTGCCCCTCTGGCACAGATTTGTTGTTTCCAGAGGTACAAACTGGAGGGGAAACTGGAGTTTTTTCTCATTAAAGGAAACAAGCCCGGAGTTAGTTCAATTACATGAAGTATGCAGGGATGTTGTAAATTTAAAGATTTAAATAGCTTACAAAGTGGCCCCGGGCCCCATCAGTTAATTTCCTTAATTTATGGATTTTATCGGTGTCTATGTGGAAGGGAAGAAGTAGGTCATCTTGAGGATTTGCATGCAGCTTTGAGATTTCAAAACAAATCCAGAAAACATCTGCCCTTCTGACCAGCACCTCAGCAGGTGAAAGGACTGATGAGGGTTTCCAGGCCTGTTTCTGTGACTGGCACCAGCGTGCCTCCTCAGTTAAACAGATCTCTCTTCATTTTCAGGGATCAGGAATGCAAATCTGATTGTGATATTTGACCCAGGTAATGAGATTATTGATGTTTGGTCTCTGTGATGCAGGCAGACAGAGATAAGGGCTCTGTTCTAGTTGTCACTAAAGGATTGTTCCACTAAATTTACCCTATTATTGTAAATGTTTGCCTTTCTAAGACTACGGAGGTCAAATTAATATTAACTTTTGTCTAATCCTGAGTTAAGATGTTTAAGCTGCAAGACGAAGCTTGAAACTGCATACATCAGTCAAAATTTCAAAGTCTCCTTCAGACACCATATGTTAATGAAGTGTATGAATTAATGCATGACCCTATAAGAATAATAAATTTGCCTCTAGGTTCAAAAGCAGGTGCTATTAGTGGTGTTGCCTGAAGAGGCACAGAGGACAATATTGTGCCTTTCTTTACTTCCAGCTTTGTCCTTTTACCAGAGGAAGATGTGTAATGTTTTAAAGCTTTTTCACCATAAATAAATCACTAGCATTTAGCATGCTTAATGCCTATGAGGATCAACAGTGTTTTAAAATACCATGAAATCTGCTCTTACAAATATGTCGACACATTATGAAGTAATCTTTGGGTGAAACACAAACAACATGTGTCTGTATTTGTGTCTTTTGCCAGGTTATGCAACCAGGTCAGGGTCCCTCACAGACGACTGGATACACTCTGCTTTTTCTAGCGAATGCATGAGATTGTCAGATTGGAACATAGTACCATCTGCTGGTTAGAGGCAACACTGTGCCTAAACAGTCCTCCTAAATGATCACTGCACTGTATATTTATGCATTTTCTGGTAATTTGATAGTCCTATGTGGATTAGTAGGGCTGGTAGAGTACGATCTATGTACAGGGTTAAAGGTCAAGTTCAAATCTGAGTTTAAACATTCAGAAGCACATCTATTTCCCAGTGCCTATACTGGTGTATACAGTACTCATGAAGCCTCTCAGCGGCTTAAAATCGCATATGTTGCATTTTTTGTTGAACTGCTAAATCTATATAACATACTGTTCTAATCTTTCTGTGAAACCTATTGATTTATTTTTTATGCACATTCTCATGTTGTTGTTTTTTTAACTTCTTCATCTCCATTAAAGCCTTGAGGGCATTTGGCCGGTGGATGTCTCCTTTTTTTGATGCCCAAAGCCCAGGTCACCTACACACTGTACTACGTATGCACTGAGGTGAAAACAGTAGGCACAATACAGTCACACCCGCCCCTCTAAATGCGAGCATTTGCAAGAATCTCTTTCAAGCATTTCACATCAGATCAACACTTCTACTTTCCCCTCTGGCGTGTGGAGAAAGTTTGAAAAGAACATTCAGAACTTGCTTTTAGTAATCTGCATGCCTTGTGGAGCCCGGTTGCTGTCAATCGCTCCGTTCTTCCAGCCATTTGACATTCTGCTTGATGTTGGTGTGTGTCTGAGGTGCAGCAGCGACACTTATTGTTCATTATTTCAGAGACAGAGAGAGACAGAGAGTGGGAGAGAGAGGAAGGGAGAGGGAGAGAGAGGGTAATAGGGTGTCAGTTTATTAATAGAACGTATGGGGTTGTGTTGCACACAAACACCTAACAAGCACAGCGCAGAATTCCCTCAAGTGCTTAATGCCAGCAATTAAGTTTCCGAAAAAGCTGAGCACAAAGAGAGTGTGTACTTTCTGTGTGCTTCTGAGAGTTGCTGTTATGAGTCAATTCCACTTTTACAGGTAAAACTGCAATGGTCCTGATGCTGTCAAGTCATCTCTTCAGTATATTCAGAATGTCAATGTGATTGGTTGAGACATTTAGTAAATATTAACCGAATGAAAGAAAGCAGAGACCGTAGAAAATGCTAAACTTTGAAAAGACAGTTTGCTTATGCAGTAGTGGAATTTATCCAAGAACTATAGTGAAGTACACTTTGAGGTGTTTTACTGTCATGCTTTCATACTCTATCTCACTGAAAATCTGAGGGAAATATCTTACTGCTATGCTCTACTGTATTTATTTGATATCTTTAGTCACTGGTTTTACAAATTAGCATTTTATAGACAAAACAGTAAATGCTCCATGTACAATCAAAACAATAATGTTTTTTTACTTGTACTCTTCCACCTTACTTTGATGCATCCATCTTCACTAAGTGTTTCTGCCTCATTTACTTAAAGGTTCCTCTTCAGTCATTGATTAAACCCCTGAAACTCATCTACCTGTATCAAAATGACATATTAAGAATTTTCCCTTAAAATTGCTTAGATGTAACGACACTGTTGCTTTTTTTTTTAACAATGTGCACATCTATGAAGTCTTTCTCTCCACTCAACCTTCTGCTACTTATTGCAACTTGAGAACACCAGCTCACCAAAGACTCTGCTGTCAACTAAGTGTTGCACAGTGGCAAGTTGTAGTGAATGAGAGATAAATTTTTGAACCAGAAACCAGCTGTGAAGAAGAATCATTGTAAAGAAAGTCCCACCACACAACCTGGCAGAATTGGTTTCTTAGGTATGTTACATATAAAAACATTAGATGGCTGAAAAGACTGTCATTGGTACATTGCAGGTCTTTAAGGATCTGAATACTTTCCCCATCACTGCTGGCATGTCTACAAAGATATGAAAAGTTCAATTAAATAAGAAAAAATAAACACAATTTCATGTTGCAGAGATGTATTTTCCTCTTTATTATTCATTTACTTGTCTCCCAGTCCTTCAGATATGCACTTTTTGACTTTGAGGAAGTCTCAGCTTACTGGCCTCCACATCCTTAGTCTAGTTTTTCCTTTCCTTTTCTTTTCTTTTCTGGTTTAAGAAACATCAAAATCTGGGCAAGTCCTTGAGATTTGGCTAAAGAATCTCTTTTGCTGCCATCATGTGGTCTGAGGCTCTAATCACAGAACGTCTACAAGCTGTGATAAACCTCTTGGTATCCACGAGGAAGGCTGTAAGGTAATAGAGAAATGTTTCATCTTGTTTGGAGGATGATTATCAGCAGTTGCTGCCAGATTTAAGTTTGTGAGTACATGGTTAAATCATGTTGAACGTTAAGGAAATGTTGCCCAAGTGCCAAGAAACTGGGCAGTCTCTGTTTGGTCAGTGAGAAGCAGGTGATAATGCGAGTTCGTTTTTTGTCATGTGCTATATCCGTCACCAAACTCTCTGTATTTCTAAGTGCAGTCCTCTCTGAAGTTCTTTTTTTTTAAATCCTGTGAAATGTGTTATTCTGCTCCTGGCTCAAACCGGTCTTACACACATCCAGCATCATGCCTTGAATGTGTGAACAGAGGAAAAATGATCTTTCGCTTTTGTTGTTGCTACTATTTGGTTAGCAGTAACAACGTGAACAGTGTGATGTCTCCGATCACATCTGGTATGCATCACATACCATTCCACCCCGCTCAATGTGCCTTGGGGGAAGTCCCTGGCACTGCAGAGCACCCACAGTCCTCATTAGAGTGCATGTGTCATGATGGCATCAACCCGCAGCCTTGACTTATGCTTTATATTTATAATTATCCATCACAACACTGTCATCACAACAGTCACAAAACATGGATTTAGTCTTGAACGGTTTGAGCTGATCCGGCTGATGTTTGTAAGTCGTGGTACGTACAGCGTCCTCCAGGGCCTTTTTCTGTCTGTAGCCATGTTGTTGAGTCTAGTAATGGCCTGAGACTGAAACTGGAGTCCCTGTCCTTTTGTTGTGCACTGAGCTCCCTAACAGCACAGAGGAGGGACAGGGTTTGATGTGTCTTCTGAAGGCCTGCTGCTTTGTCAACACTGAGGCCTCTGCACTGACACTATGGAAGCTGAGCGCCTCAGGGTGACAGGGAGGGGAGTGGTGGGGTTGGGGTGGGAGGGAAGGGTGGGTCACTGCAGCCTGGTAAAAGAGAGACAGAGAGAAAGAGAGACAGACAGAGGAAGAGAGAGAAGAGAGGCGATGGGGGGAAGGGTGCCTGCTAGTGCGGCCAGCGCCCAAGGCTAGAGTAGAGTGCTCTGTGCAGCAGACTGCCTGATCGGGACTCAGGCTGCTGGCTGATGACATTTTATGGTCACAACATGCAATCCCACCAACTTTAGTTGGTGAAAATCCAGTTTTCATACGCTGAAGAGTGGTGTGTGTTTTTTTGTTTTTTGTTACAGCCACACAAAGAATGACGCAGTTTTGCGTGTCATCATATCCTTTGAGTTTTACTTCTTTTACAGTAAACACATCAGTGGGTGGTAAAATAATATCTAAAATCATACCATATGGACGAATAATGGACTATTTTCGAGTGACTTTGCGGTTTTTATTTCAGAAAAAAAGAGCTAAAAATCATGCTGTAATTGTGTTTATTTAATCTGCACTTAATTGTGGAGTATAGACTTATTCTACTGCTCATACATCAAGGCATATTCTGCTGTTTCATGGATAGCAGCTAAATGACAGCATGAGCAAATTCATTCAAGTTCTGTTCTTAAGTACATTATTGGTCTTCTTTTTGTTTACCTTAGTAGTTTCATTTTATGCCATTTTACACCTGAGATGCACAACAAAACTTTTCCCTCTAAACTGCTCAGATAGTTTCATCTAAATAAGTGTTTGATGACCCAAAGAGGTACAGTTATCTAGAAGTTTGCAGGAAGTAGAGGTGCAGAAAATACATTTCTGCAGCAGAGGTCTTACTTAATTATCTCATGACAGATTTAAATTACCTCACTGCCACCCAGCTAAGTGAGATGCAGCTTATACACTGATGTAACAGTATTAATAATCTACGGTGCTCAGCCACAACATTAAAACCACCTGCCTAATATTTGTAGGTCCTCCTCCAAAACAGCTCTGAATCATCAGACCATAGAAAGCTTACCTGTGTCCTGTGGTGTGGCAGCAGGACATTAGCAGCAGATCCTTCGAGTCCTGTGGGCTGTGGGTTGAGGCCTCTGTGGATCGAGCTTGTTCCAGTGCATCTCACGGATGCTCGAGCAGATCAGGATATCAGCACCTTGAGCTCTTGGTTGTGTTCCCCAGTGAGCATTGTCTTGATGAAGGACGCCACAGCTGTGGTCCTTAACAGTGTTTAGGTGGATGGTACATGTCAATGTAACATCCACAGTAATGCCAGAGCTCAAGGTTTCACCGCAGAACACTGTAAAAAAAGATCATTATGGTATTCACTTCACCTGTCAGCAGTTTTAATGTTGGAGCTGATCAGTGTGTATTGGGGACTAAACACTGACTATTTATCTGTAGAGAAGTATATTCTGACAGTAATGCTTATTTACTTTTACTTTTGTTTAAATCAGGACTTTTACTTGTAATAAAGTACACTGAAAATTTTGCATTGAACTTTTACTTAAGTAAAAATTTCAGCTACTTCTTCCACATCTGGCATAATACAAATTCATTGTGCTAGTGGCTGATGGTACCAATTCATCGAGGCAGCATATGTCATTTATACAGGAACAACCAGAGAAAATATCTTGGTTTTTGTTGCGTAGGGTGTTGTGGGCCTGCTAACCTGTGATGTATCTTTTTTGGGCAGTGAATTACAGTCTGAGTATGTTTGCTGTTCTCCAGAGGGTGAGGCAGAGTTGAGACTAGGGCTACCCAGAGGCTCTGCTGTCTCCCAGGTCGGCCTAATGCAGGCTGAGAAGTCGGAGCCCCGCAGACATTGCTTTCTTT
This sequence comes from Dascyllus trimaculatus, assembly GCA_024666655.1. Classification (NCBI taxonomy): domain Eukaryota; kingdom Metazoa; phylum Chordata; class Actinopteri; family Pomacentridae; genus Dascyllus; species Dascyllus trimaculatus. The sequence goes on along the minus strand of CM045445.1, from coordinate 10,169,663 downwards.
CACCAACACTTTGTGTTAAGTGGCCATAAGTAATACTGGGTTTCCATTGTGCACCCAAACCAGAGAGTTTATAGTCTCACACATCATTATGGTTCAGTCGTGTGTGTGTGGTCTTAGTGTTGCTTTCTCCTCTGTTTCAGCTCTGACCTCACCCTGTCAGTTTGTACCTCTGATATGGAGCATTCATCCACTGCTGGGAAGCCACTGTACAGATGACCAGCAAAGCACTGTTGGATATGAGGCACTTTGGTGTGTCTGGGGGTATAAAAAGGCAAAAATGTAATTTTTCTTTGTTTGTTTTGTTTGTCTTCTTTCTTTGTCTTAATTTGAATTAGTAATGTGGAACGAATGTGTATGTATATAGCATAAAGTTTGTATTTTGAACATCCTATTTGGTTGATTCAGCTGAAAATTGATTCAGTTGAAGCTACATTATCATGTTTTTGTATATTAACAATAAATTAAATGACAATGCACAATATGAACAAGGCTGCTTGAAGAGTCCAACACAAAGTTTCACATGACTCTGCAGTTTCCATCAGTTCAATGGAGCATTTAAGCATCTCTCGGCCAATAGTTTTAGTTAATTTCTTGTTTTGGCCACTCTCACCAACAAATTAAAAAGGTTTGATAAACTTCCTGTTTTACAGCACAAAATGACAAGCAAACCAAATAAGCAACTCGCTGCTGAAGACAGTGGAGCATTTATTAGAGATGGATATTTCCCTGTGGAGTGAGTGGAGCGAGCTAAAAGGAGATTGAGTATTGAACTTACATTTCCCAGGTGGCCAGAAACATGACTTCAAATGAATGCTGAAGTTGCTCTGCTGGATGTTGGATGTCTAAATAGGCCATTGTTTGCCATCATGAAATGATAATACAGTATGTCCCTGTTGTGTTTAGGCTTGATCTGCTGCCCCCAAGTGGCTTAAAAAAATCAATTTATGCAGGTTTAAAAAGGTAATTATTTTGTACTTCGCTGTGTAAAGTGGATTCTTCTTTGTTGCAACTCTACATAAATTATTTAAGCAATCACAATAACGTCCTGAAAATTAAACTGCTAATTTGGTGCTCACAAAAGAATCTCCCTGATCATCTTTATTCATCATGGAAATCTCACTCTTTTGAAACTCTGATTCTTGGGATTCATCCTCACCTCAGTCTAATGAGTAACACCACACTGTGTCCTGCTCAGGAATGAACCGCTGTGAGTCAGTGTGGCGCACCTGCCTTCTGCCAGGCAGCCACAGTGCTGCTGCCACGCCAGCCAGCCTACAGGCACTCCTAGATAACTCCTGTCTGATTAGCTCCTTAGGAGGACATTGTTCCAAAAGCAATTCACTAGACTCCCAGTATTAATTTAGTCCCGAGAGAGAGGCCCATCCATCGTAGGTAGGACGGGCCGTGCTCAGGGCCTACCCTACGGCCTGCTAATAGCACGGCACCTCCTGGCCTGTCACTATAAGTGATAGTCTCTGCAAGTTTGTTGCCTCGTTGTGTGTTTCTCCCATCAGGCAGTGCGCCTCCCTCCCTCCACTTCCCTCCCTGTTTCTCTCGCTCTCTATCAGCAGTAGTTCAGGGCAGGTGTCTTCTCTGTCACTTCCATCACTCACGCTGCTTGACGAAGGGAAGACACAGTTCAGAACACGGCGGGAGCGGGGGGTGATTCATTGAAAGCTCGCTTCTCTCCTTGAAAGGAAGCAGGAGGGAGAATCGGTGGCTGCCTTTTTGGGAGCTTGCGAGAGCTGCCAGCCATGAGAAAATAAGGGGAGAAGGTGAAAATGCTTTTAATATTGTTGAAGCTTTGAGACTGACTCCAAAGTGAATAAGACTTCTTTTAAAAATGAAAGGATGACACATACTCTGATGTGTGATGCACCTTTATTGACGAAGAAACCAAAGCTGCTTTAAACTGGCAGGGGATCCCAGCTGGTTTTTGGAGAGCTAGAAGTGTGTTCCTCCTACATATTTGTTGTTGCTGTTTGACAAGAAACACTGTATTGTTTGGAATATGTAAAAGAAACCGCAGCTGTGCAACTATATGACTGCTGAAAAAGACCTTAAATTAGGAGGAATTCTGTTCGGGTTTCACAAGTTTCAGACAAAGGGTGTTTTTATTTGTGGTTTTACTTATAATATATATACACTGATCAGGCAGGTGATCAGTGTATATATATTAGGCAGGTGTCATAACATTATGACCACCTGCCTAATATTGTGTTGGTCCCCATTATGTGCTCAAAAATGCTCTGAACCATTGGACATGGACAAGAGGACCTCTCAGGGTGTCCTGTGGGATCTGGAACCAGGTTGTTGGCACTGGATCCTTTGGGTACTCTGGCTTGTGCAGTGGGGCCTCTGTCAATCAAACTTGTTCCACTGCATCCTGTTGATGCTTGATCATAATGGGGTGTAGGAAGTTTGGAGGTCAGATCAACATGTTGGGCCATTGTCATGTTCCTCAACATGTTCCTGATTGTTTGATGTTTTTTCCATGTGGTGGGGTGCATTTTCCTGCAGGGGTAGGCCAGTGACATTTGGGATTTCCATTTGCATGAGGGAGTGTGTTTGATGTGTGACAATGTTTATTTGGGTGTCTAAGTCTGATCAACACAGATGTTAAAATCCAAGGTTTTCCATCAGAACACCACATAGTACCAATATGATCAATGCTATTCACTTCACCTGTCAGTGGTCAGAATGTTGTGGCTGACTGGTGTATATACAGATAGGTGATGGATTAAAGAAAAAACCTCTATACTTAATCCTAACAGTGTTGTGGGAAACATTTTGGTGACATGGTTTGTTTCCACTTATCCCCTTAGATGAAAAGGTCACAGCAAATAAATAGAAAGACAGTGTTCTAAAAACTTTCCGAATCAGTTCCAAGCAGCACTGAAGCTGTTCTGGCAGCATTTGGCAGCCCAACACCTACTGAGATACTTTAACTGTTTTTTCCTTTATGTTGTCATCTGACTTTATGCGGATATTTTTGTACAATTTGTGTGCAAGAAATGATAGAAAAACCAATCAAAGTATGAATGGAATCCTTTTGAGATTACAGTTGGGCATTTGTCTTCATGCTTTATGGCATTTATCCTAAACTGTTTATTCAGTGACTGTTCTAACCAGCCCTCTTTCTACTGTGATATCTCTGTAGTATTTCCTCCCTTCATGTTCAGAGAGTGTTTATTTTAATCTTAAGACTCGGCTGGTAGATCTGTTGCAGTCCTCAACATGACTGTCATCAACTTTGTTGTTTGGAGGCTTTTTGGAAGCAAATCGGTATAAATATTCACAGTGATCATTTGACATTCACATACAAAACATATTGAATTACATACTGGTGTTTGATGTTATCTGACTCTTTTGCTCAGCCAAGAGTGCTGGCAGCACTGGAACGCTGTGCTCATTGTTGGAAGGCATTGTTAGAGGAACAAGTGACAAACACTGCAACACAAATAAACTGCAAAAGCCCCCACACCTTGTTCTCATGCCAAGAAAGGAAATGACAATTCTTTTGTCATAGTTTTATTATTAGGTCTCTGAATCTTAGATTACCTCTCTAATATGGTGGTTGTTTCAGTATCTTTTAAGAGTTTTATACTGAAAAACACAATCAAATCTGTCTTTTGAATCAGTGGTATATTTTTGCATTTCCTCGCCTGCTTTAACACTCTGATCTGAGCATACCTCCTTCCTCCCCCTGTCCATCAGCATCACCACCCAGATGTCTGCCTCAACCTTCAGTATGCTTTTACATTAAAAATACATCCACAATATGCCGTCATTAGAGCCGTGCAGAGGTATGATGGCATGAATATGAAAAAGCAAAGAAAATCATCTTATCAACCCAAATGTTTCAGCTATACCAGCAGTTATGTCAGCTAGGTAGAGATATAGCCCCAAGGTTAAAGAAGCCCACAGCAGCTTGTGTGACTTCATTATAGAACCTGTGTTTATTGATTGGAGTTCATTAAAGCTGCTGCATAATTTATGTCCATTTCAGCATACGGCCTAATTAGAAGACTTGCAGTGGCTTTCATGGATGTTTTAGTGTCAAAAATTGAAGCATGACAGGTGGTGACAGTAAATTGGGTACCAAAGTGCACATTACTATACTGCACATGTCTCCGTGTCTGTGGATGTACATCATTCTTTGAAAAGCAAAGCCAGTGTTGGGGGTTTGTAATATAGCAGATGCAGTACTGCCATCATGTGGTTATGTATGATATGTCTCTGGACGGATGAGATAACACACAGCAGGGCTTTTCAGCTCATTCAGAATACAGCAATAACATAACTACATGTTGTAAATGGTGTGCTTCAGTGACACCCATCTGAAAATAGACGAAAATGAATGAGAGCATTCTTGCTGCTACATTATTTAACAAGTATATATGAGTGTTTTCGAACAGTGAATTACAAACGGTCCACACATGAAAATGATTTGAGGCATTGAAAGTTTCTGCTGGAACAAATAAGAAAAGAAAATCACATCATGACAGATTGAGATTTTATTTCTCTAAAGCCACTCTCATGGCATTACAACTGGCTCCATTCAGCCAAATGATGCACAAGTGCTTGTTTTCAGAATGATCAGGGCGTTGATAAAAGAGCCAGGCTAGTTAACCAAATGAGATATTTGGGAAGCACATGTCCTCAACAGGACTCGAGTTTTGAGATTTACTCTGTAAAATTATTTCCCACTTGTCATTTTGCTTTGCTTGATTAATAACAGAGCTCGAGCAAATCATTTTAATGAGGTTTATATCACGGAGAGATGTGTCTGGAGCGTGCTGCAATGCATTGCCAAAACAAACAGGGATTTCATGCGAAAGGGGGAGAATTAACCTGGCATGCATGTGAATCAGCAAAGTTTTGTATTTGAGGAAATTTCCTGCTTCTCAAAAGTCGCCCCACTGAACCGAGAGCTCAACCTCTCAAATTGGTTTTGTTCTGTGAACACATGGGAGATTTTGCAGAAGCACTGATGCAGTTGTTGCCATTGTAGACAGTGTGAGTCTGTGCAACCGGCAGAGTGTGTAAGTCTTTGTGCTATACACATGTGTGCGTGCCTGTGAGTGTTTGTGTGGTGGAGCTTTGTCGTCAGAGAATCAGCAGAAGCCTGTCATCAGCCATGTTAATGCTGGCTGGAAGGCAAACATGAAGATTAACTGAGGAACTTATAATAATAATACTTGAAAAATGGAGCAAAGTCTCTTTTTACAGTCCTTCCAACCAAGGCGAGGTTGTTTATCACTTTGGGAAGATGTTTGGTTGCCTCCCTTGTATGTCTGCTTTGGGCCCTTAAGCTGATTTAGCTACACAAGCACGTTCTCTTCAAAGCATGTCAAGATTTTCCACGCACACTAATGAGGTAAATGGATGGCTTTTGTTTTCTCCACAGTTTTAACTTCCCCCAAAGTGCTCTCATGACTTATACAAGAGCTGTTGCGGAAATCAGCCTTGAGCATTTAATCAAATTTCTAACTCTACAGAGTGATCAATTTGTGCTGCAATATTCATCTGCCTCACAAGCATACACATAATCTCACTTTAACACACACACACGCGCGCAAATGCCAGCACATCAACAAAAGAAGTAAGGCTGCTATTTGTTTTTATTAGAACAATGTCATTTTGGAAGCCAAAATGCTGGTGTGACAAAAATGCTGCTCTGACAGATTTAGCTCCCCTTTTTAGATTTAGTGAGAGTGTGTGAGAATCATGCAAATTACTGTACATTCAGGCACCATAAGGTACCTACTCTGATCTAATCACAGAATGGAAATGAAACAAATCCTTCCCCTCAGAACGGGCACTTAGCAGCCTGGTGATGGAAGCATAAAAGCACCAATTTGAAAGCACTTAGATCTCAAAATGAAAAGTTTTGCTTCTAGACATAAAACGCGCATTTACGGTCGTTATTTCCAAATTTGTGGGTTTGTGAGGTGATGTAAGGGGACGTACCTTCAGGGTATTATAATATGACTTCCATCTGTTTTTGACACACAACGAGATCAGACATAATTTACCACTTAAAGGGTTAGGAAAGCTCAACATGCCTGTGTTTATGTGGAATATTAGCCAGCAACGCAATGCAAACATTCAACTGCGGCTGCTATTGTGCTTATGGAAGACCATCCTCAGAGCTACCGGGCACAGACAAGACAAATGAAAGACTTGGATTTAATTTAATGGACAATAGGGACAGAAAAAGATCAGTATGTCTTTTTTAAATTTTTGAGCTTTTGAATATAGTTCTTCTAGTCATTGCGCATGTCAAGGCCTATTTCGGATTTAACTCTTTCCCTGGAAAACCTAACTTTTCCTAGTGTTGCGGTATATAGCTCTCATATAAACTAAATCTGAAGAATTTCTGTCTGCATTATCCATAAGCCCATTGCTTTTTTCTGTTCTCTTAAAGCACATGTGACAGAGTCTACTTTATACCAGGCAGAAATTGTGAAATGCAACTTCAAGTATGTGCTCGGATGACATTTTAAAAATGTATAAATGTTTTCATAAAAATGAAATTTGAAATTACCTCTGCCCAACTGAAAAAGAAAAGCCCCCTTAAACCTTACCTGTCTTTTTGTAGAGCTGCTTTCTTGCACCATCAGAGCAGGAGGCAAAGGGAACGGTACCTGCAGTCGACCACAGTGAAACACAGCTGCTGGATTTGTTTGGTGTAATAGTTAAATCCTGCAAAGCTACAGTGGAAAAGCAGACGCAGGCTGTGGTTGCACTCGTTGGCTGTGTGAATGCATATCAGGTCTGAGCTGAATAACAACATCTTGTCTGTGAAACCAAAGGCTGAAAAAGAATCAGGACAGGAAGCAGGGTGCAGTAATACACTTTCATTGTGTGGAATGGATGAGTAGCATTGATCTTCTTGTTTCAGGCAAAAACAGTGCTGCATTGTTGGTTGTTTGTTTCACCATTTTTAACGATAATATCTCAGAAACTACTGGATGGATTATCATTTATACCCATTTTGATCCCCTGAAGATTTTCCTCTATTACCATCAATTACTGCTGATGTACACAGGCTCTGGTGGGTCTGTGTCTGAGTATCTTATTTGTGCTTCTTTCCCTGCTCCACTATCCTCATACACCAGGGCCAGACTGAAAACTAAATCAGCATGATGCATTTTATTTATGTCTCGTTTCTCTTGCTTGTAGTTATGGAGACACAGAGGAAGTGAAAAGCATCGAGGGGAGGCCTCATTAAACTCCCTGTGATCACCTACGCAGGGGCGACACAGTGGTTTAATGCAGCTGAAATGACAATATATTTGTTCTCGCTTACCTGTTTTTCTGTGATGCAACACAGCTGGATGTTGCTGTGCAACGTTTCAGCATCTGCTACGGAATGGCACTAAATTATGCACACACAGTCACAGTCCCTTGACAATAGGCCTCAGGAAGAACCCCTCATTTGAAAAGATTCACTCATATGAATGATTTGATAGAATGTTTTACCTCAGTTTATTTTTACACTTTAAATGATCTTTTCATTACAAACTAAATTTGCTTTAATGTGACCATAAAAATAGTGCCTTAAACTAAATAAAACCGAGTTCAGATATGGTGCCTATGTAACCTAAGACAAACATTATTGAAACATGTATGTTCTGTTATTATATCACTGCTATCATCACTGCTTGCCAGGTTTTTTTTAAAGGTGTCTTTTTACTTGTGCAACTAACACATTTATGGAGGGTTTGGAAAACTTCTCTCATTTCATCTGTCTAGGTCGCTGTGCCCTTGACTACCTCTCAAATTAGGCATGAACATACTTTGCTTTGGAAAGACATTTTGGCTTCCAGCAGCTTCATTGCTCCTGATGACACATCAGTGGAAAGTGCACTATTATTTTTTGATCTACAAAATATTCTAAACAACAAAGTGTCCCTCTAATATGACACCTCTAAGCTTCTAATGACTTCATCTGGTGGTTTCTGTCAGCAGAAACGTCTGAAGCCCTGCGTTGCTAGGTACATCGCCTTTAATGGCTTTTTTATTTGATTATGCAAATGATCACATTTGCATAATCAAATGACATGAGCAATTTAAGACAAGTTTGTCCAGTGAGGTCTGGAAAATTTGGTGAATTTAACTTGGAACACTTGCATGGACAAACTTCACAGAAATCAGTAAGAGGATTATTATAAGAGAAGCAAGGCTACATTAACACTTGATCGTTTTTTATTTTAAAATGCATTATATAATAAAAATCTGTATCCAGAAAAAATCTCTATCCATAAGTGCACCCCATAAGTACATAAGCTGGGCATGTGCACACCAGCGTAAACATAAAGCAGAGTTATGGGACTGAAGTTATGTGATAGAGGAGTAATGAATCAAGGAACCACTCGTATGACGGATAGCACTCAGTCAAGAAGTGAATGGGGATGTCTGCATCATTGTTTTGAAAGTGTCAACACTGCAAACACAGCTCCTGAAATCCTTCACCCTGGATAGATTTTTCCTAAAGGGCTGTTTGCAGTGACCTAAATAGTCCACACTTATATAATGCCTTTTAACTTTCTCTAGGTTCTGCAAAATGCTACAAAGTACACAACCGTCTACCACAACCGCAAAACTGCATGTATGTGTGGAACAAAGTCAAGTCATAGAAGTCACAGAAAAAGCTACATTTTTAAAAAAATACCTGTGTACGTGTGGACAAGACTTAAGATTACAAAATGTTCGTGCATTAGGCCACACATATTACATTGACTTTGGTGATCTCCTGTCACTCTTACAACTTTTTCACCATCAGGTTGGCATTTGTAACTTTAAGTGAGAAGTCTGAGCAGCTACTGGAATCAATGGGATCCTGTGACATTCATCAGCACAGACAAGATCATTTCAACAACTTTTAGTGAATTTAGCAACAAATTTGAAACTTTTCCAATATGTTGATTTATGACTAAAGCTAATACAATAACATCCCTAGCATTATAAGCTGCACTTTGTGTCTGGTGCTAATTAGCATTAGTCTGCTAACATGATAAACTAAAAGGGTCAGCCTGGTAAGCATTGTAGTCGACATCAGCATGCTAACAGTGATTCTGTGCATGTTAGCATTTAGCTCTAAGCACTTCTTTACTTAGATGCAGCTTCTCTGAACTGTAAGAGTGGTTTTAGACAGACAGCTAAAGCATTAAAAAGCTAAATAAATTTAGGAAAGTCATTCATTGCTGACTCATCATGAGCCGAAGTTCTCTCCAAAATTGGACTTGGGACAAACAAACCACAAAAATGCATGGAAAAAAAGGACGTAAACACTGTGAAAATGCTAAAAGACAATTTATTAGTAGACACTCATCAGCCAGAAATAACCACCTGAAAAATGTCTTCCTGAAATACACCATTTGATTGGCAGTGTAAAATAAGGCAAAGGGCTTGAGATCATCTTTTATACACTTTTGCACCAACGATAAACTGTTATACATTCACTTGTTACTGTAATTATGCTTTTGATAAATCTGTCCTTACACCCATATACCAAGAAAACTTTAGTAGCTGGTGGGGCAGGGACTGACAGTATTTGCAAGAGTATATACTCATCATAATGCAGTAGCTGATTTGGGCAGAGATTGGCTACACCTACATAGAGTCTGACCACAACCTAAACAAAGGTTAGATTTTGGAATTGCAAAAGCCAACACTATACTGACAAAAGTTCATACAAATACCATCACCGCGAAAGGATAATACCATCGAAATTGTTATAGCGTGTATAGATTTAAATAATATGGATTTCCCTTTTCCCATAGGCAAATACATCTCTTTAGAAAAATCATGTTGTTAACATAAAACACTTTTCCAGTGAGCTGCAAAACATACAGGTGAATCATGACTACTAGTTTATCGGAGGCTAGCTATAGGTTGTTTCCAGCATCACAATGGATCAAGTTCATCTTTACTGTTATAAACGAAGACTCATCTTGATTTAACTTTGAGTTTGTTTCTTTTACCTTGTATTTTGTTTAATGAAGGTTTTTTTTTTGGTGTCATCATCTTTAGTCACTTCTTTATTGCATTAGCATCTTTTTATCACTAAGGTAAACTGTCTGAAAAGGTGATTTATACCCATCAGCCACAACACTAAAACAACCGACTAATAAAGTGAATTGATATTCCAAGAGCCCAAAGCCTTCAGACTCCCCAGATCCCAATCCAGCTGAGTATTACCAGGATGCATTGGAATCAGACGGATCAATGAAGGCCCCACCCCACAAACCCAAAGGACCCAAAAGATCCAATGATGCCAGATACCACAGGACAACCCCGAAGGTCCAATGGGTCAGACGTATTTTGGTGGGATGAGGTGGACCTACATAACATATGGCAGGTGGTTTTAATGCAGAGGCTGATCTGTATGTTTAACTTTCATTTGAAAGACCTTGACTGGGGTCTCAGTTCAGTCAATTGAAGCTTTATGCTAAACCATTAGTCTGATCAGAGACTTTGTTTCTTTTTACCTCATATTATGAGGTATCATAGACATGCTTAACCTTTTTGTATTGGTCCATAATTTAACAATGTCTGGATGCTTAGGCCCTAACAACTGCCAGTATCTGTGCAGTTTCTATTAGTGCAGGTTGTTAAGGGGTCTGACCTGCATCAAGACATACTTAAACACAAATAATTTCATGATTTGCCAGTTGGATGTTGCATTTAGTATAGCAGTTGAGGATACTGTAACTGCAGTGTGTTTTTTAGCAGTGTGTATATACTCTATGTTTTAAAAAGATTCAGGAAAAAAGATTGTAAAACATCAAAGTATTCAGTACCACACACACACACACACACACACACACACACACACACACACACACGGCTTGTTGCTATGGGTAAAAATGTTATTAGCCAGGATGGGTAACGAGGTGAAATGCAGCTCATCTATACAGGGTCTGTTATCCTATTAAGAGTCCAGAAAGATCAGGGATAAGTAATCAAAGAGCTAATTTCCAAAATTGTAGATATCCATTTTCATTGATTAAAATATTCTGTGACCTCCAAAGCACCAAGTGGTAACAGTTCATCAATCAGCAGTACATCAAATTTTTGCAGTCATTTAGTTTCTTGAGTTTTCTTATGGTTTTCAGCTGGTGGATATTTTGTTTTTGGAAAGAAACTCTTCAGTTACACAACACTCTACACTGGTATTACTGAAAGAACGATAAGTGACATCAAAAAGGAAATAAACATACCTTCACCAAGAAGCACTGAATATATATATTTTAGAAATACATACAAAAATATATAGTCATCTGAATGCCCATTATACAATTTTACACAGTAGAGTCAGAAAAAAGCCTATATGGTGGTGTAGAATAGATGTGATACTTGTACAAAGGGGACAGAGTTGCTGATAGTGTGAGATCTGTAAGTGAAAGCTGTTCAGGGTGGTGTTTAATGTGGTGGACAGACAAGTTTGGGCACGCTCTTTTTCTCATCCCTGCTGGAAAGTCCAAATCATACATTTTTGAAACCTAAACGTCTGTTTTGTGTTTTTTGAACCTGCTGACTTTTGCTTATTTGCTGTCCAGTGCTATCAAGAGCAACTGAATGATCAGAAAGTCTGTAGAGTAGCAGACATAAGAGATATTGGCAGCAACATTTTGTACCCTGCAAGTAACCAGACACCCTGCACTTAACAGCCCAAGTAAATAACTCTAGTGATGGAGGACCTACTGCACATGTATATGTTAGACTAAAGCACAAACCTAACTGACAAAGTTAGAAGTATAAAAATGCTACAATAAGTGCACACAGCTTCTGAGTGGGCAGCACTTGACACATTATACTATTTATATAGTGTTTCATTTTGTTATGGTTTATATTAGTAAAGCCATTCACATGAACTATCTGTATTAGTATGCACTGATACATAGAGGTATACTGATGCCTGACCTGCTGGGAGTCAAATAGTAAATACAAATATTTAAAGTGAAGACAATAGAGTTAAGTTGAACAAAATGAGATTAACCAAGGACTAAATACGTATACATATTGTGGTTAGAGTATTCCAAAGGGGATCAGAAAACATTCTGTACTACATACAGAGATCCTTTCCAAATTCAGGAATGTGTTTGAAACCATCATTAAATGTGGTGTTTAAGTTCTATGAAACCATAAAATGCATTTGCAAATGCTATTTGACTCACAGTAAGACATAATTTAAAGCCAGTTGAACAATAATAAACTTTTTTTAGGAGCTTAACCTTTATGATTTAAAAATTCTACCTCACCATTTGCTAGTAGCGAATAAATACCTTGCATTTCAGGACAATTTAGAGTATTTAATTCAACAGCACATGAATGGTTTTATCCCACAGTTGTCTAAAAATGAAGATAATCTGATAAAAAGGTAATAAAAAGCAGCTTATGTGAAATTCAGAGGGTGTTTGGTCTCTCTGATCCCTCTGCTTAAATGCAAAGACCCATGTGAGCAAGTGAATAAGCCTCTTTATGTTAAGGTTACTGTCATGGTAGAGATGTAGACGAAGTGGAATGTGACCGTGATTCAAGAATCATGACAGGAGTCAGTTAATATAAATCTTTAAAAGGCTTGGAGTAGTTAAACATCAGATAGTCCATGTAGTAGAAGTCATAAACTCGCTGTCTCTCCAATGTGCTGACCTGTGAAAAGTATTTTTCTGTGATCTGCATTGAGGTCCTCTTGTCAGTTGGGTTCCTATCTTTAAAACTGGGCAGCGTGAGGTTGGGTGGAGCCCCGGCCAGTCGCAGCAGAAAGTTGGACTCTTCCTCCATGTTTTCAAACTTGCCAATGAAGTCGTAGTCTATGAGACAGGGGTTGCACAGCTGGTTTGCTTGCTCCCAGTGGATGTCCATCCCCACAGGTCGGTGGACATCCAGCAGGTACTGGACAAATTCCTTGAATGTGACTCCGTTTCCTGTCTTCAGGGCTGCCCAAGATGGATTCACCCTGTATTTGGAGATGATGGGTTTCCCAAACAGGGAGTGGTAGTAGTTGTTGGGATTCTCAAACTTGTCTCTGTAAGCAGACACCATTCTCTCCAAAGGCTCACGGACAAACATGACTTTGGTGTAGGTTTCCAGACGGTGCATGATTCCCTGTCGGTCAAAACTATCAAGCTTCTTAAGATGGTCTCCATAGTGGACGGTGTCGTGTTTAATGCTCTGGGTATTGGAGGCCTGGCCTGCCAGCACCATCAGCGTCCTCTTCCAGTTGGAGCAGCCTGCCTTAGGCACCTGGCAGTACAACAGCTTGTACTTGTCCTCCACAAAGAGATGTTTCACATGATGACGTGTGATGGTCTTCGAGATGCTGCTCTTGTACTTGGCACAGATCTCCTTCATCAGTTGCTGACGAGCTTCTAGGACACTGGAGAGCTTTTTCCATCTCTCAGGGGAAAAAGAGCCTGAGGCACAGGAGGAGAAAATTGGGGATGAGGAGAAAATTGAGGATGAGGAGGAAACTGAGGATGATGAGGAGGAAACGGAGGTTGAGGAGGAGGAAACAGAGGTTGAGGAGGAGGACACAGAGGTTGACGAGGATGAGGAAACATTATTTTTGGTGTTGTGGAGTGGGGGACTTGTTTTCAGCAGTTTGCGTTGTCTTTTGGAGACATGAAGAGAGCCAATGTCCTGCTCTCGAGACCCAGGGGTGGCCGTCTGTCTGCTCTTCTCAAAGTGTGGGAACTGCATTGGAGGGATGGGGCTGGACAGGAGGCCTTCTGCAGTTTGGAGGTCCTGATAGTTGTCAGACTTGCCTCTCTCACGGTCTTGAGTAGAAAGAGTCTGTAAAACAAAGACAACATGGGTTACAGTTGAAAGTAGCAGACAAGTAATGCATTTCTTTGTGGATGTGCATGCAAAAATTAGGGATTTTTGTTTCCTACTGAATGCTTTGGTAAATCTGAGCTTCATTGCCAGACTCTTACCCCACATGTTTCATTCTCAAATAGGCCACTTGGTGGTGCTGTTTCACCACACCTTACACAAAGGCCTAACTTTGTTACAGGCAAATGTCACACACTGCCCAATGCCATCCATGACCTATCAATAAACTGAACTGTAATACCATATAAATGTCTTATAAACACTTAATGGGGAATCTAAATTAGAATCATCTACTGCCTGATTACCATCAGATGATGCCCAAGGCCATCAGGCATTCTGACATTTTATTTCAATTAAATGCTGTAATGGCATCATAAAGCCAATGGACTGGATGTGTAATTTTAATTTTACAACAGACAAGGTGATGAGACCATCATGAATCTTGGTTCATCCCCCTCCTGACTTAAATAGCCATATTCTTTCTTCTGCAGGGACATCTGGAGGGGGAAAAAGAGGAGTGGTTCCTCCTTGTCTGTTTAATGTGCAAGGCGAGTGTGAGGCAGAGACCTATACGCCAGACATCACGTTCCTCAGGGTTTGCACTCATGTAAGTCTCTCACTGGTGCTGGTGATCACAGAAGGGAACAGAGTAAGCAGGGGTCAGCTGAGAGAACATACTGCAAGTCTGACACAAAAACCTAGTTGATGAATTGTCCTGGAGTGTGTTACCTGAACCTTGCAGCTCATAGAAAGATAAAGATATGCTTCAAAGACTTCATAATGATGCATGACAATTTAGAAGACATTTTTATTCTGAATTTGTTTATTCAGACCTTGGAGGTTTCATTTGGTTTCATTCGAGAGGATGATTCATTCCTTTCCAACTTGCAATTAACAGTTTAAAATATAGAATCTGACCTCAAAATGTAAAGCGTGGATACATAGAGATGAATAATCACAGATCATTTTTGTTATCTGGTAGTTATTAATGCCTGAAAAGCCTATCAAAAAATAAGCTCCTTATGAATCCATGTGACTTTATTACACTGGCAAGAAAAAATAAGTCAGCCTTTTTGATTTGTCTGAATAAGACTAGTATGAATATATTTATCTAGAAACATGGTCAGATCTTTATATAAGCCACAATTATGAACAAATGCAATCAATTTTAACTAATGATATTGTATTGTTCTACTTCACATTCCACAAATCATTTAAACATTCACAGTGCAGATGAAGATGTATGCGAAAAACGCTGGAGGTGCAGGTTTAACTTATTAAAACACTCACTGAGTTTTTGAGTTTGCCGTTCACAATGAGCATCTGCTGATGTGAGCCACACTGCACATATAAATATCTCAAAAAATTTATGAGAGTATAAGGCTGACAACTAATGATCAAGAAAGAGTTGCACCAGGAATCATAAGGGTTAAAATAATAATCAGTCCACAGTTAGACAAATTATACGTACACACAGATAAATTAGTAATGTGGCTGCTCTTCCTGGAAGTGAGATGCTGCCAAAAACACAACGCAGAATGCTCAATGAGGTAATAAAGAGTAACGGTTAAAGGCTTAAGGAATGGTAGCCTCTATTCATGGGTCTGACATGCTTAAATCATTGTGCAGGCATGGTGTCGATGGTAGGAAACCACAGACGAAACTGCAGCTCTCCAAAGAAAAAACATCACTCTACATTTGAAGTTTTCCAAAGAGGACCTCAATACTCCACAATACTGCTGGGAAAATGCTGCGGGGACTGATGTAATAAACGTGGAATTGTTTGGGAAAAACAGACGCAACGCGATGCCTGAAAACATCAAAACATCTTTCCGAAGGTGAAGCACGGCAGAGGGAGCATCATGATTTGGGGCAACTTTGCTGCCTCCGGGTCTGAACAGCAACCCATCATCGCAAGGAAAACGAATTCCCGAGTTTATCAACGTATCTTACAGATCATATCAGTCTGTCTGCCTGCTGAAGTTCAGCAGAAGTTGGATGATGCAACAGAACATGCAACTAAACATCATCTGTTCCTACTTCAAACACAGAAAATAACAACAAGAAAGTTCACCTTTTGGAGTCGCCCAAGCGGAGAAAAGACAAACCCAGCAGGGATGCTGTGGAATCTCAAGAGAGCTGTTCACATGAGACATCCTGAGAATGTAGCTCAACTGAAGCCGCTGTGTAAAGAACGATTCTCTAAAATTCTGGTCTGATCTGCAGCCATGAGGGACACCTGTTCAAGGTCTTTGCTGGTGAATGAGGTTTGACCTGTTGTTAAATCCAAAGGGTTACTTACTTCTTCTATCCAGCATTGTGATTTTTTTAGTGTGTGTTCAACAAAGGCATGAGAAATTTGGATTATTTTTTATGTCATTTGCTTAAATCCATAGATTTGTCTATACTTGTGACTTAGATCAAGATCAAAATCAGAACACACTCTCTCTCTTGTCACTCTATAACTGAAAATAGTGAATGTAAATTCACCAAAAGCAAAGATATAAGGCAAAAAGCTGTGTACTGTGGAAGGGGAAAAGAACTGCAGGTGTGATCATACCCGGAGGAACCAGGCCAGGTTCAACGGGGATCGTTTACTCACTAAACTCAGCCTCAGTCTGACTGACTGAACGCGCAGTGTGAGGTCAGCCTTTCTACACAGATGCTATCAGACACGCTGAGAGGTACAAGGCTGACAATCACTTTTTTGCAATAGATAACAGGTAGGAGCAACCTGTGTGTCTGTGTTTTGGGAGAAATGGAGTGAACACGTACCTCTCTGGACTGCCGCGGAGTACTTCCAAGCTTCACGCCTGGGGAGAGAGAAGAGAACAGAGACAAGAAAATCAACACTTAAGTAAACAACATGTATTTTTGTCCTTGTGGAAGAGAGCTAGGCGCCTCCGACACATCAGAGGCTCCAATAATTCCATGCTTCCTATCACTCAGAACATCTCCTCTGGATCCTCCTGCAAACACCCAGCACTCTACTAGCCCACAGAGGGAAGACAGGTAGCTCAATCTGTGTAATGAGCTGCCACATGAATGAAAAGTTGGTAAATGAGTCGTGATCCCAATAGTAAGCAAAGAAGATGAGACAAGAGAGGGGGAAAACAAATGAATAAAGAAAGAAATTGAACTGAGAGAGACAACAAACAGAGAACTAATGAGGGTTTAAAAAAAGATGTAGTTTGCGAACCAGAAGTAAGAACAAAAGACAAACTAACGGTGAGATGTAGTTTTCTGAGGACAGTAGAAGAGTGATGGAGACACACAGATTGGTTTTGTGGCAGCCTTGGGGACAGGTGGTTTGTGTATTGGCAGATGTGCAGCAGCAGGACAGACGATGTGTTTAGTGGTCTGTCTCCAGCTGGACATCTCCTTTCCTCAAGTCCCCCCATCTCGCTGATACGTAATCAGGCTGACAGCTTTGAATGGGGCTGCATGGCTGCTGATGGGGAGAGCAAAGACACCTCTGCCTGAGTGGCTTGTCACTTCCAATTTGAGGGAGGAAGTGAAAGGAACCTGCACGAGGGGGAGGCGGGAGGCTGAAGATGCAGGCCACAACCTTCCCTAAGTGATGAGATGTGCAGAGCCCCATCTCACACTTAAACACGCCTCACTGGGGAACGAATAAAACATGTTGCCCAGATGCAGTGTTGTTTTAGATTAGTATGTGCTGGAGAGCTCTCTGTTGCTGTCTGGCTCTGTGTGTTAAATCTTTATCTTCATTGTTTCGAACAAGACACCGGAGGATGAGGCAAAGGGGGGGGGGGAAGAAAGAAGAGGGGATCGCTAAGGAGGTGGCATGTGACATTTTCTGATCTTGTTTGGGTGCTGCCGGGTTATTTGATCCCCCAACCCTTCATAATGACAGCTCATGAAGGTTGTGCATCTTTGATCTCAATTTACACTGCCGAACATTAAACACATGAATATTTATCACAACACACTCTCATATCATTGCCAGGGAAATGCATCCAAGCGCAACAATAGCTTTAACTGTCTGCTGTTGGAAACTGATGAAGTGACACCGGCCGCTTGTAGCCCTGACCATCTTGTCAGGACACATGCTTGGTTATCGATCTTGAACACCCCATCAAAGTGGTAATTGAAATCTCCAAAGGTTTAATTGGTTTCTTCTAGGAGGTGTTTTGTCTGCTACAAGTTTGTCACGGCTGTGGGTGTCAGTACTGTCTTACTTTACTATTCCATGATGTACACTCAAGCTGAGTAAAACATAAACCTTTTATTGAGCGTTTCTGGTGAACCATTGGTAGAATTCAGGATAAAAATATGTGATAAAGATGTACTTTTTGGAATATTTGAGCTGTATTTATATCCTTCGTTCTGCAAAGAGGAACAGCATGAGAATCAGAAAAAACAAAAATGTGACATGACTAAATTAGATTCAAGCCTAGAGGACTGAACTTAGCATATTGGACACCTAGTTGTCCTGCTCAGCACTCAGGTGTCACGTTAACGTTGTTTTGGAAATGGATCTGACATGGCTTGACTTGATTTGACAAATCTAGGCTTAAAAATCTGTTACAAACAAGGTCTGAATTCTGGCTCTGAAAATGCAATTCTCTTTCAAGTGGGGAGCCAAAATTACATTTCATAAGAGGACCGTTTTTCCATGACAGAGCGTAACTGAAACAAGTAATACAACAATGTAAACCGAATTTCAGGGGGATTTGTAAACATCATTTATCTCTGTAGTATCTATTTGGTTGAGGCTAATAGTTGCTGTTTGATTGCAATTTCACACTCAGTCAATTCTACTCAGCATAACTATGCTATTGATTTTCCCCGCTGTGCAGTGAAACAGTGATAAATTGTTAAGAGTGAAGCTTCATCCTCTGAGATGCAGAAAATGCATCCTGGTAGTTCCACATACAGATGTAGTAGCTACAGTAGAAGTTTTGACTCAAAGTTACAGTAAATAATCTGAATATTTTTTGCATGGTGTAATTTGGAGTTGGTTGAGAAGCTCTGGAGGTTTATACTGCATCCAGATTTGTTGCTACTATTTACTGCCACATTTACAAAAAGTACTGTCTGCAGCACAACCACAGATATTTAGCATAAATGCTTCAATGGTGAATCCTTTAATAGAAAGAAAATAGTCCCCCATAAAGCTAAAGTTGTTTTTACCCCCAGGTATTAAATGTCAAAGTCTGGTATTTCTGCTTTTGAAGCTCTAAAGGGTTCCAGTAAACAAATCAACATATAAAATACACTCTTCACAGCATGCATCAAGGGAAGAACTCTCTTAAGTTTTGCTTTGATTCTCAGGTATTTCACTGTAATTTTGTTGATGATGGAAGCTGATTTAAAAGCAGAATCCGCCTTTGAGCCTCGTCCTCTGTTGCCCTCTGTAATAACCTTGAGCGGCCACCTCTCATTCAGAGACAAAGCCTTTGAATATTCATGCGGACGACCCTGCATTACTGCAAGGATCCACATAAGCAAGGGCCACATCATTAGCGGATCCATTATCATCCTTCCCTCTCAAAGATCCTTGTACAACTCTCTAACAGAGACATACATCAAACATCATCTCTCTCCCTGCCACTGCCGCCGAGGAGGAGCAAAGGACAAAAACAATGTGAAATAATGAGCTTGTTAAGTGAAGGATTGTGGCCCCATGTTCTGGGAGAACTTGTTAAATGCCTTTTTTAAACCAGAGACAGGCCAGGAGGGTGCTAGAAGCCAGACAAGGCGTGTCCTCCTCCAGCCCACTATTCAGACTAGGCAGTCATGCTGCGCCACCATAAACCTTTCATTAGTCATTCAGCACACTGAGCCACTGTGACCCCGACCAGCTGCACTCCCCTCTCTACCCAACAAACCACCCACACCTGCACTCTGCACACGCGCTCCTCCTCCACTTGACTCTGTGTGGGAATACAAGGCTCGGGCATGCTGGTGTGGTTTATCACAGGGAAAATGCTTGAGAATAGAGGTATTAGGCTTTGAGCTCTGGTCTATTGATGTTTTAACTTGTTGTGGTAAGAGATAAAACGATGTTTCACTTGGTATTGAAATCCTCCAGGACTGGGCCGGAGAGAGCAGCTGCTGGGGAGGAGGAGGAGGTGATGGGTGAGCAATCAGTGATTTGAGATTAAAGATGAGTTAGCCGAGACTCTCCAAAGACCAAACACGAGCCTTCTAAAATTTGTGCACATTGTTGTCTGAACACTGGCTTGTAAGAGCAGCACTGAAGGATTAAGACATTCTTAGGTGTTTACAGCGGAAGGAGCAGGTTTGGATGGGAATGAATCAGTAACACATTTTTAATCCAGCCAGTGGCGATGCACTGTAAATGAAATGAAACCAGGACACACATCCTTTCCTGTAGTGGAATCTTGACACCCTCCCACACACAATCAGTCCAACATGTATTACAAAATTATCAGAATCGCTTTAACTGGAAAACTTACAAAATAATGGGTCGCCTCCATGCCAGTATAGATACTGGAAAACTCTGCATTTCACAATTTATATCTGATGCACAGCCAGGAGTATATTTGATTTAGGACTATGCTAGTATTTTTTCAGAGAGTTGATCAGAAATGAGTTGGAGAATGACCTGAATGTGCTCACAGCAGTTCATGGTCAGCGTCTTTACCTTTAACCTACAAAAGAGACAAACTTCAGTGCAATTTTTATGTAGTTGTAGTTTATTGAAATATTCTCTACATTGTGGTACTTAATAATAATAATAATATTACACCACATTTTAGAGGGAGATATTATACTTTTTACTCTGCTCCAATTCTCTTGTATTTTAAGTTACTACGAACCTTGCACATTAACAATTTACACACAAAACACACAGCATACAAAATATTATTTTGTAATTAGCAAAACCACCCAGCAGTGTTTAATGTTGCATCTTCTCAAATAACTAACACTAACATGCTTATTAGGTATTAATGGATTATCATCATGGTGATAAAAAATATATACATTACATAATAAATGATTAAACACTGTTGGTCACTTTGAAGCAGAATGACTACTTTTACTTTGATTAAGCTGCCTCTTGTTCAAAATGCATGAGAGACTCAGTGAAAACAGCAGCTTTTGAGGCTGACAAGCAAAACAGTTACCTGAAATTTGTTGGAAGTCTTTGTAGAGCTGAGGGTGGCTGCAGGGTTCTGTGATAAATCTTTGTGGGTCTGTTACCATGAGCAACCTCTTCCACAAACAGGCAATCTCGCCATCAATTTTCAAAGTTTTGGAGTGAAACTAAGATCAGCATCTAACTAGTCATGTTCATCCACAGAGGTGATGTTGGCCCTTCCTCTAGACAGACCATCTGTGAGAGGTCAGAGGTCAGATACATTTAGAACTGACTTTAAAATGAGTTTGAAACATGATAACAGATCTGAGATTCTAGTGCACAGCTGATTAAAATGAGGTCAAACTCAGGTCTCCAAGAGAGCATTAATGTGTCTTTTGGTTGTAAATATTTGACCGGTTTGTTACCTGATGTAGGGACGGAATGTTTCATGTGGGTCTTTGTTGGATGCCTTCTCAACTGGTCTCCTAGCAAATTTACAACTGTGAGAAAGACTCCTGTAGTTTGGTGTGTGGCTGGTCTCTGATGGCGCCTTCAATAAATCTGTTGTTTTGCTGCTTGGTATATTAAACTGAATAGTTCAAACCCAGGACTTTTTCTTGTAATGGAGTGGTGTTTTTAAAAAAAACATATATTGTCATAATACCACTTTTAAATGTCCTCTGAATACTAGTAATTCAGGGAGTAGTGTCGGGAATATTTTGCTTATTTTGTGCTACTTCTAATAACTAATCCATTAATAACCTCATGATCTCAGTTAGTCACATACACATTAATCTCCCAAGTACTGACAATACTTGGCATATATTTGTCAAATATATTTGACAATTTGAATGTTTTACTATATTTTTCAGACAAGGACTCGTCCATCATTGGAATTCCCACTTTCCTCCTCCTAATCACTGCACCACTCTGACACGATGCAAAGCAACATGAGCAAAGAGACTAACATCAGAAGATGTGTCACCTACCAAGGTTACACAGCATCAAAGCTGAAATGTCTTCTTTAGAGGCCAGATGATAAAATTTCATTATTGCTACATTTTGCATGGTGATAGCTTTTGTATTCATGTGGCATTTCTGCTCCGTGCTCTGTCTCCTGTTGATGCCTTTTCATCTGTGTTGTTTGTTTCTGAGCCCAGGTAAGGGATGGAAAGTCAGGCTTTTCCCTTTGACTTATGCCAGTGTCACTGCAGTTCCTTTTGCTAACCAGTAGAGGGTAAAGGTCATTATATTATCAGATCATAATATCATCTTATAGTTTATAATATGTTTATTTAAAAGAGCTAGAGATGAATGAAATGATGGGAAGAAATGAGTGGATGTGAGATGCTGACAGTAACGGCATGATTACATTTTGTTTAGCAAAGATAAGAGCTGCATGTTGTAGCTTTAAATAAAATATCACTATCGTGTGTGGATTTTAAAAAAACAACAACAACAACCTGATTTTAGAAACACAGGCTTCCTAACCAGTGCTATGTATTCACCTGCCTCTTGATCTCCCCTCCTAAATCCAATCACAACATTCGTCTGACCTCCTCAGCACAATTCTTTTTTAGTGCACCTCTGAGGGACCGCACAAGGATTTACAGAGTTAGTGAAATCCATAAATTACATGATGTTCACAATGCCACATGTGGGCTTCCCCTTCCACCTCTGACCTCACATCAAGGTCAGCTGTTGGGCGAGCTTGTAAATCATCAGGGATGTGCTCTTTTATTACTTGAAATTCAAATGAAAAAGAGGACACTTCCTCCAATCCTTCTTCACATTAAATCATTGTGGCATCCACACACCATAAATAACACATGGTTTGGCTTATAATTGTCTGTGCCAGAGCACAGGCTAAGCATACAAAGACTACATCAACATTCAGTGAGAGAAAAAAACTGAGCTCAGCAGAAGACTATTTATAATGTGAGGCAGTGGCGCAGTATTAACACCTTTGCATTACTTTCAGAGCACTTTCTGCTCTGAGGCAGCACAGCTGCTCAGCTCATGTATTATCACTTTGATCCTAAGTATGAGCTTATGAATGGGTTAAATATGCAGCATTATGAATCAGTATGCGGCATTCAAGGTACATTTTTTACCAAGATAAGACTTAAAATGTTTAAAAATGTTTGATTCCAAAAATGATGTAATGATCATTTGGAAAGTCTGACACCTCGAGGCTACATTTAATACTGCTTTTAAATTCACTTTTACAGACAGGATCCTTTTTTCTCAGAGTAATTAAATGATGAAATTGAAGCAACGGGATTTTTTTTTCACCCAAAATTGACATATTGTAAAGTGCTTTGGGAATGAAACCTTTCACACGGAGCCAAGAAACTGTGATACTGCATTTAATGATAAAGGGAAGCTGCCTCTGTGGGGCTATAATGTAGGTAGCTATAATAATCTGCCTCATGTTTTAATTTGCTCCAGTCTTAGCCTTCTCTTTCTGCAATCTTGAAATTCTTTTCTCATGCTGATAACTTGGGCATGGCACACAGCAGGAGGGGAAATAATGAACTAGGATGATAGGAAGCTGCTGAAAGGGGGTATCAAATATGGCCCTGATTGTCGTTATGACAATTCCCTTTGACAACAATATATTCTAAGAGCTGATTCTAGTTTTGGTGCTTTCAAGGTTAGGAGATGCAAAGGCTTGCTAGGGCATATTTCCATGGAAACAGAGACTCAGTGAGCTGTACGTGGGGGTGTGGTGGGAGGCGTCTTGTCATAAAACCATGTAGAGGACAGGCCTGGCAGCTTGCAAGGAGGAGGGATGTGTAAACAAATTCTACCTGTCAGCTGCGAGCTCAGGGTTAAGTGAATTATCTCAGCTGAGACAAGGTGCAAGAGGCTTTAATTGGCACATATCTTATTTAGCTGCTTCAGAGCACTTGACCTATAGGCACCGAGTACACACACTGCAGTACTTCCTTTGTGAACTCCCTTGCTGATGACAAGGGGAAGCCAATGGGATGCAAGAAGTACACAGCAGAGGGAGATTTTGTAAAGCTTTTCAGTTTAGAAGCCTGAAATTTCTTCAGACAGTGAAATCTGCAGGCAGAGCAGCTCTATGCTGTCCTGGAACTTGCACAAGCACGACTAGATAAAGAAAAGGATTCAGATGAGGAAAAGAGAGGAGTGATGTGTTCTCCTGTATTTATAGCCTGAGCTGAGTACTGAGTCAACTATTCAAAGGGGAAGAGAAGCAGACACACTGTGAAGAGAGCACCGACTCTGACAAACTTTAGAGACAGCTCTGTCAACAAAGTAATCTGTGAAGGATGTAGACTGTGAAAATGACACGTATAATAGTTTGAAATAGGTAAATGAAAATAACAGTTCTGGCCCTCCCATAGACTGTATATTAAAGATAGATGTTGCCTCCAGCTCTGAAAAGTGAAGCCAGCATGGAAGTATCTTAAGGTAACAACCAGCAGGAGGCGACTCTTCTGGTTGCAAAAAAAAAATCTATGAGAAAATGATTCTATTTCTCTCAAGATCCGCCATACCTCAGTGAACATTTTCCTAAGAAGTTTATGGTCTCAATCACCTCTTTATTAAAGACTTTGCATACAGCATGATGTTCATTTTGGGAATTATGGTTCCATTTAGAGGTAAAAAGATGATAGAGTAGGGTATACTTTAGGGTGGGACTATTGTGTGATTGACAGGTCACTGTCATATCAGTGTGCACAGTATTCTGTATGGTGTCAGTCAGATCCATCCCTCATTCACTATGTGTGGTTTCAAAAGAGCAAGATCATGACGGACAAATTTCAAATTTGAGGTTTCAAAACAGTAGACTACAAAGTAACGGGTCAAGTAAGTGGCTTCATCCACCTTGCAGTCTGTGGGCCTTTGACAAAAACAATTTAGCTCAAAAATATTTTTTCCTCAACCACAAAGTGGACATTACAAATCATAATCTGACTGCGTACAGGTCTTTGTCTTCAGTCTATTTTTTACGTCATGTGTGGTGATTCCACCAGCACACCTTCCGTCACACAGTATTTAAAATATGTAGATGACACACCCATTCATGAGTCCTCATTACCTCTGCTGTGGCCATTCTTGAAATCAATTATGGGCTTCCTTCCTGTACCTCAAGGTCTCTGAAACAAATGCAATGCTGATCACCTCCCCGACAACACAAACCCATTTCTCGTCATCCATATATTGGAATCACCTTGGACAGTGACCTCATTTACAACCAACAAACCTTCAAAATCAACAAGTGCTGTCAATGGCAGATTTCAATCATGTGTAAATAAAGAACCACAGTACAGCCACAAATGTTCCTGTCATCCCACAGAACCAGCCGTCATGTATTATGAACCTATTTGCTCTGAGCTCTGTATCACAAACATAAACAAATTCCCAAAAATCTGACATACAGCTGTTCAACTGATTGCTCTCTTCACTCCCATTTGCTTGTAATAACCTCCTGGCCTCACATGGAAAACACGCACAATTGTACTCCAGACTGACTACTCACTCGGCTGCCACTCCACTCCCCCACCCTCCCTCCTGCTTATACAGGACAATCACGTACAGGAGGGCCTGCATCAGCAAAAGCTTTATTTGCCTTATCCACACCACGTTACATTCAAATAAATAAATACGCAGCAAATGAGAACTCCAAGAAAGACTTGGGAAGTTGCATATTCAGCTGGTTTGGGCACATCAGTTAAAATGGGTGAGGACACACTGTTGGACTGTGGACAGCTCCTGGTGCTGAAATACGGCTTGAGTTTACCAGAAGGGGACCAGATCAAAATAAACGCTACCTGATTCAATTAAACGAGACAATATCTGTTTGAGTTTTTCTGCATGTTGCTCTGAAGAACCTGTGCATCTCATTACCACAAATGTTGAAGAGATTATATCGTTTGCTGAAAGCCATAGCAACCGAAAAAAAGAGGCTCTGGTCTAAAATTGGATAAAAAAGGTAGGGGAATTATGTTGCTCTCCAGTTTTTATCATCCACCATATTTTGTCTTTGATTTCAGAGCAACCTGATGGCTTTTATTGAAGAAAGGGTGCTGGCTTTGACTGCGCACTTCAAACAAACAAAAGAATTCAGAAACATAATTGTGTAGCCCTGTTGTATTTGAATTTTTTTCCTTTTTTTTTCCTTTACAAAGCCATTTAAAGCTTTGTACACTGGCTTTGGGAGGGATTAAATGAGTTGTTTGATGACCTCTTTTAGGTCTTTTTTTCCCCCCACAATTTTTCATTTCTTCTGGATTAAAGCCAATGCCAAATCCTTTTATCATGACCTGTTGGTACACTGGTGGTGCACTGAGGTGCTGTGATCAGATGCTACTATTTCTTCGTTAAGCCTCTGTGCCCCCGTGTTCACCCCCATTTGCGGTGAGATTGGGAACTGGAATTGGCCCTGTCACTGTTTACGCTGGCCTCTCATTTGAGTTAGCTTCACGTTCTCCTACACACCCCTTGTTTTCCTGTCAGAGCACTACTGATTACAGCTGGGACTGATGAGTCCAGACATGTGAGTAAAGCGCAGGAACCACGGCTGAATACTAAGTGAATAGTTACGGGATTGCCTCAACACACTGATAGATCAACAGATTCAGCATTCAACCTCTGCCTGTAGTGTGTGTCAGTCAATCACATGGACAAGCAGAAAGAGGATTAAAATTACCCTGGAGGGGCAATCTCTGAATCACTATCTCGATTCCTGTGTTGATAATAATTGATATTATTGCTTCTAAAACACAGTTACATGAGGCCGATGTACAGCAATTTCTTGACTGTAATTTTGCACTAAAAATGCAATAAAACTTAAAAATAATACCAAAGCTTTCACTGAGAAGACATAGTTTAAATAGGAAAAATTCTCCTCCAATGTTATTTGTATTTCACAGGTTACAGACAGCGGATTCACACAGATTAAAGTCATGGAGAAAACACACTGATTCTACAAATTCCTAAACCATCCTGGCAAATATTAGTTCTTTTTAGAAGCACTTTAGTTCTATTTGAACCAGATTAGCTTTACTATGACTGGTCACATAAGTGGAATTATTAACAAAGTCATGCAGAATGACGACCCAGTGCACATTTTATCTGTCCACACCTTTAAGCAGTTTAAGTGTCACCTCATAGTAATAATAAGCTGCAGCGGGTTAGCAATAAATTTTGGGAAATTTCCTTCTCAGTGGTTTTAGTGGCTGGTCTTGCTTAGTGCAGGTCAACATACAGGATAAAGAGTTGATCTTGACCTTGTAGATCTGGTCCACAAGCAGTAATTTGAATAAAATCACAAGGTCCCTTGGTTGACTGACTGACTAACTCCTCTAGTGACATAGTGCTAATAAGAGTAACACTTAACCCTCCTGAGCAATGCTGCTTCAGACAAACAGATGACTGAAACAAGGTTGAGAGTTTTGGACACTGAAGTGCAAATAGTTCAGATTGATTTGCTGTCATGAGCAAACATGAGTTGGGACCAACAGCGAGGGTTGATGCCTCCAAGAAACCTTAGTTCTTTGTCAGAGGCCTTGAAGCCATGCATTCTTAACACGCCTGCCAGCCCACCTCCTGGCTCCAGCACCCGACCATTCCAGGCTTTCATAGTAACTCCTGATTAGCCCTGAGCACTTTCCTGTTTCCTTCATACTCGCCTCTGGTCTCACCTCTGTTTTCCTCTGCTTTGCCTCCATTATCATTCTTTACTCCTCCAGATGCTGGTCCTCTACTCCATCCTCCCCAAAGTGCCTTATCTCCTCTCTTCCCTCCACTCTATTCCTCTCCAGTGCATCACCTCTGGCTTCCAGTCTCCAGCCTATAATTTCCTCTTGCTCCTTTGTGTGCCCTCAGCGTTGCTCTCCAGCTACATTCATGATAACCAAAACAACAAAAATAGCACCAAACAATAAGCACACCTCGAACATTCGTACCATTACAACTCCTGCGACGGCTGCAGGTTTCTCCCTTTCTTTAGTCCAGCATGATAATAACATTGGAAATAATAGTAATAGCAGTTTCCTTCTTTCACACATTTTTTATTTTTTAATTTTTTAACAGAGGCCTCTAGTTCTGCGGTGCTCTGTGGCTGGGAGGCAGCAAAGTCTTTGTGAACATCTGAACAGAGCAGCACTTACTCAACCTCTCTATAGCTCTGTGCTAATGAGTGTGTGTGTGTGTGTGTGTGTGTGTGTGTGCGTAAATGCTACGAAGGGTTGTCACACTGACTGACACTCCCTTATGCCTGAAATAACTCCTACACACGTCAGGTGGCTGTTGCCCCAAGGTCCCCAGAGCTGAGGTGTCATTTAAGAAACACAACTTGTTTTTGCTGCAGCTTACATGCTGCTGACTGCCAGCCCGTTGCTGCTGTGGAGGGAACAAAACAAGAACAAAAAGCAGCAATGCTGGGGCAGATAGTGACAATAGGTGCGATCAGAAATCGCCTGAAATCTGCAGCTAAATCTCATACCATTTATGCATGTTTTTTCTGAAAAACAGTCTTTCCTTTAATAATTTAGAGACTCCTGGAATTTTGTATATCTTGCACAGCAATGTCCTGAAATGACTGATATTATATTTACACACAACACTTTGCCAGCGCAGGGATCCAAACTAGCAGCATTATGTTGCTCTGCTTATTGCTGCCTCCTGCCTGCTGCACCAATAAGCGGAGGTGGAAAAAAAGCCTCCCTGTCACAAGCAGGAGTTTGACACACAGCATCTGACAGCAAAACATTGCAGAATAAACCTCTAAGGGAGCATGAACTCAGTTTGGAGGCATTCTTTATGTAATTTCTTTTTTTGCCTTGTATGTGAAGCACCTGGTCAGGTACTCATAAACTACAGCCTTGCTTGGAAAATCAGCTGAAAACCATCCATGGCAAAACGTCTTCGATCCCACAGTGCTCCCCTGGTCTGAGCTTGACTCCGTCTGATTACCTGGCTTCAGCATTTAAAATTCTCATTGAGCCCCGAGCCCTCCCTCGTTCTGCTATCTCAGGCTCCTTTCTTCTCCCTGTCAGGGAAAATGCCAGAGAGGTGCAGTGAGAGCCATGCTCCGCTCCGAGCGCTGGTAATTTGACAGCGAGCAGAGAGGGTGCAGAATAATTGGAATAGCATTTACGTGTCAATGTGACACTGACGACGAGAGCTCAACATTTAACGTGTCCGACTGGAATTGGAGGGAAAAAATGGCAAGTCAGAGATCTCTGGAATAGATTTCACAAGTTGTTTAGCTAAAGAAGTAGTGGGTTAATCAGACAAACTAGACATCTGGCCTTTTGTCAGAGCTGTTTGTGTCTGAGGCGGTGGGAGAGCAGACTGGAGCCATAGCAAATGATGATTTTGGCTAAGCAGTGGTCTTGTGAACAACAAGCCAATGCTGGCCAGAGTTGGAGCTTACTGATGATTTTAATTGGACTTAACTCAGTGGGGCAGATGCATCTAGAGACAATTGGATGATATGACTGGCAATTTTCACAGAGCGATTTTTTTCACAGAGCCAATCTTAGTGTTATCAGCAGATATAAGAAGTGAGACAGCAAAGGATGTTTGTCTGAAAGTACGCCTGCATATAAAAAAAATCTGAAAGCAGTAAAATGATGTGACTGGCAGGTTTCACATAACTTTTAATTGGCTCCTTTCACTGAACAGTATAGATTCACTTCACAGCTTACAGTGTGAAAAGAGTGAACCTTCCTATTAGTAGATGACATGAGTGTGCTCTAGGCTGGGGGTGGTGGTGGCTGGTGGGGTGGGGGTGGTGGGGTTGGGGGGGTGTGACCCACATCACATGCATTTCAGCGACATTTTTGCTTCCCTACAATTTGGACATGTTAATTTATCAGAGCATGTGTCTGTGTGCGTCAATGACAGTAAGAGACGTCTACAGTGAAGGCTGATTCCATGAGAAATCATCAAAAGGAATATAAGACGGCTGGTTACAGGCTGCATGGCGGCACTGGCTAGTCAGTGAGGACCACTTTTTGCCCCTCCTGTTCTGCTCTCATAGTGGCTGCTGCTGCCAGTCTGAGAGAAGAGGGACAGCACAGTGTAATGAGCAGGATTACCAAGGGAGACTGGCAGGAATAGTATGGTATCAAAGGAAATCCAGTCAGTGAAGGATATTCAGACAGCACTCCCATTCTTTTATTCATTGCCTGCGCGCCCAGAGTGACTCAGCTCACTCTCCTGCTGTCAAACCCTGTCATTATCCATTAGTGTGTTTCTGCCTCGCTGGGGACCGCCCACTGCTACTGCTGCCATGTGTGAGTAGGTGCATTCATGTTTCGTGTGTGTACTTCATGAGTAGGTGCATGTACGTGTTGTGCGTGGTACATGTATTTATGTGTGTGTGTGTGTGTGTGTTTTCCCATCACACTCTCTGTGTACATACTTGAGGTTAGGGTTTACCCTACAGGCTCCTGGCAGTGGGCAGGTTTTCTGCCAGGATTGCTGTAGCCGTGGTAATGCCTTGTTAAGCACTGCGAGTTTGATAAGCAGTAACAAAGCCTCCATTAAGACCATTCAGAAACATAGAAAAGACAGATCGCTTGCTGGGCTTTGAGAGGATGCCCCGTGTGTGTGCCTGTTTGTGTTTGGGTTTGTGTTTGTGTGTGTGTGTGTGTTTATACTCAACATTATTGTCATTATACTTGAATATAAAGCAGCATAGCTACAGAATTTGATATTCTGCAATTACATGAAGGAACTTGATTCTTTCCTTGTCCATTTTTAGAAAGCTGAATTGCAATTTAGATCATCCATCCATCCATTATCTATACACCGCTTAATCCTCTGCAGGGTCGTGTGGGGGCTGTAGCCTATCCCAGCTGACTCGGGTGAAGGCGGGGGACATCCTGGATAGGTCACCAGTCTATCACAGGGCTACACATAGAGACAGACAACCAAGCACACTCACATTCACACCTACGGACAATTTAGAATCATCAATTAACCTCAGCATGTTTTTTTTGACTGTGGGAGGAAGCTGGAGTAGCCAGCAAAAACCCACACTGCACAGGGAGAACATGCAAACTCCACACAGAAAGATCCCATGCGTCCTAACCGGGATCTTCTAGCTGTGAGGCGACACTGCTAACCATTGAGCCACTGTGCAGCCCCCAATTTAGATCAGCAAACTGCAAATAATTAATATAAGCTTTATTTAAAAAAGTCATATTTTTATTAAAGTTACAATCACTATTTCATTTTAGTTTGGTCCTAACTATGGAGATGTATATATTTCCATATAACCGTAAGTAAATATTGGTATATTATTTGACATATATTGAATTCTTTGAAAGACTAATTTCAATTTTGCATGTGGCCTGTTGAGCAACAACATTAAACTCCTTACACAAGCAATTCATTCATCAGAAGTGCACCTTTTCCCCAAGTGATCAGTAAATCAGTGGGAAATTACATAAGTGATTCCAGAAAATGTCAAATTACAGACCCGTAAAATAAAAAAAAAAACAAATAAAATAAAATGAGATGAGAATTCAGTGTAATTTAAAGTGACAGACACTTTGGCCAAAGTGGCAATTACAAGATGTCATCACGAGGCAACTTTTTTTAGTTTTAACTTACTGAATACTGAAACAGAGTCGTAAAGTCGATAAACTGACGCACTAATAACATCGCAAACAGATATGTCTGTCTCATGTTTTCTCACACAAGCCCTGTCTAAGGCAGACATTTTGACATGCTCCAGTCTGGAAAACACAGATGTAATCAATAAGACCAATGATGGCTGCTCACCAAGACACTTAATCAAACAGAGCTATAATTGAGCTCATTAGTTACACCTGTGCTTTCCTGGATGCATTAAGTCTAAATCCATCCGTCCATCCATTAGCTAGACTCACTTCACCATGTAGAGGGTCACAGGGAGCTGGAGCCTAGTCACTGGGTGAGAGGCTCGGTACACTATGGACAGGTTCATCACAGGGCCAACGCAGAGAGACAGACAACCATCCATGCTCACCCTCACATGTACATCCAATTTAGAAAAACCCATTAACATATACTGCATGTCTTTGGACCGTAAGGGGAGAAAATCCATGCAGGCACAGTAACATCAGCCAAACTACGCACAAAAAGGCCCCAGGCGACTAGCAGGATCAACAGCTCTAACCACAGCACCACTGAACTGACCAATAAAATCTGAGTCCAAAATCACTGGCCCTTTATTTTTTTATTGACTTCCAACAGAGGAGATAAAAGAGAAGATAAGAGAGTCCTAATCTGGCTTAGAATCCATGACAAAAGAATGAATAAATAACAAACTCACTTTAATGAAACACATGAGGATTAACAGACAAGAAACAAAAAATACAATGTGAGGTGACAATCAGTATAGCAATTAGTGAAGGTGTGATTGTATGTGGTTTGATGAATAGTGCACAGAGGAGAAGAGCTCAACTCAGACTGAGGACGGGCAGGGATTTATAACTCAGGTGATTCCAACTATCCTGATGGTTTCAGCCTCTTACTGCATTGTACAGCTCGAACATATAGACGAGGTAAACAGACAAGTGGACCAGCACAGAGACAAACTGGAAGGAAATAACTTCCTGGTGAGTTTGGGGGCTGAGTTGGTCACGAGCACACACTTCCACACACACATGGCACTGTTGGTGCATCTGTCTCTAAGTAACTCACAGTATGTCCAGTTGGTATATTGACCGCTTTGGTAGAGCAGTCAGATTTGTGCAAAGTGTAAGGAATAGTGTCACCCAGTGGCAACCTCAGTAAAAAACAAAATGTATTCATTTAGGTCAAGGGTGTCAAAGGTTTTATAATGCCTCACTTGGCAGCTAATGTAAGTCATGGCTTTAAAAAAAAAAAAACTTGTTTGCAAGCGACCTGTGAAGCAGCATTGTGCACTAAAACATGGT
This sequence comes from Dascyllus trimaculatus, assembly GCA_024666655.1. Taxonomy (NCBI): domain Eukaryota; kingdom Metazoa; phylum Chordata; class Actinopteri; family Pomacentridae; genus Dascyllus; species Dascyllus trimaculatus. The sequence continues at coordinate 10,136,828 of CM045445.1, read as the reverse complement.
AACTCTCAACTCTGTCGCCACTACTGCAAGTGCTGAAGCATATTATTGCCTTTCTTTTTGTTACTAATGTCATATACACCTTAAAATTGCTGCAAGGCCAGATGGTTGAAATCGTTCCAGCTCTGTATAATCAAAAATTCCAGTAGTAGAGAAAATAAATGCACTCTCGTTTCATCTTGCAGTACAGCAAAAACTGTGATTCATCAGGAAATGCACTCATGAGAATTGCACTCCAGTCAAGTTGCAAGAACCCTCGTGTGCTTATGTGAAACTTCACATTTTTCTGGTGGTGTGAGTACATGACAGTGTATGTGTGTGTGAGTGTGTGTGTGTGTGTGCGTGTATGATAAGGAGGCTAAGGAGGCTGGGCCTGAGGCGTTGCTCCTCTTTTCTCTCCGCTCAGCTGTGTTCCCTGAGGAGGGCAGGCAACGGGCCAGAACGCCTGGTAGAGATCCAGATAAGATGGACAGAAAGAGAGAAGAGGATGTGTGCATCAGTGCGTGTGTGTGCATGTGTAAATGAGGGTGGGAGGGCAACATATATCTTGTCAGAGAGGGAAAAAGGAGGAAAATCTGAACTAAAAAAGAGAAAAAAATAAGACTAAAAGGGGATGGAAACCAATACATTGAGAGGGAGAAGAGGGACAGATATGATGGAAGGAAACAAAAAATGCTTGAATGATAAGAGATGACTAAGGACAAGAGGGAGATGGAGTGAAGCTGAGAGGTAATAGAGAAAGGGACACCGACAGAGTGATGGAAACAAACAGTGAGAGACAAAAAAAGTAGAAAAAAGTAAGTAAAAGAGAAAGACAGAGCATAAATGAGATGGAGCGGCTTTCTGTCAGCTGTGTCCACCTGAGGGGAAAGTCTACTTTGGCCTCAACCCAAGTCAACTCCAGCGGTGATGTGATTACTTTTTTCACTGACAAGTAGAATTACAATTCGACACTGGTAATTACATTTCTTTCAGTAACTCCAAAGCTATCTTCTGGCTAGCTAGACGCTGGTAAGTCTTCATTCAGGGTAAACTTGTTGTGTTAATGCCTGCAGCTTCACTGGGAGGATGGGACTGCTGGGTGAAGTCACAATGGCCAACCTCAAACTAAAACACAAGATCTTATTTTCTCTGTCGATGTGAGTTGTGCACCAGAGCTTTAAAATGTGATTCTTTTTTTTTACCTCTTGACGCTCCAGTGAAACAAACTACAGACACAGAGTTGCATATGCAATGTTTAGTCACTAAAAACAGCTGCCTAGAAGCTCACTGAGTTGAGATGTGGTGAGGTACAAGAGCGTTTCAGTTGCTGGAAGGCCCCTTTAAAGAAGCTGGGCTGAGTAAATAAAGAAATATAACGACTGATGTAAGTTAATATTTTAGTCAACTCCTTTATTTACTGTACAGAAACAGTGGAATTACTTTTTCAGTGAAGAAAGAGTAACTAGTAGGTGATTATCTTATTCAAATATTTTCCAACACATACATGCACATATGTGAGCACATCACATCCTCTTGTGGAACTGCTGTCCCCTGTTACATTGTGAATATGCATCTCCCATCATTATGTGCCGCGTTTCTCCAAACCTCAAGCACATACAGTTTTCCAAACTTAATGAGAGTGGCAAAGGATGGAAGCACAATGAGTCTGCAATCAATTCAGTGAATTTGAGCTACATTACACTGTTTTCCTCACATGGTGCATGTCCAGTGAATGCATGAGAATGGGTCAGATTAATATCTTACACCAGTATAAACCAAGCATCAAAAGAAGGACAACTTAATCTAAATCACAAAAGACTGTAGCACTTTTTATTTTATTGCTTGAAGTGGAAGGGAAAGTGGTTCCAGTGGCTCTCAGCTAACACAATTTGCATGACAACAGCAATGCATATCAAAATATGTAGCCTCTGACTCATTCACTTGCTTTTACTGTATGATTTAATGCATGAGGTGCAGAAGAACAGGTAGGTATATTAGGATTTAATGAGGAGCAAACCTAAAACAGAAGAGGAGCGTTACAGAAGCATCTGTTCACTCTGTTAACCGTAATTCATTGCACCAACTGTTGGTGTTTAGTGTTAGCCAACTTAGTTTCGAATACATTATGCACTTTGAACTTGGACGAGGAGAAGTTAAATTGTATATTGCTTTTTAAAAATATATATAATAGTTATACAGAGAGCTGTTACTTTGAATTTCTTGACAGTACAATAGCCTGTAAATAAATTCATAGGTTTCCCATTGACTATCCTGTGACAGCACCCACCTGCACCCACTATGTATACTTTCTTAAGCCTCAGTACAATTTAAACAGGTGAGTTATACTAAGATTCAATGTTTTCTTTGTACCAGGATGTAAACGTGTTTATTTCAGCTGTGAGATTGGACATTTTAACATAGTGGTCTATGGGGATCAAATCATTTTTGGAGTCTGTCTCAAGCCATTAAGGAACTGCAGTTTTTAGTACTCTCGCATTAACTTCATTTTTTTTTTAGCACCAAAGAGTTTAAAGGTACTTAATTAGTACCTCAAAATAAACTAAAGTTTTAATGATTTAGAATTGTTGGTGTTGTGCATCCTCTGTGCTCCTTGTGTTCAGCTAATTAAGACTTACTTCTAAGGTGTTATGCTGTTTAGAGTTAACATTCAAGGATTCCCCAGTAAATTAAAAAGACACCTACACTTGTGCATTATATGCGGAGAGAGATGAAAAGTGTCTGGAGATGTAAGTACTATTTATTCCAAGTGGAAAAACAAGTAACTTAACTATCAGCTCATTGTGCAGCAGTGCCCCTTGCTAAACTCACTATGTGAGTGTTGTTATGAGATGGGCATTAGTATAGTGGTTCCTGTTTCCTAAACCAATTTCAAACAACTCCACACAATGAGACGATCAACATTCAGTGCCATTGCCATGTCCAGATTGTCTACACTTGAGTGAAGACATAATGCTTCCTTTGCAATTACTAGCAGTGTGTGGTTTTGTTAATGTCCAGAAGCCAGGAGTATAAAGAAGCGAGGAAAGAGGGCAACCAGCCAGAGAGAGCTGGTGTCAGACTTAGAGAGTCAGGCTGATTCACTGATTTTACTGTGTGTGCTATTACAAAATCAGGCACACATAGTGCTATAAAATAATCCTGTACTTTGCCATTTTGTTTGTCACAGTTTGTCCCTTGAATTGAAAAAGAGAGAGATAAGAGCTGCACCTTTACACTTAAAGGAAAAAGCTCATTCTTATTGTTCATCTATGTACATTTCAAAGGACAAGCTACTGGTGCAAGTCTAGTGACAGTTGCAGAAATATTTCTTATTCCTTTAATGAAGTAGTAATAAGGCAGCGCAGGCTATGGTTTGGATTTTGGAAAAGTTGGAAAAGAAAGTCGAGCTATAGCATGTATTACCACATAACTTTCCTAAAGTATCAAATACGACAGAATGATCATGGATAATAGCGCATGTGTTTGGAGGATGAAGTTGGCCTTCACCTCTCAGCAGCTCTAAAAAGGCTTATTTGCCAGGGAATGGTCAAGGACCGTGGTCCTGATGGGCAGCTGAGCTTCACTTTGTGTTACTGTGTGTTGCAGGAAGTGTACCCTCTAACACTTCAGCTCCATGCCCAGTCATCTTAGGTTAAAACTATGTAGCTTTCCACCGCTGTTATTGTGCTGCTTGCTGTTTGATGTTGCTGACCTAAAACTTTAAGCTTATTTTATCATTGCACTCACAGCATCAGGAGCGCCAACAATGAAAAAGTGAAAGTAGCTATTCCTTCCCCCTGCTGTGGCTGCCTGCCTTTATAGCAGGATCTTTTTGTCTTGTTTTGTACTGTGTTGTGCTATGAGACCGTGCTGCAGAAATTGGCCGGTTTCTATATCCTCAGCGGGTCGATCGACTGACAGCTCTGATGTTGCATGAAAAGCAGGTTCGACTGATGAGGGCTCCGGCCGAGCGGGAGTTTGGCCGGCAGTGCGTTGCAAGAGCGTTGGCTCTATGGGAGATCCGTGTTATTGAATGGGGCTCACTTTGAACTTAACGCCTTGCTCAATAGCTAACAATGGACTTATAACAAATGTACCAGCTCTTCAGTTTGTGCAATGTCGACAGCCAGGACAGAAGCCCTGGTGGGCTGTACAGGGGGCGTAGGGTGTAAATAAAAAAACAAAAAAGCAAAACAAAAGGATAAAACAAAAGAGTGTAGGAGACACAAAGATATGGAGAACAGAGTGAGAGAGGTAGTCTGAGGTAGTATGACACCTAGGGGCAGAGTGAGAGAATCAGAGATAATAAGAAATGAGAGAATGAGATGAACAAAAAGCAAAGAAGCACAAGACACAGAAACAGAATACCAGTGGAGTGCAGCAGTACAATATGTGACCCAAATATGACAATGAACTAAAGCAGAAAGAGAAGTGGGTAGAGATGAGACACTCTCACAGGCCTCTCATACTGTAATTATTCATGAACTGCGGTCAGCCATTCATATCATGGAGGACCTGTTAGCCGCATGCGAATCTGGTATCAGTTACACCTGTTTTTCTACTGTTTATCTCGGTGTTAATGCTTTGTACTCTCTATCTATTCTAACCTTTGTCTCTGTTTTAGTATTTTGGAAACATCAGAAGTGTGCGGCCTAATGTGGATGCTGTAACATCACCCAAATGAAAAAATCAAACAAACATTGATGCCATTTATCTAACATGTTTTACTAACAAACTCCAATGGTCTGAAGTACAACTTCTTTCTATCATCTCTTACACCCTCATCTTTTGCAATGGCTTAATGGCACCCAACGTAAGAACTGGTGTCACCAACTCTTTATCTCACTTTCACGATGACGGTGGTGGATAGAAATATGCAGTAATGCATAGCTTTCAAAAACTTTAAATTCTGTAAAAACATTGCAACACTGGTTTATAGAAACTTGATTAATGACTACTTAATTTTTCAAAGCTCCAGATTATAGGCAATCCTATTTAGGGCCGCAAAGATGGTTATTATTTAAAGCTTGGTTTTAAATTGTTTTGGTCTTTTTATTCCTTACGTGATTCACTTTCTGTGAGATGAAATAAACATTACGGGAAGTGTTGTGCCCCTGCAGGGCTTGAAAATTAGATTGAGCTTCATGCCTATGCATCAGAAAGCATCTTGTCACGCTACTTAAGCCATTAATCTGTCCTTTGCATCAGTCTAATAGAGAGCTGTCCATGGTGGGTGTAAGCGAACAACAGAATGGGGATGACATCAGCTACCGGGAAGATGAGCTGTCAGTAGGGTGATTGACAGACTTGTAGGGAAGAGCAGCTGAAAGCTAAAAGGAAACAGCCGATTGCTCACTGAGAAGAGAGAGGAAGCAGTGAACCGCCTTGCCAGCCATCCCCGCCTAATGATTGCGGCCCACAAACCCACATACCAGGACAGATCAGCCTTGCGTCATGTCAGCACAGCATTATTAATGACAGACACTTAAAACCTTATTACAGGCCCAGCTCTTGGGCACGCCTGATGGCTTGGAGTTTCAGCCAGGCAGAGAGTGGCCAGGTAATGAATAAATGACATGCTTAACCAATCCACAAAAATAATATTGCGGTACATTAATACCAGGAAAAAAAGAGGGAGTTTATAAAAGTGGTAAAGCACCTTCCATATGAAGAACAATGGCAGCCAAGTTACAATAATGGCTGTCAGACAGCAGCAATGAACAGGTGAGATTATGAGCTGATGGGATAATGTTATTCCCCATGGCCAATTTTTATATTCAAAGGAATTTAAATAGCTGAAGTATGACATGGCTATAGACTTAATACCTGTCATTAATCTTCACAATGCTTCCACAGAAAGTGGACGAGAAATTTTAGCGGCTTTTCAAAGCAAGTGTCCACAGACATGATCCAGCCAGGGCCAGAGGTGCTCTTCGGCTATCATTAATAATATCTCTTCTTATGCCTTTTGTTTCTCAGACTGCAATAATATTAACAGTAAGGAAAATTACTATGCATAAACTGAAAGGCATCCCTCAAAATGACAAATTAACACAGAGTTATTGCCCAACTCTGTAGTTCCCTGCAGCTTTACTGAGCATTTTAGTGTCTTTCAGCTGTTAGTTTTGGTTTGCTGCTTCTCCTTTATTTGTCCAGGGACACAGCTGAATGAGTGCTGCATTTAGAAACGTGCTTCACTTTCATGCCAGTAAAAGCTGCTCTGCTTGAGGAATGTGGGCTTACATTTGTTGTCCTCAAGAGCATCCTAACAGCAGCATTTCTTCATTTCTCAATGTCGTCTTAATTTCTTTTATGTCTTATGTAAAACAGAATTGCCTTGTTGAAAGGTGCGATACAAATTAACTTGGCTTGCCTTTCCTTTAATTTTCAAGTCCCTAAACACCACATTTACACCTCTGTGTCTTCCTGCCCTTCCCTCTCCACCCCATTTAACATGGAAAGTATCTCAGAGCTGAAATAAAACTCTGCACCAGCAGTCAGCAAGGAGACAGGAAGTTTCAAGTGTTATTTGGTCTAGGTTGCACCCTTCATCCCCCACAGTGCAGTGTAGTAATTGCGCCGCCTGCCAGCATGGAACGAGTGCCTCCTGTTGAGTGTTTCCATCATTTTGAAGGTTATGGCACTTTGATGTAACACGGGCTGCTTCATTTGAATATCTAATGCCATATCCTGCATCTAAGGTGGCTCTCTTGTGTACATGTGGATCATATCAAATGCTTCAGATGGAAACATTTACCATGAATGCATGGAACACTGTAATAATTAGACCAATTGGGAACAAATGCCTGGTGTGCTTTGTCAAATTGTAAAGACAAGAACTAAAATCAGGACACTTGATGAAACTCACAGGTTGAGTAGTTACAGTTTTATGCTGCAGAGAAGGTTTTTATCAACTCAGCTCATATAAATGCGTCAATACTACAACGGTGGCCAACTTAGATTTGTCAAATTAATGTATGATTACATATAAATAACTGGTGTTTTAATGTATGAGCAACTTTCTTCCTGTTTTGTTGGAGATGTGTGATGCTGATGTTTAACTCACCACATACCAGTCATTAAAACTGACTAAAACTGTTTTTTCAGGTCTGTCACCATCCATCCATCCATTATCTATACACCGCTTAATCCTCTGCAGGGTCGCAGGGGGTTTGGAGCCTATCCCAGCCGACTTGGGCGAAGGCAGGGGGGCACCCTGAACAGGCCAGTCTATCACGGGGCTACACATAGAGACAGACAATCAAGCACACTCACATTTACACCTGCGGACAATTTAGAATCATCAATTAACCTCAGCATGTTTTTTTTGGACTGTGGGAGGAAGCCGGAGTACCAGGTGAAAACCCACACTGCACAGGGAGAACATGCAGACTCCACACGGAAAGATCCTAAGCGTCCTAACCGGGACGCTAACCAGGAGTCTTTTAGCTGTGGGATGACAGTGCTAACAACCGAGCCACCGTGCAGCCAGTCAGTCACCGAACGATGTTACTTTGTCACGCGGAAAAAGGGAATTGTTGGACCAACTTTAATTACTTGCTTTAATAGGTGACACAGAATTTAATCAGTAAGAATTAAATTAACTACTAATACTAATGTCACTGGCTAAGAGTACTTAAGCAATCTGATTCCTATCAAATGAACAGTTTGCAATGCTACACCTTGATTTTAAAGAAATTCTACTTGAAGTTTAAAAACTTTCCAATTAGTATTAGCTTTAGTCAAATGTAAAATGTAAAACTGGCTATCAAACTTCTGTTTCTTTACTTTTCCTTACTCTGAAATTGTCATACTAAAAACAGACATACAAGGACACAATGCTAAAGGAGTAGTGAGCCTAATTTTTACACTTGCCACAATTAGAATGCCAGTCTGAAGCGAGTAAATGTAATTTCAAGTAGCTGAAATAGAAATACTTTTTTTTTTTTTGCAGAGTATGGCACATATCACAAAGAACAAAAAGAGAGTCAGAAATATTGAATTAAAAGAAATGGCAAGGACTAAATAGCTGCAGTTGCTATTTTAGGGAATCATCTACACGTTTTCAGATAAACAGTTGTGTCAGGTTGTCTCTGATATTATATATAATTATGATTATGGTATTATTAGTGATGGAACCAAAATAGCGAGACAAAAATGGAATAAACAGGCTTGCAAGCATTTTGTTATTTAATTAAAAAGAGTTTTCTGGCATGAAAAAAGGATCATCACTACTGATAAGATCAGTGCTTATGGTTTGCATGAGATATGTACAAACAGCTTTTTATGGCTATTACAGTGTATTGGAATATAAGGAGGAAGCTGCAGCAGCTCTGCAGTAATGGAACCATAAAACATGTGTGTTCTCGCCCTCGCACTATTAAAATATGTGACAGTTTGTCAGTGCTAAAGGCACATTATACATCCAGCAGCAGGGGCAAGTACAGTGTCACCTTAACAAGCCAGTGTACCTTACACTGGTACAAATGTGAACCTGCAGAGCTGAATGACATGAACGATTTGGCCACAACAAACAATCTCGAGACAGAACATAAACTAATTACTGGTATTGCCATGATCTCTCATTGAGTGACAGTCCATAGGGTCCTTCTGTCACACACAACCCTAGAATCCACAAGCAGCAAAGATTAAAGGCAACTGTACATTTGCTAATTAACCTTAATTTCACATGAAACCTGGGAGGCACCATTCATTACAGCACAATATACGCTGGTGCTCAGTTCACACGTTTCAGCTAGTGACAAACAGCACGTACAGGAGACACACTCCTTATTTGTGTGCTTTTCATATTTTAGTTCCAATTTTCTTCGCTTCTAAAGTTTGGTATTACAGGGGATATTGGCTCCTGTGAAACTGTCTCTTTCCAGTACACAGGGATAAGGTCATAATGTGAAAAAATAAAAGCAGCCAGAAGTTCCTCTTCTGCTAAAGTGAGAAAATTCAAAGTTAAGATAAGCAAGGGGGGAATGTAATCATCTCCACGAGTGCAAATACTGTGCCTGAGTTCTTACTTTCCTTCTTCTCTTCACCTCAAGCAAAGTGATTTGATTCTTTTTGCTCCTGTTTTCTGTTGTATGTGCAATAGGATTTTTTCATTAGATGTCTTCCAAATTTCCCTCAAACCACAGAGAAAAAGTTGATATCTATCTAACTTTTGGCCTGATATCAAGTAAAAAACAGAAAAAAAGTAATCCCAATGGGAGCAGCGTAGGACAGACTGTGTCATGATCAAAAAACACCAAACACACTATCAGCTCCTTTTTCTTTTCTCTTTGCTGTGTCTGATGAAATGTGAGACAGATAAGGGATAATATTACCATTGGCAAGGTGTCTCCAAGTTGATGGACAGCTTTTGATATTGGTGGGTTTGAGCAAAATGAATCTCTTTATCTTTTTAGGAGACGGCAGCGTGGGCTGTAGCAAGCATCCCGACGTCTCCAGTGTTACATTTTCATTACAGTCATTTAGTTGATGTGCTAGTTCAGAGCATCTTACAGCGAGTGCAGCATTGAAATAAGCTCCAATTCCTACATCAGCAGTATCACAGTCTTGTGTGCCAACACCAGGGTTCTGAGTTTGATAGCAGCAGCCAGAAGGAGCCGTGTAGGAGGAGTGACATGGAGGAGCTTGTGGAGGGTGATGACAGGGCATGCTGCAGCTTTTAGGATTTTTCCATCCCTGTTCAAGAGGTACGGAGGGAAAATCCAAACCCATAACTCGCCAATAAAGCATACAAGGAGCTTCCCCTTGTGTGTGACCCCTTAGGTGAACTGCTAACAAACAGGTCTGGAGAAGAAAAATATGCAAAGAAACAAATTTCAAATAGCATTGTGTGCCCTATGGTGACTAAAATCACTCTACAACAAGAGAAAGCAATGAAAAATCAGCAACAGTGATGCCAAGACAAGGATCACAACCCTTTCAGAGTCCATATCCTGCAGCTCTGAGTGCTGGAAAAGGTCAGCTCAGTTTTCACCGGAGGCGGCTGGAGCTGGATTGTGTCCAAAGCAACTGGTGTGGAGAGAACCAATGGAAGGGCGAATCATTCTGACCTGGCAGCAACCCCCGCTGTGTGGGCGCCTCTCACAGTCTCTGGTCATCTTTCCTATCAGCTCACGGTGTGCTTTTCTTCGCAGCTCTTATACGGATGCTGTTTAATATGCACACAGATGCACGTGCACAACTTGCACAAAGAAAGCCATCTGCTGTGAGATGAATCATCGGAGTAATAATTCTGGATTCACCTTCTCCCACTGTGGCCATCAATTTCTGAATATCTTGGAAAAATCATTCATATTAAATAGATAGAGGGATGGAACAGAGAGTAAGAAAGAATGTAAGGAGAGGTGATGGGAATTGCAGGGGGTGTGGCTGATGGGCCTTTGGGTGATACTGACATTTCACCACAGAGGAGGATTCACACCACCGCTCTCTCACTATTTCTCTTGTAAAGGGCTTTTAAGAAGAAGAGCATATTGTGGTGTAGCAGGATAAATGCCACCCACAAAGGCCGCTGTTTCCCTATTTTCTCTTATGCCAAGTTGAAAGGGCCTTCAAATATTCATAAACATCCCCATCAATAAAGAAAAGCTGAAGTCATCGCCTCCCAACCACACAGAAGGCTCTAATGGGCATGTGGTTGAATGGCAAAAAGGTTGGTGGATGGACAAAGGCGGCTGGATGTTTGTTCAGGATGATGACACCTCCTCCATGATATTCTGAAGCAAATGAGCACTTCAATTACATGGCCATTGATTGTCAAGGTCCATTCTCAAATGACCTGTGTGTGTATTGTTTTGCAAATGCAGTCTTGTGCTCGGGTGCGTCCTCTGTTGCTGTTGGCACGGTCGGTGTAAACCTCGCTTTATTAAGGAAATGTGATTAAGTGATTAAAGGACGAAGTCAGGACTTGGACCAGCACCCACCAATCAATAGTTCTTATAAGTCAAGCAAATATAATACTCTCTTTGTCATGTGACTTAAGCTGCTTACCTGAAAAGTTGTAAATACTCTCATTTACAAGCAGCAGGTGTAATGCTTTGAAACATTTTGTCATTCTGAGGAACAAAGTCATTGCTCTCACAAAACCTGCTGCAACAGAAAGAATCTTGAGCTGCAGCAAGAGGCTAAGCAACACTCGTGGTGATATCTCACACCACTTTTTTCCACATTAAGCGTATTATTACAACATTAATGCAGCTACAGGCATGCATTTGTAATTACCCCTTAGATAATTGAAGTCTTAAATGTTTTCATTCCACGGCAAAAATGGAATTTTCTAGTGAACATGGTCATGGTGCAGAAAATTAGACATTAATACCAGGATATTAGAGCGGAATTGAATTTCACAGAAAAACCTATAAAGTTATATGCTTTCACTCGCTGGGTTACGCCTGTCAAACCCTGATGAAAGGCCAAAAAGTTAAGGGATCCACCAAAGAGAATCTGCCTTTCTCAGAAATGAACTCTGTCGATAGTCTTTGCACGTGCAGGTTTTCAGTGAAACAACTGAGAGCCAATATGAGCATTCGACTGACAGAGGAGAGCACTTGATTTCATGCAGATAAAATAACAGAGAGAAACATGTTTTTGCATGTGTCTATGTGTGTTGAATGTGTTTGCATATGTGCTTGTATGAGAGTCTCTCCTGTCAAACAGGAGGCATGCTGAGGGTCCCGTGTGGAAGAAACCCATGCAAAGCTACGCTTCATTTACTCTCTGTCATGCCAAAACCTACGGCAGATCTGATATAGAGGATAGTGTTTTAGAACTCCGGGTTTACTCCAATAGCATGCAATTTATTTGACACCGCAGCTAATCTGAATGCTCCATCTTATTCCGGAGTGTTATCTGTTAAAGCACTGCATCTGTTCTTAGCTGTGGTGTGTTAACGCCCAGTGCGCACAATAAATCGCCACCTCCTGCGAGCAGGAGATGGATTACAGCGCTTTCATGGAGAGAAAATCACCTACATTAGCAAAACGAAAGGCCACCGTCATATACAATGAACCCAGCCCGCCATAAAAAGGGAGCTAATTCCAGAGGGAGCTGTGTGTATTACAGAGAGGAAATAAGAAAGAACAAAGGAAGAAAGAAGGAGTTGATGACTGTAAGTTCCCATAAGAATAGAAAATTAATCCTCATAACACAACATTTCCAAGTTCAGGGCAGACAGCAATGAAACTGTATGGAGACAGTAATATCCGAAGTGCATAGGGTTATTACAGAGAGGTGACATCCTGCAGGGCTCGAAGCATCAAAATATGCACTGAAATTGGAAAAGATTGGATGAAAAACCATGTCAAGTTAATTAATAATAAAAGGCATGAATTAAAATTTAAAGAACACATTGTCATATGATTAGATTTACAGTTTGATGGATCCAAAGAATATTTGATTAAAATGTCTTTTAGTGAAAAAACAGCCATGTTCTATTTTGAACTGTTCAATTATGTAAATGACAAAAAAATGTTTTGTTGTTGAAGAAAAGTGTAGAACTATACAAATTAAAACTTACATATGAAGCTGAAGTAAATTAATGTAGCTGACATGAATCTGCATACAAATCACAGGAGACTAATAAAGTGTCATGCTCACTAATTAATTCAAAGGCATGTGATTTAACACTGTCAGTGATAATATCATCCTTTAAGTAATCTTTCACATTTCAAATGCATTAATAATGTGTAACCACATGGTTTTGATAAATCTTGTTTATGGGTTGTTTTTTTTTTGTCTTGGAGCAAATGTGTTAAGGCTTTCTTGCATGTAGATTTTGTCAGACCTACTAGATAATTGTTTCAGTGTAGGCTGTTTCAAAGCCAGTGGATGGGTCACTTCTGTCTGTGCAGTGCGAGGTTTTGATTTATGCATAACAGTTTGTACATGACACCTTGTCTGGTGCACCTTTAAACACTGCAGTGAAGAAGAGGATGTTAAGGCTAGAACAATGGAATGAAAACAAATCTGATATTATGCAGGATTGGGGAAAAAAAATGCATCCACATGCAAGCTTGTGTGTTTAGAGCACTGTTTTCTGTGCACAGAACACAGCATGTGTTGTTGTCTGTGCGTGTGCATATGTGTGTGTGTGTGTCTGTGCTGTTCCTGCAGGCATGTGCACGTGAGTGTGGCACAGTAGTCTGAGAGGTAAAGCCTGTGTTATTGGGCAGCAGCCCTCCAGCTCTCAGCTCTGTGTGTATACAGTCAGAGCAGTGGGACAGACAGAGATTGCCACCACCTGCGGCTCAGCTGGGAGCTGCTGCAGAATGAGAGCTGAGGAAAAAAATAGAAGAGGAGATGTGGTATTGGAGAGGAGCTGAGTGGAGGGAGGTGAAAGAGGAGTACATAATTACATGGCAGAGCAGAAGCTCATCTCTATGTAGTCCAAGAACCCCCCTTCCCTTTTCTACAGGATGCAAACACACACACACACACACACACACACACACACAGACACAACCACACACATAGTCACTCAGGCCAACCCCATCGCCCACTCCTCCTTCATGTCTTCATTTGGGAGAAAACAATCCATCAGATAAAGGTCAGTCTACCTTCACCTTCACCATACCAGGTACACACACACACACACACACACACATTCAAGTAGGAGCCACAGTGACAAAAAAACATCTTATTTTATTTTTTAAGGGTGTTAACACGTATAGTAAATGTAAAGTATGCATATGTGCATGCAACACTTTTCAGTCTTTATGTGGAACAATTAATATATGTATACGTTATCGTGGCTAATAAAACAAAACATACATAATAAAAAGAAAATCTGTACTGTCGATCCTAAACCAAATTACTGCACTAATAGGCAAATAAATAAAATAAATACTAGAGGAAGCAGTGTAGATGGCAGGACAGTGAGTGCGCTCTTTCTAATGAAACTGCTGTGGTGGTATTTGTCTCAGGCCTACCTGCAGACCTGCACAGTCAAAGTTGGATTTGGCTCAACCTTTGAAAACCTGTCATGATGGAACTGCACACCGGCCTACCAATCGATGGATGCTATCCTGCTTGACAAATGAAATGGAAGTCTAGTGATTCTCAGTCATAGAACAGAAATTGATTCAATTTGTGTGTAATTTCCCAAAGCTGTAAAACTGCTATTTGTTTGGACATCAACAGGAGTCGATAAAGAGAAGCACAACAAAAAGAGAGGGAAACTGTAAAGGTGTGTAACATGCAGTAGTTTCACATAGACATCTATCACACAAAAAGCTGAAAAAGAAATAATAAATGCAGCATTAACTCACTGAAAATACTTTGCCCCAACTAAGTGTTGCCTGTAAAGGTTCCATAATGTGTCTGACATGTCCCCAAAATGTGTCCTTCTGTTTTCAGCTCAAAATACTGCAAAAAGGGTTTATCTTACCATGACTTTATAAGTCCTGATATTAGCCCTGTAACGAGCCCTGACATCTGTTGTCTGTAACATTAAATGCAGTAATCTGCAGCTGTCCATACTCCCTTCAGGAAGAAGATTCTCTCTGCGTCTGTGACTGACAGCATGAAACAAAACAGACAAAACATGGCAGCCGAAACTGACTTTCCATCGCTTTTAACTGCCTCACTGAGTGATCATTTTACGTTGAACTATTGCTCGATTTACAGCAGTGCCGTTTTCTTTAACTGGTTGTGGTTATAAAATCAATAGTTTAGCAGTACAGAGCAGCAGCTTTGAAATGTCTCTGTAGTGACTGCTGCTTTACATGCAGTCTTAATGGGCTGTGTCTCAGCTACTATTTCATACTCCTTTTGTTGTCACACAACAAAAACAGAAAATCGTGTAAATGTAAATTGCTGTGGATGGTGGAGATGGACATCATTTTGAATACTTTCTGTTCTCTCTATTCTCTACTTTTGGGTATTGAATGAACTATTTATAATTTAAGTGTTTGTTCATTCTACATATTTTATCTATTCAGGAAGTTTTTTCTTTTGCTATTCTATTTTGGCATTGTTTTGTAAGGAACTGGGCTATGAGACAAATGTGTGACGTTTAGGACCAGCAAGCGCCTGGGAGGTTTATGTCTTATTGTAGCAGAGCAAGAGCTGGGTGAGCCATGGTGTCTTTGTATTGTGTTTGACAGGGGCAAATAAACCGCAAGAAAAATACAAAAACGCTGTTTGGTCAATGGACCTTGGTCTGTACATGGTCTGTGTATGTTTTCTATTTAAAAATGCATCCAAACAAAACATGCAAATACTCTGAATACAACAGGGTACCATTATCAAGAAAATAACTGTAATTAGCTCTGGAAACTGTCCAGGTTTTAAAAATATTAATGGAAGAAAGAGCAGCAGCCTGGGTCACCAAATGCATGCTGTCGTCTTATTGTAGTATTTCTCATTCATGAGAGCTACTGTAGTGGAGAAGGCACATGAAAAGGGTTTTCCTCACCTTGTGATGCTGATGTGCTTTCACTCTTTTGATATTTACTGAGGACATTTTTTGGTAGCTGAGGTAACCCAGGGAAAAGACTGACATCTTAATATCAGACATTAAAATTTGTGAATTGTGCCTTGCCTGAAATGCTCCTCTATGTCAATCGGTGCTACCTTAAACAGTATGAAAACACCTTGCATGTCAAAAAATAGCTGATATTAATTGTTTGTTATCAGACACAATTGATGTTTTTTTACACTTCCTGCTGGGTACAATAGTAACCCACTAATAATTCACACATACAACTGTTCTACATCAACAACACAACATATTTGGCAGGAAACAAACAAGTGCAAAGCATAAAAAACAACAGGAAAATGAAACCCTAAGCCATGGTAAATAAATCAATGACATAAGAATGAAAAGTAAACGATGATGTCGTTCTAAATAGGCTGTTGATTTTGCTGGTTTTACACTGATATTCCTGTTTACACATTAACTGCAACTAAGTCGCATTTGATTTATGTTTGCTACAACTAGAATTCTTTGGGGGTTAAGGCGTGATGAATGCTGTTCACATGTTTCAATTTTTTACTCACAGTTGTGATCGGTTAGCTGTCACAACTCTGCCATCCTTGCAAACACAATCGCTAATTAAGTTAGCCTTGCTCTTGCAGGCAGGAGCTCTGAGAGCCCTAGGGCCCAAACAGAGAGCAGAGGCTCAGTCATCCTTAGTCTTTAGCCTCGACTTCAGAAGAGACAAGAGACCCCTGACTGAGGACCTCCAGCTACAGACAGGCTCACAGGGTGTTGTTAGGTTTTCAGCAGAATACAGAGATGTAAGATAAAGATGAGCATTCAGCCATTAACGGTGATGATGATCATTATTTTCCGATAATAACTCCAACTAGGAATAATTCAGAATACAGGTTCATCTTTCTACTTCTATAGATGTATATCTACTGGGGAATGAAATATACCATTTGATTTTTATTAAACAGCAGCATAATAAAATACGCCACTCAGCTTCTAGACAACTAAAGATGATGCTCTGCTTCATGTTCAGATTCACAAAAATAATTTCTAAGGAAATAATATGTTCAGATTTAAAAGATATTCAGAACTTGCCAGTTGGAAAACACAAGCCTTTATCAAAAGTAAAAAAAAGGGTCACCTTTTACAGTTTTACACCAGAATATTAAAAATGTGAAGCAAAAAAATGCAGAGCCAACATCAAGTATCCTCAAAGTTTTAGCTAAAGGATTGAGTTTCTGTCGCTTCTTGTCCAACAAATGTTACGATGTGTGTCCTTGTTGTTCCACAATTACACAGCTACCAATGACATTAGGAAAACATAAGACTTTGCAGCTTTCTGAAAGTTGTACAGACTTTGGCATGAACCATATCTTGATGAGGACAACAGTGTCTCTGCTACACAGCCTTGGAGCGGGCCAAAGGAAGAAAGAATATATTATTTATGATACTTACCAAATTTACGTGCACTCATTTCATTTCACCTCAGTGAGAGACTTCATATGTTTTTCTGTCATTTACGGCTGTGCTAGTTTATCTGCTCTGCTCTGCAGAGGACAGACAGGTAAAGTGAAGATGACTTTATTTGAGTTGACAACACCATATTACGTTAAAAGCTTTCCCAGGATGTTTTAATTTGTCCACAACCGAAGATGAACAGAGGTCCAAAAGTCAGACAAAATATCTGAGTTTTTTTCGCCCTCCCAAAGCAGTCAACCCAGAGGAAACACTGAATTGTGTACACAATGACTGAACAAAAAGCATGATTTTGACCATCATTTTTCACACATACAGCTGTTTGTGCTGACCTTTTGGTACACTGAAAATGTTTTGAAGACCATTTCAAATACACTATATAAAAAGAACACTTTGTGCACAGGGATTGATATTGACAAGCTCTCTCACGTTGAAAAAACAGCTATTCTTTGTATGTAAATTGAATGAAGAAGACAAGCTCTGTTTCAAAATGCCACTTCATTGAACTGGAATGCACCAGAAACCAATAAATAACTCTCAAAATGAAAGCGAGCAGTCTGAAAAGATCATGCCGTTTTTTATTATGAATATCCAAAGCAATATTTTATTGTTATTAAAATCCTCTGGTCCATAGACAGTACTTCATATCCCTCCGAAGAGCTGTTTTAATATCCTTATAATTTAATATCCACAGCAGGATTCATTTTTATCTCACTGTCTGAAACTGCTCCCTGCAACTTACATTCAGTGACAGCAAATGTAGATGTAGTGCATTAAGTGACACTCCTGAATAATAATTTCATGGCAATGATATGAGGATATCTCTCTCGCCCTCTTTTTTTATCTACAGGGGTGGGTAATGATTCATATTTGAAGTTGAATCCCTGTTGAAAATTACATGGGGAGGAAGTCATTTTGCATAATAGTTTTATAAGTTCAGTGTGTGCAGAATTTTCCCTAACAGAGGGAAGGTCAACAACCCATTTGACTTAATGGGATTTTAATTTCTATTCAAGACTATTTACATCAGGCGTATTTACATACCACTAGTTTGTAGTGAAACAGTCTAACTGAGCATTGCTTGAGTGTTGAGCCTGAAGCAGGACTGTGTGTGCTCGTCTATGCATGATAATGTTAAAATGTTAAAGTGTGGGCTTTAGTGGGATGAAGGACTGTTAGACGGAGTTAGTGAATATTCATATTTAGGGATGTCGCTGGGGATGATTTAACCGCTTGTTTAAAACAATATCTAAATGAGCAGAGGTGTTCACGGTTTTGTTGGGTCTTATTTACCCTTGTTAACCTCCCTGCTCTCATCTCGGAAATGATCCAAGGCCCAACCCTAGGGGTGTGTGTTGGTATCTGTGTGTGGTGATGTTTACTTTGAAGCACACAGGAGACAAACACATAGTCATGTTTCCGTCACTTCAGAGGACAACACATTCCCGTATAATAGTTTCCTGGTGCTTATCCTGCTCTTTAGCGCAGCAACTTCATGCCCAAACTAAACTCTTACCTCAACCTGAAAACAAGCCTTCACCTTAAAATTTGAAGCCTTGGGGTCTTTCGTCCCCAAAAAGGAAGGTGAGCATTCAAAATACAACAGTGTAAGCATAGTTATGTCCCCACAACACACACAAACACTCACATGCACACACAAACACACACAGTTAAGAAGAAGCAGAAGAAGCAGAAGAAGCGCTGCTAGATCAAAACACCAACAGGCAGGCTGATCTCAACATACAACTAAACTGCATTCTGAACTCATTTGTGGGGTAAATGTATTTCCTCTAGGATTCTGTTTGTTTGTATTGTATCACAAATATGTTTGAAATCACTCGCAAATCAATCAAATGAATTGTTTCTTTTCAGATGGGGCGGGATCTCGTCACCTTGATAACCCAGAAAATAGAGGAGGAGCGTCAAACATACTGTGAAAGGGTTGTATATTAATACAAAATGTGATACTTTCCTACAAATACCCAAGTAGTTTTGGTGACTGAGCCGAACAAAACAGAGAGTGAAAGTGAAACTAAAGCCTAATATTAATGATCCCACATGGGGATATGAAAACCAGTCTCCTGGGTGAAAGTTCTGTTGCAGACTAATGCCCTCACCTCCCAGTGCAAACTTTGTGGCTCTTTGAAAGTGTAAGTCTTCCTACTACGTCACAGTCTTTCCTTGTGGGGAGAAAACGTGTTTCATAACACAACTAAGGATGCAGTTTAGTTGTATGGGAACTTTTTTTTTTGCGACACAGGGTTGCAATCGCACAGTCAACAAAATCTTTTATTTTTCAGTCACTGAAGGTACTCTGCCTAATTTTGTAATTTTCAAAATGAGGGCCACATTTTCCATAACAACAGCTTGTTGTTGCCAACATCCATGGTGCCAGAAATGTATTCTAACATTCATTTCTGGTGATACATAGTACAAATGGATGCAGAGTAAGTTCTGTGACATGTGTTTTTGGCCAATATAGGGAATCTTTTGGTTTTCTCACTTTGAAATGAAGAACTTGTGAAACCTATTCCTGAACTTTCAGAGCGAATGACTTCTAGAATTGGACATTCAGCACACAATACCTGAGCTGCTTTGGTACAATACTCATATCACAGTAGACAAATAGTCAGCATTACTGTTAATGTTCTGCCATAAAAAGTGATTTTTGGGGGGACTCTTGAAGAAAATGAGATTTTTTGTGGATCACTACAATATCATAGCAAGTTGTACCATAGTACTTACAGAAACAATATGTATTCTGATTTCACCAACACCAAGAGTTATCCAAATACAGTTCTAACATTGCTGCAGCTTAACTCCAAAGTTTTAAAGAAAACTGCTGCAAGCTCCTCTGTAAGGCTCCTCTGTATAAGGCTCCCTATAGGAAAAGGTTGTTCTGGTTCTAGTTGGACCCTTAATTGTATTTCAGTAGTAAAACGGGTACTACAGTCAATTCTCCACATTTACTATGGATGTCTGAGCACAGTGGGAGACAGAAAACATCTTGACACTCTCTGTTTCCTCCAATATGGGGCAAATTGCCGCAAGGTACTTTATCAAGAGATGTTTGGGGAAACTGTTTTGGACAGTATGTTTCAATTATTGACAGCGAGAGACGAGCTAAAACATATCAATGCCAGAAATTAAAGTAGGGCTGAGTTCGAACTGCGTGTTCAATACATGCACAGTGTAAATCACACATTCTTTGTGAACTGTATTGATTGGCTGACTGGCTTATTTTTCACCGTCAGGCATCAGTAAAGTAGGAGCGCTGCTGTAGCAGTGTCAGTTATACATTTAAACAGAAATGTATCAGCGAGGCAAACATATTTTTAAACTCTGATCCCAAACAAATACAATTCTGTGGTAAAACATTTTCAGACTGTTGCACTTACACGGTATACTGAGATATTTGAGTTTCACATGAAATTCCTAGACAGTAAGTGAACCAGAGGAAACTGTATATAATCTTTATTACAGCCTAGACTTGCTGCACTGATGCACAGAGAGAGCAGAAATGCACTAGGAGAGTACATCAGTTTAGATTTACCTATTGTTTAGTTAATCATTTACTTTTTTTCTTTTTAGTTGGACTAGTATTAGGGTCTTATGTCAATTACTTACTTCCAAAGTTGTGCATTTTGACAAATGAATTAATGTGTGATAATGTAATTGCTGAAATCCCCAGTTCCCAAACACAACTGTATAAACATTTTAGGAAGGCCAGAGTTTGCATTGACAATGAAAGACATCCATTTGTAGAAAATTATATGATCTTGGGATGTTTGCATTTACTGACTCAAAGAGGCCATTTAAATAAAACTTTTCTGTTACTTTGAGTAACAGTGATTGTACACTACACTAGTGAATTCTCTTTTTAATCTATGATGATAACTGAGCAGAAGAAAGAGAGATATCATCATCCACTGCCAAACAAGAGGTGGTCAGTGTCTTTTCTCTTCCCAGACCCCTGCAGTGCTCATCTCTGCATCGGGAACAGCCCCTTATCCTCACGCGGTGACTACCAGGCAGGATATCTCATTAGATCACACAACACAACACTAAGCAGCTCTCCGCACTGACGGGCCAATAAGGTGCTCAGTCAAGCAGGCCTTGTGCCACTCAACTCACATCCCAGATGCTGCCCAGCACTGTCAGTCCATTAATGGGAGACAGCAGCATGTTCAGTGATTAGGCTGGGTAATGGGGAGTGACTGCCTCTAGAGGCTCGGGATGGTTTGTTGGGGTGACGTCTATGGAGAACACTGACAAATCCTAATCCAGTGTTTTCTGCATATTCACAATGGAGAATGGTCCAGACAATGGTGTACATGTGCTTTCCCCACATGAAGACAAGAGCTGTACAGTCTCTCACTTCTCTCATGTGAAGGTGGTGGTGGGGATTAGAATGAGAGACGGTGAATCATTTCCTGACTTTTGGCACAGCCACTCTGGAGTCTCCTGGGGGACTGCAAAGCCTGTGTTATACTGGAGATGCTCACAGAACCCAGCTGCTAATGAAATAAGAGCTCCTCTGAGCTTATGCTCACTCCAGATTTCAGTGGAGGGTGTTTGCTGGCAGAAATAAGGACTAGGATGCCTCTACCTTCTATAACCTTGGTTTATGGGCTTCGGGGGGTTCTTTGAAAGAAATTCTGATTCACTTTTTTTTCAAACAGTTATAGATAACTTCCTGACCAGAGTGTCTAGGAGGGTGGTACATGTAGGAGGCAGACTCCCAGACACTGTAAAAGGCTAAAAAAGGGGGATATTATAGGTGGTATTACAGGAGTGCTGGGAGAGGGAAGAGGGCAGGAAGCAAGTTTTGGATGAATAAAGTATGCAGAAGACTTGGAAGCAGATAATGTTGAATTGGATCCATGAGAACATCCAACACAAGTGATTGATACAGAAATTAACAGTACTGAGAATGGAAAAGTTGACTTGATAACAGCATGTTCACATTTGAGAGCACTATTCCCATTATCTACACACTCATACAGATGGCTCTAAGGACCCAGAACAACACTGGAGCTGTTTTCTCAGTTCCCAGCAGGAAAATGATAAGCTTAACATGAATATACAATTATTGGAATAAACTCGTGTCTCTGCAATAGCAATTTGGATTTTGTTGCATATCATGCACACAAATGGGAACTGAATTCATTTTAAAATTAGAAATGTACAGTACATGTAAAAAAAAGACAACTGCTAGGAAGTGTAATATTTGCATAATTTCACAGAGCACAGATGTGTGGGCATGTGCAGTATTTCAACATTCGCCGTAATAGTGTTTCCATATAGCAGTGTCCTGTGTAGGCAACACTTCTCATTATATTCTCTGGCAAAAATGAACTCAGGATTATAGTATTATGAATTAGTATGCAGATTGTTTTAAGGGTTAAAATGCCAAAACATAGTGAAAAATTCATTTTTAGGGCCACACAGGCCAAACTGTCCTCTTCAGCTGTTTTAATCTTTCTGTCTGACAGCCCAGAAACCTGATATATCTTCTTTACTTTATCGTCTGTAGAAAGAAAAGCAATTAAACACATAGAAACAGCAACTTTTTCCATTCCATTATTAAACAGCAAATAGCTGAAACGTTTGCTTAAAAATGAATACTTCTGTTGCTGATCGATAAACTGATTAACTAACTAACTGCAAAGATATTTTCTATTAATACTAAATATGACACACTTATTATATAGTATATATAATACTACCAGGCCGTCTTTAGACCTCTATTCGTTTTCTGGACATACTTGCCCTCTTGGTGTCTGAAGTAAGTTCAAGACCCCTGCTCATTACTTCAACTAATCCTTCGCCTCGGCTGGGAGCTGTTTTCCATCTACTCATTAGGGTTTCATTGAGAGAACCCTGAGGCTGACTTTGGTTAGCTTTGAATTACTTCTTTTTAACCTGAACTTGTGACTGACTCTCCATGGCCTGGCAGTAGTAACTTCTTTCACGGTACAAGGAGTTTTGTGGTTCAGTGTTTTTACAAAAAATATTGGCAAAAAATATTTTATCTTGCAGAAAATTCAGAAATAACTCAAGTGGTCATTTGAAACTATTGGTAAAATATTTGTAATTATTTTGCACTGTACAAATGGGACTAATCTCGTGTTTCTAAGATTTGCTTATTTTCTATATAGTGAGTTAACAGAAGTAACCTCTGGGTTAACCGATTGTTTCTATTATTACAAGTGAGAACTTCTTAGGAATAAAGATATAAACTGAACATACACCACAAATAACATCAGATAAATGTAAGTCCCCATACAAGCTACCATCATTGGCAGCCTTTGGGTTATTTTTATCTATTTTCTTTAATCTGTTATCTGGTAGGATTAACAGCATATAACATTTGGATAGGAGCATAAACTGTGCTGTCAACAGCACACGTTGCTACTTTTGCCAAGATTATTCTGAAACATACAGTTTTGAGAGAGGCGCTCAGATTTTTGTCCACAAGCAATTATCGACAGCAGGAGACTGTCATATCCAATGACCTTCTTAAGAGATACCAGTCAAGACATAACACACTATGCTAGCAATCACATCTTATCATGCTATTTATTGAAAATATTCTCTGCCAGCTTCGTGAGCGTCCATTAGTTTTGATGACCTCTCATCTCTATTTTCATGTTCACTTTTCTAAAATCGTATCTGTGTCCAGTTAGCACTGCTGTTTTCCATTATGCAAAGCATATTTTCCTAGGACATTTTTTATAAAGGACAGTCCAGCCACCTTACAGAGTGTATTCATTATACTCATCATATAACAAAAATAAATAACTGACATCGCTCCTCTGCATCCATTACGTGTCTTATCACTACAGCTCCACAGAGCATCACTGACACTGTAAAGTGGTAACATACTCATTTAGTCAACACATTTGTACACACTGGTAAGAAAATCCAAGTTGGAAGTTGGATTAATGGAAAACCAAACTAAACCTAGTCACATCTAGAAGTTCATCCAAGCTGTAATGGTGGAACGGATGAAATGGTTATGAAATCCTCCATCTGATTCTATGCCAATTTGAATTACTTTGATCTGAGATCATTTAAAATTTAACTCAAGAAATTTCATACATGGGTTTACACAGGGACAGGAATTTTCAGGTTGATTAAAAATTTATTTAGAACCAACATAGAAAGTAGCCTAAACACGCCAGACACTTCACTGAGCCTCCCTCAGGGTGTGCTGCATTTTTTCTGTGCATGTGCTTCCCCATTAAAGTGTCTTGTACGATTTTTTTTCTACTGAGGAAGTACCACGGTCTGAAACCTGATAATTCATTTTTTCAGCACTTGAAGTACCAATGGCCAAACATATCAGTGATCTTTAAAACCCAGGATAAAGCCTGAAACGACACATTATACTGTATTACTACTGCACTGTATTAATGTCCAGCCCTTACTGTAACTGTAACAAATGCTTTTATGAGTCTTTTTTTATT
Organism: Dascyllus trimaculatus; assembly: GCA_024666655.1. Taxonomy (NCBI): domain Eukaryota; kingdom Metazoa; phylum Chordata; class Actinopteri; family Pomacentridae; genus Dascyllus; species Dascyllus trimaculatus. The sequence continues at coordinate 10,112,447 of CM045445.1, read as the reverse complement.
CTTGATTCAGATATTTTACCCATTTTTTCTTGCACATCACTTGAAGTTCTGAGGTATTTTGGCATGTACAAGGTCTACCCAGAGATTTTCAGTACTGTTAATTTCATTGAACTGCCAGGGCTACCCTAAAAGTTTCAGCTTGTATTTCTTGGAACAATTCACGGTGGATTTGAGGTGGATTTTTAGGAGCCAGACTCTTCAGTTTTTTTGAACTGACTGCATTTGCATGCAACATTTGCTGATATTTAGTAGAATCCATTCTTCCTTAATGTTTCCTTTTTCACTGGCAGCCACATAGTTCCACCCTCACTCTTTAAAAAAAAAATCAAATGCTGCCTCTCGCCAAACATACTTTGGTAATTTGTGCCAAAGAGCTCAATTTTAACTTCATCTGTCCGCAGCACTTGTTTCTAAAATGACTCTGGCTTATCCACATGATTTTTCTAGACTTCTGACAGTGGCTGGTGTTATGAGGTCACAGGTAAGGTTTCTTTCTGATGACTCTCAGCTTTGTGCAACCAACGCTGCACAGTGGAGCAGCGGCGCACCGCTCCTGTGTCAGCTAAACCTTCCCACAGTTCCTTTGCAGCTGTGCGGGGGCTTTGCTTCGACTCTCTGCCCAGCAGACGTGCAGTTTTATCTGAAAGTTTTCTGTTCAAAATGTCATTTCTTAATGACATTTTGAACAGTGGAATCTGAAATCTGGGAATGTACTGGTATCTTTTAATGGCCTTTAAACTGAAGGAACTGATTAGCTTCATTTTCAGATCCTGGTGAGATCCTGTTTGAAGTCTGTCATTGTTGAGTATAACGAAAAGGTGTGAGGAGGAAATAATTTTATCAACTCTGGAATTATCATCATCTCACAATTCCTGATTTCAACTATTCAAACTAAGTTGCCTATTGAGTAGACAGATGCTAATATGTTTTGAAATGCCAAAATTGCTGTTTAATTCTATTAATTCTATCTTATAGTTTGTGACATAAAACATAATTGTGCCTTGTATTATGAAGAAAGGCTGATTTTCATCTGTTTGCTCGGGGGTAATTCAAAAATCTTAAAAATATGTAATTCACCCACTGGTGGCTAAAGCTCTGTGTACAACTGCACGTATTTTAAGATGGATTGCAAAATGAAATTTCAGATAATGTCAGAGGACATTTTCCAGGCTGTGCCAGGTCTTCAATACACCACCGCAGGGTTTGCTCTGATGCTGTGCTGTCCAGCCCTGCGAGCCTTTCCCTCCTCTGAGGTCCTGCCTTCTGTTCGCTGGTACTGTTTGTTTCCCACTCCAGGCTCAGCTATGAGCTGCCAACTGCTCGTCCTCTGCTCCTCCCTCCCTCCTCAATCTCCTAGAGTAGCTTCCTGTGTTGGATGAAGGCCCAGTGTTTCCGAGCTTAAATAATGTGCATTTCTCTCTTGCATCCCTGCCTCTGAAAGAGGAGAAGACTCCTCACCTGGAGACCGAAGGGTCCTTTCAGTCTGTTCCATGCAGGCAAACGCCAGCCTCGTCTGCTGTTTTATTTACCATCCCCTGAATTATTCAGGACAATTTAGCCTTGCTTCAGTCAGTTGGAGAAAATGACAAGCTACATTATAAGGCGGGATGCCCACAAAAACCTGATGAATAATACACAGTAAGAGGAATTAATCTCTTTAAATAAACATTTGTGTGATTCATTTGGAGCATGCACTGTGGGCCAGAAAAACAAACATGTCTCACAGTTGCTGTCCTCTCCGTAGCAATCGCATCTTCGTGAGAGAAGATAGCCTGAGGAGCTGCATTGTTTGGTCAGTGAGAAAGCTAATGCCCTATTATAAGACATAGGAGCAGGCTGCAAGCTGAAAATATGACTTCTTACTTTTTTTTTATCACCTATGTTAGTGTCTCTCTGTGGCTCCTCTGTGCTAATTAATATGGCATAACGTATACACTCTCAGGAAAGTAGCTCATTGTGTTGGACTCATCAGCTTTATATAGCAAGTTCTGACTTAGTTAGAAATGCAAGCAATGGGATTAGATGCATAATTCAACCTCCTTCGTTTTATCATTTCAGGTAGAAGATGAATTCTTTATTACATGGCCTCCAGCTTTGAAACACAAGTCTCCTCCCCAAATAGCTAAAATGTACTGCATGGTCCCATTTCCTTAAAACTTGTCTCCCAGGGAAGCTGTTAAAGAGGCAGCACTCTCCATCTGTCACTCAGCGCGAGCAGAGCTGGAAAATTCTGCGGTGGTGATTGTGCCTTGATAAATATGTCATCAGCTGTCCATCCTTTCCTTCCCTGCCATCCAATTTATTTTGCTTGTAATTGATTATTTGCTCTTCCGCACCATGTGAGTTTAATATAACAGTTTGGGATTTTGCAGTGCACTCCGTGAAACCCCTATTCACTTTGCATTAACTCACAGCTGTGACTCATAAACAAACTCTTGGAAGCGCTCGTAGCGGAAGTGGCACTGACCTCATTTCCTCACTTCACTAGTCAAGTTTTACACTTCTGCTTCCACCATCAGCACCACTAATACTGAACCCAGTCCCGCCATCTTATCAGCGAGTAGTTAACTCCGCCACCTATTTCTCTAACAAGCCTGAACTCACAGTACAACTGATGGTTCAATGGTGCTGCGTGTCAGCACAGAGCAAACACACCGGCTGCTATAAATAGACCTCTAGTCAACCTTGGAGCTTTGTGGGTCACTGACTGCATCTATCGATCCTTAGAAATTACAGGGGATAAAAACACTTTTGCCAGACAAGACAAGCTTCTGTGCTCAGCACCGACTTGGCATGTATGGAACCAGGCAAAATGAAACAACAGTGTCATCTTTCGCGATTTAAAGCCTCTCTTTCGGATTGATTTATTCTGCACTAAAAGCATACTCTATATACTAGCACTTTCCCTCTAACTGCTCGGGGAGAGTTCCTCTAGAATGGGACTCTCAAGGGTGAGCTGACAGTGGGCTGGAGGCCAGGCGTGACAAAATTTAAAACATCCAATCAAAGGGCAAGGGGGTAAGGTACCAACAACCTGACCTTGACTATATCACAGAATCATAATTTTCCACATAGGTCCAAAATGCTGAGCTGGCGAAAGCACAGAACAGAACTCAGTGGCTCTTTGTGCCTGGGAGTAATAGGACTGGCTGCACTGCATATATCTAAGTAATCTGAGAAAAGAAAGAAATATGATTGATGCAATCTTCTTAGGGTCCCTCTTCAGGTTGAGAGAAAAGCAGTCGTTGCTATCAAGCACCGAGATGAGCTTTTTGTCATACTTCTTTCATTCATTTCTCCTTGTCACAAATGGCTGCCAAACTTTCCCATGGAGACGTACATGTCCTAGAAGCCCAAGTTGTTTCCTTTCAGTCCTCTGCTAACACAGACAGCTGAAAGGAAGCAACTTGGGCTTCTAGGACATGTAAGCATTTTGTTCTTTTCATTGCTGTCACTGCAGCTGCTGCCTGCTGATGGTAGACTTTTATTGCCATTTAAAAAAAAACGGGAAGGTTGCAAGTTTTGAGAACCAGGAAATATAAAAAATATAGATGTGCTTTTAGATTTCTACAGCAATCAACACAAGGCCTGTCTACTTACCTTTATCAGGACAGTTTTGGTTCACGCGAAATATCATGAAATAAGCGCTGAAGGTTTAAAAAGGTTTGAATGAAGTAATAAGCGGGTAAAATAACCATGCAAGCTGAAAACCCATCAAGTAATTGTGATGGCTGTATCTCTGTTACATTACTCCTGAGGCGCTCCTTTCTTCCCTCCTCTTCTTACTGTGTTGTTTTTCTCAACTCCACAAGCTGCAGATGCATGCACACTGTTAGAGACCATCTGCTTCAAAACAGCCCCTTTTTTTTTCCTCTCCCTCCTGTATTCGCAGGTAACTTTTATCCCTGGTACTGAATTAATGCGGCTCCCTCTGCACACAAAGCACACTGAGGCATCAACGTCTGTTGGAGGGAGGCGGCTTGGCCAATAGATTTTAAGAATGAGTGGATGCAGGCCAAAGACACCTGCCAAAAGATAACGGTAAAAAAAAATCGACTAACTTTGATTTAAACTTTGGTTCTGAAAAGATATAAATCCTCAAAGTGTTTACCTGCAGAGTGCCAACAAACACCATATGTTACAGAGGCGGTCTTTTTCTTCCACACACTGATGAAAAGTCAGCTTTAATGATAAAAAAGGGAAAGACAACTTGTAAATCAGAAACTAGCAACTGATGCTACATTTAAGTGTAAGCTGCCATGTTGTACTTCCTGAGTGGGGGCCTTTTTAGAACCACGGATAAAGAACTCTCCTTTCCTGCATTTGGCAAGGTCTGTGGGTTTTGGGTATATCCTCCTGGCAAAGCTTGAGAAGCTGGATTTTACTTATCTGGCGATTGTATTCTAATGAGATATTATTAGCTCAGATGGCAGCTCAGTAGCAGCAGCAGCAGCACCCAAAGGTCACAAGCCATTTAAAGGGAGGATTGCTCCAAGGCTGTTTAGGTCAAGAGGCACGGTGGAGATGAAGATGGAAGGCAGTGAGCTGCTGATGAAAGTCTGGGGGAAGAGGAACGCTGCCTGAGGGGTCACCTTGTGGGAGAAAATAGATCAGGGCTTAGCAAGGTACATTTTGTGTTGCTTGATAATAACACTACAAGGTGTCTGCATATGTGAAATTAGGAAAGCAAATGATTGAATATGATGACTGAATATCACAAAATATCAAAAATGTGAGCTTTCCCCTCGTTTCTCTACAGTGTTGATTTTTCTGTACAAACTCAAGAACTTGTGGGAGTCAACAAGAAAAAGTTTTTGACTCTTTGTGTCTGTTCATTTGCAAACTAAACATGGTACTTGAGCAACAAATGTAAAACGCTTGACTTTCAAGGCACTTTAAGCATATTTCTTTGCTCGCAGTATCCTTTGTACCCAAACACTTTGCACTTAAAGGGAACCGCTGAAAAAATGATGAAGCTGTCGGCTTAGATACTATCTCAATTTCATTTAATGCACTTTCATAAACATTGTATTGGGCCAATTACACCAAAAATGTTTCCGACAGTAAACACGGTGCACAGCACAGAAGGTTTTTAACAGACGACGACACACCTGCCTCCGCTGAAGGCATTTGGCTGAAACGACAAAAGAAATCCCTGAACTGGGCTGCCAATCCAAATGGAAATGAAGCCTCCAAGAAGTGTAAGATGTTCGCAGCAGTGGGTTATGGGAATCAGAGGAGATTATGAGGGCTGCTTGCCTTATCATCCTGTGTTTACAAGGAGAGAGGCTCGCATTTTGTATGCTGTCGATTGAAGGGCATGAAAACTGACAGAGGAGATATACAACCCAGCACTCCACTCATGGGCCTCAATTTACCCTGAAACTATTGACAAGGAGGCATTAGGAAAGAATAATAATAGCCACAGGCTTCCCAATACTCCTCAACGGCAACAAATGCTGTTTCAGAAAAAGAGCCTTTTTTCTGATGAGGCCGTTTTTCTGCAAACTCAAGTAAACCATTTTATTTTACTGTTCGAAAATGTCATGAAGATTTCTTAGTGACCTTGGAATGAATTCTGCTAAAGTCTTTTCTCCTTTTCTGTCCGTCCCTCTGGCTCTCCTCTTCTGTGGGAACAAAATACTGAGGGGAAAAAAGAACAGCAATCTCATGTGCACACAATTATATCTCATGGTTTTTGCATCTTGTGTGCTTTCCTGACGAATCGGTTAAGCTGGAGAAGCTGTGCCCTGGTTCTTCAGTGACTAGGGCTATCCCTGTGTTTCATGTCTGACGTTAACATAATTACAGAGGCGTAAATTGAAAAGGGCAGTTTGGCCCTCAAGGCACATTGGCCTCATAACATCCCCATTAGATGTGTATTTAATGACATGAAAAAGTGGCAGTGAGCACATTCGGTAATGTGACATGCGTTCAAGTATTCACAGTAAATTTTGAGTTATCAACCTCAAGCCATGAGCAGACATGCTGGTGTAATGATGCTGCTGTGAGGTGAAAATGAGTGAGCTGAAATATTAGTCCACATGAAACCACCTGATGTCTTCTGCAGTGTTCATGTTCTAAATGCCTGCTGTTTGTTTTTTTTAAAGGGGAAAAACTCTATCTGTTGTCTACAAAATGCTAATAAAGGCTATTTGTTTTTACAGTGGCAAACTTATGAGTAGCTTTTTTGTCACAATTAGTCATAGAACAGACTTGCAAGAGCACGAGTAGTAAATTGTGATGCACATGTGTATAAAATGGGATTAAAGTGTTTTGTCGGGATTGCCCGGAAGGAACTGCCGAAGAAAGCGCTGTCTCCACTAACTTACTTAGACTGCTGCCATCCTGACCGGGCTCTGAATAATGGACGGATGGATGTTTTTGTAATAGCTTCATAATTAGTATGAAGGGCAACCTGCAGCTCTACCAGATCCCTCACATTCATCTATTCATTTGGCCAAGGCCACAAACTGTTCTTTAGCTTCTGACCATTATGGAGCCATTCTGTACATTACTGATGTGGCTATTTCAAAGGATCATAACTAGATGCGCTGGTTACAGCTCATTCTCAAGTGTTGCAGACTGATTCTGGAAACATAATCTAAAAGGTTTCTTAACTTTCTCAGAGCTGCTTTTACCAGACTTGAAAAAAAACACATGGGCATCTTAAATATTTTAGCATATATATGCTGGAGTTAAAAATAATAAAGTGACTGCTAATTAACTTTCATCTTCATAACAGACTCAAGTCAAGCACATGCCGTTTAGTAAGTGCTCGATGCAATGCAAATGAACTCCAGCAAGAGCTCTTCAGTTCATCGGAGCCGCACAGGATGATGTGAAGATCCAATTCATAACTTGAGAACTGGTGATAAAACAACACTCCTCTCTTTTTGCCTGAAAGCCAAGTCATAAAGCTGACACGAACACATCCTTTCAAGTTCCTCATGTAAGCAGACCGGGGCTGCTGCAGCAAAGCATGCTGCGCTATGAATCGGTAGATAAATCCACCGTACGAGAGATGGCACAGGCCATGCTGGGAGAAGAACTAATATGGATATGTTCTCCGGGCTTTATACAGGTTGTCTCTCCTTAAAGACATTTAATAGCTAACACAGGCAGAAATGCACAGCACCAATACACAGACGTGCACTAGAGCGTACTTCTACATATGGAAGTGAGATTTTCTAAAGCCGGCCCTGTGTTTTAATCTTGGAACTGGGGACGCAGGGTAATAGAGTACAGCAGTTTTACTGTTATTTCATCATGTTCAACAGCACATTCACTCCTCAGAGAATGAGCACATAGTTATCCTGGATTGCCCAGGAGACATTTACAGCACAATGCATGCAATACACGTGTTTTATTCAGCAGAGATCAATTATGAATTTCGACAGCTGGGCCATCTGAAGTTAGGATCCTGCTGTTAGCCCTAATGTTATAAAAGTTTACTGTTGACATCAAGGTAAAGTAACTAAATCCTCAGCGGTTACCACTACATGCTCAACATAGATAAGTGCATATGGAGGATCACTCCCTGCATTTCAATTGATAGGTGTGGTGCCAAAGCTTCTTAAGTCAAGAAAGAGGAAACTTTGGGCCCAGTCTTTATTAGGAGGGCCATACAGACCTTACAAATTTAGAGGAAGAACTACATGATGAGACTATACTTAACAGGTGTTGTACTTATTAAATCACTGCTGTAATTGAGGGGTGGAATTTTGGAGAGGTGGTTAGCACTGTCACCTCATAGCTAGAATGTCCTGGGTTTAAATCTTGCCCTGGGATTTCTCTGCGTAGAGTTTACATGTTCTCCCTGTGCCTTGGGCTGCTGTGGGTTCTCCAGCTTCCTCTTACAGTCCAAAGACGTTCCGAGGTTATTTGGTGATTCTACATTGTCTGTAGGTGTGAATGTGAATGGCTTGGTTGTCTGTCTCTGTGTGTGGCCCTGTGATAGACTGGCGACCTGTCCAGGGTGTCCCCTGCCTTCGCCCTGAGTCAGCTGGGATAGACTCCAGCCCCCCAACCCTACAGAGGATTAAGCGGTGTATAGATAATGGATGGATGCTGTACTTGAAATAGTTGCCACTGCTGCTGAGTGTTGCTCTGTACACTCACATATCATGGGGTATCATTTGGAAAAAATTTAGAAGTAAATGAAAAATGTGTTACTTTAGGTGGTGAGTTTGGTGGTCACATAGGACTTTCACCAGTGAGCTGGGTTTGTGTCCTGCATGCGATTTTTAGACATATTTGAATTACTATGTAGCTCTTTATTATTATTTTCACACGTTGGGTTTGGTTAGATCATGATTTGGATTAAAAATAGTCTTTCACATCAAGCTTCTCCATTTCTCAGTTGTACAGGTGTCAAGTCTCACCCCATCTAAAATGGTGATGACACCACCATCTTTCTAAAAAGCTCAGAGTTTTTACATGCACTTATTCACATGACTACAAGAAGTCACCTACGTAAACATTGGCCATTTTAACACTCACAAATACTCCACCTGTATTGTTGTCTTTCTGGTGAGGCCGGGCAGTTTCAGTTCTTGTTTTTGGGCCGGCGGTGTAACATTACTCCTGATATTTGGAAGCCTCTTAGTGGTATAAAGTTCTCATCTCTAACTAAACTTTCACTGCTTATCACATTTCCTTGTCAGCCTTGGAAACACAGTTGCAGATCAGGCTGCCTTGAGCTAAATGATATAACAGGCACTTGTCACGCAGAATGTGCAAGAGAAAAAACTGCGAAAGATATTCCACCACTTTCTCTGCAAGGAAAAGTATTCTTATTTTCTTCCTCTTCAGTAATTTGTTAATGTCTCATCTTCAGGCGAGAATTGGCATATTGCATCATTGTCAGTTTTGCTCACTGGTTCCTTGGCAACCCATGATTCACTGCTGAGTCATGCAACATGATCTGTGAGCCTTATTCAACTGTTCCTGGATGTGATCTTGCAGTGAGATGTGTTATATTTTCTCCTCATTAGTATACACTGTTAGCGGAACTGAAAAGAAGTATCTGAAACATCAGGAGGTGAAGTCCAAAGGGTTACCGAGAGTGGGTTGAAAATAAGTTGTTTACTTTTTCTTAGTTAGGCTTAGAGGGAAAAAAATACCTCCAATTTTCCAGAGGCACTATAATGATCCAGGTGCAGAGCGTGTCTGTCCTTTTCCCAGTGGCTAAATATTGACTGTGCTTGCTAGCAGCAGATGGGCTGAACGGTGAATGCAGGCTGTGCTGGAAGGATTGAGTGAGTGTACGAGCGACATCTGGTCCTTCCTGTGCCCAGTGGACCTGGTTGCTACATCAAGCTGCCTCATTAGAACTAGCTGGGGCTTTAGGAGCATTCTGCCACTCAAGCCACTGCTCTAGTGCTCCCCATCAAATCCCTTATTTGCCACTGTGCCAAGACTGAAGGACCATATAATATGTCGTGTCGGCAAGTTTTGCACATCCCTTGCTTTCTCTGCATTCTGCTAGGGTCACCTATTCGCACTTTGGATGATTTGATTTTTGCCAGGAGAGAATTATGATGTGGTCGCTGTCCAAAATGTCTGTATTCAACCTCAGCTCACAGCTGGCTTTCAGCGAAGCTTCCTGACCGGTGGGAGGTGGCTTTTCAACTGGCACTGAAAATAAAAAATGTCCCCACTTACACACTTCAGCATAGAGTATTTTTAAGCATACCTCAGTCAGTTAGTCCCTTCATAAAACTGCAGTTTTTATGTCATATATGAATGCACATTAAACTGTATCTGTCCATTCCTTAATATTCCACCAAACAGGTAATTTAGCCAATGTAAACGATCTGTAGCATACCACTTTTTTGCATTAAGAAGACAAAATAAGAACCACTGATGAGCCCAGAACCCAGATCCATTAAAATTAAAACTTAGCCTTAACTTGTAAATATAACCAGGTTACTAAGTCTAATCATATCTTCCAATCTTCTACCAAAATTCGGCACTCACTCCCACCTTACAACACTAAGCACTGGATCAATAGAGCTTGTATTTGCTTGTATTGCTGTAATTCGTATTTCCAAATCCCACTAACTGTGAGACCACTGGCTGCCAGCTAGGACAAAAACATTATAAAATAAAAGTTCTGCAAATTTTTTTTCGTACTAATTATACATTATATTTATTTGACAAACAATTTGAACCAGACCAAGTGCCTTAAAATTTTAGATTTTATTGCAGTACATTAAAGTCAACAGTTGCAAATTCCACTAACCAGATCTGGACTTCATTAATCATTAATCATTAAACACATCCATGTCATACTGCTGTGTGGTGATCCCACGGCAGGGATCCACGGATTTCCACTCTAAATAAAATGTCATCTATTTCTCTGATGGCTGTGAAGAGTGCTCATCTCAGAGCAGTCTGTGGCCCTCTTCTCTAGAGGCGGCTGGACTGGGCTTCAATTCAGCAGCTCAACTCGCATCTCCTCAGGGCTGCAATCATCTGCGGCAGCATCTACTTATCACAGAGGGCTGTTTGGATTACCACACCATGTTTAATGGCAAACTGCCATATGATGAATATCATAATCCACAACACAAGCAGCGCTACATATTCTGTGTCCCTTCACAGAGCGCTGTCTTACTGATTTCACCACAGAAACCTTCCTCCCTGTGGGCACCTTAATCCCAGCGTGCAGTACAAACTGCCATTGGAAATATAGTATTGAACTGAATAGAAAAATACAGAAGCAACAAAGCCAAATAAGCCTGATACAAACTGTAGTTTAATAATGAGACTCTTTCCCAAACAGTACAGGCTGTCTGCAGCACAACACAGTGAAAAGCAATGCTGATGTGCACTGTATTCTCGTGACCTACAATAATCATTGAAATCAGTCATTAATAACCAATACAATGCACTGGGAGTGTATGTTATTTTGGGCTTTCTTTGTAATAAATAGAATCATCAAGCTATGACAGAGCAGGGAAGTAATAAGCAATGAGGATCAAACTGGCTGGAATGATGGAAAGGTGTGGTACACATCGCATTTTCACATTTCTATCCATGACCTCAATGTTCTGTAACAATGAAGGAGTTTTTTTATGCTACAGAGGGGGCAGACAAACCAAAAGCAACAACGTCACAATATAAATCAATGCAGATCAATAGTCCTGCCATAAATCCTATGTTTGTAAAGTATATATTTTTTACTGTGTGTCAGAGAGTAGTTAATTCAGCAAACACAGCTCTGTTTTTTAAGCTGTGTCCCAGTGGCTCAAAACATTTTCTGACTTGGTTTCAATTCGCTCATATCATATTAATGTGCACTTTCAACCACCGTTGCGTGGTTTTTCTAGCACTGGGCCAGTAAACCTTGCACTGACACCACTGCAGGTCCTCAGGGCAGAGACAGCGCTAAAAGGCCATTTCTGCCTTCTCAAAGATTCTCCCCTCCCTCATGGCATTGAAAAAGAACAACTTTTAGACTGGATCCAAGCATATCCTGACTTTTGACCAATTACTGTAAGAATAAATGTTCCCAACTGCCCTCCAAAATAAAGACAATGAACGAATGACTAAATGTTTCCCACTTCAGAGAATCTGCGTCCCTTAAAGGTAAAGTCAGTGATTCTAATCTAATACACCTATTATGACATTCAGTGAATATCTCTTTACGGTCCACTAGCTGCCCATTTAGTGTGTGCACTGAAACAAAATCTAGTGTTTGCACACAGTCCTGCCTCTGTAAATGGGGAAACAACTAAAGTGGTTCGAACTGATCGACACAAGTATTCCAGCCCACACTTATGAATGTTCCTGCTTGTGCACAGTATAGGGGGAAAAGAAGGTGATGGGAACACTGATGACAAGTAATCTGACTGTGCTAACTATTCACTGTTACTTTAATTAAGTTAACAACCCAAATATCAACAATCTTTCTCAAGAATCCCAGATTCCCCCAACAGAAATTCTTAACACCTGAACTTTCTCTCCAGTCCTCCTCTATGTTAATTCCTCTCTTCATCCTTTATGCCATCCTTAAACTCACCCTACTCGTGCATTTATTTTATGTCACTCTAGATAAAAGCAAAATTGCTGATATGAATAATGCAGATGGAGTTAATCCAAAGCAGAGTTGGGTAAAACACTAACACGTCTGGGGTAACTTTGTTTTTTCATAAGACATTCTTCTAAATTGTCATCGGTACAATACGAAAAGAAGCGTGGCTGTGTGACTTCTAACCTGAACAATTCTGACAGCCAATTAACTTTCTCCTTTAAATCATTAAACTAGATTAGATAAAAGAGAATAACACAATGGATTTCTTACATCAGTGCAGCAATTTAATTTTCATATTTCCATAATGCTGAACACTGATTCCTCTTCGTATGGACTTCAACAAGCTTGAAACAAGTTCAACATGGAGTTCAACAAGCTCTTCAAAATGAAAGAGGACTCATCAGATAATATACAATTTATATAAAGTGCAGCAATGTTGCATGTTTTTCCCTCTCCGGCTGCTACTGACACTGCTGTCCTGAAATATGGCAGCAATAATCACACATGTTGATGTGTCTGCTTACATAGAATTCAGAAATATTGTTCTTTATTCAAATGCATATTTTTTTAAATCACATTCATCTCATTACACATTTATTTCTGTGTCTTGCACATCGATGTTTTGCTGCAAGTGACAAAATTTTCAGATATGAAACATGCTCAGTGAATCAACATATGACAGAAAACAAGAAAAAAAAACTCGGCCAGTGGCGTTCCATCCATTTAATTCAACACTGTCCCGAGAGCTGCGGGGCAGCTGCTGCTTGAATGCACGATCTTGTGGGGTGCTAAGATGCGTCTGGGCACTATATTAACAGAGAGGGCTCCTGCCTGATGGAATATTGATAAAATGTTTTTTGTTTGCCGCACATTGCTCGGAGAGTTGACGGCTCACTGCACTAAATCATAAAGCCCACTTGGGCGTACTGCAGAGTCAATAACCAGTCCTTTTTCTATTCTGGGAATGCACTGCGTTTCTGGGAGGTCGTCCACTGAAGTAACACTGGTGTTGAAAGACTCTCAGAGTGGTTCTACTTTGGTGCATTGTGTACAGGTTTGTGTTAAAAGTCTTACCTAACATGACAAATAACTTCTGAAGGAGTTTGTTATGGAGGGTAAGTAATGATAGCATGCATGTGGTATATTCAGATGCACATGAGTGCTCAGTGCTCATACACGACATGTACACTATAGAGTCCTGCATATTTGATTCTTCTCTGCACCTCTATGCCACCAGGACAATCCCTGTAAATGCTGCTATAATATTTGCTAAATGAAGTGATCCTGCCTCTGACATTTTCTGTCTGTGCATGCTCATGCCTTGAAAGGCAGAGACGCATATCAGAAAAAGTCATAGATATTTTCACCCAAAACTTGGTGATTTGACAGTTATTGTAAATGCTTGTGGTTCTCTGTGAGAGCTAGTGACATGTATCTGTGGTGTGAATGAAATGTTTTTCTCCGCATGGTGACAGGTGGGTAGAGCATGCAGGAGCTCTGGCAGGCTGTGCACCAGCAGCAGCAGCAGTGGCAGCTCCAGCATTGAGGCTGAGAGCAGGAGACGGCCTGCCAGGGGAGGTGATGATGCCAAGAGCTGTTGTATCATTACAAAGCCTCCCTTTCCACTATAAATTATACACCAGGTCTTTAAATCTCAACTCTGGTCTCTCCAAATGCCTTAGATGCTACCTGAGTGAATTGCCATGCACATTCATTTAGAACACTGAATTTTGGTGTGATGTTGGAATTTTCTAACATGCACCTTCAAGGAAACCCTGTGAAATTCCTACACTCAACGGTACGTTGGTAATTATGGCATATGCTTGGATAGTTCTTTGTACAGGTGGGTGTTTGTTAGCCACAGATTATGCATGCGTCAGTGAGCAACAAAAACCAAGTGCACAAACTGTATTTATGATACATACATGATGCGAAAAGCTGCTTTTGAATCACAGTTTAAAACAAGCAAACACCATGAAGCAGAGGTGATGCTGAGGTATATTTAGCTTGTTTGCATCATTAAGGGGAAGAAGATTTCCCTTCTAAAGAAAGCACAACATCAGTGTGACATCCTGTCTGGTTGCTGGACTGGATGTTGAGACGGTATCTTGAAGGGGGGTTGGGGTGGGGGGCACAGAGGGCTGTGAAATGTTTATTTATAGAGCACAAGGAGCCTAATTGGTAAATTGGTCTGATGATTGATTCGCTATCGAGTTTGGTGTCGTTTGTCTTGACTCTACAGTGAGGGATGTCTGGAAATAGCAGGGATGACAGCGAGGAGAAAGAGGAGCCAATACTTTTCCCTGAGTGCATGATCCTCCGATTAACTGTCCAGAGTCTCCCTGAGAGTTCAGCCCACTGTAAGCAATTAGACACATCAAGGTTACGGCTCAGTCTGGCCGTCACCAGGCTGAATTAAAGCCCCATGAAGAAGGTTTCCTATTTCAACACACACTCACACAGGATCTAACAGTTTTATTAAATGTTTTTCTATTGCCTCTGTTTTTGATCCATTACCTGATGCAATAACTGATCTGAGGTGGCGGTGTGTTGTGTAATGATAGGATGTAGCAGCTTCAATCTACACTTAAAAATACATAAAGTGGAAATCCTTCGGGCCTGATGATCCTGATCTGTCTGGTACAAAGTGCAAATGAATAATATCTATCAAAGCATGGCACAACATGGCCTTGTGCAGATTTTATTTTAATGTCAATGTAATTAAGGGCATCCCTCTATCCTCTTAAATTTTCCTCTGCAACTGGTGTCAGGCTAAATCTCTAAATTTAATAACCGTATATGTCTGTTGGTCATAGCAATCTGATTTTTCTGCATAAGTGTTGTTTCAACAAATGAGGTTATTCCTCTCCATGGCAGAGAGCAGCCCATTACAAGATTTGATAGGCACAAATAAATCAAGACTTTATGCATAACAGTATTCTACCTCATGCAGAGGACTTAGCTCAGGGGCCTATCTGCTTCCTGGCTTCAGGTTTGAAATTCAATTACCCGCTGCCCTGGGTAGCTGCTTGCTGGAAGCAAATCATGGATCTGAGGCAAGGTTTAATGGATTTGAAATATAATTTAGCTCTGGCTTGGCTCCTTAGAGACAGGTCACCATTACCTATAACCACATTAGAGGTAATCAAAGATTCTCCTGAATTCGTTACCTTGGCTTCCAGCGTGCACCTTAAGTGTTCTATTTTTTCTCCATCTCTGATGCATTTAAAGGGCAAGTTATGTATAGGCATACATCTTGGGTTTAATGGAGACTTATCGTCAAAGACTACTATAGCATCTTTCCTTTGTGGCAGCTTATAGAGGGAGATCAATCTCTGTGACTGTATCAGCGGCCTCATTCATTAATAGCAAAACCTCTCCTATTATATTTCTAATAATTTCGTATGGCTCAGCCTGGCTGAACTGTATATCTTCACAACTTTAAGACCTATAAGCTACCGGGATGATATGACACAGAAATATACTCTGGCTCAAGGTACCTGCTGCTCTTTTACTCTAATTGCAGATTGTAGCTTATTGCTTGGCCTTTCTTCCCGAAGAACCTTTTTTCAATAGGCAGAGCCTCCCCTTCCTCAGACACCTGTTATTAATTCTCTCCTGTTTAATCAGAGACCTGGGAGGTAGCAGCCGCTCCTCAGGCTGTGAGGATGACAAATGAATTGCCAGGTTAGAAAAATGGACTCAAATTCATCCTCTCCTGGAATTTGTGTTCACATCCATGCATTGTTCTTCCTCGAGGATAATGGATGGCATGGGGGAGATTTTGAAGGTGCGGCACAGAATTCCAATAAATAGTTAATGTTGCAAAAAGTCACCCATTACAGCTCTCTGGCACTTTGGTGGTTTGGAAATAGCTTCCTGCAGTCGCTGTGGCAAAGGCAGTATAGTGGGAAACAATCTGAAGAATTTATAGGCAAAATATGTATCCTTTTTAGGCCATTTAAAGCTTTCTTTTGCATATAAATAGGACTGATTCTAATAAGATTTAAAATCCTTTTGCTTCGCTGTCTTTCCTCCATCAGCAAAGCCACCTGGAAATGTCACTGCCGCTGTCTCCCATACAAATACAATCCCTCCTTCATGGAGCATATGAGGATAAGACAGCAGGGGCTCGCATTTCAGCTGTACTGTACGGCAACATTTCCATAAAGGGATGTTAAAGGTTTCTTATTTAATTCATTTTGACTCATGTTTAACAAACCGTGAAATTTGTTTTTCTTTTTATTGGTCTGTAAGAGAAAAAATGTGCTTCTGTGATCAACTGCGAGGGTGTAAGCCCTGTAATTTGACAACTATCAGATAATCATCTTTAGCATTTATATTGTCTTGCATCATAATTCATGAATAATTAATATTACTGATTAGTATTACCTCGTGAATGAGTACCCTGAATGGTGTGTATATGCATGAAGACATAGAGACGTGCCCAGGCTTATACTACTGCAGTAGGCTAAAGAAATCTTTCAGTCGAGTGAAAAGTTTTCTAGGGTGCAAAAGTATTTACACAGCGTTGCGTCATCAAAAAGGAGCAGTAGCCCTACTAAATCCTTGAATGGTTGCGCTTTTAAGTGCCTGAGAAGGGAGGGCATGTTTTTCTCTTGTCAACTGGCATTCAATACCAGGAGAAAGGAGGTGACCTTCCCCTGCCAGGCGCTGTGATGGGCCGACTCCAGCCTTAGAACTAGTCCACATTGTCTCCTTCAGCTTTAGACAAGCTTTGTTAAATGAGGTTTGCCACGGCTGTGGTTTAGGCATGTTTGTTTGCATCTCCTGCCAGCGTGAAACAGAACCTTAAACTGAAACTTTGGTATAAAATGGATTTAGGCTCACAAAGCTCTGTTTTTGGTAATAAGACAACAAACTGCATAAGCATCAGCTCATCTACATGCCAATGCTTTCTCTTACGCTGTCTTCCTTTTATAATATGACAGACAGTTCATTTTAAGAACCAACATGTCTAGTAAAACAATATAAGTTGTATTATTTATTCAAAGAACATGGATGGACATCTAAAGCAAAAAAACAACAACATATTCTTCATTTGTTTTTTGGGGCTCCTCTTACTAAGAGTTTGCTTCTTTTCCTGATGCACACACTTCATAGTGTTTGTTTAAAACTTTTTAAACATACATTTGGTTAAAATTGCCCTTCAAAACCCATTTTCTGTTGTGCGTGTTTGGAGCATGTTAAATTGAAACGTGTAAAGATTATGGCACCCTTTTATTCACTACAAATTACCGCTCACAAAATCTAAAAGTTCAAACCAAGACAGAATATCTGCCGTTTTAAAATATTGACTATTCCGAAAGAGTGAATGTCAGCGTGAAACTGAGGCACAGTAAGTGCCCCCTTCGCTTTCAACAACAATAATAATAATTTAAAAGTAAATACTGCAGTGGTTAAATATTGAGCGAACGAATTTCAGGTGCTTTCAAAAAAGAATATGTGGTGCTCTGGACTGAAAAAAAACTCAGCTGCTCAGACTTAAGTAATAAAGATAAAGAAACCAACATCCAACTGCATGTGTTTTTTGTTGACTACAGTTTGTTATTAACAACTGCCTGATAGCTTGGCACCACATGTAGTCATGAATAAGGCAATGACCGTTTAAATGGATGAAAACAAGGACAGTGGGTTGTGAATCCTACGTGGATCCTGCTGTTTTAACATCAAAACAGCTGCCATCAAGGGATCTACTCTATTCTGTTTCATCTAGCAGCTTACTGACTGACTGACAGTATGGTCTGTTAATGTAGCACAGCCAATCTATTGTGCTGAATTTCACAAGTTCTAGATGTCTTTCAAAGTCATTGTTCAAGTCATTGCATTGATTGTTTGAAGACAGATTGGTGTATAGGATTTATGCACATAATGCATAATATCTTAGCAAACTTAAAACCTGAAGAGGGTTAGGTTTTTTCAGATATAGGGGACCATTTTATCAGCACAATAAATGAGCTGTTGTGTTTCTCAGGTTGCAACCAGCAGACATAGGCATGCGTTCCTAAATCAAAACCTGACAAGCAGCCGTCTGTCTCCTCCTGCTCTTCTGGTACAGTAGTCCCAAAGAATTGGATTTCACCCTTCAGAGCTATCAGCCTTTAATGTGACACAGTGACCGGAAGGGTCAGTCATCAGGTGTAAGAATGAACAGAAACCCTCACATGGTGCAGGTCTGAAAGGTCTCAGCCATTCCTCAGTGTCTCTCTCTGGACTTCTAACATGGCTGCCTGCTCAACGCACAAATCAAAGCCCACATTCTAGAAAACTAATACTGCTATCTGTGTAACTGAAGCTGACTGGAAAAAACTCTAATTAATTGAATTTTTTATTTTATTTTAATGAGCTCAAGCATAAGTCACTTTTAAGCATCTGTCTGAAACAAGATAACATTCTGTAATGAAACGGAGCTTCACTTCTCTTTTTAATGAGACGTAAAGATCTGCAAACCTCATTTAACAAACTATATCTAAGTACACAAATATCTGACGGAAGGAGAATGTTGTGGAAAAAAAGAAACCAGCACTGGGTAGGAAGATAGCGCGTGGGATTTTCAGTGACTTCAAAGCCAGCAGTTCCATCAGAGCCATCCATATTGTGAGGAAGCAGCCCACGGTCAGGTGGTAATCAGCCTGCTTTGTGTTGCGTCTACCCGGGTTTGTGGATAATCACGATGGGCCAGTGGGCTGGTGAGTAAGGCCTGTGTGGTTCTCTATCCTTTAGCTATTTGATCACTGTAGGAGGACAGCGCTGAGGCAGAGTAGGAGAAATAATCAATGCCACAAGGCTAGAAACACATAATTACAGGGATGGAGAAACGTCTGAATTTCTGAGATTTGAGGAAGTGTCTCCCAAAGGGCCGGATAAATAACGGAAAATAAATCGGTGTCATTCTAGCTGCTGGTAACACAAGTTGTTTTTGGTTGAGTAGCATAAAGACATATAGGAACAGAAGTTCAGCAAGTTGCTCAGTCAATGACCTCATGGTTTCCATCACTGCAGAAGTCAATATGTCCGTCAGTGAGTCGTGCAGTGCATTTGGCAGCCTTGAACACAGAAACAAAGAGCCAAGGAAACGAGGATTCTCTGTGTGGCTGACATCCAGGGCCAAACCACCATGAGTGACATGTTTCAGATAAGTACATCTGAACATGGCTCAGCCAGAACCATTACATGTCCTCAAAGAAGTACTGGGGGCCCAACTCTCTAAACCTTAAATACAGTTTGAAAAGTCTGGAAGATTGAAGCAATCTATCCCAGACTTGAATTGTTTTATGAGGTCACAGGGAGGCCTTGGATTTGGCTCTACAGTGATGGGGTCATGGAGGCATCACAGCAGCCGGCAGACAGATGGACATATTCAGCAAACTAAAAATGATGCATTTACTGTATGAAATTATTTCTTTCATTAAAAAATAAAAACAAACAACCTGCATGCCCTTCCCACCAATGTGCAGCTCAATCATGTATCTCTCACAATAAGAAAGATACATCACTTCTTTGGCTTAAACAAGCAAAAGAAGTGAAGCACACTGATGGGTTTACAGAACTGAGAGTTTCATGAAATTAAAGCACATTATTCATACTATATAAGGTTGTTGTTGCATTTTCCCACATTCAATCTATTTATGTTCAGTAATTATATTTATGTATAGTAGTAGTTTTTATTGATAGTGGTAAAACCCACAATTTCCACTTTAAATTTAGATTGCCTACCTAAGCAGGAGGACTCACAGAAAATGAGGCATGCATGTAATCAACTGCAATTTAAGAATTCAGACACCCTACTGCTCTTGCTTCACATTAAAGGCATCCAACCGTCGAAACACAGGTTAGCGTTCATTCGAAGCCAGACTCAATGTGTTGGTCATGCTGCTTCGTGCTGATGGTTTACAAAACGTGACAGTGGTTAATTTCTGCAACAGTGGCAACTTCCACTGTTGGAACTATCAACAACAACATTTTGAATTCTATTCAACCACTTATGCTATGAAAATCGCACATCCATTCCAGATTAATTATATATGTGTTTTTCCAATGTATTTACCCATTTTGACTCTGATGAAGATACACCAGTGTCAAAACACTGGTCTGTGTGTACTATTAGAGGCAATCTGTGTGTTCCAGTACTTCAGCCTCAGGGTCATCTAAACCTCCTACAGCTCCTCTATGCCCCATCCAAACTCTGCTTGAATTTGCAAATTCATCCTCCCCCACAAAAAGATTAAAAATCAAGCTTGTCAATACAAAAAAACAATCCTGTAGCACATTAAAGTTTAATGCAATATCTTATTGTCTGTCCTCATCACATCCTTCCATAAGGACTCCTGGTAATGGCATATAAATCAATTTAAAAGATTAGCTTTCATTAAAAACCTTATGAAGACACTGGTCTGTCACCGGACATCGATCCGTCAACACAAAGAGCCACTGTACTTCACTTCCATATCAGCGGTCTGTACTCAACCTCACACATAACTGCAAATGGATGCACATTCCTATGTGTGTGTGTGTGCGTGTGTGCGTGTGTGTGTGCGTGTGAGTGAGAGAGAACACACACACTTTGGTTCATCAGCGGGGCGGGGTGGGTAAGAGTGGGATTATACTCAGGTCTGTCTGCATGCCTCAGAGCCGTGGGAGGCTGACCCTGATAAATCACAGACTGTGAGGCAGCGTGGCCGTATTTCGTGGAGACAGGCTCATGGTATGGGGTTCAATTTATGTGGGAAGACTGCTCTAGTTTGGAGTGTGAGATGGGAGCCAAGCAGGCGGACCACGCTACCCGCCTGTCTCAGCAGAGAAGCGGCAACAAACAAGCCGGGCTCCTCTCATGTGACAGAGTGATCTCGACAATATACTGGCAGCTGATGTGTCATGTCGCTGCCCTGCAAAAATCAAAGACGGTCCTATGAATGCGATAAACAAGCAGTGGGTGTGTGTGTGTGTGTGTGTGTGTGTTGAAAAATGGGTTGAGGGGCGATTCAAAAGAATGCTGCTGTGACTGGACAAAGATTGGAGTAGACCCTGTCCCTGTTGAGTTTCTGATTATCATCTGATTTAAAGTAAATCACACAGCAAAAAAAAACAAGGGACTGTTTGAGCGTGCTTTCATTCTCCACAGCATGATGGTGCACAAACTACACAGCCACCCACTGAATTACTCTTGTAGGTGTGATGTGTAAGGAATCATTTTTTGTTCTGCTGTACAAGATAGATTTTCTTGTTGTTGTTGTTGTAAAAAATGTGTTGTTTCAGTCTGGGAATGTGTCTTTGGTGCAGCACAAATTATCATTATACAAATAAAACACTTGCAACTGTACAGTATGTGCTATCTTCTTACCATTTAAATGAAAGTGTAATGTATTTTCTTCTGACATAGTGAGCAAATCATTTGTATCTGGAAGAATCACCTGTCTCTTCTGCTGATGAGTTCACTATTGAAGGTAGAAACAGTCGTCTATCATGCTAATGAATAGCTGGAAGTGGGTGTATTGAGTAGGCTGGTTGTGGGAATCCGGAAGTTAGCATCGAGCCCTCTGGAGGTGCCATGGGTTCAAATTAATGAAACATCTGTGATAGGAGGAGCTCACTGCTAACACCCCAGTGACATACTCAGGCTCTACTCCCAACCCTCCCACTAGAGATATCCAAACGAGGCGGAGAGGTTCATGCACGCCAGTGTGGCACACGGATTGGTTATATCACAAAGCTGTTTACTCATAAATAATACCATGAATGAGCCCCGGGTTCTAAAAATAATGTTCCCATCCAACTGATCTGCATCCTCAATTACCTTCTTTTCTTCCCGATTATGTTTATTTGCCAGTTATTGTAATGCTTTCCAACTATCATTCCTTTCAATCACCCAATCGTATATTACATGGGGTGGGACTCATCGCCCTGGTAATCCAGAAAGTGGGGAGAGGCTTCAAAGATATTGCATTTGAACCTGAACCGTGATATTTTCCTTAACCCAATGAAGTAGTTTTGGTGCCAAAACCTGATCAAACAGCGAGTGAAAGCAAAACTTATGTCCACTTGCCTTTTATTAAACCTCCTGCCATTTTCATTACCTGGATAACTGAGAATCTACACAAGCATCTAGAAATAATGGACCCACATAGGACATGAAGCTCATTCTCTAAGGGGAAAGTCCTGTATTAGACTTATGCTACCACCACCCCTAACATAGATTAACCTACTGCATCTTACTGTTACCTTACCAGGAGAGAATATGTGTCTTTCAGTACATAGCCTACTTTAGAATGCAGTGTGTTGTATAGGACTGTAATTTGTGTGAGACAGGGTTGCATGCTCACATGCATCACCCATCATCGTGAAGAAAAATGGCTTCCGTGAATTGAATGTGATGAGAAAGTCAATACAGAGCAAACAATGCGTTCACAGATGAGTTGAGGGACCTTGAAGCAGCGGTCAGAAGGTCTCAGCTCAAACTGCCCTCTGAGGGTGTGGTTAAGAGAGTCAATATTTGGCCTCCTCATCACATCCCTCTCAAAGATTTCACTCAGTTGTGCTCAGCTGGAAAAGTTCAAGCTTTGATAAATGTTTCCAGGTAGGGACTGCACTGGACTTGTTGGTACACAAAGTTGATCAGATTACATTCAGCAAATCCGAATCAATACACTCAACAGAAAAAGACTAGTGTTGGATTCAAGGAGCAACTTGATCGCGGTCTTCACTCTCAAAGATCCATTGTGTCACATGCTGCTGCAGCTTGATAATGGATGATTTACTCCCTTCAGCTGACAGTTCCTCAGCAGACTTTAAATTTCTATCAGGAATATTCATTTTCTAAGGTTACTTTCATGTAGCTGCTCATAAACAGATTCATTACACGTCTAGTGCAACCACCTCAAAATAGAAAACAATTCACAAAAAATGTCCTCCTCCAGCAAGTCAAATTCCTCCAGGGGAAAAACAATAGCCTTGATATCTTCAAACAAATGCAAGCATGCAAGCTCTGCTGAAATGTTTTCTGCTATGCTGCACTGTGCATAGGGATGTATTTTGCATATCTATTATGCGCTTTCTCTGTGAACAAGCAACCTTGTGGAACTCATCCGAAATCTGCTTTATATTTCTTTTGAAATCAATATTCAGCTTGTTGCTGTTTTCAAGTCTGCCAACGACAACTGCCTCCAGGCACTCAAATCGTAGGGCTCTTGTGTGAGGAAGAGCTTCGCTGATACTTGCATTACTTAACTCTTAGAGGAAACAGTGAGGGACTACTCTGTGTGCTCTTGACCAACTTAGTTCTGCATTGCTTTCATGTGATGCCTTTGTAACTGAGTGGGAAGTTTTTAAAACATGAGTTCAACTACTGGTTTAATTAGGTGTTGGGTTGACCTAACATGAGTCTTTTAATGCTTGTGAAGCTCAAACATTGTTGGTTTTATCGCTGTTATTTTGAGTTGAAAGCAATTGTAAGAATAAAGATTGTGCTTACCTGTCAGGTATCATCATAAGCAGGTGGAGAGATGCAGGACAGACAGAGAGATAAGAGAAGAGAACAAAGAGGAAACAAAGTTAGTTCCAAATGTTATACACTGTTTACTCACTGTTCATAAACAAGACATGTATGGCAGATGGCAGAAGAAGGTATTTTAAAGGAAATATTCTACATTTTGGGATATGAACCTGTTTGTTTTCTTGCAGAAAGTAAGACAAGAAGGTTGCTGTGTCTCTTATGTCTGTATAGTGAATATTTTTAGCTGGAGCCCGCAGACTGTTGGCTTAGCTTAGCCCAAAGACTGGAAACTGGGGAAAACAGCTGGCTTGGCTCTATCAAAATACATCATAATCCAACTACCAAAACCTCTTGTGTTAATCAGTGAGAATTAGAAGTCCTACTAAGTGGGCTTGGTTAGATTGCAGCTGGTTGTATGATGGACAGATACAAGGTCATCAATAATTTCTCTACTTTTCTCTATTTTACAAAAATGTTGAATTATTCCTTCAAGAATTTATTGTGTAAGGTTGATTACTTTGCAAAGTTTGTTTCTGATAATTCTACAGTTGTATACCTGTATTCTTCAAAGATACATTCCAGAAATGATACAGCCTGAAGTGCTTTGCAGTGTTGCTCGAAGAGCTGCATCATTACATGCAGCACTACATTCATCTGTCTTTGTTCACTTCTATGTGTGTGTGTGTGTGTGTGTATTTGTGCATGGATGTGTGTGCTGCTTTCTCTCTCACTCTGTCCTTGTGTGTGCAAATGCATATGTGAGTACAGAAAGTTTGAGCACAACAGGAAAAATGCATTAAAATCAAAGTACACAGAACATACTGTAACATTTCTCAGTGTCAGGCGGCTGGACGCAGCAAAAGGCGAGCAGCAACTAAACCTCACACACCATCAAGCTGAGACGTCTCCAAGGCCCACTCAAAACAACCTCAAGACAATCTCACGACAATCCCTGTAGCGCCATTTTCTT
Source organism: Dascyllus trimaculatus (assembly GCA_024666655.1). Lineage (NCBI taxonomy): Eukaryota > Metazoa > Chordata > Actinopteri > Pomacentridae > Dascyllus > Dascyllus trimaculatus. The sequence goes on along the minus strand of CM045445.1, from coordinate 10,087,928 downwards.
CCTTAAAAGCTATTTCTCAACCCTTTACTTTCTAATTAATGCAAGGCTCATACTGTGTGGTCTTCTAAGTGTCTTCCTGTTCTTGCCCATAGCTAACAGCCCTGGGGCCTCAGTGAGGACCACAATTGGCCCTTGGCCTCCAGCTTCCTCCAGCATGACTATAGAGCTTGGCTTTCAGGCTTTGCCCAAGGCAGCATAGACCAAAATCAATGTTGGAGCAGTGAGGGGGCATTTTTGATTATCAAATGAGGTGAGGGAAGGTACAAATGTTTTAGAAGTCAATCAGATTTGTCGAATTGCTCATTCTAGTCGATGCAAAATGGTGAAAATAGAGTAGAGTAGACTACTATAGCTTCAATAAGAAATAAATGAATCCAGGCCATTGTTTTAAAGCTTTCGTGTCATTATCCTATTTAGTCTCGACTGCCTGTGTTTCTGCTTCATAATAAATTGCGGGTGATGTAATTAATTATACAGTGGTATTAAATAAAACATTAGGGATATTATATTTTATTGAATTAAGTGTTCACCTTGGCAATTAATCTACATTTAATATGGCCTGGCCTGTATAAATTATGAAAATCACTGGTGTTTGCTGCGCTATAAACCTCTTACACATACATATCTTTCTCTGAAACATTATGCAAATGACGGTGGATGTTTCTATAATTAACGTCTTCTATTAGTGTCATTGAAATAGAACTATCACTTAAAGTTTTTGGCATGGGTATGCAGTGAAGGCTTTCAGCACAAAATCTGAAGGGTATAAACTATATTTAGGATGTTTTCAGGCAAGAACATTGTCTTAAACTATTAAAGTAACCCTGCTGAGAAAATACCTTGGGTCCTATTGCTCATTACAGTTGCTTTTAAAAACCCGCAGTATGTGCGTAAAACCCATCATGCTCTCACTGCTATCTGCATGTCAGATGTCAAAAAGAAAAATAAGTGGATTCTAACCAGGCATGTCACTGTGTTTCTCTGCTTTCCGTTATTGTCTGCAAGGGTACGTACATTAGAATAGTTTCACAAAAAATTATGGTAATTTAATGACTGATGGTAATTTCACATGTTAAACGCCACATGTGGCATGAGAAACACAACTGACCTTGACTGATGTGAGGTTTTCACATTGTAAATCTGATATAAGTGCATTTTCTGGCAAATATAATTATCTTTGAACTGAAACAAAGCAGACCATCTATCTTCGATAATTACCCTCAATTAATGAGTGCAGGTCTTAAATATTTAATTCCATAGATATTAGCATTGTAGTAATGGATTTCTGGTCTTATATAAACAGATCAGAGCTGGCTCACATACCATTTGCAAATACCTATTAATGTTTGCCTTGAACTGCTGGGAGCAGCACAGGTGGGACCGACAATTCAGATGTTGTCAGATAAGCTGTCGATCACATCGCGCTGGGCCAAATTGAGATGCAAACCTATAAGGTAAGATGGTATGCAATAATGTTACTGTAAGGCATGCGGAATGCAAGTGTCCATCAAATCGCAAATGTTATGCAGCGCGGCAAATTCCCACCTGTGCACCCGGGTGGAAATTAGCATAATAGCCTATAGTAATATATTCAGGTTTAATAGGAGGATCACGCTTGGTAATTATTACAATGTAAAAATTCACATGCTTAAGGTTTTTATTTTGTGTAATTCATTTTAACCTCAACAAGCTGACTAGCAATGTAATGTTCGTGTTTAACAAGGTAAATGCATTCAGGCTGTGGTTCATTGATCCTGCAGCTCAGTGACACCATTATTCTTTTCAGGTGGAGCTAGTTACTGTTTGTGGCCCTGACACTTCAGCTAGGAGGTGCTGGAGGAAATCTGAGAAAGGAGGTTACAAAATCACTCCTTGAAATATTATGGGGCTTTTTTTTATAACATAAAGGTACATTTTACATGATTTTAAGAGGATTTTCAGGTATGGGGTAATCTTGCATCCATTTGCTATATCCATGGGAGTCGCAAGGGGATGGAGCTTATCCAGCTGACGCTGGGCAAAGAGACAGTCCACACCTCACACCTACAGCCAGTTTAGAATCACTAGCTAATCTACAATGCATGTCTTTGGACTGTGGGAGAAAGCTTAAACACCTGCAGAAAATCCACACAGCCACAGAGAAAACAAGCAAACTCTGCACATAAAGGCCCCAGTCGACCAGCAGGTTCAAACCCAGAACCCTCTCGCTGTGAGATGCCAGAGGTAATCTTTTATTCTTCCTAGTTTTAGTTTAATGTATTACAAACATCACTTTTATCATCATTTTAAAGTTTAAACACTGTCTGCCTGTTAATGACCATCTCGGCAAACTGAGGATCACAGGAAATTTGACCATCCCCATTTTGCATTATTTATATTGTTGACACACACTGATTCTCACTATCGCCACTAACTAATTTCAGCTAATTCTGATATTTCACACAGGCACTGAAGGCACAGTACTGTTAATTAATTAGAGCGAATACATTTGCAGTTTATGCTCGGCACAATTAGTCTGACACTCTCAGTTTAGTGTGCAAAATATAAAATTGGCTGTGGGCTGAAGTGGGTTATAGTAATGAGCTTCAAGATATGATAAACCTGTGGCCCCGACAGACACACATCTGGCTAATACACTGTTTGTTTTTGCTGTTTGTTTTGTTTTATCTGAGTCTTAAAAGTTGAAAGATCCAAGCTGTAACCGGATGCGAAGCAAAGGTGTACTTGCCCAGGCTTCCCCATTAGACCTCTGCAAGGGTTGAACAGACCCTTATCACAGCAGACATTTTGACTTGTCATAGCCATTAAATCACAGGTATAACTGATGACATTAATGATGACTCTGTTCCATTTAATTAAACCATGGCAGTGAGCAAGCATGCACATTAGCAGTGACCTGAAGCCTGCACGCCAAAACTAAATAAACCCTTTCAGCTAATATAAGACCATAGAGCTGAAATACATTTTATCTGAGCTTATTCTGTGATCTGCAGCTTTAGAGGTGATACATCTGTCATGGTATCCTGCCAAAGAGAGTTTATTAAGCTATGTCACAAGGAAAAATTAAAAGCTCACTACTTTTCAGACATATTTCTACTATCATAGCTAATTTGCTTCATAATTTATTTGTCAGGAAGTGGAAAAATTGCTGCGGGAGAGTGGTGATGAGATGAGACAGAGGTTGCCCGAATTGTATATGCTGTCAGGAGGTCACCGAGAAGATCCGACACCAAGCCCATGCACAAAGATTAGGCACAGACAAACGACACAAGACATGAGGCTTAATGAAGAAAAAACACTTTGCACATTTCACGATCAGTAGTGTAACAAGTATTATCAAATGCAGATAAAATCGGATCACAGATGTGTGCACATATGTTGAAATCTACAGACGACAAGACATTTTAAATCAGACTTTGAATTTCTTTTATCCTTTATTGTAGCTTTAGAAATGTTAATACTTCTTCTTCTGTCCTTCATGACCCCGTCAAACTAAAAATGTTGCTGCTGCTGGCATTGATCAGATTTCTTTTGACAGAGTTGAGCCTTCCCTGACTTCCCAGTGATTTGAACACTGATGTAAGGTCACTGAACTTCATGTAGTAATAAAATAAAAGTTAAATGTCATTTTGCTTGCTTTCTCAATTTGCAGTTTAACCCAGTTTGTTACGTTCTATCTAGGTTATCCCCCTGTTAGCTTACTCCATGTTGGAGAAACATGTTAGTTCACATCATCACAACTGACTGTGCTAAAAGACGCGTGTGCTGTATCCACTTCAATATTTTGATTCACAAGTGAGAATGAGTAATATTGTCCCCGGTGCTGCACGCTTTTCACCGGTGGATCATAACTTCCACATAAGCTCCCATTTTTTTTTTACCACTCTATGGTAACTGTGGGGAAGCCTCACAATTCAACTGGGAAGGGCAGAAGTGCAGCTCATTATGTGAATGTTGCCACGCTCCAGATCAGTCAGCAAAAATAATTAGGTGTTATATTACCCAGTGTCATATCTTGTGAGAGACTGAAGCCATCCAGTTGAGATCGATTGCACTCACTTAGTGTGGGGAAAAGTAATAAACATAATTATGCTTTTTGCTGCTTTTTGAATTGAAGCCACACAGTGTGACTGAATGGGCTGTGTATGCCCACTCAAGCAGAACGCCTTGCCAATTACCACAAATCATAGTCAGCTGGTTTTCCACCTCCTTTAATAGGCCTCAAAACTTTCCTCCGCTTAGCATCGTTGAGCACGGCCCTTTCAACACTTCCATCTAATGTCATGCTCATTAGAATATAAATTGGCTTATGATTACTACCTGCAACTTTGCAACCGGACCAACTGATAATGATTTGGCCAGAGGCAGAGAAGATTAAAAGACAGCATAGTCAGTCCCCAGCATGTACACATTACATTCCTATTGTCACTGTTACCGCTGATACAACTCGATAACAGTGATACCTCTGCTTTTTTCTACATTCCCTTTCGTACGTTGCCCTGCACACTAATGAAAATTAATAAACAAAATCTGACTCTGTTATCTCGCTCTGGAAGGAAGCTGTGAAATATAAGCTGCCATGTAGAAAAACACCAGAGCTATGCAGATTCTCAGATGAGCTCACTTGGTGGTAGTGCTGTGTTATTTCCATTACCATTAGAAAGAAATGAATCCTATGTTTTATTCCCATCTGAATGAATCCTATGCTTTTTTTCCTGTCTGAATATCAGCCACAGCAGGCGGTCTCGTATGTAAATGCTGCCACTGTTAACATCATGATGGATGTGATGTTTGATTTCAGTGTCTCTCGTGTGAGTGTAATTTCATGTTGTGTGTTGCATATTATACCAAATTTAAAGCTTGTTTGGACTGAAATGAATATTTCCTGGTGACTGGCAGTATGAGGAGACTGTAAATCATAGTTGGGCTCACAGAAAATGAGAAATCAATAGTTTGGTGGGGAATTCATGAGTTTGTTTTCCTTAGTAAATCCCTTTCTTTGCTATCGACCCAATAAAGTTGTCACAAAGGAACATATAAAACCAGGGATTAGCTGTCACTTTCATACCAATGAATTTCTGTCGGATGTGGCAGCATGCTAAAGGAAATTTATTCCTATCAACAGTGACAACAGAGTGTTAAGTAGCCACAGCAAATCCAGTTTTCCGGCGGTGATTCACTGTTCTTAAGAATGATTGGGAGCTATTTTTCAATGCCACGCTTCTGCTCCAGTGTCAAACACATGGAAACACAGCTCTAGATCAGAGGACAGACATTCTGAGCCTTCAGACCTCCTCCCACTGCCATATATGAGCAGCAAACATGTGACACAGACGTGCTGATCCCTGTCACAGGCACAGGATCCCGTTATATTAAAGCCTGATTGATTTCAATATCCTGCCACACACAGAGCTTGACATTTATATTGAATTAAAAAGTAGGACTTTAATTAATTCACATACGGCCTCAGTTTAATAATACTCTACTCCAGCTTTAACACACTGAATTTAATCGAGCATGACTCATTGGAAATGTGAAATGGATGTTTGGTTCAAATAAGCATTCTTTGAGAGAACAATAAATCTGCCTAATGAACTTTAATACAACTGCCAGGCTTCTAATGTCTTATTTTTGCCTCTATGCTCTATAAGAAAATGGCATGACTATAGATCGGGTTCATGACAATCAAGCGACAAATGATGGTAACCAGAGTCCAGTGCAATTTCTGCAAAAAACAATATCAGTAACAGCAATAGAAAACTGAGTTGAACACAACAGAATGCTTATTTACTTATGTGTGTAATGCTTTTCTCAATGGATCATCTATGTTATATGCAATATATATTGATATAGTATAAATACTGTCCCATTTCCATGTTGCAATCTGGATGTGGATATTATATGAGGATTGGGAGAATGCAAATAAAACACGATGAGAGTGGGATGAAGAAAATATCCATCGAGGAACTTGAAAGGCCACAATATGATGATCACAATAAGGGGAGAAAGGAGAAATGACAATTCTTATTGTTACAAGGTGTAAATGTGAACACCTGTGGACTGAACATCATTATCCACACACTGTTTCCAGATATAGCTCACATGAATACAGCAGCACCTAGTATAAAGGGACCCAAAAGACAAAAATGGCAGATCTGATACAGTTGCTCATGCCTGTTTATGAGGATAATTCACGACTCAAATATACTGCAACCAGTAACGTGAATTACACTTTTATGTTATACTCCCTAAATCCTGCAAATTGATTTTAAAAGTACATCCAAGCACTGTATTAATTATGCTTGCGCAGCCGATGAAAGTCGGAAACAGATTATGAAAATAACTCTTTCAGCTCTGGCAGTAACCATGTCCGTTACACAAAGCAAAAACTACTGTCCTGTTTGGAGTGATTCCTGACTGGTAATTCAGTTTACTGGGGAGCTGCCAGTGAACAGATGAAGGCTCTCTCTGAACTGGAAACTTATTCTACCAACGGGGAATACGAGATTTCATGTTTTGTATGTCTTCTCTGGAATTATAAGACCGACAACAGACTCCACTGAAAAATAATGAATTAAACCAGCCATGAGGCCTGCCACTGATGAAGATATGGCCTTCGCACATTCAAGGTTGGTACTTAGTTTGTAAAGGAAGCCCACAACTCTTCTACTGGAGCAGAAGAGACACTGACAAACCTTGAGTTTGTCATCTACTTTAGGCACTGAATCAAGTCTGCTGTTGATGCTGCCTTTTCCTTGATGCTGTTGAACAGATTGACCAATCCACCAGTATATTGCAGCACTTAAAGCACAACTTAATGAAAGAACTCCTGTATAGACAGAACACTGCCACTGCCGCGCCAAGAGCCTTGAGTTTGTTGTCTTGACAACACACATATTCAGATAATTGTTTACTGCAAGCAAAACATATGTATGAAGCAGGTGATGTGGAATTATGCAAATTTGCTGGAGGAGTTCATCTTCGAAATTGCTCATGGAGAATATTATGCAGTTATCTCTCGAGGCACGGGCTGAATTTTGTCATTAATAAATCATTATGACAGAAGTTTTGACACCTTCCACAGCTTCAAGTCCTAGTCATGTAATCTACTCCCAGTTTGGTCCAGCACAGTTCTATAACTGTCTCACTTTGTTTCTAATGAAATCTGAGACAGCATTTCCAGCAGACTGGCAGGTTGCAGATCATCGTAAGCACCATGGAGACATAATTAAATATACAGAAGAAACCACATACAAACACAGCTGCATGGTACAGAGCTGTAGTGGAAGTGTATGTGGCTCCAAGTGCAATACGGTCCAGCAGACCTTGAGAGCATTTTCCTGAATTAAATGAGCTGCATTAAACAAACAATGCTGAACTGTAAAGGAGAGATTCAACAACACCACATGACATACAAGACACGTTTCACGGCCGTGTAGTGGAATTAATGATATTGCTTGTGTTTTCTTCTTCTCCCGTTTTTTATTTGAAAAGCCTGTCATAAAATAAACTGTGCTTCTAGCTGTGCCTCATAAACCTCCCCTATGGTGATGGCAGACCTTTTGACAGAAATGCCCAATCAAAGCAGCAATGGGTCAATGTGGGGATGTTCCAGGAGTGTGAGTTATAGCCAAGTTCACAGTGTTATTTTAATGGGGCTGCGAACAGTGGCTATAAAAGCTTTGGCAGCTTGTTGGCTCTGCAGCACCATTCATGTGCATCTTGTAGTTGATACAAACCTTATATAGGCTCTGTGGTATGGGGGGTATCTTTGTAGGGTAGTGCCCTAACTCTGGGGACTTTTCAACACTGTAGCTGGATAATGACGTCAAAGTCTGCAACTTGTGGCCGTAAGGCAAACGGACTGACAGATCACTTTTGTGGCGGCATTAAAGTAAAAGTGCAAGACCATAGTTTAAAGAAGCTGCCACAACAATAAAACCCCTGACAGGTGAAGTCTATAACACTGATCATACTGGAAACCGTTCTTGGTTCCTGGCTTCCATGTGGATGTTACTTTGACATGTTTCCGGAAGAAACACTCCCACCCTTCAACAGTACTCTGTAGTGGCAATGCGGCCCCCCACACCGCAAAATCTGCTCAGGAATGGCTTGAGGAACATGACAAGGAGCCCAAGGTGTTCACCGCATGCAATCTGATCGAGCATCAATGGGATACCCATTCCACAACCCACTGGACCCAAAGGATTCACCAATGTCCGGGTGCCAGCACAACAGGACACCCTGAGATGGGTTGTGTCCATCCTCTGATCTAGACAGGTGCTTTAAATGTTGTAGCTAATCGGTTTCATTCCACATCTCCAAATATGGGGCAGTTACCAAGATACCAAGAGTAGTACAGGGTCAAGGTACATACCAAAATAGTTCTGCTCCTGTGAAGAAAGGAAAAACAATTTGGAGAATCAACTTCCTTTCCTCGCACACCCACAACATGTTGCTATGAATTAGACTTGACACTTTTTCCCACATAATTTCTCCCCAGACGGCACCCTGCAGCAGCCATTTTGGAAGTTAACAAAAAAGGACACAAATAATTATCATCCTTGAAGATTCAAAAAAGAAAGTAATAATATAGAAGCAGAGTTTGTACAATTATTTTTCCTTGACCCTGAAAACAACAGGCTATTATCCTCCCAGCAGTCTGCACCCCCGCTGCCTCCTCTCGATTTACAACACAATCACCAGCCAGTCCTCAAAAACCTCTGTTCAGAAAATGCTTTCAGTATTCACGGACAGTCAACCTAACATCTTCATCATGAGATAATGTACTTCATGCTTATTCCGCCCAGTGCTAAACTCTGTTTGATAATAAATTTATCACCATCATGTTCCTGCACTGCTTCTTTCAGAGGCCTCATTTCATCACTGTAAAAGCAGCAGAGAATTGGTTTGCAAGGTAACAGAAAACCCAGACAGCCTTCAACTGGCCACACACACTGAATATATTATTATACTGACTGTATGTTCTTTAACATCTAATTGAAAAAGACGTCATCATAACCTCAGACACAAATGTAGACACATGCAGATGTAGACATGAATACAGAAAACATCTAAAGATGTGCTGGCTTTAACTTTTCATTCACAGATAACATCTCCCAGTCTTGTCAGTGTATTCATCATATAAATGTTACTAAATCATTCAATGTAGTGCAACACTGTTCTCCGTCACAAAAGACTTTCTTACAATAGACAAGCACTCTAATTACTGTGTACTGAAAATCTTTCATTGCTGCATTATAGTAAGACAAAGGACATGCAGGCATGGGGAGTGTAGATGTGTGTCAATCCACTCAATAGCTGTTTCAGTAATAGACTGGTAAATGAGAAGGGTGGGGGACTCCTGAGTCATTTGACATGCAAATTGAATAAGAAGTAATAGCTGTCGACTCAGAATTCACAAGAGATCACAATCTGCTATTTTCCATGATGTAATAGAACCAATATCTGAACATACACTGCTATTAGTCTGTGGACAAAACTGTAATTTGATGTGATTTCCCACATGGTTCTCCTACTTGTATCTCTCACTGAAGGAAATGAATCAGATCCACTAATAAGGGTCATGTAAGGGGTGGCATGACTCCTTGATGGTGTGTAATTGGCTGCTATTGTGGTTCTTGTAGTGTATTTTCCACGTCCAAACTTATAAAACACACAGCTAAATACACATAGTTGAACATTTTTTATGAAAATTGCACTTTGGAAATAAAAAAACAAAACATGTGGTCAAAAACTAAGTGGCCAAGAACTGACCAAATGTCAATTTTCAGACAAAAAAGAAAATCCAACAGACATGCTTTGTGAACTAAATCGTATCAAATAGAGTTCCATTTTCTTTTCATGATCAACACTTGCTGCACAACCCAGTCTATTTGGATATTATTCAATGTTTGCATCATCCATAAAACATGCAGCTATACTGAAATTCCAACCATTGCCTGACTACACTGACCAAACCACAATTTGTCTTCATTAGGGTCAACGCTTTCCCAAAATCTGTATCAAATGAAAGCAAAAAAAACTGAATAAATATCATGTATGTAAATATGACTAAGTCAAGAACTGGACCAGGGCCATAGGATCAGCATCAGTGTTGGTTTTACCGTAAAATTGAAGATGAGGATGTTCCAAACCCGTGAGGCCATTTGCCCTGTAACACACAGACTCAGGCACCTTCGAATCTTATTTCTGCGATAAGCTTTAGGAATACACAAGTGTACCTCCAAAGCCTATTACTGAAATGTCCAGTCACAGTTTGGAGAAAACATCTTGTGTTCACACCTTGGTTTTGCGAGCCCAGACAATGCTGCAGGGGTGCAGGACATCTGAACATAAGAGAGTCGCTGTAACCATAGAAACTCTCTCGCTGCTGACAGGCTGGCAGAGGAGACATTCAGAGCTGAGGGGGCTACGGGCGGATGTTTGCGCGCATATTAGGAATTAATGATTCATGGGCAAATAAAGCACACATTTTTATTTATAAGGCAGTTGTTTATTACAATACAGGACACTTGTCTTGTGTGTAAATAAGCAAAAAGCATGGTGCTATTCCAAACAAATTGTAACCTTTGGTCACTCTGTGGGGTTCTTAGTGTTTGCCACGTGGCTCGTACTACAGGCTCAACAACAAATCTTCAGTTCTGGCAAACAGAGGAGACGGCTGGATGGAGCTGAGGGAGAGACGAACTGGGTGCAACCGCTACTTGAAGCACCAGCCCATTTCAGCCAAAGCTGCCCATTAACCAGTTTCTATGTAAGTCTTAACATTAGCTTAAAAAAGAAATTAAATCCCCACCATACCATGATTGCTAAATACACATCAGCTGCTACTGACTCCTCTGTGGAAAAATGTCATGTTAGAAGAGTGCTTAATAAGATAAGGACTACAATTTAGCAGCCACAGAAGTCCAATGGCATAAGACACATCAGCAGCGGCACTGATACTGTGTGGTGGCTGCCAAAGAACTTATACATATACCATTTATGTATATACAGAAGATAAGGTTATTAATTCCATCTTGGGTGAATGGGATTAAGTGAAAATATTGTGTTGTGTTTCATCATGTAGTCAAATGAACTTATACCATATATGTGCTACAAATAGTCTCAAATCTTCCAGCACAATAAGGTCGCCACTACACTCCCACTCTCTGTATCACTGGTTTCTCCTTGGGCTTGTTGCATTTCTTTAACACGGAGTGTCTCTCTGTTCATGCTGTCTCTGAGGCCTCACAGGGGAGCTCTCCCTCAGACAACATCATACAGCTGCCAAGATAAAGTTAGAGACACAAGGATAAAAGGCAGCACAAGCTATTTAAGAGTCGCTGAAGCCTTGGTTCACCAGATAAAGTGACGTTACTTATACCAACATTGGATGTTCCACTGTAAGGGCACTCTGGTGTGACAACCACTTGTAGTTTATATATGCAGAGCACACAGATGCCCAGGTTCATTTAACTTCCAACTAATATGATTGAGCATCAAATTTAGAAAGTGCTCCAACAGCTGAATTTGATATAAAATTTAAAAAAAATCACACAAGCTATCAATCTGCGGAGTCAAAGCTCTGAATCATTGTGCAGTGCTTAGCTGATTGAGAAAATAATTTTTCACTAAGCTAATTGAATGCTTTGCCTAATTAGAATTGATTTTTGATTGAGTAGATCGCGAAACTCCCGCTACGTGGGAATGCATGTATTCCCACTTGTAAAAACATATTTGAACAGGAAAATGATCCTCGACAGTTCACCTACTAAGTATCTTCGTCACTGCAATGATTAAAAAATAAATGCACACTGCAAATAATGTCTGTCGTAAATTATCAGCAAGAAAATCTCTTCCAGCCAGTGAAATAATCAGCAGATTGGTGAATAAATGCAGCCTCATCAATGTATTCAGAGCAGTTCCATATGAAGTCACCCTAGGGTTACTGCATATGTAGCAGCTGTGAATCCCCAGGCCCATATTTGCTAATCGAGAAAGAAAAATAAGTTTGGCTTGTTAGTTGTGGATGATTTGATTAATGTCCACCCTTCCCGGTCTGCCTCTCCCATGATGCATGTCAACCTGGAGGGGATACTTGCTTGTCTCATAGCACGCTGCTTGGAAATTGTAGGTGTGTGATAAACTGATATTTGCATTAGCATACTAACAAGCAGCATTATTGTGTGTACGCTGGTGGACAGCCGCAAATAGTGAGGCAGGACATGCTTTTTGCTGAATCCCCGGGATGAGGGTAATGAATTGTGTTCCACATATGGCACATTGATAAACTCACTTCATGCCATTAATCAGTAGCAGTGGGAAATGGGAGAGTCTTGGGAATGGTCTTTGATTGACAGGCTAATTTAGTGAGAGGAACAGCTTTTCTTGCTATGAATATGGCTCTGCTTACATGGGCTAATTAAAGGTGGCCATTGTGTGGGGGAGACTGCCACGGATTTGAGTGTTAGGATCAGTTTTGGTAGGATTACATTTTTGTGGTAGGATCAGGTTTGTGTGACAGAATGAGAAACAAACGAGATGGAAGAGCTACAGCACAGTCAGAGGCTTTCCAGAAACATTGGTCAGTGCCTCGCTACAAGCTTGCCAACACTGCAATTGTTTGGCTAGGGAGGGATTATTACTGTTATGATTGCCTACATAAAAAGCTGATCGTGCTCTGTGATTATCTCACTGAGTTTCATCCTCCTCTAACGGCAGTGGAGCTGAGATGGCATTAGACATCAGCCTTGCCCTCTGTCTCAGAATATCGTACATGCCTTGCCTTCCCTTTGTATTTCTTCCGAGGGCAATTCTTCTTTTCTATTAGCATCTCATCGGGCCTTACACATTGAATTTTCTCACTTTGCATTTGTGTGCCAAGCAGCGCTTCTGCTTGAATAGCAGAATAATCCAATCAGCAGGGAGCGCTTCAGACCCAAGACATCTGACCTCTTCTGAGGATGGGATCTTGTCAAAGAGCATCTTATTTTAGATAATAATTCCCTGCTTTGTTTGCAGATTCTCATTTCTGCTCTTTGCTATGAGCTCATTTGTTTTTTCAGCAGCAATGTGTAAGACATTGGGGAAATTTCATGGAATATTCATTGACAGAGGGACCTTTGATAATATTAAATAAACAACAAGAGGTGAAAAATGCTTACATCGTGGGTGTCTGCATCTGCATGTGGTTGTCAGTCTACTACTTTTTCAGTATTCCGACAAAACTGTATAAATCTAAGAAAAAACTGACATTTTTTGTAGTCATACTGTATCTTTTATGGATTTAGCTCTTTTCAGTAGTCTTTAGTAAATAATACTAATATATACAAATTGAAATGTTTTTATCTTGGAAAAAATATGTTTTGTAACAGTATTATACATTTTTTTCAGTTTATCTGATTGTTGCTAAAAAAAAAAAATAATTAAAAACTGCTTCATGATGGAATATGAAAAAGTGTATTTGTCATTGAGTGGATGCCAGAAAAAGTGAGGTCAGTGGTCATTTTTATGGCAGTCAAACCCTGCAATGGATTGGCCAACATATACACTAGTTAAACTCATGAAACATGACAAGAATCATCAAACAACCAGTAAAATCACAATGACTTTAACTGCAGTAAAACACTCAGTACCAAATTACCAAATGAGTCCACTGCTCGTCCAGGGAATCTAAAAATAAACTCCAACGCTCAGCAGAAAAATATCCTCAATGGAACCTCATTATTCCATACAAAAAGTTACAATCAAAGTATGCCAATGAATCCCAACAGCTACAGCTGTAGGAGGACCACATTATCTTGTCACTACCTTATTCATTTCAAGAAGCACAAGAAGGTCAGTTGCTGAGAGTCCATGGTTGACAGGATCAGTAGTGTTGGAGACAGGAGTGTCTGTGTTGCATCATGTGATGACTTGAGGCTCTAAGATGTAATCTCTGAACTCTCTTCCTTGGAAAGTACTTTGGCTCCCCTTGACAGAGTAGCCAAAAGCCGTCTACTACTGTTTGCCTTTCTGCTGCCTTGCACAGTCTTCTGCTGGGAGGCCAAACATTGAACCTGTCCACACAGACAGACAGACAGACAGACACACTGTGGCACACCCTCCTACACTGCTCTGAAGGGGACACTTAGTCCTCTCTTTTGCAAAAAAGGAAAAGGTTTACACTAATGCACCAAGATGTTTGTAAAATTATAAGCAAGCAAACATTACCCTTAATTGTTAATGAGTGTGGAGTAAGAATGCATAGATCTAAAATGCTTCCTGAAACTGCATCAGCCTTTCCTAATTTCATGTAAATCCTTTTGAAACAGGATTTTGTTGCAGTGGATAATGCAGGAGCAGTCATGCTGTAGCGTAAACCAGTGGAATACCAAACGCAGAGGGAGAGGTACCCCAGAACATCGAGTACATACAGAGGAATTCCCACACAAATGGCAAAATGCTGTGAGTACAATTTGGTTTTGAGTTTGTGGGTGCAGCAAAACAGGCAGCCTCCTGACTCTTGATAAGCCGATACTACAGCCTCGTCTGCCTGAGGAGGCTCTTGAAAGCGTTCCCAACCCTTTAACATGGAACAATTGATGTCCTGCAACTGTACAGCAGTGTGATTTTGATTGTTACATCACATTATGCTTGTGAAACATTATTTAGGCGACTGTTTGTCAGAAAGAGATCAAGAAAGAGAAAGCACAGCAGGATGAAAGAGAAAGAGAAGAAAGAGAAACAAGAGATCTTGGGGTCTGTGCTACCGTGAATTGACGTCTTTAGTTGTTAAGTCACATTATGCTTAAAGAAATTATGCAAGTAGTGCAAGTAATGGCAGAATATTAATGAGCTGTAATTCCTGACTGCTGGTGAGGATACTGGAACGCACAGTAGAAAAGGCTAATTAGAAGAACATGATAAGTTATGGTTTGATGGGTTTTCAGCCCCCACAGCGCTTACACATAAATCTTATTTACCAGTCGTCTCCATGTGCATGCACATCTTTGGGTTTGACGCTACACTTGTCATATCTGTAGCATGTTTAGTCTGCTAACAAACAAAATGTCCCCATATGTTACATACACAAGGCCTAATTATGTTGTCTCACATGTAAGTTGTCAATCATTTATTGTGTAAATGTCGTGCTGACAGCTCTGAGTTTCCTATTTTAAACAATAAAAAAAGAAGCATACAAAGCAATTTGGGTCCTGCTGGAAGGAGAGAAGTCACACACCTCTTACTGAAGGGAATGACGGAGGCAGTGAGAGGGAAAGACAGTGAGTAATATTCATAGCACACAACATCACTCACCGGCATGTGGGAAACCTCTGCCATAGTAACATAATCCTCATCCAAGGCCTCCAGATTTAGTAAAAGGACATGGAGCCTGAATCTTTCATTAAAGGAAGGCTTATTTCATTATTTAGAAGGTGTTATTTTCTGCCTCAGTTCACAGGCTAAATGCCAACTGGCAACTACAAGGCCTATTTAAATGAGTCAACTTCTGGTCCCATCTACCCTGCTGGTTCCCTTACTCTTCCCTGCGAGCGGGTGGGCAGACTGGATAATGCAGTCAGCCTGCGAGATGCAGACCGGCTTCTGCTGCGTCATCTGTCTTCCCCCTAAGCAGCCCACTCACCTGTGCCAGAGCTGTGGTCTCAGCAACATGCAGATCTCACATCCACAGGTGGGAGAATTTTTAATTGGAGAATTTCACTGCTGTGTTGCTCTCAGTGTCATTAGGAAACTGTCTCATACGTTCCTGAGAGAGCGATACTGTAAATTTAAACAGCTGCACAACTGGGGCAATCAGAGGTGACTCATGGTGCAGCTATTACATCACTACGGTACCTTAGTAGAGGAAAAGTTTCTACAGGCTGAAAGAAAATTTTCTTCAGGAATAAATACATAAACAATGTGGTGCAAACACTTGGGAGGTGTTGGCTCTTTCACCAATCATGGGATGACCTCTTGCGCAACCAGACTATACATTAACATTAGGTCCAATCAGTGAGTCACACATGTACTATGAAAAGGTCTCTGATGCACAAACAGGGAAATGATGTGAAAAATAATATGAGATTATAATAAGAGCAATAGGATCACTCATGAATTTGATATGCAGCACTTCCATTATCCTGCCTGTTGGGTGACATCATTTTCAGTAATATTTACAAAGTTGCTCTCTTCTATTTGCAAAATATAAATGTGACTGCATGGACTTGTATGCACTGCAGTTACAATAAAGAAATGTACTATTAAAATTACAGACTGTACTCTGTGGTTGAAGTAACTGAATCAGGATTTTCAGGGGAAAAAAAATCTTTTTTATGAGCCATGTAGACATTACGGCCTTGTCGTCTGCCAATGACATGAGAAGCATGTATAATCATGTCATGTACTTCTGGGTTGTGTGTGCCTCGTGAATGAATGGCTGCAGTATCATAGACTGTCAAATAGAAAGCATCATTACACACAGTTCTGACTGCTGAGAGATCATTTTAATAATGTAGTTGGATACATTATTATCTGTTTCATTCATTATTGACTGGTAGAGTGGTTCTGTTCCTATTACGGAGGGATAACACTTCACTGTATGAAACCCTTCATTTACCGAGCTGGGTCTGGCATAACGCTGTGTGTTGTCTCCAAGGAGGAAACCATTAACTGCAGAGCAGAAATCCTCCCTCCATAGAAATTCTTTAGCTTTATAACAAACAAAAACAGGCTTTTTTCCCCCTTTTACTTAATTTTCCAAATGACTTAGTAAATAAATCTCTGCCGGGGAATGAAGCAGCTTCCATTGCTACTTATCAGGGGATTTGTGTAGCTCTGAGCACTAAACAGGAAACAAAGCCAGAGGAAATAAAAGAGCCAGCCCAAGTCCATAACATAACATCTGTTGACATCAGCAGTTAAGTGAAATTTGACCACAGTGTGCACTCTAGGTAAAAGAAAGACTATGTTTTTGTTGTTTATGGCCCAATTTGTTAATCTACATAGCACTTTCATGGGGTGATGGAAATTTCTGAATTAATTAAAAGATTTGGCACCCATCGGTATTGCCTCCCTAGTGAGCAATGTGCTCTCTTGTTACAGTGATGCACAAAATAACTCCCCACTTTGCCAGATGTCCTGTTATCTAGAGCTATGAGTTTATTATCCTGTGAAAGTGCAAGGGAATATTCTCATTTGCAGATACTCTGGCATTCTCTTCAAATGACATATTGGAGGAATGTCAAAATTAATGCGTTAAGGTGAGAGATGTCTCAACTTAGTATTTCTTGTGATACGTTATTGATTGCTTCCTCTGGCAATGAAGCCAAAGTAGGGGGTCAGCCACAGGGCAGGGCCACTGGAGTTGGTATTGTCTTCACTTTATTCAGCACACGGTCAATACTCTATGGATATCCCCACACCACATGATCCATTATATAAATGGAAGTTTTACACAACCGGTTGTTGATGGTGAAATGCATTCAAGATTAGTGTCAATATTGCCATGAATTATGTCCACATACAGGTCTGCAGCACAGCATAGAATGAAAATGAATTCAGGCACTGTGAGGGGGAAGATCAAACAATGAATGAAACCTGCACTTTATGCATTGTATGGAGCTAAAACATACAGTGACTTATAATATTAATTTTTCTCATCTGTTATTCATGCACTCGAGTAAATAATAATGGGAAGGTTGGTTTTGGGAAGCACTCCAGGCAATGAAATTGGAGATTGTGACTTTTAATTTACTACTTGAGTTTGAGAGCTTTTCAGAAATTTGATGTTGGTCCTCTTTTATTTTTTCTAAAATAAAATCAGACTACTATGAATACATTACACTTAAAACACTTCACCTTGATCAGCACCTGGAGCCGTGTTTCCCAAAAAATGACATTCCTGTAATGTGCACTCTCAGTTATGCTTTTAGTCAAATGTTTTTTTCTCCAGGATTATGTTTGTTGGTAAGGTATCACAAGTACAGCCCTAATCAACATATATTTGCCAGTTATAGTCTTGGTTTGTAACTGTCATTCATTCATTCATTTGAGATGAGGCAGGAATCATTACCTTGTAACCCACAAAATAGAGAAGCTTCAAATGTGTTGTGAAAGGGTCAGTTTTAACCCAAACTATTATATTTTTCTAAATCTAAGAAAACAGTTTTTATGTGTAATTGCAGCTTAAAGTGTAAAAATAACATCCCGATGCAAGACATGAACCTGTCTCTTGGGTGAAAGCCTTGTGTTGCACCCACAACAATTCCACCCTCCCACTGTGAGCTTTGCACTTCTTTGAAAGTGTAATTTTTTCCTACTATGTCATACTGCTATCTCATGAGGATAAAATGCATTTCTTTCCAAACATAATTAAGAACGCAGTATAGCTATACAGGATTTTAATTTTTTGGGAGACGGTTTTGGCCCCTACTGTAAACTGTGTTGTCGAGGTAAATGGTGCAGTGAAGTCCAACAAAAAAGATTAAACAAAATTGAAAAATGGCGGCATTTATAGCCTAAGCTAACCAATTTGACACACTGCCAACTTCAGAACTGTTAAAGGGTAAAATATACAGTCAAGCCATGAATCATAGCGCTAATGTTTCTTGAAGACAACATATACGATTTCTGAAACAGTAGTCAATTGGATGTGAGCTTCAAAAGCCAAAGCAAGCTGCACAAAGCATAAATACACAGCAGACGCATGGTTCAAATCTGGTTTGTAATGGCCACTAGGTTACAATGGGAGCTTTTCAGAATTTGCTTTCAAAGCTTTGCTTAAATCTTGTGTGTAAATTAGTTTGTTCCCCACTGGCTTTTTCGCAGGAAGTAATCAGAAGCAAAAAGAATCAGCAGTATAATTAGAGTAATTAAGAAAGCACGGGGCAGGCAATGTTTTGGATGCCATGAACCACTAAGCACAGTCCCTGGGTGGTAATTACATGTATACACTACCAGCCTGAGCTTTGTTCAAGGTTTTGCTACACTGGCCTTGAATTGTATAAGAGTAGTTTGTGCATGCAGGAGGCCGTAATTGGCTGCAGAAACAAAAACATGATCTTTAGCGACTTGGGAAATTATCAGGTGTGAGTGTTCATGTTTCAAAAATCACTCCTGCAATTACTGAATGCCCACAATGGAGTGACAACAGTAGTTAACCAGTGTGGAAGGTTACAGTAACACACAATTTAGTTTTACATGTGTTTCTGTTGAGGATTTGATTTAGTTTTGTGCCCAAAAAAAGTTTTATAGGTATTTTAGTTGTAAATGAGTTGAGAAATGGGTTTTTTTGCTGGATCATAAAAGGTAAAGACATCCTTGTATCTCCAGTGTGTGATGGTTTGAAGGTTCACATTTCACTGCATGGAATACACCTCATCAAAATGACCTTGCTACATGGTTATACTAGTGATGCTCCTCCTCTCTGGCCTGAATGGACCTCTCCCCTACACCAGTACTCCTAAAATTACAGTTTGTGTGAGAAGAGCCTGTTTGTAACTCCACAGTGAACCTCTCCACTGGGGATGTACTGTATCAGTGGTGCACCTGGTGAGAAGACCTGGTGAGATACTGATAAGATATGTTTTCCAGACCTCTGCACCACCGATGCAGCTGTGTCGAGCTGAAGAGACACACTGACACACTATTACAGAGTCATTTACATTCTGGCCAACCGAGCCTGCCTCACTCCAACCCACAGATCATCTCCAAGGAGGAACCTAAACTCACATATTGGAAAAAGAGTCATCCATCGCCTCCCTGTCAATTAAAATGCCTTACCTTGGCACTGAAAGTCAGACCTGTGACACACATCAAATTTTAAGTGCAGCTTTCACAAAGTTAATGCCAGATATGGCAGA
Organism: Dascyllus trimaculatus; assembly: GCA_024666655.1. Taxonomy (NCBI): domain Eukaryota; kingdom Metazoa; phylum Chordata; class Actinopteri; family Pomacentridae; genus Dascyllus; species Dascyllus trimaculatus. Next base: position 10,068,078 of record CM045445.1, on the reverse strand, counting down.
CACTAAATATTACAAATAGCCTCTGAGATACTTTTAAAAAGGCTTTGAGGGAAGAAGGTCAAAAAGTCAGCTCTAGTTTAATGTTTCTCAGCACAGATTACCCACTGACTTTTAATACTGCTGTGAATAAACCCTACACTAAATGTTGAGTAGAAGCTCTGCTTGGGCAGCTCCAGGAAGTATGTCTACACTTTCTCACAAATTGCTTTTCATTGCATTGCCAAAAGACTCACTTTGCACTTTTTGTTCCACTGAGCCACTAACAGTAAATATGGTGAATTTTTATTCCACATAGAGAATGCTGCTTTATTTCCAACCCGTGTTCGGTTTATTCAGACAGTAGCTCATTTCATATGATTTACTGACTTGTTTTTTTTTTTTTAAGAATTCTGGATGCTCATCTGCACAGGAAAGAGTTAACTGGAAGGCGGCACTAATTACCAAATTGATGTAATTAAATGGTATATTAAAAGCAGAAGCTGGGTAATATTCATCGTGCTCATTGCTCACAAATTTTAAGACTGCTGTCATGTTACATTTGCTGTAGAGGAAGAGGAAGAACATGAAATACTGAGAGACAGTTTCGTGAGCATGTCATACAGTTTTTGCCTTGTTCTGTCAAGGTCAGCCTAATCTGTGCAAAATGTCCAATGTTATGCTAATCTAGCATGGTATTTTTTGCAAAACAAACCTTTGATTAAAGGGCTTTGCCAAGTTAGATATAAAAAGTCTTTCATGAAAGAGCAATAAAACAATGAAAATCTGTCTTCTTTGATTCAACAGGCGCCTATGGCTCTACAGTGTGCCTTAATAGCGGCTTTCACTGGACAATGTTCTTAAATATTACCTTGAGAAACCTCATTAATTCCCACTTAATTATCATCACATTCCATTTGGTGGATGACTGGGGGAAAGCTGTGATACAGGGAGATAGTATCAATACTGGAATTGCATTCTGACAGGCTCCTCATTCACTTAACAAGCGAATGATCCCAATGCATTTTAGATACTGTAATTAATCATTTACATACTCTGAGTGCCACCTGATAGGTCATCCTGCTGTGCTTTCCCAGTGCTCCTCTCATTAAAATGCTAATCTAAACTGCTGACCCAACCTGCTGCTGAGGAAGACTCCACATAATGACTCTCTCCCTCTCGCTTCTTCGTGCCCCCTTAAGACCTCCATAACAGGAGGTGCCATGGGCCGAAAACAGGGAACTTTCCCACTGAACAGAAGCACTCCAAGTACATAGATATTCATTTATTCCAATGTGCTCCCCGGTGCTGCGGAGGAAACGCAGGGCTCATTACCCAAATGTGATTTTTAAAATAGCTTTCTCCCTTCGCTTCACTTAGCTTATATACTATACACCATAGGTGACTGATATTGGTTGAGAGGGTGTAACCTATGAGATTATGAAGACTCATCTGTCTGTCTGTACAATAACAAGCTGAGATGTGTGATGAGGGAGAGGACAGTCATGAAGTGAGCAGCAGCCTTGTCTCCTATAGTTAATGTGACGATTCAATAACCATCGCTCATTTACATTGTTTTATAAGCTCTACAGCTGGGATGTTGTTAAAAGACACACAGGATTTTGTGACACAGTAACAAGTTCTGTTGGCATTAGCAACTTTACAGAAAGAGACAGAACAGTAGGTTGAGGAGCAGGTAAAAGTAAATCTAAGCACAGATGTTTTGTTGAATTATAGCCCCATGACACCTTGAAAATTAAAAACAGCACTCCCCAAATTAAACTGGCTGACACCTGCTGTCTTCTCCATTCAGACATTTACAAGTCAACCCTCATTTTCACCATTTGACGTCTGGTTAAAGAAAGCAACATCACGGCAGACGAAAGACATAAAAAAGGTGTAGACGAATAACATAGATACAGTACTGGAATGTTTGAACACTGTACAATTACATTTGCATGAGGGTAAAATCACTATGCCGTGTGCCATAAAGTGAAACAGAGCTCAGAAATGAAGGACTTGGCCTGGAAACCTCTTGGACAAACAACTGATTTTGCATTTGTGTGCCATTTGGTGCAGGCTTCTGTCCAACCAACAGAGAAGCTAAATATAACACAAGACAATGACAGCTTACAGTTTCAAGCACTGTGATAGTAAGTTAAATATATAACCTGTTTCGTAATGCTGTTTAGTTCCCTCTGTTTGTGAATTCATTTGCATCTTACATGTAGATAACCTGAAGTGTCTGAGTCAGCTAACGATCATTCTAAAATGATTAGAAGATGCTCCACATGATGGATATGGAGGTACGTTGTGATAATGCAGTGGTTATTTTGACTAAGCACTGCCGGTAAACAGGGCACATAAGAACACACATGAATGGGCGGCTGCACAGCAAACCATGCATGCTGGCATCACAAGCCAGAGGAAGGCTCCACTTGACTGGTATGAGCACGGCTATATGGACTAAAAATATGCACACACTCACACTCCAGTGCATTCAGTGCACACCACCAAAACAGAGGGTCACAGATTTTTCAAAACACAAAATTAATACATTTAAATGTTTGTAGCTGTTTAACATAAATATATAAACCACAGACTAATTTATTAAAATTATGTTGTTGGGTGTGTTGATTTCTAAGTATCTGCAGCAAACACTTAATCATAGGAGACTTTCAGGTCTGAGCTAAAGAACATTCCCACTGATGTAAAACATACATAATCAGAAATGTATTCTTATAGATGTAAGACAGTTTAACACTACTATGACATATGTGATGCATAAAGGCACTGTGTAACTTTTGAAATCAAACTGTTTAAAACCACAAAGTTTTATCAGTCTAAGAGAATAATCTACATTTCAGAGGGGTCTAAAACCCTGTCCTCATGTTAATATTGTAATAGTCAAAGGATTCCAAATGACCTTTAAAAATGTGCTTCCTGCCAGACTGACAAGGGTACCAAGGATATCACGATTACTGATGACAGTGATGAATATGATGATGTGTTAAGCTGACAGACATCATGCTGATGGATACCCTTGATGACTGTGGTTAAGGGAGCTGATAAATGGTCTGTTTATGTCATGTCAAACAGAAGTGTGTCCGAAGTCTCCTAACCCTCTCATCCCCAAAAACCACCAGAGGGTTTGAAAGACATGTTTTTTCTTGTTTTTAATTGCCATTTTCAAACCATTTATCATAGAAAGAAACTGTAAAAACAGGAAGAATTGTTGGATTTTTGACTTTCTGACAGTCTTTGAATGAAACACGTGTGACTTTTGATTTGATCAGGAAAAACAGCCAAATCTGAGCATAGAAATCAAGACATTTCAGTAAAACAACAATTACAAAATTTGCCAAAAAACTGCAATTTGCTGTAATCAGATTCTGTAAAAATAAATAAATACATAAATAAACTACATGATTACCCAAGCTGACAGAGTGGGCCAAGGGTAGGGCGACACAGCCTTTTTTCTGTCTGTCTGTCTGTCTGTCTGTGTGTGGGTGACTATGTCTGCACCACAACTCTAGAACAAATAGAGATGACATAATTAAACTCAGCACAGATGTCCATCTTGATCTACCCTGGTCACTTATTAATTTTGGGGTCAAAAGGTCAAATGTCAAGGTCGCAGGGCTACTTAGTGCAAAATCCCCATATAATCTACTATATAAGCTTGTAATGATGAACTTTGGTGTATCTAAGGGTAGGACTACCATGTTGCACCTCTTGGCCTTGAACTTGACCTTTGACCTTGAACTTACTTCCGTCTGTCTGTCTGTCTGTCTGTACGTATGTGTGTATGTGGGCGTGTATGTCTGCACCACAACTCAATAACAAATAATGATAGGATAATCAAACTCAACACAGACGTTCATCTTGACCTACCCTGGTCACCCATTAATTTTGGGGTCAAAAGGTCAAAGGTGAAGGTCATCTTGCTTGAGTGTATTCTAGTTTTAGACCCAAACTGCCTGGAGTTCAGAGTTTGAAACTGTGAAGCTGATTATTTTTTTTATTACTGCTACTTCACTGAATATTTGTCAACTTAATGAATTAATCATTTTAAAGTTGATATGTGAGTTTTCACTTGTATTCTCAAATGTAATTTCATATTTGATCTTCTATGTATTACTCTATATGTTTAAGAGGATGTGTGGGCATTAGACTCAACTCTGTATTTGTATGTTTTGATTGGGTAGCAGTTCCTTTTGATGAGTAGTAGAGCATTTCAGTTTCACGGTAAAAGATTTTGTATGGCATAAAAGCATTTTATGTGATTTTCAGTGTCAGTGCAAAAGCATGAGTGAGTTCAACATTTTGCCCTGGGCATGCAGAGTTCACACCAAGCAATATATGTCTGTTATGCTCCCAAACAGCTCAGCTCAACTGAGAATGCCTGTTGTTTCCTAAAGTCCTAAAGCTGCTGCTTGGAGAAAACAACCGAAGCCCTCTTTATATTTCTTACATTTGAATTGTACAACCACAGTCACACACATACTTGCACACACAGATGCTGTTCAGAAGTCACACATGATGAGAACTACTTTGTGAACAACTGCTGGAGAAAACCCGAACAGCAGGATGGTAATTAATAAATACCTCTGTATCTCAGCCTCATAAAGCCTCAGAAGACAAACAGTCACAGTGTGGCAGCAGAAATAGTGAATCAAATATTATTTTGTCTGCCAACGAATAAATGCTCAGTAAATGTGCAGGAATTTTAATGATAGCGGTCCAGATTTCTGTAGCAGCATTTAGGTGTAGACAGAGTGAGTTAATACTGGCAGATTGTGTCAGTGTACATAAAAACACACACAACAGACAATCCCAGCAAAACATAGAGTGGCACGCAGGCAGAACATACTATTTTATGACTACAGCATTTAAAAATAGACATACAAAAACAGCCAGGCATGTGCAAATGTCATTTTAAAAAACACTCCATGTCTCATCTGATTCCATGAAGCCAAAGCCCTCGATTTATTTTTGCGTGAGCAAGAGCTCCGCTTTTGTCTGCGGTTTAAAAATAGACTTTCATTAATACAGTCCACGACAATATTAATCACGTCAAACCTCCAGCAGAGTGAAGGGGAGGATTGAAGCAGCTTGTTGTATTCAGAAAACATATTCTGCCATAGCTGTTCTTCGATAAAGCCACTCTCCAGCAAACAAATGGCTGCAATAACTCCGGGCCTCAAATGCAATAGTGTCTTTTCAGAGAGAGGAATCAAATAAACGCAACAAACTGACTGGAAGTGATATTTCACTATATTAGATGCTTTTGTGCCAATATTAGATGCTACTATATCCACTGTAGCCTCTGGGTCGGACTTAGACAGTGTTGGGGTTAACTGCACTTCTATGTAATAGTGAAATACTGTTTTCAGTTGGCACATAAACCAAAAAGAAAGTGGTTTGTTTTTGTATTTGTAAAGTGTAACAAAATGTCACCGTCAACTGTAATAGCATCAAATATGCACTTGCAATCGTGAATTCCATTTTAAAGTAGATTTCTGGAAGATTTCAAAGGAGGAAAACTAGAACATGAAATTAGTTTAGAAGAAGCAGAGGCAGTCTTCTGATGTCCCTCTGCTGGGGAAATCTCCGAACAGCTACTATTTATGCATCACTGACACAAAGCACCTCATTCATTCAGCCTTGTTTTTGTGCTATTGTCTGTTTCTGACATGACATTTGCTTTATTTACAAAGCTTAGTTTCAAATTAAAGAAAAAACTAAATTATCTGGATTAAGCTCAATTTAAAAAGCAGGCCATTTCTTGTAAGAAAAAAAATCTGCCGTCCCTCAGGATGAGGGAATTGATCTCTTATCGATATACTGGGGAAAAGTATGCTTTGAAGGGGCCATAAGGTACAAATCAGACAGAGAATGGATCCAATTAAAAATCTAAGCCAAAGCAGCACAAAAGAAAGAGAATCAATAATACAAATGTCAAGACAGACCAAAGCCGATCCAAAAATCCCCTCCGTCTTCCACTGAAAGGATGAGTATTTATCATTGTCTCTGTGGCACCTTACTTATCGTCCTCTTAACTTTAGCAGGACTGATAACGCTGCCTTGATTTATCACTGGTCAGCAGAGAGGCTACTGATCCCTGAAAGAGGTTTGCGTCCATGCATTATTCAAAACTTTTTTTTTAAATCTGCCACTTTAGGATTACGGGGGGAAATGGTTAGCTGTTTATTTCCTAGACTTATTACAAAAGCCGCTTTCTGCTTTGTTGAACTGTTTGCATATGTATCACAGAAACCAGGAGGAGATGCCAGTGAAACCACAAATGATCCTGACCAGCAAATTTGTATAAAGTGTATTATTTCACACTGGAGAAATGCGTCTCCTCACAACACCCTTCCAAAAGTGCAGTGTTGATGTCACGTTTGAAGAAAACACAGACATGATGGTAGAACTGTATTAATAACAAAAGCAATAGGTCTTCTTGACGCCTCCTGAGCCCTGATCCCGGACATCTTTTTTTCTGATTGTGCCAATAATGTTAACAGCTGTAACAAGAGCGAGTCCAATCGATCAGGCTGTGTTATGAGAGGCTCGCTGCAGTTGCTGGTGAGTGGCAATAGAGTGAGAGGAGCCATGTGTTAATGAGGTGAGTAATTAAAGAGGGGGGATATTGAGCTTGCTGACCCCTCTGGCCCCAATGAGCAGTGGGAACACAGAGAGACGGACCATGAGGCCAAATTACGCTAAGACGACTCATTAGACGAGCTCGGCTACACAGGGAGGCTTCGCCCATTCTTCACGCTCCCCTTGCCCTACATCCCTCACTGACCTGCACAGATTGAGACAATTATTGTTTTTTTTAGGGGTAACCATGTGTTCAGTTTTGGTAACAGGGACCCAAAAAACACCAGAGAAAGCAAGGTTTCTGCTAGAAACCTACAGAGGGATTCCTCATTTGGATGGGCAAGTGAGCAGTAAGTGTCAAGAAAGAGCATTACCATTAGATAAGAGGACAGATGAGACAGGGAGGAACATGATGCGGGGGAGACGTGGGACTTGGATAGCACAGATGTCTAGAGAAATAAGGCAAACACGCTCTGCAAGGAAGAAACCCTGTGTCAGAGACGACACTGAGATCCTGTGTTTGTGTGTCGATGTAAAGCCTGATGACTAATTATGAAGAAAATTAATCACAGATCTGAGATATGCAAGCTTCCTTTATTTGGCCAATTTAACACGTGAAGTTTGTGAGTTATTACTTTAGTTATTAAATCAAAGCTACAATTATAATTTAATAACCTGCCCATTATCTATACACAAACTAAAAGAAATTAAAACCATTACATGATGTGTTCTGTTTTACAGCCAGGTTATTATATTAGGAGCTTTCATTCATTCAACTACGTGCTGCAAAATGAACACACTGGGAGCTGAAAGATTGTATTTAATATAAAAATCTAAAAAATTAACCAGTAATTTTCGAAACTGCTCGATACCTAAAAGAACATACAGCTGCTGTAATGTGTTATCAGCCAGCTGTGTTCCAGAGGTGATGATTTGGTGACCATATCGCATCTGGGTGAAAATTTAGACGAGAGTTTATGAAACATTTTTCTGCAGGTATTTAGGTTGTGGCCTCACAATGAAACAGGGGAGCCAGACGGCCAATATATTAATCCTCAGTGCAGATAACTTCATCTCCTCGTGGACAGTGACAAATAGGATCTAGATGAAGCTCAATAATATTAAGTGTTGTATTGTTCCAATCGCACCCGAGTGAGGTGATGAAATATATTTTATACGTTTGGCCTTCATTAACTCTGAACTATTCTTTTTAGCAGCACATTCATCAAATGACTTCGGAAGCTATGCAATTATAGGGGTTTGTAATTTGTATTTTTTCTGGATTAATAGGACCTTTTGTCTCACTTTGATGAAATATACAATGTAGGTTCAAACAAAAAAAAAAATCTCTCCAACATCATTTATTCCGTAAAGTGACACAATGTCAGCAGATTTGCCCCGAGAATAATGTTAACAAATAATGACTCAGTGTCTTCAGGAGTTTTACCTCCTCAAGGTTAAGAAACGCCAGAACAGAGGCATCTCTTCCGTCTTATCCCATGGTCACCACCTGTATTACAGAGCAGCACTGTCCTCCCTTATTAAGGCGAGAGTAAACAGTAAAGCCTACCTAATCGGCTGTTCAAATTTGGACATGGTGATCATCTCTCTGATGTGGTGATTGGCACAGAGTCACTCCAAACATGGCAGAGGCTGGACTGAAAAGGAGCCAGCTAAGAACCTTTCTTTTGAACCTCTAATGCTAATTTATTGCCATCCAGGAAAAGAACCCCTCTGTTTTTTCCTCAAATATTAGAGAATACAAATTAGGGAATCTATAATGACATCTGGCAGAAGTTTATCATCTGCAGTGTCGCCATTCTTGAAGGCACCGAACCGTAAGATAAGGATATAGACAAAATGTGTGTATTTTTGTATCTTCCTATGGGTGTTTGTGTGCTTAAATCTCATTCCTGGTGGAGGTTGAAGAATATTTTGAGGCTTCCGCTCAAAAAAGAGAAAAGACTTACCATAAAGCCAATCTATGAATAACAAAGTAAGAACCCCTTCATCTCCTTCCCAAATGTATTCCATCAGTTGTTAGTTGGAAAAAATATATTAACACCTCTGTGCTGACAACATAAGAAAATCAACATGCAGCTCTCTCACCCACACTCCAACTATTTCTGTTAAAGGTGGATAATCCATCAAATGGGCTCACATCCAGTGAGAGGTTGGAATTTTAAAGTCATGACGTAAGACAATATTTTGTTTTAATTTGGTACTCTTGTGATGATGAGCGCTCACTGCTCTGTCGTTATTTCACATTTCCAAGCTGATCAAATCCAGTGTGACTACTGAAGTAACTACAAAACAAAACAAATGTTTAGCAGCGGTGTCCAGTTTCTAAAAATGACGCTATATGATGTGATACCTGTTTCTACAATTGATAGCTGCAAGCAAATGATCAAATGAAATTGTTCCAAAGATGATTTCTGCTTACATGGATGGATAAGTTTGCTATTATTTGATCAAGCCTGGAAACGTAAGCTCATGTCGGACGATCAAAAACTCTTCTCTTGGCTAATGTTCAAGCAGCTGCTGGCAATTGCTCAGTAAGATGGTAGAACCACTGTGTATACTCTTTAAAAGGATTTTTTATCATCATCACCATGTTTCATTTTTTGCTGTAACAGATACTTATGTATGTTTACTTTTCTGTATGAAGGAGCAGATATTCTGTCTATAAAGAAAATGCCTTTTTCTGTGCAATAGGGCTTTTTTAAAGTACAAAGTATCTAAAGTGCAGGTGCCAGATATTTAGAATAACCAATCTCAAAGCTTCTGCAGCACAGTTACACGTTGGATATCAGCTCTGATGTAGCCAAGTATGTGCCAAATGAATGCAGATGAGGAAGTGGGACATAATTAGTGTAGTGGACTCTACTGCAACAACAGGCCGGCGCATCAGTGGAACTATAGCAGGAAAGATTAACATCTAAGTCAACTACAAAAATGAACATTGTGGGGATGATGTGAAATCAAAATGCCCTTTTTTCAGATGACAGCATGTGTTAAGAATGACCAACATGGTATCAGGATGCGGGGGGGATTCTCTATTAGTATTCAAGCCCATCAAAAACAAAGATGCATCATAAAAAATACATCAATACATGAAGAATAAAAAGAAAAGAAATAAAAAAAAAATAGTGAATGAAAAATACCGACTATGTATTGTGTCTATTGTGTTTTTTGATCAATGGGCTCACAGATTGGCAGGGAATTATCCTCTCATTGAACAAAGGTACTGACAATGACCTTACCAATGTCTATTAATACATATTGACAAGTGAAATATAGGAATTTTGCACTTTTGCAATGTGCCTTTGATCTTTTTAATAGGAGACTTGCATTTTATTTTTCGGTGTTGAGACCATTTTTCACCCATGCAAGACGCTCTCCAAGACAATAAACACAGCACACCTGAAGAATCCAAAAAACACCTGTTTGTGATCACTACACCACGTCTCCACATACAGCAGGAAACACATTTAGTTCTGAATCATCCTCTTGTCAGCGTGGTGGAAAGCTCATATGCTCCTCCTCGGGTGTTGCTGTGGAGATGATAACGGCAGAAGCTAGGTGTCCAGATGGAGCAGCTGCTGGGGTTTTCTTGACTTGAGCAGCTCTGATTACACAAATGAAGCTCATGATGCCTCTGAACTTTACACATCCCCTTTGTTCAAGCCCTGCACAGTGCCACTCCATCAAATCCCCAAACGCACCCCCACAAAGACACACTCATTGCCAACATCAGGATCTGCTTTCCTCCCCAGCTCGTCCTCCTGCTCGGAAGATAAGAAGGACAGAGCTCAAACCAGGAGACACTGCACGGCAGGTCTCTTTCCTCAAACATCCCACGCTCGTCTCTATGCAGAGATGGCCTAAAACTGACATCGACAACAGGAGCCTCATTAATCTTTATAGCAGCTCGAGTCAGAGCTTCCTTCTTCTCTTTGCCTGTCTGCTAGGTGGCATATCCTCCTGAGAGCACTATTCAACATCTTGGAGGTGCAGCACGTTGTCACGGCAAAAGATTTCGCACGTGGAGGGGAGCAGATGAAAGGCAAACAGGGTGTGCATTTTAATATAACCGGTGTGAAGACATTTACAGAATTAACAGCTTAAGCAGCTCTGAAATCTCCTCTTTATATTTCCTACACCTGCGCCCGTGACCCTGCATACTGCAGTGCAGCTTAGGTTGTTAACGCAGAGAGTTTGTGTCCTCAGCCTGCTGTCAGCTCCGAGACAATGTATGCATGCACCCACGAGGGTCTGTCTCATGTGAATAGCTGGACTCGAGCAGGTAAAAAAAAAAGCCTGTACTTACTGTCGTCATCGTTTTTATTGCAGGAAAATCTGTCTTGTTCCAAAGATATTAAACACACACAAAAGGGCACTGAGAAGGTATAATCGAGGCGATGCCCCAATTCTGTCAAAATGTTGCCTCACTGAGTCCTCCCTGCTTTTTTCTACGGTGCTTTGTTGCCTGGCTCGCCTGCAAGAATCAATCAGCTCTTTACACCTGGGTTATGATGGCCCCCACTATCATCTCTGTGTTACTGTGGCACCGAAAGACTTACTTCTTCCGTGTACCTGACAATTTAGTGGCTGTGCCCTAACAAAATAAATAACATAGGGGTTGATAATTAGCTACTTAGTAATGATCATAGCAATGCATGAAAAATGAAAAGCTATCTTGGGAAAAAGAAAACATATATTTCAATTAATTTCACAAAGGAAAATATGCATTTACAAATAATACCTAAATGATGTTACTAGTGACATAATAATGATCAGATAACTATGAAACTCCCAATATGACACAGTAGCTTCTTTGTTGGTTTATAATATGAGCCTTAATAAGCTAAAATAAAAATAATAATTACATTAAAATACCGACAACCTATAAAATGATTCTACAAATCTATTTTCAAACCAAATAAAAAGTGGTTTCTTAACAAGATTTACTGCAAGCCAGCTCCGCTCATTTTTCAGCTGTTTTTTTTTTTAGTTCAAACTTTCTAGACAAATGATCTTTTTCAAAGATCATTTGATCTCCAACTTTTTCCTTTCTGTCATGGAAACTTTCTAGTCAGAGAAGACATTACTGAACTAAAACACCCAGGAGGGGATGTGTGAGAAGAAAAAAGCAAAATAGCTTTGTTCCATAAACGTGAGCAGAATTCTTATTCTTAGTTAAGGGTCACGAGCTGTGACCTGGTTCCAATCTTTGTGGCAGATCCAAATGTCTCCAGGAGCAAAATGACAAAGATTAACTGTCCCTTGGAGCTTGAAGGCTCATAATTAATGCTGCCTCACTTCCCTGTGTGCCTCTGCTGGGAGGAGGATTGACACAGAATTGATAGAGTTGCCATTTAGGGGTCAGTCTTACCATGACGGGACAGACGGTTTTGTGTCGTTTTAAGCCTACATTGGTCTGTTAGCTGAATTTTAAAGTTTCACATTGTCACACGAAGGAGACAGACGTGTTATCTTTTCCATCACCAGAAACAAGAATGGAAAGCAAAGATTTAGGCTTTGAAAAAATGTCTGTGAAAGATCCGGTTTGGTAAAATCTCATTTATCTTGTTAACATGTCCATGTGATGTTTCGTTGTTAACACCATGGCTGAGCTTTTCCACCTTGAATGCAGTGTGCAAATGACAGACTTATAAACATGGCTTCAAACTTCTGAAGGTTTTTATGTGTAGAAAAGTTAGGAAACCAATCCTGTGAACTTGCAGGATGGGACATTCTGTAACCATTCTTCAGAATCAAGCACATAATGCCTGAATTACTTCAATATAACATCTTACCATTGTGTAGCATAGAGAAGGTTTATTTTTGTGCCAGAAACTTCTAATATGTAACATTAATATACAGACATGAGCTTTTAGAGGTAAGAAGAAGCTGTCATCATGACATTTATTGCTCTTTCTACTAAGCATTAAAAACAATACATAGACACAATGGTCTTTGACAGGGCTTTGGTGGAGTCTTACGTATATGATTGTGGTGTTGGTTCTGCTGGCTGAAGGCTAAGGGAGACACGCTGAGTGGTGCCAGTCTCTGTGTGGAGTACAGTGCAGTAAACAGCCTTAGAAAAAGGGCGGCTTTGAAAGCTCCCTCCTACCTCTGAGTGGGCTCCGCAAATCCCTCCATTGAAGTGGGCTTATTTCTTAACAGCGCTCCTACAATTTTGTATGGATCCTCCGGAATCCTCTTTGCACATAAACACCCACAATGAAGTTGGCAAAAAAATGAGGAAATGTTCTGTCATGAAATATAGTCTGATTCATAATCAATAGAAGGGGGCGGGAGAGGTGGGGCCCTGTTTTCTGTGCCAATAATCCAGAAGACCGGTGAGACACACAGTACAGTAAAGTGTGCTAAGTGTATCAATTCCACTGGAGGTGGAAAAATCCCCCACGATAATAGAGCGGCAACTGGAAATGGAAGGTGGTCCTACTGTATATATGGAGGTTAAGTCCTTTAGCCTCTGCCTAACCCGAGTCAGTTCTCATAAAACAAGCAGAGCTGTGTTTTATGGTACAGGAAGACAAAATACCTCAAAGACTTACAGAGATATCAGGAAATAAATATAGGGGGATCTATGTCTAATTCTCCATCGTGCCAACCTCAGAGAAAATTGGAAATGGGTAGTGAACAGCTCAATTTGTCTTGATGTAATTTAATGGTCTGTACCTGTTATGGGCTCGGTCTAATGCAGTAAAACACAATGAACAAAAATGGTTCTGACTCAGGGAAACAGGCTGCAAACTGCCTGGCAGCTGCATGAAAGCCTTTCAATTTTCAGTGAAGGCTGTGTTAAAAGGGCTGAGCATATAAAAAAAGAAAAAAGAAAAGGGGAAAAGGGGGGCACAATAAAACCAAAGACAAAATTCCTCAATTTTAACTCATATAAAAATGTAACGTGCTCAAATAACGACAGAGCTAAGGAGGTAGTCATATTTTTTGTAGAAAACACCACAGGTATAATTTGTCAGTTCATCTTTCCTCACTTAAAAACTCAAGTGAAGATGTTCATTTATGTGTCAAGTGTACAAACACTGCATAGCATCAAGAATACAAGCTGTCAGCAGGAAAATAAGCACTCGTTTTTTATTTCACAAAAGTCTCCTCCCCACAGACGTGGCCATCGTCTGACAGTAGTAATAGAGTCAGAAATGCGGTTTAGATTGTTGTGCTACATCCTCAGAATTGACATTAATGGCCTCTCATTGAGTTGCTGAAGGCCATTAGCTAAAAAGGACAAAGCTTTGCGGCTGAGATAAGGTGGGAAGATGCACTGCACTGTGTAATGGCTAGGATTTGAAATATAGTGCCCTACTTGATATGTTAAAATAATTATATGGTAATATATATATATATATATATATGTATATATGTATGTATGTATGTATGTACTACGTTACCCAGTTGCAAGGTTGCTTCTGAATGAATTTAAGGAAGATACCTCTGCTAATGTTTTTTGCCAAAGACTATAAGTGGACTGAATTCAATAATGTAAGTAATGTTATATTAAATGAAAACATTCCTAAATTTTTCCCAGGTTTTTAAGGAACCCAGAGTTGGGAATTGACAGAATCTCAGCTACCATCAGTGTGTCCAAAGTGGAAGCTGGAGTGAGTGAATGAGTCATCCTTGTCCTGTCAGCATACACCTAAAAACCTGGATATAAAAATAATCAAACAAGACAAATAACAGGATCTTCCGTCGACATTATTTCCTTTCCTTGTCCCTTTTGTTTCACTCACATCAGCCACTGGCACAGACACACGTATTACCAGACCCAGCTAAAAGTCAGGAAATTGCCTTCTTTGTCCAAGGCCAAACTCATCGTGTCTGATATTTGCCTCCTACTGTCACTGTTTGATCAACCAAAGCAATTTCTGGATTACACCTCAAGACAACAGTTGTCAATACTACTCAGATAGTAAGAGGAAAAGAAAGTGGTATGAGGGCTACACCATAATCACAACACAGATTACATAGCATCACACCCCATTTTATTGAAAACATCCTAATACATGGAGTAACATTAGACCACAACTACAAGTAAGTCAGTCATTGTTCTCTGATGCTGCAAAGAAAGATACATACATCATCTGTATCACTGTTTTTTTTTTTTTTACCAGGTTAGCACCATGTATCTGGGGATGGCAGGTTTGGTCTGTCAGTCAGCTTGTTGGTAATTGACTGCAATAACTCTACAACTATCAGATAAATTACCATGAAATACAATACCGACAGTTGATGGTCCTAATAGGATAAAGCCTACTGACCTCAGTGAGCCTCTGAGTTTTCCTCTAGTGCCTACATGAGGTCGACATTTCTGATTTCGAATGGAATACTTAGTAGATATTGACAGAGAATTTAGCGGTGGCATTCATTGTCCCCAGATGATGAATCACAATGACTTTAGTGCAACCATGAAGTTGGCATCTGTGATTTGGAGTTAAATGAGTCAATGGCAGTTTGACAGATTGCTGTGAATCTTAGTGTCATAATTTTGTTTCTTAGGCAAATGTATTTTCGCAACAAAAAGGTAAGACAAAGTAGGAAAGGCTCCCAGTTTGAAAGAGCCATAAAACCTTTGTAAGGAGGATGGATGCATAAGTCTGCAACAGGACCTTCATGCAGGAGACAGATGTTTTGTTTTCACTTGTGTGCTTTTGAGTTTTCACTTGTTATTTGGTTAGGTTAAGGTACCAAAAGTACATTGTTACATTTAGAAAAATCTGATCCTATCACAGCATGAATACAACTTCTCCTCAATTTTCTGGGTTTACGAGATGAGTTCCACAATAAGAGCACCATTGTAGAGTCTCAGAGAATTGCTAGCATAAGTAAAAGTCTGACTCATACATTGTACTTATGACATATGATAAATGATTTTAAAATGTTTACAATTTCATTCTGTCAGCTTAATATCAAGGAGTATCCTGGATAATACCATCAACCATCAACCGTCACACCAACCTGCTCATAGAGGGACTCCAAGGTGTCCAAAATAGCACAGGTCAAACTCATTTCTCTCTCACTCAACTATACGGAAAACAACTAAGAGTATCTATTTCTTATCATATGACTGGTGTTTCAAGATCAATAGTCCCAAATCCACAGGGACCCCCTCCTACTCCCTACCCCCCTTCTCAGTGCTGGTCTGAAATCAAATTGTAAACAGCCCGAAATAGCTCCTGTGTGACTAATTCCTTCTCTCTGCTATAACTACTGAGATCATAAGTGGCTTTTTGTGTGGACCAGAAAATTAGATTCTTTACCCTATTAGAGACACAACCCCCACACAGATTTGACATTAAAAAAAATCTAGCTTGTCAATATTAATAGCTAATATGATCAAAGATGGCTCTGCATGTTTTATTAGCCATCTGGCAGCTCCGTTGGGTAATTTAAAAGCAATTTTGGAGTTGTAACATTTGGGAGAAACAAACAGAGTAGGGGAGCGGGGGCATAAGGTTGATGAGAGACAGAAAGATACACTAGGTGCGGGCAATTAGCTGTATGGCAATCCCCTTGTTAAAAGGCTGGATAATGCCCAGCTTGGATTGATTTACTGGCTGCTGCCTGGTGACAGCTCCCATATCACAGCCTTACTGCCCACTGAAGTGTGCATTAGGACTTAGTGCTGGCAGCAATATGGCTTTTACATTTAACAATCTTTGCCAAGCCGGAGTGGAAAGGCTCGAGAGACAAGTTGACAGAGGGGAGCCTCCCATCACTTGTCAGCATTGTCAGGGGCAATTCCTTATTATCCCCAGTCTATTGGCTACTATTCATGTCATTTATCATTCCCATCACCCTTTCTTTGTGGCCTATATCAGAGAGAGAGAGGAGGTCTAGAGGGGATATATGTATATAAATATGTTGAAGATTGGCTCAGTATGGATTCCTCTGCTCGTGCAGACTTCTTTGTTTGGTGGCAGACTGAGGTGGCTTTTATGTGTCTGTCAGCAGGGCCACAGCTCTCTCCATCAATGGTATGCCATTCAGGTGATAAGCATCAGCTGGCGGCCCACTCCACTGACACCACCACTTCCTCCTGGAGTCAGCAGATTACATTTTAGAAGTTGACAGCTTGTTATCACTTTGGATAGCAGGAGGGCTTAATCTTTTGTTCTTTTCGTGGCTGAGGGAGGGCTGAGGAGTCACCGGCTCAGGCCACTGATTCCACCGACTTCCCTCCTTGTGCCCTCTGCAGTGACACACATGGTGAATAGGCCACTCTCTCCTTCAGTCTTTTCATCTTTCTCTAAGAGGGCCTGCACTTTGTAGAAGGATTACAGTGATGGAAGCCTCAGCCGTGCACAATGATATCCATTCAACATGTCTCCCTGGCAGACAGGGGATGGGTTCAAGTCTGATTTGATAATGGGTACGCTGGCTTCAGTCTGCAGGGACGGATCACTGCTCCTAAGGCACGACTTGTCCTCTGGGAACAATCATGTGGAATCCCTCTCAGAATAATATCCATGACGGTAATAGGGGTGGAGAAAGGCACGGCTTTTGTACAATAGCTCTTACAGACAGTGTTGAGAAGAAGACTTTTCCTTGGTTAAAGTTACTGCAAAAACTTCATGTCACAGAGAAACAAACTACCCACAAAAGTATGGAGACTAAATGTTTTATCTGAACCCTCAGCATTCAGAGGACAAGGTTCCATCACGAAAACATCAAATTTCTGATGTTGCTTTTTGACCTTGACACAGTGGCTGGACAACCAGCTTTTGTACTGCAGTCTATTCAGTGTAACATAATAATGCTATTTTTGTGGCTCAAATATTTTGTTGCAAAATCTGAAAGTCATTCATCTATGAAAAGATACTGTATAGAAATAGGCACAGGTAAACATAAAGAACACTTATTCAAGTTCTCTCAACATGGAAGCAGATTATATCTTTTAATACCAGATTTAAGCCTTGGATGTCTCATTGTTATGTTTGAGAGAGAGTCAGTAATACCAACATATTATTAATTGACCTGTTTAAAGGAATGATAAAATATACAGTTTTGCTGTGCTAACAATAACCCATCTTGCATAATCTTCCGTTACTGAGCGGATGATAACTTGAGCAACCTTGAACATTGGCATTTATTATCATTGCTCTGCTTTTGAAGCCGCAAGATGTCTCTTTGGTGAGAGCGGTGGTTATATAACCTCCGTCTCTCCTCCCACTCTCTCTTTGTATGTCTCTTCCTGTCTATAGTGTTCGCAGCCTACTGGAAGATGGCTACAAAGCTCAAACTTATACACTTTTTTGGTTGCGAATACTTTGGGAAAGGCTTTCTGCTTTTCTGATGTGTCTGCTGTGGTGAAGACGAGCTTTCTGACAGGAACATTATGTTTGATATGAACAGACTCAAACGGAGAAAGTGACATTAGAAAACACATACTGCTTATGCAACATGTCAGTGTTGTCTGATGAAATTAATTCTACAGACAAAGTTTTATTCTGTCAGACAGCAGTCAGGGAGAGAAGTAGATGGTATCATCAACACCTCTCAGAGGAGATTAAATGTTCCTTCCAACACTTAGGCCTGTAGAGAAGATTGGTTCGGTCCTATATTCCATAGACTCAAGTAAACACTGCTGTCACTACGACTGCATATTAAAGAAAGCAGGTAAAATCTGGTGGTGGAGGATTTACCAGTTCACATCATAACGGATCTGTTTGTTCATGTCTTATAGGGAACGATATGATATACAGTATCTATTGTTGCAAGAATAAATGAAGCTTAGGTTTTAATTCATGCTGGGTGGCCTGACACCTTACAATAGACGTCTCTTGACAAAAGCTGACACATCACCTCATTCTGCATTTAGTTCTGTCAACAGCAGGCCTTAGCAAGAAACCAGGGCTATTGTTAAGTGGAGAGATTACACTCTAGGCAGCTGTCTTAAGGATTAAGTAGATATCAAGATGAAAAGAAGCATTTAGTGAACCTGTATCATTGGCTGCTGACAACGTTTTGACAGTGGCAGTTAAGTTAAAGGGGCCATATCATGGAAAACCCATTTCTTCATTATTTTTGAACATAATTACATGTCCCTGTGTCTAGAGTCCTGCCAAATATGTTTTCTTCTTTTCTCCTTAGCTCAGGAAGCACTTGCAAGATTGTAAAAAAAAAAGGAGGAATGGGACACACCCGGGGGTAAACTGGGCCAGAGGACACCAGGACTGAGCCGAATCACGCACAGTCCCCTTCATTGCTACAGCATTACCAACTCACATTCAGATCTTGAAATCTGCTGTCAGACTCCTATTTTGCTGTATATCATAACACTACTTTGGTCGCTTGCACTTATCATTTGCTTATGCAGGAAAGACTGCAATATAGAAGTACATGAGAGCTCAATTTAAGGTTTTTATAACGTAACCCTCAATTGGTCAAAATCAAGAACATTTACTATATGCTTCCTTTACTGCTGAAAAAGTTCATAAGACTCTTACAATTTAAATTAAATAAGAGAAGTACATGTCAAACTCATGTCAAAAGTGTCCTTTTTCTGCTTAAGACACTCTCCTAGTTGAGACATGACTCGGTTTCCATCCAGCCTTTTCTTTCTTTGTTATGGCTGCAGGTTCTGGGTCAGTTTTCATTGGTCAGCAGTTTGTTTCCAGAGTTTTTTTAAAGTAGGTTTCATCGCGACAATGCTTCAACTAAATACACCTAAATCATACCCACGTTAATGGATTTTTTACGTTTTAAAAAAATTGTTGTGTTGTTATACTGTCTATACACTCATCAGAGACAAAATCAGTGTGGACATTTTCTGGCTGGTCAGAACTACTTGGTGGTACGTGGCTGCAAGAGGGGTGGTTGTGCTGCTAGAATGCATCTGTATGGGAAACCTGCTGCAGAGAAATGGTTCTGAAAAAAGTCCTGCCAGAGACGTTGTAGTTACTGAGTGTAACTCCAGTTCTGTTAGTACACATGTAGCCTTCCAACACCTCTTGGCTCTGCCCCTGTTGGAAAGTGTAGATGAAGATATAGTAGCAAGAAAAGACGTGGACCCTTTCAAATTTTCTGCATTGATGTATAAATTTGTCTTAAAATACGGCCAGCTCTTCATCTAAATTACAGTAATGAACAAACACAATCTATCAGGACACTGGTGGCAAGGACAATGTCATAGTGAGCCAGAAGCCAAGCACTGAGTTTAATCATTGTCAGCACGCCTGCATACTGCTGAGGCTGACCAGTTCATAATAGTTGCAGAGGAACATGGCCACAATACAAGTATTGTTTAGGAGAGGTGTCCTGCCAACTGTGTCTCAGTTGGCCTTTCGATGGCTCTGGTTAGTCAAAACACAAAGACACAGACTGTAACTGATATGTATGCAATACAAATGGAAGAATCAGAGAAGGCACACACATATCTTCACATCTTTTGGAATTTTTTAGCTTTGTTACTATTGTTCATCATAAACCAGATAGAATCTATCCTTCAATAATGGGAGTGTGGGAGCATAATTACCACACAGAACTTCATCCTTACCGAGACAGTTTGAGATACAGACGGTTGAAAAATGCCAGGTTTGTGGCTCCATCTATGATTTTCCAACTGTCTATATGAATCTGAAGCTCCCTTCCTAGAGATGCACCCTTCTGTGTTCACAGCCACAGAGAGAGCCTCAGTTCTTGCAGTGACATACGAGACTGACAGCATCGAGAGGCAACGACTGTGATTACTGTCTTCAAAGACATTTTCAAAAATCAGCCTCACTGTTGGATCCACCTGGTGTTCTAGCCCCATTCTGTTTTATTTCCTTTGGAGTTCCTAATGTCACCCAGCATGGTATTATGGAAAAGGACAACCTTAAAGCTCCACCACCAGCAGCAGGACAGCCAAGCCATGCTCTGCTGCTCAGTAGGGGGCCTAACCCTGTCTGCTTGTCAGTGGCTCAAAAGATGCATCTTCAACTCCGCTGAGTTGAAAGAAAGATCACAGCATATGTTTTTCCTTTTCTATTTTCAATCAATGTCATCCCTCTCTCTCTTTTCCCTCCTCTTGTATGTATGTCTTCTTTTGGATTTGTGTTTTATATTTCACGGTTTTCTGGAAGGAACAATTTTTACTGGAGTGAGTTTCAGTGGACAGTTCAGTGGAGAACACTGCAGTAACATGAACTGCGACTGTACACCCATTTCCACTGGATCACACAATGTAAAAGAGAAAGTGGCAAACTCATGTTACAGTTTTTTGTAGGTTTTTTCCCTTTTTTTACACTTTATGTAAAATAGTGTTAGCTACAGTTATTACTTAAAAGCCATCTGTAAGTGTGTAATAGGGCTACATTTTTTTGTCAGCAGTTTCAGTATTTTTATACTGACCTCTGCTGGAACAGGGATGTGGAAAATAAAATCTTTTTGTATAGATTGGCATACAGAAGCCACTGGTGAGCAGGATCAGATGGCAAGGAAAACAGATTATGTTGCAAGGCTCCCATGGCATAACCCTGGGCATTAATGTTAATGGAAAAACCACATGACCTTGCAGTTGCCTCTGAGCAGCTCCATTTTAAATCCAATTGACGTGACCCAGGTCTGGAAGAGGCTGGAGAGACGGAGATGCTGCCACCTGATACCCATGCATGAAAATAGTCCGTTTTTTTCTCTTTTTCCTTTTCAGGATATCCCAGAGGCCCCCAGTAAGGTTTCCTCTGCTCCCTGAGGTGAACCGGAAAAGGCAGACCGGAACGTTGGAACAGTGGTGGCTTTAATAGTTGCTGGGATACCCAGGTCCCATGTCGGATGTCATGTGATCCCAACACGGAACAGGATGGCAAAGCTTGGCTTGCACTGCTTCAACATTCCAATTAAGGTGTGTTGTCATACTTATGCTCTGGAGACAGAATGCTCCTTGTTTTCGTGGGGGAGGGGGGTGGGGGGGAATGCTGTACTTAAGGTTGTGTAAAAGCACTGTGATAGAGTTGGCTTTGCCAAGTATTGCTTTCCAATGCTTTTCAATCTTCCTGCTTTGGGAGGAACGGGGGGGTTGGTGCCAGCACAACACAAACAGGCTTTGTTAAAGGAGCTTTGCGCACACACATGAAAGAATGGAAAAGCGGGATAAAATAACAAAGAGATTTTTCCGCATCCAGTGGTGGATTTGTTTACATGCACAGTGCAGTTCTACTGTTCTGAGGGTCATCAGCACAATTTAATTACATTAAGAGACAGCTAAATTGGACTATGCAAACAGACAAGGCTTAAGGGATTACTGGACCTCTGACAGAGAGATCAAATTTTTCCTTCAAGCGTGAAACAATATGCCCAGTTCCTGGCAGGCTCCATGTGGACAGAGAGGGAGGAATGGGGAGTCTGAGTAGGCCACCGGTGGACAGCCAGATTAATTTTATTCCTCATTTTCATTTATTTTACCAGAAACGGCCTGAACGCAGAAAAGCGTGGTATTTCAGAATACACTTGACATGATCACAGCCCAAACAACTAGTCTCTGTGCTTCTAAAGATGTTGTTTGTCTTCATCACTTTTCCTCCTCTGCCTTTATGTTTTCCCCAGTGCAGTATCTTCCAAGTGTTAACCTCCTGCATTTGCAATGTTTTGTCTGCTTGTCTCCTAACATTTATCAGAACTTCTCCAGGAAACATTACTTTGCCGTTTTATTGAGCACAGTGCTTCCTCTGCAGCTGCCAGCTTACTGTATGGCATTCTGCCTAAATGTTGCATCACTAAATATGGACCTTTTACTTCTACTTTATATTCTTAGTAGAGGTAGTTGGGCTGTATCATAGACTTAAATTTATCATGGCATTCAAAGGAAAGAAGTGTTTTTACTTCACTCATGAAAAGGCAGTCGGTGGAGACTGACATTTTCAAACCTTGGCCTTTACCAGCATCCCACTCAGTTACAGCAGACGTCAGCCACTCGGCATGGAGCAAAATCAAAGGTATTGATGACATCTTTTCTGCTACAGGAAGTTTTTAACGTCCACTCTAGCCACCCAGTGAATTGTACAAACTCAGTTAAGGCAAGAAAGAGTAACGTAAAGTCTTCAATAACAGATTTTTTTAACCACCTCTTCACCAACTCCTGAGAAAATATCTGGCTCTTTAGTTTCAAAATGAGTCACCGGGTTCAACACCGAGCGACTTGCAGTGTCTGACTCGTACTCAGTGCTGAGCAGGTAGCATGAAGTGGGTGGTTTTAGCTTTCTCACTCAAAACAATTGTCTACTCCAGCCTAAAAACAACAATGTGGGACAATGAAGGAGAGCAAACTCATTAAAGTTTCAAGTTTGAAAAAGCAAACAGTGAGCTGAAGGAAGTTTAAACATTCACATGGAGCTGAGGGAAACTGCAGAGTCTGGCGATGTCAACAAGTGAGCCTTTTCACATTACAAACTTATTGTATGTACATTTAAAACATCATAACTGCTCATACTGATTAGTAATGTTGGGTTATACTGTGTTGTGTGAATGCTATATAAGCCAGTCAGACCTGTCTGGAATCTTTAGCCATTCTCATCAACTAAATATAACTTTTGGTTGTTCTTACATTAACAGAAGTGTTCACAGCTTTGTTCTTTCTAATTTGGCCTATGAAATATTTGCAAGTGTTCCAGCCGATCAGTGCTCTAAGGTGTTGATCCCCACATGCTGCAGCTGGAAGGTGATGGATACAGCTGAGTGAGAAAGCAAGCAAAACTCTTTTCTTTAATGACAAGTGGCTAATTCTTTAACATCTCAGAGCCATCACAATATCAAAACTGCCTTTCCCCCCCTCAAACTAACATGCTGTGACAACCTACTGTGGTCAAAGCTGTGCTGTTTAATGATATATTTACTCTGCGAATACAGAACACAAGTTGGAAAAATAAACACAAAACAGTTGTCCATGAAAAGCAAGAAATCCATTTCTTACCATGTCACACTTGTTCAGTTTGTGTTTGTGTCTGCAGGTGTTTTCTAATTCTAACCCAACAGGTGAGTTTGTGAGGTTTGAATTTGAAAATGTTTTTAATACAGTCCAAGGTCGTAAAGATTTGTTTGAAATGTATTCTTAAATTAGAATAGAGTCTACACTACTTTGGAGTAAACGACTATGGCAGGTATATTTTTTTGTAGCATAAACCCAACTCTACCTAGAAATGCTTAGCTGCACTAATGTAGCTTACTATTGTTAAGAGCACTTAACAAACAGTGTTATCAATTACGCTGAGAGCCATGCACTCGCTTGCTTTTAGGGTTTTCACTGACACAACTGCAATGCAGCTTCCCCTCCTGGCCCTCTCCTCCATTTATGGATTGCTGTGTGTTGGGGTCTGTGAGGTGACACACATGCCGACCTTCCACTCCAGCGGTTGGTCCTTTTTGCCACACTCATCTGAAAAATGCCCAGAGGTGTAAATTTGTGCAGACAATTTATCTGAACTGCCAGCTCTTCAGGTGTCTCCCTGAGAAACTGGCGGCTTTTCTTCCAATTGTCCTTAAACAATTACTTGGTCGAGACCACGGGGCGACTGTTGTCTTTTAAAGTGCACTTTTCTCAACTACCACTGTGCGAGCCATCTAAACCATAGGATACAAAGCTCCCAAGTCCACTGCAAGCCAAATAAAGAAGTGGAGAAGGAGGGGGAGGCAGATAAAAGCTGACACCCGATGTATTATAACTCGGCTCTATTAGATATGAGCTTCTGCTGGGGTGAAGCACCATAGCTTAAGGCAAAGATACTGCTTGCTCATTGTGCTTTAGCGAGAGGGCTGGGAAGGCTGTGTTGCCACTGTGTTCTGTATACAGCACACAGACTCTCATGCATGATTTAGTAAAGTGAAATTCTTACTTCAATATCCAAGTAACGATACAGTAGAAGAGATAAAAGGATGTGCTTAGGCTGCAAAACACATCATAAGACATTTACTATGTCTTTGAAAAATGGCGACTAATCAAAAGTGAGAGCAACTATTAACCCATTAGACATAAGCCTGTAAACACGCGCAGAGTTCCCAGCATATCTTGCGTTTGGTTCTAATGGGTTAGTGAATTGCTGCTATCTCTTGGTAGCATTCACTCACACTTATATAGTTAACAATGTCACCCAAAATACCATCAACTGATGAAGTTGTTAGTCTCAGCACATTGCTTGTTTCAAGATTGTTGCATTCTGGTTATAGGGGTAGCTTTCTCTGTATCAGAATAGTAAGTCTATGCTATTTCATATCTCCTTTGTGTTACAGTGTTGCTACTGATTCAGTGAACTTCTGCAGATATGTTCGTCACAGTTATTTAACTTTATCCAGTGCCTTCCAAATTTCATTTGATATCCACAGATGTTCAACCAATCAAACAGAATTCTACTTGATGCCTCCACTAAAACCTCTTCTATAAGATATTAACATATACAATATGGACACAGAAGACTGCTAAAACCTTTCATTATAATGCAGTTCAGGGTAACACCAACATGAACCACTCCTGCATCCAAACTGAAATAAAATACTTGCTAATGATCTAAAGGGCCCCACGCTGTGTATCAGGACAGTAGTAAGAAGTGTTTGCTTCCATTGTCATTAATGTTTTAGTGATACTCGACAGTGTGCTTGATATCTGCAAAGATGGCACTGTTGCCATTAGAGCTGGGAGAGGCAGTGTTTGGTTTCTTTTGGCATCACTGGGTAAAAATTCCACACTCTCGACATTCATACTCTTTCAGCATATTGTAATTCAAGTCAGATGAAACTAGCACATCCTGGCTTTGTTTTCAGGATTTAGAAAGCCTGTGATGGGAAATTTCAACCAATGACAGAGCTTTTTATGTTTCAGACGAGTTTGTATAAATAGCAAAAAAGTTCAGTGCTTTGGGTTAGATGGACTTTCAGTGGAAGAGTGGAGTTTGAATCCTGGGTTAAGCCCATGATTTGCATTTTCACTGTCTTTGTGAATTTGAAGCACTTGCTTGTCTGGTGGGAGGGGCTTAGAACAGAGAGAGGAAAGAGAAGAGCTGTAGGTGGACAGAATATTTTCAAATTGTAGCATGTTTTTATGCTTTTTTCATTTTTGTGTATTTCAAATTTCTTCTGTTAAGTTGGTAGCGAGAATGTGGAGAGTTTCCTTCCAGCCACAACTTCAAGATGAAGTCGAAGAATGACTCCTCGTAGCCCCACTGGAGGTTGTCATATCAAACACCTGCTTTTTTTGTTCTGAGGCATTCTAGGCTGCACTGTGTTTCTTTATGCATGGTTATACTTTCTTACACTTTTTTATACCAATCAGTTTTAACACATCACAGCTCTGGCACCAATGCTTGTTATGAAATCTGCACGAAATGTCAGACGGATATGCGTTTTCCTCATTAACAGTTTATTACAATTAAGTGTAACTGCGGATACTGCACCGCTTCTTCTCACAAACTGAGAAATCACTCCACGCTACACTCCAGATAATACACATAAATACGACTCTGATCAAATTATGTTGTCGACTGGTAACTATGATTTCAGGTGTGTGAGTATCTGTCAAACTGTGATGTCAGCTGGTGAGGAGTGTTTCCTCCAGACAGCTGTTCAAAAGACAGCATGTAAAGCTAAATTAAAGTCCATTGCTCACTCACATGTAGTAAAGAGATGAGAAGCTGTGTGCGGCACTGTGTGAGTTGACACTATGATACCAGTAAGCTCTTTTATGCACAACTGAGCTGTCTTTTACCCACAAGGTAACAGGAATAAGTGCCACTGTAGCTGAAGGAGTGAAATAGGCAGAGGTGGCAGCTCAGAGGCAGCTGAGGGGCTTAATCCACCAGAAGTACAATAAACTGTATATCTACTGAATATATATTCAATATAAATTGCGTCAGTTGATGTTGCTGAGAGGATGTTGCAGTTTGCAGCACCAGCAGTCAAACTATCATACAGGTTGCAAACAAAGAACAAATGAGATAAATTTAGGAGAGCAGTAAAATTACAACCCTGCTGCTGTAGACATCTGTCACAGTTCATCTTTGTTTAGCTGTGTGTGCTTTTCCCCCCTTTTTTTCTTTGTGCCATGAGGAACCAATTTTGCTTTTTCCTCTAAATAAAATTAAGAAAATCTGGAACTAACGCATGATCTTGTTTTAGTCTTCCAGATGTCAGCAGGTGTTTTAAATGATTTTACATCATCGTGGGTGGAATTATGACCAAAACTAAGAAAACAAAGTTAAAAAAAACACAACAAAAACACAGAACAGTTAAGCGCGAACATACAATACGCCATTCTATAAAAGAGAATGTTAAACATAAAATGCAAGAAAATATTCCTATTTTGTACTTTTACTGAAACATGTTGCTCCATTTCGTCCACTCTCTGTGACAGTTCATGAGACTTTCCAGTCCTGTCTGCATTTTCAATTACGTTTGGAGATTGCGTTTGTTTGTGCTGTTTCCACGGATCTTTCCCATTTATTTTATTGCTTTACTTTCGATCCTGTTGAACCAACCAGTCACAGTGTATTTGATAAGGCTCCTCACCTTGGTAACCCAGAAAGGGATGCAATCCCTGGCCTCCTGGGTCAAAGTCCTTTGTGGCTCTTTGAAAATGAAAACATTTCCTACCATACCACAGTTTTACCTTTCAGGAAGGACATCTGTTTATTCAAAAAGAGAGACACAACTTTTGGGAGATAGTGTTGGGCTTTTATATCTGATTTTGTGCTGCAACTAGTTCTCGCAATCCTTGACTGCATGAACCAACTTCTCACGAGCTCTTACGGGTCTTGGTCCGATATGTGACGTGAATATTAAATACTGGTTGTCACGGTTTGTGTGTTTGTACATAATGTTCAACTTGCATATGCGCTTCTGTGTGTGTCCTGCTTGTGTTTGTGTCATTGGGAATGGCCTTTTTTTCACCTGACACCGCGCCTGAAAGCATCTGACAATCAGGGGAATAGAGGGTTGGAGAGATTCCACTCTGGCTAAGTGGCTCTTATTGCTGTGGAGTGTGACACTGCTCATAGTCATAATGATTCACATTGCTGTTGACACATGATAGCGCAGATACTCCGTCGATTGCAGCTTCTCTGACTCTGAGGTTCTTTGGTGATGTTTTTATCTCCGAAGTGCCTCCTTGGCCAGTTTACCAGTGTTATTTTTGATCACCACGAACACATTTGCAATCCATTATAGCTCCCTTATTTTTATTTGTTTACTTACTTTAAATTTGTGTGTCCTTTCATGTTAACTGAGTACTGGTTCTTTAGGTGGTGGTTCCTGGAATCCAAATGAGTCTGTGGTGTGTATAGAAAATACCTAAGTTGAAGTCAGGAGCTGGTCCTCATGCAACTGATGCCGCTCTCATTTGTCTGAAAGTGTAGTACAGGCCAAAGATGTGCATAAGCAAGCAGCTGATCTCTTGTTTCTGAGACATGAAGCAGCTTAGTTTTACATGATCAGGACACTCCGTTCATCATGGCTGCTTAAACCCCAATCCCCTTAATGCTGAGTGCCGAGTAGAAGCACACCGGGTCACTTTACAGGGACAAAGGTTTGACTCATTTGGAAATTGAATGTGCAGCTTTCTCCTGGAGGAGGATTGGAAACTGACCACATGCCCTTTGAGCTAGAATGAAAATGGCAGAATACGGGGAGCAGCTATTTTCTACACCATGCGCCCTCGTTAAATGTGACTACAGCTCACAACAAAGAATATAACACAATCTTTTGTTTAAGTTTTAATGTGTGTAAGAGTGCACATATAGTATGTGTGCTGTATTTCACATTGACAGTATGTTTGCTTTTATGCATATATATACTGTATGTATTCATGTGTGTGCTCCAAATGTTTGCACATTTATTTTTAAGTAGTAAAGGGCTTGAGGTGCTTATGTTTGCATTGCTTTACCTGTGAACATCCAAACACGAGCTTACTCCTGTCTTACCCCTGTGTATGTGTTTATATCTTTCTGTGTATGCTTGCATTTGTGTGTTTTTAGGCTTTTGTGTATGACTTTTCTTTCTGTGCATTAATGAGTGCAGTTGTGTCCGTGTGTGTGTGTGTGTGTGTGTGTGTGTGTGTGTGTGTGTGTGTTCCTTATGGTCAGATCATTATTACTTTTGCAAAAATATGACGCTATACTGTATGTACGGGTTGCAATTTTGGTTATCCGGTTGACAGACATTTGTGCAGATGTATAAGGCAGATAATGAGCAAGTCATTATCATGGAGTCAGTGTATTTCATTGCCGAACTCATTAACACAGCCACATAATCAACAAATATGATGTAGTTTTCCTGTGCATTTCAAAGATCTACCTGATAATTTATTCAGCCGTACTGTTTCCATACAGCTTCTCTAAGGATCAAAAGTATTTTTGAAAGATTTCCACAGTCAGCTTAGAGAATTAATAGATTTTGCTTGTTTCTGACTATTTATGTGTTGCTTTGCAATTTGCTCTCCCCCTGATCCACTGGAAGAGTTAACACGTTACACTACACTGCCAGTCTCTGGAACCACACAGCAAGTACCTCAGAAAGGAGAGATATTGTGACACTTTATGCTCTTATTGCTCATTATTGCTTTGAAACGGATTATCTCTGACACTATACACCTGGACGATAACTGTCACTGCTCTTCCTGGCTGCGGTGGTTAAAGCCGTGGCTGTGGATTATTGCTCGGATTACGGCTGCATTTGTGGTTACTTTTACAACGTTCCAATGTTGGTTGTATGTTTTTTTCCCAGTATTTTTGCTGAAATCACGTTTGAAAAAACTTAAACTACAGAAAGCTGTTAGGGAGGCTTGTCAAGCCTGCTGAGAAACATTCAGACACTGGCCTGTGTGAGGGTTACGACTGAAGTGTCAGTCTTCATAAAGCCATACCAGTTAGACCCTTATGCTGTTTTAAGGGAAGTGGAGACTAACCTGGGCCTTGTTGCTGGACCATCTCTGACAGATCCTGCTGGTGGATGAAGAGAACCAAACCTCCAGCAGCGAACAGCAGGACGAACCAAAGGGAACAGGGCAGCCTCCTTCTCCGTCCACGCAGGGAGTCCACCATCATCTTCCACTTCATCCACAGCATGATGCAGCACAGTCAGACGCTAATGTAATAGGTTCTGAGGAAAATCAAAGAAAATGGGAAATGGGATAAGGATTTTCAGAGTTTTCCATCTATATATCAGTACTGCAGCACCAAATTCATACAGTAGAGTAAATGGTAGTGTTTTACCATCTTTCAGATGTCAACATGTTTCAGCAGAGCAGAGGAGAGAACTGTCTTTGGAGCCAGAGGTTATGGCTGTTTCAAGTAATGTACTTCAGTACAAATCGGAGCTATCCATTTTATACTGCTTCATGCATTCACTTGATAGCGTTAGTAGTTGAAGATTTTACAAACAAAACATGAGATATAATTCTAGAACATCAAAGAATGAACTCTTTATAACAGTATATAAAATAGTTTAAACTAGCTACATCTTCAAGTGCAACAGTAAAAAGCTGCCGACATATTAATGAATCAGTAATAATAACTCAGTAGTTCGATATGTAATATTATAACATCACAGGAGTGGTTTTTCCCAAACTGTTAGTATTGTCACAAGCACATTTTAGTACATTTTGTGGGACTTTTCCTCTTGCTCAAAGATTTTTATATTGCAGTGTTGCTGCTTGTATTACGGTAAATGATCTGACTTCTAAATTTCTGTGAACTCATTCTAATGGATGTGTTGTCTGCATCTCATCTTTAGAGAATGAAATGAAAGTCTAGTACTGTCTTAAAATGAACACAAGATAAATTCCTATCATGAAATAAAGATGTTTATAACAGCTTTATGTCCAGTTTTGGTGCACATCTACAGTATAAGAAGTTCAGTTTAGCCTACAGACAGACAGAAGGACCAAAAACACAGTTTACAGTATATTATTTATTGAAACGCAGCACCTCAGACTGTTCAAGTATTTTAGTATTTAACTTTAAGTTAAAAAGAAAAATCATGACGAATTAAAGCTGTTCAGAAATTCAACATAGAGACAACATGAGCAAACACCTAATTCCTCCAAATAAAGAAATCTGTGTTCTGTTTGCAAGGATACAGTTTGGTAAACACAATTCCAGTTGGACTGGCATGAATGCAGACCAGCTCTGAGGTCTGTTCATACAGCGGAAAGACCGTGGAGCATCTGTCTCCAAATTAATATGCAAATGAGCTTTGCTTACTACTCAAGCATGTGTTGCCATTGCAGAAAATAAAATTGGCTCTATTTCAGTGATGTCAAGAACCTGACTTTCACAACGCACCCTGTGCTAAAACCAGAACTTATGAATAAGCTGTAAATCCGTGCCAAAACACAAATGTGACATGCAGTCATTTCTGTCAAGGTTTAGTTTTTCTTTTTTATAGAGACGATAAAATGAACAGATAATGAAATACGGCAAGAAATACAAATAAACAGATAAAACAGAAATCCAGAGGGACTTACAGAAATATGTCACCACATAATCAAGGTAAGAAACGATGACAAAAAAGACTTCAAAAAGTCAACATAGAGACGAGTGGTGCAAAATAATGAAACATATAAATTAAAAAAGTAAGCTGAGTATGAATGGTGTATTTGTATTTGTGTTATAAGACAGAGTTGAGAAGATAAATTGATTTCTGTGTTGCTTGATGAAAGAAAATCACCGTCACCAGCGTTTTACTGACATGAAAGTTTGCATTTAGGCGTTAATCAGCCACAACAGAAGTCCATGGGGGTTTGTTGATTTTACATTTACAACACTGCTCCACTCAGAGTAGGAATACTTTGGTTTTTCAAGAGACTGACACAGCAAAGGCTTGTCGACGACTGGGCAAATGACAAATTCTGTTGATTTTCAGAGTGAAAAAGTAAATATGCATCCTCAGGCCTCTCTTGTTTCCCTACAGGGAGGAGATGAAACTCAAAGAATAGATGCGAGTCAGGAAAGTGTGGAGACACATTTACCAAATGAAATGCACCAAAAGTATACAGAGGCTGAAAGACACTAAGTCCACTGTGACTCTGGTAGAGGAGTGGCTGCAGGCTGCAGATATCAAGGGCAGAAAGTACGTATGAGAGCTGGGATCAGCAAGTATAGAGTCAAATATATGGATTTGGAGCACTGAATGGTTTCAGCAGTAAGTGCATGTAGCTTTTGGGCACCCCAAGGGACTTAAAATTTGGAATATTTCCATGTACTGTATACAGCTTACAGTTAGTTTGGATACATTTAAAAGCAGAGAGGAGGAGAGAATTGTCTTTGGAGTCAGAGGTTATGGCTGTTTCTTGCAGGCAGGAGATACCAGAGCAATGTGTATCAAACTTACAAAAGTGTCAGTAGAGAAAATTTTGTTTGTTTGTTTTTGACCAGCATCCATTTTTAGCCACTAGCTTCTAGAAAAATCATCCCCCTATACAAAAGAAAAATATTTCCGTGCTGTCATTGACGTTAAAATGAAAAGGACTTTTCACTTGGACAGACATTATTTGGACTGACACCCACAACACTGCATTTGATGTTGTGCGGATTAAGCTTGTCATTCAGATGTCAAATTGTCCATTAGGCCACCCTAAAACCCATTTATTCTGCTTTTCACTGACAACACTGCATTACCATATCAATGTTGTTGAGGTCAGTTTGTAAGGAAACTAAGCAAGCAAAGATACACACTGCAAAGTGCCATTAAAAGGCGCAAGAATGAATTTCTCTGGGAATAAGTGTGATTATTATGTGGAGGCAATCCTACCTTTGATACAGACGAGAGAAGGGAAATACATTTCTGCCTCTCTTCACACTGTGATGACTCTACTCAAGAGTTTATCATTTCAGTTCAGCACAATAGTTACAACTCCTGCAGAATGAAATTAGCTCTAACAAAGATTCAACTGCAAACTTTATACACACACAGCAACTGTTGTTTATAAAAGTTCTCTGTGGGCAGGTGAAAGTGATCTTTGTACAAATGGACAAGTTCATTGTTGTTGCTGTATAATGGATGAGAATGTGGCACCTTCTGTGCTCAGGGGAGATAAGTGTTGAGTTTCATACTGGCCGAGGAGCTTTTTCACATTTTCTGCTGTTTGTCTCATCTTCACACCCAGACAACAGACAGAACAAAGGGGTGTATGCACACACTTCAATCTTATTTATATATGCTATACTGTAACGTTTGGTTGGCTGTGCACACTACACAGTGGCAATGCAAATGCCAGTTGCCATTGGTCACTATGTGCATGTGCCCACTAACAAGCAGACTTTTTAATCAGCAAACACACACTGCCATCCATTGTATAAAAGCCACAATGCTCTTCAAGATGTTCTTTACTGGAATTATATGGACTGAGCTGGTTCACTGCCAGTAAGTGTCGTATCGCCATATTTTTCAAAAAATCCCATTAAAGTATGACATCTCTTTGGGTGCCACTGTAAACATAAATTACAGACTTTCAGGAAGCCATTTAGTGAACAAATCCTCAGAAAATCACATTTTTACTGCATTGTTAGGAAAGTTTACTTTTATTTGTTAAATTAAGTCCCCCCTTTACCACGCAAAGACTGAAGTCCAGTCAACCCTGCCAGCCAGAAATTACGTTACTATACAACGGCACTGCATTCTTAATTATATTTAGAAAGAAACAAAATTTCTCCGTGTTTTGTAACAGTATGATGTAGAAGGAAACGCTTCCACCTTTGAAGAAGCAAGAGGTGATGATGGCCTTTTAACCAAGATGCTGGGCTTCGTATGGCATGTTGGATCATGAGTTTGATGCTTCAGTTTGGTTTTCACTTGCTGTTTGGTTTCACCACACGTTTAAAGCTTCTCCTTCATTTTAGGGGTTACCAGGGTGACTCGTCACCCCCCACAGCTAATATATGATTAGTTGGCTGAAAAGACGCAACATTTGGAAAAAGCAATACACTGAATGGCAAAAATGTGCTAATTAATTAAAACAAGCAAACCTAATCCAGGGGGAAATACGTTTCCCTCAAAACATAATTGAAAATGCTCTGTATAGCAATGCAATTTTTTGGAGACAGGTTTTTTGGGGTCATTCAGTTGTCTCAGCTTTCAGCCTACACTTTCAGAGCTGTTGTAGCATTGAAAGTGTCATGGGAAGCTGAAATGTTTAAAGATGCTATGCTTCTACACTGTTTTCTCAACAGAGTTTGACCTTTCACACCTCCATGCCATTCATAAAGTCAGTGCAAACCACAGAATGTAATCTTACCACAGGAAATCAGCCTGGGCTTTCATTTTCATTTTTTTCAGGTCTCACCCCACAGTTGCATCACCTTACTTTTGTACAAAATATTGAGGTCAGGTAAAGACCCGACTGGTGTTTCTGGCTATTGGAGACATGCTTTAAAGTGCATTAACTCACGTTCAGTTTGATACCGCCAAGTCCAGTGTGAGGAACGGCAATATAGTATAGAGTCAGCAGAGTGTGAAAGGCATGCATTCATGTCAGTGTTGATTTTAGTGATTTGAAAAGAGCATCCTTGTTTTGTTTTGGCCTCAAGCGAGCGGTTGATTTCAGCAGCTCCTCTAATATTATTAAATTGAGAGTATGTCACAAGAGTCTTTTTACTATGAGAATGCTGTGGGCATTTCAGTTCTACTATTAAAACACCTTAAGTGTATTTTTATCTTCCTTTTCACGTGTGAAATCTATTGCAATCCAGTACAACAGCTCAACCATAAATTCTGCCTTTATGAAAAGCATAATGCTCCAATGATTGCTGACACTGTTGTAAAAGTGTGAACTGAGCTAGATGTGTATTACTGAGGTCATAGTTTGTGGTTTATAATTTCTCATTATTTTTGAGAGCTGTTTAGACTATTTCATCCTCTTTATTTGCATACATAAAAAAATGTCATGGGCATCATAAAAGTAGATGTAGATGGCAAAAGAGCTGTTTGGATTGCATTACTATTGTACAGTTGTGCCTAATAAAGTGGCCACTGTGTGTGTAAAAAGCAAAAGCAAGCCTAGTATTTAGACATGTGTGCAAAAAACACAATAATAAAAATGAAATTAAAAGACAAATATGCATTTTTTAGATGCACCATGAAATCTTAAACAGATCTTTCAGAAATCTAAAGCTATATCCATCACAGTTAAATTTAAAGAGAAATATGTCTATTTGCTTTTTGCTTTACCTTCTTTATGAATAGGCTCATTCCTGCTGTAATTTAAACACAGCACAGCAGAGTGAAAACACAGATTTCCGTGTATCTAAAACTCAACACTGCACGGACCCTCTCTAAATTCTGAAATATTTATTGTTTTTTGTTTTTTTTTAAGAATTCCAAAGATTATAGAAACACAGCATTCTTGCACGGGCAAGTACACAGTATAAATAGAAGCCAAATTGTTGTATAGTAAGCAGAAATATGGACAACAAGAAACACACGAATCTGAATTTACACAGCCCTCCTTCTGCAGCTCTTCCCTCTCTGTTCTAAGAACCTCCAACCAGACAAGCACATTTCAAACATGCAAAAATATTCAAGGTAAAAATCAGAATTCATTTGCAGCTTCACTGAGGACCTAAACTCCAGTCTCTCCACAGAAGTCTCTCCATTTAACCCATTTCACCAGCACGTCCTATCACAATGGTAGTCTGGTTACCTTGGTAACCCAGAAAATGGATTATAAAATACTTTAAAAATGAAGCTATTTTCCCAAACCTAACCAAAGAGTGACTATAAAATGAAAGTTAAAAGTGAGTGAAAACTAAACCTAAGTCTAAGAATACTGGTCCATCAGTGTCTTATAGACGTATTGTGGATTTAGGCCTCCACCACCCAGTTCCTTAAAGTTTTTTTTTTTCAATTCTGTGGATCTTTCAAACTGGTAGTGTTATCTACTACAGCGGTCTGCAGTCTTTTTTGCACCACGTACCAGTTTCAAGCAAGACAATTTTCTACAGACCAGTCATCGCGCTCATGACAAATAATAATTGTGTTTTATTTTTAAAAAGTGTCCTAAACAAATAAAATTACTTTTTATTGCTAAATATGCATTTACTTTTTCGAGTTTCTCCCTCTTTTCAAAGAAGCTCTCCAGAGACGTTTGTTTATTGTTCATTTTGGCAGGGGGGGTTAGACTGATGAGTCAAGTGCGGGACATAAGCAAAGATGTACTTGACGGGAAGGCGTTTTTCAAAATAAAACACCCTGCAGACTCCACTGGAAATAAACTAAAATGTTTTTATTCTTTCTGTGTGGCCCGGTACTAAATGACCCACGGTCTGGTACCCGTCCGTGGCCCAGTGGCTGGGGACTGTTGGGGACCGCTGATCTACTACACTTGGTCTTGGTTTTTGGGAAGAAAATGCAGATGAGAATTTTATAGGAATGTAACTTTTGTGAGTGAGGGTCAGACTCGACCCAGGTACTAATACATCCACTGATTGTGCGTTATGGTGGACGGGACTGTGGCCTATACAGATTTACACGTGTGAAGATTTTTGTTGACATGTTGAAATCTTCGCTTACAAGCCCACACTTTACAGTAACGCTGCAGCAGAACTCGGTTTGTGTCTAACTACAGCAGTTAATTATGAAGCCGTTCAGAACTGAAAAAGAGCTCGCATTCTCCGGCAATTCCATCTGAAATAATAAAACAAAGTATAAAAACAAAATTGCTGCAACTGTCACAACTTGACACAAACATCTCATTATGATCAAACAACATTCATTTTAAAGACCTATGCTTTACACTCTGCTTCCGAACAGATGTACATGCCAGGAAATGACACAACATGTCCCATTTTATGCAAGAAAAGATACCTTCTGTGTCAGAGTGGTAATGGGGATGATTCTGTGTTTGATGTTTGAGTATAATACACATCAAAGAAGTGTGCTTTTGAGTTTCAAACAAATCCAATTTATTCCAGTCACACGCGTGTGGTTTTACATACATGTAAGGGAAGGATTTAATTGTGAAATCTTTTCTAAACTTTGCCAATAAAATTAGTCTCTGATAAAACAAATAGTTTCACTTTGCTGCAGAATTGAATTAGGATTAAAAAGTGAATGAATTGTGTCTTTTTTAGAGACAGTTAACAAACAGATAAATTGTTTTTCTTAATCAAGCCCTGTGCCTGAGACTACAACCTTGTTTTGTCTCACACTAACAATTGTAAAGCAGCTCTATGTGCTTTTTTTTTGCTCCTCATGAGTTGAAGCCAGTTCATCTTTTTTTTTTCATCATTGTTGTGCAGCAGCGCCAAAACCTTGAGGCAAGAACATGGAGTTTTTAAAGGTCCAGGACAGGGCAGCTCGATGCTTTATTATTCATTCCCCAGTGATGATAGTGAGAAGAAACTGTACTGTGATAGTGATATTACTGGATCCTCTCTCTGGGTTTGTCCTCAACTCGAGTCACTGTAGACATTTAAGGTCTACTGTTGCTCCTTCAGACTTCCAGGCCTCACAGTGTTCAGGCTGGCGATGGTTACTGGAGCTGGCAGTTAGTTTGGTTAATCCCTCTCCTGAGCACAGTTGGAGACCAGTGTTCTTGACAGATGTGTATATATTGTGCGTGAATCAGGCTTTATATGGATACATAAAGAATGTTAGAGCGGGCCCTGTTGATGAATTTCAGCGTATCGCTCCCAGTGTTCATTTCCTCTACAATCTGCGACAAACACATTTTTATTGACGACCGTGTTTGTCCAAAAATGAGACTTTAACAAAATAAAAAAAACACAAAAACTGTCAAAGCCCCATTATGCATTAACAAATAAAAGCTTAACAATAACGTGAAAGACAGATTAATAAACAGTGCTATAGTGAACAATAAATGACGCCAGCTTCTGAATGATTCACTGCTATCCAGCTGAGAGAAAATGTATGACAATAACAGAGAGAGCAGGAGTGACAGAAAGGGAGCGGACGTGGTTTGGAAATGACAACTAAATTTACGGAGGAGCGTCAGTCTGTTGTATTACTACAGAGTGGGGTGACATAGACACTGTATGTAAACCAGCAAACAGTGGCTTTTTCACCATCCTTACTATAGAAAATGACACAAGATGGTAACAACTGGCAGTAGCTTAAAAATGCTTAAAAGACTGCAAAGGAAATTAGAAATGAATGACAAAAGTAACTAATATGTAAGTGACATGGACAAAAGGTTTTGGTTAGCTTTTGTTGACTAAAACCATCCATCCATCCATCCATTATCTATACACCGCTTAATCCTCTGCAGGGTTGTGGGGGGGCTGGAGCCTATCCCAGCCGACTCAGGCGAAGGCAGGGAACACGATGGACAAGTCGCCAGTCTATCACAGGGCTACACATAGAGACAAACAATCAAGCACACTCTCATTCACACCGACGGACAATTTAGAATAATCAATTAACCTCAGCATGTTTTTGGACTGTGGGAGGAAGCCGGAGTACCCGGAGAAAACCCACACATGCACAGGGAGAACATGCAGACTCCACACAGAAAGATCCCAGGCGTCCTAACCGGGACGCGAACCAGGGATTTTGCCACTGGGCAGCCCTGACTAAAACCAGCAGAACCCAGATCAAACACTAAAACTTGACCAAAACTAAAACATATTTGATCAGAAAACTAAGGCAACACTCATGCACGCATGTTGCATTAACACTTGATTTTTGGGGGGGTGCCTTTCTTGACATGATTACTGTAGCTGACAACAGAACACTGATTTGCTGCCGTCTGTGCTGCCACTTGAAAAGTTGAAGTTTTCTCAATTTTTCGCCATAGACAACGTGAAGCAATGGACCAGCAACTTATTTTGGCAACTCATGATGCCACCTCACTCAGAGTAATTGATAGGTAAGACTGAATCCTGAAATATGCACAGGGTCTTGCCCAAGATTAAAACTAAATCAGAATCAGGGGCCAAAATTAGCAACGACTGCTCTGCAGGGATAAGCTGGTTAACAGGCTCCACGTCTATTAATAGAACTGAGGTGACAATGTGGAAGCTTCTTTCTTCATTCCTTTAAATCTCCTTAAAGTTTTCACACTATTGTAATCAACAAATTATATATATGTGTGTAAATTGGTCACACATATATACTTTTAAATCCTAGCTAGTTTCTGCAAAGTACCTTGCACTATGTTTCATATTCACACAAACACCTTTGGCGGCAGAGCTGCTATTAAACCATCGATTTTAAAATTTGCTTTACCATCTGACATAGCAACAGCTGCTCAGGATCCAAAGTCCAAATCACTGTACTCATACATCCACATTATTTTCAATATTAACAACTCACAACCACAAATCAAACACTGC
Source organism: Dascyllus trimaculatus (assembly GCA_024666655.1). Taxonomy (NCBI): domain Eukaryota; kingdom Metazoa; phylum Chordata; class Actinopteri; family Pomacentridae; genus Dascyllus; species Dascyllus trimaculatus. The sequence continues at coordinate 10,029,199 of CM045445.1, read as the reverse complement.
ATGTAGGCTGAATGCTTCACAACATGTACTGGCAAAGAAAGCAACCAATGTTATTTATTTCACTCCACATCCAATCACCTGCTTCCTCTCACTCTTTTCGAACACTTCAGATGTCCTAGAAAATGTTCTAGGATGTTTTTTTTATATCATTCATGTGCAGCCTTTCTGGTGTGTCAGGGAGAGCGAACAGTGTTGGCTAGTAAACAAAAAGAAATGGAGGCCGTCGCCAGGCATGTTTCATAAATTAATGATTATGTGCAAAGAAATTTGACGAGTGTATAATGGGAGCTGGTATAGGATCATGTTCAAAGCACTGCTAATTGTCTTTATTTATGACAGGCAGTGTTCTCTGGGGTGAATTAATGCATTTGCCACACTGCTGTGATAAGCCTTTGCAATCAGCCATCAATCCTGCTAGCTATCTCTCAGAGCCGTTTACTGATAGAAAAGGTCCACAGACATCTTAGGAAGTGCTTTCCTATTCAGCAGCCAGAAGGTAATGCACATTCAAACAACAGTCTGACTGCATTCTTTATGTAAATCAGAGGCACCAGCATGCAAAGGCGCAAGTAAACTAAAATGATAAGAATCGTAATGTGCTAATGTTACAATCAACTACAGGAATGTTCACATGGCGCAATGAAAGTGGCTATATCTGATTTCATGCCTAGCATGGGGATGTCCCTAATCTGATTTTTCTAATTCAGCTGGGCACCAGGAAAGGAAGGAAAAGGAAGTAAAGGCTATTCTCCACCTGTCACTTTAAACTACTTTAATACAAATTAGAAAATAGTCTGGATCACCTAACTCCTTTGCTACAAAACCACACAAGACAGAAGAGAACCATAGTCAACAATTCAACAGTTTCATTATTTTTTTAGATTACATACCACCCAAATCAGAATCAAAGACAGAAATGTCTAAAAAAAAAAAAAAAAAAAAAAACCCTATTTAATCAACAAAATTCCAACTAAAAATGAATCGAGAAAAAAATAAAATCCATTTCAGGAACCTGATTGAGAACCTATTAATTCAGAAAAAAACTTCCAAAAATTGTCAGATTAAAGAAATGATCATTTCACTTCACTTCAGTTTGTTCCACTTCATTTCAGCTCACTTAGGTTTGTTTCGGTGCACTTCAGTTCAGTTTTTCAAGGCTATAGTGAGTGTATGTGAGGTGTGGAACTGTTGGTGAGGGGATAAGGAGGGTAGAGGATAAGGACCCTAAATGTACCTTAAACTGAGGGAAGGAAAAGAGCAACAGCCTAAAGATTTGGACAGATAAAAACAGGAGACTGAGCTCAACCAGGGTCAAACAAAAGGTACCAACATCCGAGCAGTCTGAACAGGCCAAAGGGGTGAACGCATATCAAGTCCTGCTCCTGGGGTTAGGGGTATCCAAGAGTTTCTGAAAGACCAGGACATGTTCCAGCTGAACATCCAGCTGGTTAAGGATTCCAAATCTATTTAGTTTACTTTAAAATCTTACCTTTTTAAGCAAAGTTGACCAAAAAACTGGAGAGTTCTTTGTGAAATGTCCTTCTTCGCCTCTCTCACTTCTCTCTATTGTTCTTAATGCTTCTTTTGTTAGCAGCAGCTCAGCCCACAGGTGTGTCTGCCTTATCGCCTCACTTTCACCCTACTTTTACTGTCAAGTAGCAAAAATGCCTATTCTGTCTGTTTTCTTTTGCTTTCAGCTACAGCACATCCGTCTGTCTGTCCAACATCCTATTCTTCTAAATGCAGTATCTTACAAATGCCTTGAGGAAGTTTTATTTTATTATATTTATTTTGGCACCAGCGTCCACTTGGACTCAAGGATGAACTGACCACATTTTTGTTGATCAAAGGTCATAGATAAAGTCACTGTGGCCTCATAAAACATAACTCAATACATCATCCATCCATCCATAGACTGGAGTCTATCCTGCCAAGTTATGAAGGTACAACTTGAACAATTTTATACAAATGTCTAGCAGGATGCAAAAACACTTTTCTTTTCGGACACTGAACAGGTCTTGTCTAGTCCTGGGTGTGCCCCTCAAAACGTTACTGATTATATAGATCTTCTGTGTGTCCTCCTGTCCCTCTGACAGTCCACCACAAACTCATTGGTTTTGCTGATATTGAGTTTCTGGTGACTGTCATTGTGTCATGTGATGTAGCTCTATCTGTACTCATCTATAAAAACTGTCTTTTAGTAAAGGCTGAATGTTTCTCATTAGAAAAATGTTCACTGGAGGTATACATGCCAGTATAGTGACAATGTCAGTTTTGCCCAAAACAGCATTTACATTATATACCCCTCTGGGAGTCTGGGCAGACATGAGCTTAAACTGTAACTTCACTAGTGGCATACAACTACGAGGTGACAGTTGTAGTTTATAGTATTTTTAATTTACAGTTGAAATTAAAATTTAAATAATCAGCTGCTACAGAAAACAGGCTGTAATTTGCATATCTAAAAGTGATACATACACAGAAACAACAGATTCAACACCTTTCTGTAACTGAAGGACCAATGAGTGGGTTACTATACATCATATAAACATTATAGTATATGGATGGATGGATGGATAGATAGATTTTTAAATTTTTAACCACAAATATGTGTCACATCACTTTGTTAAATAGCACAGTGAATTACAGCTGTTCCTTTGGGCCCATTCCCAACAGCACACTAATGCTTGTAATGAAGCCAAATTCATAAATAGTTGAGGGCTCTATATAATGTATATAATGTACCTGTTCCTACAGTAGTGGCTACCAAAGCACTGTCGCACCAAAAACTCCCACACAAACGAGAACGCTGTGTGACGGTGACCTGCCAAGTTGGCCTCAGGATAGCTACCAGCTCAGGCAGTGAAGGTGATGACAGCTCCAACACAATCAGACATGCTCAAATACAACACATCCTCGTCATATCATGTCAGCCCAATACCTGCCAAGGGGCACTGCCGTGCTCCACTACCCACCTCTCAGATGAGGTTACAGATTAGTTTCTATTTATACATAGGGTCTGACAGCAGCTCAATGACCAGCAGAGTAGAGTAGATAAAATACAAGCAAGCTTATCTGGTGAAACTTAGCTGTTTTTTAATAGGGTCTTATAGTCAAGTTTACAAAATCCTGTTCTTCCTTTTCTATGTGAGTCAGTGTGACTTCAGTTCTTGTATTTGCAATGTTGACGATGTGCTGCTAAAGTTTCATTTCACAGGGGGAAAAAAATCAAGCTGCTTGCATTTCTCTGGACAGCATGGGATTTTTGTGGTTTTTCTACGTTGTCCAAAAGCTTTTGGCTGCAGTTTTTGTTTCTAAATTTCTATCAGATTAAAAAAAACAGAAACTATTTTCGAGTTTGACCGGCCATGGGGTCAAAGCCACAGCCCATTTTCTCAGCTAACAACACACCTGACCCTGATACACCAGACAAATGGCTCATTTGGCAAATAGTTGAGCTGCATTGTCTATTGCTTTCATTATCATCTAAAACTCTAAACTATAATTACACTCAATTGGCTCTTCTTAGTAATGATGCACTGAAACTCACCAACAACTTACAGCTAATAAAAAGCTATGTGCAGAATGTCATCTGCTTTTCCATGAACACAGTGACCAGGTCAAACTGAACTGCTTCTGCACTGTTTATGTCTACAATTAGATGCACTTCTGCAATGACAGGAGGGTGTGGATGGGAGGGAGGAGACAGGTATAAAACTTTTTACACACTGACAGACTGAGATACTGATGGTGCAATGCCTGTGCAACTCGCTATTGAGAAGTTATTCCTAATATTTTCAGCCTCTGGGCCTGTCAAAGGATTCAAACAATCAAGAAGAAGGTTGTATTCCAAGGAATCACCTGTCCAGACATAATCTGAGGTAAATGGAGTGTAAAATTCAGGCAAGCAAATGCACACGTATGGACACAACTAGACATATTTCTGTGTATGTCAGATGCTTGCCTTAGTTTGTGATGAACACAATGCGTCATTGATCTTCACATAGACGTGTCTGCACATTAAAGAAAACAGGTCTGTCAGTTAACCAGTGGTTTGTAACAAAGAGATACAGACTGACTTATTTTCTCATGTGAACTACAGAGGTAAGAGAGTGCTCTTCAGTTTTAAATCATTGTGTGAGAGGTTCATGGTGCATGCAAAAATATATCCCAATTGACTAGACCAAAACATGGGCTTGGCTGTAAGCAGCAAAACTGTAAAAATATAGTGTTTAAAGGTCCCATTAGGTGAAAATTCATTTTATTGTGTTTCTTGCTTGTTATGAAGTATAAATTTAAAGCTGTTGAGATATGAAGATGTATTCCTCAATACAACTCTGCAACCTCCCAGCTTTCCAAGCCAGTAAGAATTTTACTGAACATATCAGTTAATAAATCAAGTCATCTAGTACAAACTTTGTATAATCCTATCCAATCACTGCCTCCTGCATTCAGGTGAGCCATTCAGAATGAGCAGCTGACTCTCAGTTCAGCAAGTTTAACTTCTAGAGCTGCTTCTGCTAATTCTAATATGTTTCAGGCACTAGCAAAGTACACAAAATGTTCTGCGAGTTAGTACAACAGTTTCATGCACTCTCATTATCTGAGGATCTGGTTATCAAGTGTATTGCTTTTATATCTGATGGCAATGTCAAATATGGCTGACATTTTTAGGGGAAATTTGAAACCAATAAACAAGGAATGTGTGAGTTACTGTGTTTTTATACTGGCTGTTGTGCTTCAACCTCAGCCACTGTTTATCTGTTTATCATAATGTTAATATCTGTTTGCTTCTCTCCTGCTCTCTGTGCTCACATATACTGCATTTTACTATAGCCAAATTCCCAATGAAGCTGTTCTGATCAACACATTTTTCTGTTTCAGAGTATGAACAAGTATGAAATATTGACTAAATAACAGTCTATTAAGACTTAACCAGCAGTCACTTCAAAGCCATTTCCAAGTGGCTGCTCTGTACCACTAAACTACTGGTTTTATAACTGTAGCATTTTCTGACACACTTACATTACTTTTGTGTGAAAGTTATGAGTAATAGAAAGTCATGGCCTAATATCACTCATATCTGTGTTAGCTGCTGTGGTGTCAATTGTTTTTCTCTGTATTGTCAATCACAGACACAGAGAGTCTTCTTCCTGAAGGATTCATGTACAGCAGCAGCTAAGCTGCATTTAAAGCTACAGACATTCAGCCCCTTTAAACCAGGGGCTCAATATGGGACCATGAAACAATAGCTCCATGATAAATGATTAGCATAACTGTGTGGGTGCACAACTATACAGACAGTCTGCATTTCAGTTCTTATGTAAGTGGTAGATTAAGTAAAGGAATCTCCTGGACATCTGGTGACTGGTTCTCAGTGTGAAGAACAGAGGAAATAAATATATGCAGTGAATGTACAAGGCAGTTATTGTGCACTCTGTCCTCACTTGGTGCATCTGCTCAAGTTAACATACTGCTACTGTTGCGCAACTACCAGTTGGACCAGATGTCCACCCACCATCACTGTACAACTGTTTGCACTAGTCTCAGTAACAGCTACCAATTAGCAGCCCCTCTGACTGGCTCATGGCTCTTGGCTTGTCTTACCAAATAAGGGAACATGGTATCAAAATGACTTTGTGGAAGGCTGTAAGTGTGCTTGCAGAGCGAGTGATAAGAGAAAATCCTACCAAGGGTCACTGGAACCAACCACTCGGAACAGGGTACAGATTAGTTGCTATTCATACATGGGGCCTTACAGCAGCTCAGTGACAAACACAGTAAATAATGTACATGCAGAGATATCTGCTGGAACAAAAACGACTTCCACCCTTTAAAAAACTTATAAAATCAAGTTAGAAAATTCCTGTTGTTTTTTTTTAGCTTTTGTGTGAATCGCTGTGGTTTTGATTCTAGCAGCTACTTGTGCAATGTTAAGGCTCTGTTGCAAATGTTTTATTTCCCTGCATGGGGAAAATTTACATTTTGTAGTCTAAGTGTTTTCAAAACACTTTTTGACAGCAGTTTTTAATATTGTAAATGTCAGATTTAAAAGAGCAATTTTCTAGTATGATTGGCCACTACACACAGAGTCACAGACTGATGCTGCACTTTGTCCTTAACGATGCATTAAGCAGGACAAAATTACATAATATTTTTGCTTTGATTCAGTGTCTCAAAGAGGTACAACAACTATTCATATTAATCTGGGAATTTCAGCAGGATTAGCTGCAGTAGCTACAAGAATAAATTGTAAACATAAGGATGATCTGGCTGATGAAACTGATTCTCAATCTACAAGTAAAGGTGGTGTGTGAGTGTGTGTGTGTGTCTGTGTGTGTGTGTGTATCATCACAGAACCTTAAAAAACTTAGATGCTTGCATGAATGAGATAAACATTCCAACAGAAATGTGATGCATCTTCTGGTTTGTATTTTATTAGATCTTTTTTTAATTTTTTCCATAGCTAGTTTGGCCTAATTTCTTCACACACTGAATGGATGCAGCTACAAACTTATTCAACCTTGGTCTGTTGCAGAAAGGTCACTCGGCTTATTCAAATTTTCTTCCTACTTGTACTGAGCTCTTATCGTGTTCCCACCTAAGTCCTTTCCATGTGTAAATACACATCTTAAGCAATAGTGCTGCATCTGTGTTGATCCCACTCATTCTTCCTCACCTTTTTTAATTGTCAAAGAGATTTGCAGATCGTCAGGAGGAAGGTCATATCATATCCTGCAGATTTACTGGATGTCTGCATGCTTTGTTAGTTCTTTGGAAGCTTGCCGGCATGATTTTTTATTTCTCAGTTCTTTGAGTTCAGGAAGGGAAGCTGGATGAAGAAGTCATTGGCTCTTAGCACCCTTGTGATTCTTGTCACAAGGTGAAGCAAGCATAAGCAGTGATCATAGCCAAAACAGAACTATTGCGATAGCTACTGGTGACACCATTGCTGGGTTTAAAATAGTGAGATGCTTATGTTTTTAAGGGGCTATGTATAAGATAAGACCTGTCACTATAGCAACATAGAAAATAGGTAGAGCTTTATGTTCAGCATTTGCACGGGTGTATTTCAACCTGAACCATGACCTGTTCTGAAACTTAATCAAGTATTTCTGCAGCATAAACAAAATGAAACAGTGACTGAAAATGACAGAATACAGTGAGTGACAACAGCACAAACAACAGCACTATGCAGGAATATCAGACTCTGGGATCTCAGAGTTTACAGTGGTCAGTTTTTAAGGCCTCAGCAGTTGCACTGGTAAAATGTAGAAGTTATAGTAAATGCAATTCAAGAAGTAAGTTGTAAATGTCGAAAACTTTGGTCACCTTCTCCTTATTTTATTTAGTAGCACATTTTGCGTGCACCATTGCATGCCTATGGGTATGCAGATTTTTTGTGGAATAATTATAATGTTCCACCTTGTTTCTGGTGATAATGACAGTGAAGTGCTTTAGATTGTAGCTGTCTAGATTTCTAAGATTTTGCCCACCACATTTCCTAACATGAGGGGTGAAGAATATTAGAAACACCATTCAATATAAAGCAGTGCTGCATTGCATTAAAATTTATAGGCATTTCAGAAAAGTGCCCAAGGGGCATATGCTAAATGTCTGAAATAATAATCAGAATGATAATCATTTAACCACTTAACTTATCGACCGACGTATAACCCCAAACTCACTCACAGATTGTAGAATAAGGTCTGGATCTCTACCTTATCTTAACTGGTTACTTTTATGAGGTGATCCAGTGTTTACATCTGGACACACAAAGACAGAAAAGCTGCAGAGGTAAAGGAAGAAAAAATTATGGCTGCCAACAGAACAAATACATCTGATATCGACCTCAGCCAAGGAAAAAGTGGGCATACAATCTCAGGATGCAGGTTCATATTAGCCACACGTGGCTAGAAAAAATGCGGGGATCCTGAGAACAATGTAATTATTTTTCCATGATTAAAGACAGAAATTTCAATCATCAGCAAATGCAGATTTCCTAATTATTGAAATGATGTAAGAATATGTATATAAGTAAATATTAGTTTTTTTCTCTTTCTGCAAAGATTAGAGCAGTATAGATTTTGTGACATGTCTCCGATCAGACATGCTGTTGTGCATTAATTGTGGGCCTCCACCCTCCATATACTGACTGAACAAATGTGAGGAAAGGTCACCGTTTATTTACACAAAGACATGCACTGCACAGCGACAACATGTGCTCCTGCTGCATGTATGTCAGGCTGCACGGCCATGTAATAAATAAGTATATTTTATTAGCATAACTAAATATTCAGACATTTAATCTTCCTTTGAAACGTGCCTTTTGATTAAGGTATAATCGAACAAATGACATTTAAAATTTACATTTTCATACTATCCGTAATAACAACACAAATCAGTCAATAAAAAGTAAGTAAATGAGTGAAGTAATACTACATTTATTTACCTTTAGATCCATACAATTAGAAGTGGGGGTTTCAGATTCGGTGCCAGTGTTAGGGACCTCCTTCGGGAGTGACAAGTAGAATCTGTTATTTAAATCTCTAGCTTCTAGAGTCTGCCATTCTCTTGGCTTTCCGTGTGTGATGTCAAATTGCCAAGATCTAAATAGCTTTCTAAAGCCTTCAGAAAAAGAGTTGTGGATGCCTATGATTTTGGCAAGAGAATTTAAATCCAAATTATATTAAATAAATCATTCCACCGTAAGTGAAAGTGGTGCAGATTTTATTGCAATTGTAGTGCATGTGTCTACTTTCAGAGACAAAGCTGACCTGCATGGGAGGTGTGCTAGGAAGAAGCCTTTGCTGTCCTAAAAGAGAACTAGAAGCAACTGCAGTTTGCCATTGAAGACACAAGCCAAGAGCAGGTCTTCTGGATAATGTGCTCTGGACAGACCAGTCAAGGATTTAGCTACATTGCAAAAGTAAAAGCAGACATGTTTGGTGCAGGTCAAACACAGCTTTTCAGGAGAAGGAGCATGGTGCTGGGAATGTTATGGTTTAGGATTGCTTCACTGCCTCAGGCACTGGGCAGCTTGCAGTCATTTATTCAACTATGAATTCTGCATCATATCAAAGAGAGCTTGAAGATTATGTGAGGTCGACTGTCCAGAAGTTGAAGTTGAACCAGAACTGGACCATTGAAACAGGATAATGATCCTAAGCACACTAGAAAATTCACCCAGGGATGATTCAAACATCTGCAGCTGAAGGAATTTGCCTGGAATAGTGGTGAAGAATTTTTGCAAGCTGATGTCACAGATTTGTGGGAAAATTATGCAAAACATCTTAAAGAAGTTATTTCGACTAAGAACCCTGACCAAAAAAATAGGTTCCTATACACATAACTAGAATGATGATAACGTTTTCAGGAAAACATATTAACTTCTGGATTACATTTGTTTATGATGTATCACAAACATATCTTTGTATTGCTTTCCAACGGTTGCTCCTTTTAAGCCAGTCAGTTATATATTAGCTGCTCACCCTGTTTACCCAGAAAAATAGAGAATGTTGTGAAAGGGGCTTATTTTAACCCAAAATGTGATGTTTTTCTAATCCTAACCAAGTAGTTTTGATGCCTAAACCTAACAAAAAAGCAAATGAAAATGGACTTAAGCTAAAGAATGATGGTCCCACATTGGACTTTTGCCACCACCACCCCTTCATCATGTTTCTTAGTACATCATACTAGGGTGCTGCTGAACACCTAAGTCAAACACTAGTTCCTGTGGCCAAAAGTGTGCTCTTTCATATCTAAGATTATCACATCTAATGATATTTTTGCTAAAGTTTCCTTGTCCTTTTATTCAAATACATTAGTATTAGACCTTTATTAGTAGGCACTCTATCAAAGAGGATCAAATGATTGCATGTCCAAATATGTCATATGCCCCACATCAAAGCTTTGTAAAAGCTTCAACCTGTTTCATTGAGCAATTATTTCCAAAATGACCCACCGGCACATTTTCCAAAAGGACCTGAGTTTAACCAATCATTCCATATTAACTTGTTGAATAATTACTGACTTGTCAATTTGTAAGAGCAGTCTGCACATTTTTTAATAGGAGTTTGCCAGAGGGATTACTTGGAGCGAGCATTAAGCAATCGCTGGTGACATTGCACTTTAAGGTACTTCCATATGAGCTTTAGCCATAAGCTGCTTAGTATGCACTAATAGACTTTAGGTGCTGGTTCTGCACCAATTAAGAAACAAAAAGTATTTTTACGGAAGCACATTGCATCCACCAAAAAGAAAAATGGAGATCATGAGCTGTACTTGTCCCTAGATCATAATTGCAGAATGAACTTAAGGTGATTATCAGTGATAACTATATGTGAGAGGACAGGGGTAATGAAAAAATATGAGCTTCAATATCCATACATGTTACTTTTAAACAATTTATTCATTAGCTAAAAGTTGAAAGTTTAACAGAGCATTTCTGTACGGATGTACACTTTGCTTGAATTTATTTAGCCTGTGGAAAACTAAGTACAGCAAATTAGCTGCTAAATTTTCCAGTTTGCAATCTCCCAGTTGCTTGCTTTCATACTGAATCTTTAAAACCTGATGATTGTCTGGAAAGTTGTGATGCACTCCAAATCCTGCCCCTACAGTCTGTTGTACATTACCTGGTCATATTGCTCTTTCTTTATTTTGTTAGTTTGTGTTCATTTGGTAGCTGAAGGGATGGACATCATTTCTACCTGACCTGCAACTCAACAGGAACATCCACAAAACATTGTAGCTGGTACAGTATTGTGTCTTCTACAAATTCAGTCCCTGTATGAATGCCATAGATCAATATCCATACATGTTGTGCTTTTTAATAAGCAGCGTCTCTCCCGTGTTGCTGAACCCTCAGAGACAGAAACTTGCCTTTTCTTCACTCATGCATCTTTTATGACAGTGTTCAAGCACGATGCTGGTGTTTTTGCATGCTTTATCCCATTTGGCTGAAAAAGTGTGCTCTGGGCTATTCTGTGAATTGTTGTTATGCGATGTGGGAACTTAGACTCCCAAGTTTTGACAGCAGGCTGATGAACAGCAGCCTTTTTCGCAAAAATCTTTCAAAGACACATAATCCCTTTGACACTGACTGCATTTACGTATTGTTTGTTTTCCTGGTTTCGTTCGCTGACAGCGTAGCATGTGAATGCAATGCTGCTTTGGCAGCTGGCTCTCAAGTGTGGGATGTCCAGAGCTTCAAAGCAGCACATGAATGCACAAAAGACAACACCACAAACACATTTGGACTTGGTTGGAACAGCATTTTTCCCTTTTTTTTAAATGACTGTACTACTTTTTTTCTGTACATTTTTGCCAAATTTAAATTCTGTTATTATGAAATGGTTTTTTGAAGTCTACTATGATTTGTTTTGTGTGAGGCAGACACGGATGACACATGGGATCAGCAGGAAAAAAGAAAGACAGCAAAGAAACAAGAACAACAAATACAGACAGTCTTAAGTTGATGACAGAGGATATTTGAGTAAAACAGAATCTTTTTTAGGATTTTTCATTGTGCAGCAAGAAACTTATTTGTGCACTTATTTGTATTTTTTATCAGGTTTGTTGGTCTTTTTACAACGTGTTAGAATCTCACCTGCTCAGTCTGCTCCTTTTTTCTTTCTTTTGTCTCCTCTGTTCCTGCCTGTGTAACTGCTTTATTTCACCACTGATAACATTTACAAAGATATTTAACCATGCGTGTAGAAGATGTCAAGGTGATCGGTTTCTTTACACATTCACACAGCTTTTCTTCATAACTAGTTAGTTCTTTTCTTAAATTAGTGCCCATGGAAACATTTCACTGAAGAACATAGCGGTTGGAGAATAACACATGGCTGTGTGGTTTCAGTCATGCAGAGGACCCAGTGAGCCTCGGCTCCCTCGGGACCTGAGCATGTGTTGAGTGATATTGACGTACACTGTCAACATACACCTTTCACTTTGTGCAAAGGGCACAGAGCTTATCTCAGCCTGTGGGTCACAATAGGAGGTGGGTTATGCTCTAGTAGCACTGAAAGCACTGGGCCATAAAACCTCCCACCAGGTGTTTGAATTTGGGACTTCGAAGGGGCAGTGTTTCCACATTGTTTGGGAGTATGAGAACACAAATAATGAAATAACTCCATCTGGCATCAAACTACAACTAAGCAAAAATAGATTTTTATCAATGGCAGTAGCTGCTGAGCAACATTGGGGCATACTGAATGGTGATTATTTCAGATGCTTGTCCCTTCAGGTCACTATGAAGTCTCAAATGAAGCTCTTCTATTGTTTTATTGTGCACCACATTAGTTAATTTTAACACCTAATGTATGAATGCATCAACTAATGACTCACCAGAACATTCCTCACAATTGTGTCCTGGGTACAGCATTGCAGCGTTTCAGCACTGCAGTGTGCTGGATGAGACTGGCCAAAAAACTATCGATATCTGACTTACAGTGCACTTCTTTTATAAAATTGTTTAAATTAAATTTTTCTCCCATCACTCTGCAGCCAATACCACATAATGACAAAGTAAAACCAGGCCTTTCAATTTTCTTTCAAAAATCAATAAAGAAAAACTGAAATATCACAAAAGTCCTGAGACCCTTTACTCAGTACTTAGTTGAAGCACCTTCGGCAGCAATTACAGTCTTGAGTTTTCTTTGATATGATGCAAAAGCTTTGCACACTTGGATTTGTGGTTTCTTTGTCATTCTTAACTGCAGATCCTTTTAAACTTCATCTGGCTGAACAGAGGCTATCGGTGCACAGTTATTATCACGTCAGTCCAAAGATGTTCAATTAGGTTCTTGTCAGAGCTCAAGGACAGTCACAGTTGTCCCCAAAGTGTTGTCTTGGTCATATACTTAGGATTGCTGTCCTGTTGGGGGGTGAACTTTTGGCCCAGTCTGAGGTCCTGAGTGCTCTGGAGCAGGTTTTCATTAATCCCTTAACGCTGGTTGTCGCAAATTTGCAACGTACCGCTGCAGCTGAGATAGCGTATGTATTCCCCCAATGCTGGTTTGTGCATATTCAATAAATACTTAGGAACCTTTTGCAAGTGCTGGTTTCACTTAGGACCAGTTTGAATGGCATTTGCAGCATCAATTAAAAAAAATGTTTTACCATTAATGCCTGTTGCATTACACCTTTATATCTACTATATGTGCTATAGACAAATTAACAATCTCCACTTAATTTAACATCAATTTGAAATCAAAAACACATAAAATTATTGTTTTTATATCATTGTAAATAAATTCAGGCGTCAAGGGGCTATGGGTATCTCTCTACTTAACTTGTTCAGCTTTCCCTCACTGCTGACTGGTCTTCTTGACCCTCCTGCTGAAAAACACCTCACAGCATGATGATGCCACCACCATGCTTCAATGCTCGAATGGTATTTGGGAAGTGACAAACAAAGCCTAGCTTCCTCTCGACATGACAGTTAGAACCGAGGTCTCACAGTTCTTGGTCTCGGTCGGACCAGAGAATCTTGTTTCTCATAGTTTGTAGGTTTTTTTTTTTTTTTTTTAGCAAACTCTAAACGAGCCTGCATGTGTCTTTCCTAGAGCAGATGTTTCTGAACACTTCTATCTGTGTGATATTTCAGATGTTCCTTTTTAGAAAATTTCTAAGTGTCTTGTTGTCTACTCTTTTACCTCATCATCATGGAGAATTAAGTGTAGATTCTTTTAAATAATTTTAGCATCAGGGTTGCAATATAACAAAATGTGACAAAACTGATGGGATCTGATGCTTTTTGAATGCCCTGTTTATAGCAGAACATCACATGACTGACTATAATAGCACAGTCACAAGGGGATTAGCGGAGGCACATTCCATGAAAATAATATAAAACGAGGAGTGAATGGTTGAATGCTTTTGATAGAATGACACACAGTGAATGACATTATAGACAAAACATATAATCGTCATAGTCACTGACTCATGAATTATTGGTGGGAGGAATTCTAAAACCAGTCTAAATGCACTTTAAACCAGCCAACCCCTCGGGGACATCGGGCTTCCCGTCTGTCTCAGTGATGCTTATTTACTTGAACTAAACTTCAGATGCCCTGATCTGGGCCTGTCATGTAGTAAATATGCCACTCTATTCAATTTGATTGTAATCTATTGGAGCTGCCAACTCTGATCACTGCAACAGTACCTGCAAACAGGAGCGCCGGCAACGCACAGCCCATTACAGTAATTTCAGAGGAAGATGGACAAACAATATTCGCTACACTGTTTGGATCTGTGGTCTACGGAATTTTGTGTCCTTATCCAAACAGCTTTGACTTTATTCTGTGGTTTGCTCATGTAGGTTTTCAAGTAGTCTCTCTTAGCTGCACACGTTTGTTGCAAATCACTAATTCACAAACAGCTACTAATAAAGAGGTACACGCAAATTTTCTTAAATTACAAATTCGTGCTGCTTGTGAAAATATGTGTTTGTCTGAGCCGATCACCATGACACATTATTCCCTTAAAACAGTAACGTTTGCAGTGTGTGTGTTTCTTACAGCATAGGTGGGAACGTGTATAATAAAAAACTTGTATACCACCTTTTCTGGCTCTTGGGGGAGCTGTGTGATTTTGTGGGTGAGTGTGAGTTTGATTTTTTTTTTAAAAATAATAAAGCAATGTCACCTGAGTCAGCTGAAGCAGCAGATATGATGCGTCCATCATAAGCTCAATAATGTCCTCCCAGTACAATGCTAAATCAATAAAGTACTCTCTCAAATATGTTCAGTCTTACATGTACCAACTGAAAAATACAACACGTATAAAAATTTAAACCACTAGATCCATATTTTAACCTGCATAAAATATCATGTGTGCAAATATAAAAGCAAACTGCAACATTCATCTGGGGTCTCGTTTCTTTGTGAGATTAGTTTATGACTTATGCACTAAGTTGAGATCATCCACGTCTCACGCGGTGAAGCAGCAACTCAGCTTGGAGCCTAAAATCATTATGCTGAGTGAGTCACGGAGGAGAAGAGGTACATGAAAACTTTGACATGTGCTGTACTTAAGATGCAGCTCTGTGTTGGGCTTTCTCAGGCAACAATCTGCTGCCACAAAAGTGATGTAATTCTGTGAATGAGAAAGGCAACCATTTTGTTTGGAATGCACTGAGGAATTGCATTTTAATCACGAGCGGAGATGAAAACAAATTGCAAACTGCAAGAGAGAAGATAAACCGCCATCCAAACCTCTTTCTGTCACAGGATGCTCATGCAAGATATCTGTGAATTTTGTCTCATTATTTTTACCATATATTATGGTTTGGCATTATTAAAAACATGCCCAATATGCTTCGGGGGGGTTCTCTGAATCCTCCTCAGCGGTTCTTGCTCCAACTTTAATTAATTTTCCAACATTCAACTCTAATTATTTGCTGTCATTAATGGTCCACACTCCTTTGACCAAAAAGGGTTTCTGATAGAAATGTGTAATCTTCAGTTGCCTTTATTATCTCAGTGGAGCAGATCACGAGCTGCTGTATTAATGTGTCAGAGGCTGCTGTCGTTTTAATGATGTCAGAGTATTGAATGTGTTGTTGCATAGTGAGAAGAGCAACTCTAAAATAATTACTATTTATTACAAGATTGGTCACCAAAATCAAGACAGACTGCTTCCTTGAATATGGCATCCGCATTGTGTTGTAAGCTACTTCTCATGCTAAATCCTGTGTGCGATGGTAGAATGCCGTTCCATATACTTGCATCGAAAGATATCCTGTTAAAGTTTCATAAAATTTGAGGATCTGACCTATATGAGGAAACTGTATCTTTCTACATTCTGTATCTTTATTTTAGGTCAATACACAAGTCCAAATGCACTAAAAAAACTAATTTGTTACATCAGATTTAAAAGAAGCCTCTCAAAGACTGTGGTTCAGGCCTTGCTTGTTAATTAGGTGTGGATTTCACCATCTAAATTTTCTAATGAAGGACACACACTGCATGCATTACATACATTTCAACTTCCAAGGCCCATTTGAGCTGAGATGAGAATTAAAGACCAACATAAAAGCAAGCAAAAGAGGGAAATGCATTTGGATGTTTCTATCTGTTATTACAGTTTCCCTCCATAGCGTGCTTTGTTCACTTTAATCTCGTGCTGATTGAATGGATCTTTGAGGGGAAAAGCAGTTTTCAATTTAATTACACTCTAATTAGCATCATGATGTTTGGTGGTGGAATTATTTCACTGAGAGCCGAGAACATGATTCGCTAAAGGACAGCTCAGAGGACAGCTGCTTCGGTTTTAAGAGGATGTGCATAGACGGTGTCCTTCCTCAGTACCAGGAATGTCTTCCTCATTATAAACTGCCATTCGCATCAAACAGGATGAGACATTTTGCACATGGTGCTTTGTTTCTGCCTAGATTTACTTTATTCCAAACACAATGAGAGCTGTCAAAAAACCTTTTACAAACACCCCCTTTATTCTTTATTTTTACCTATATATTATGTATATTCTTTATATTACTTTATTCCAAACACAATGAGAGCTGTCAAAAAAACCTTTTACAAACACTCCCTGCTCACTTTTCTGATACACCTAGTCAATTATATGCAATCCAATTTTGAATGCAAACAAATTCATCAGAAAATCACGAAAATGTCTTGCTGACAATTTCAAAGAGGTCTTAATTTAAATATATGCTAGTTATTGACATTGTAGTTCCTGGTGCTGTATTTGCTGGACACTTTCAGTGCACGAAATCACTAGATATATCAAATTTAAATTAAAAGTCTAAGCTTTAGCACTTGTTTTGAGTTGTAATGTGGCTCAAAACAAGACAGAGCTCTTAAAAATGAAGTGTTGCTCAGACATAACAGGCACATATGTATGCTCACACAGTGCCCAGACTGAGCCTTGCCCTTTTTGTTCTACACGCCCTTTTCACGCTGAAATACCAAGGCAGCATTTTCAAATAGAGCATCACAGACATTGATCATTTTTTGAGATACAGTGCAAACATGCCACAAGTGTGAAAGACTTTTAATCTGCAGAGTTATTAATATGCAATATATGCTTTCACTGGCCACTTTATTAGGTTCACCTGTGTAATCTAATGCAATCCTATACATCAGCTCCACTATAAATTCTAATTTTGCACTACATTTCTGTTATTTGTTGGTGTTGTCTATGCTTAATGGGGTGGACAAAATATTAAGAACACTTTTAAAGTCCCTATCCTGTTCAGACTCATCTCAAATCAAAACACATCCATGAAACTAATCCATTTCTCCCTTAAATTGGTTTAGATATAAATCGACACTGTTGCTTCCTCTAGAATGTGTAGATCTATGACGTCCTGGCCTCTCTCCACCCACCCCATCCACATTCTCTGCACTTGGAGCACACCAGCTCAACTGCTTAAACACTGTAAAACTACTCTAAGCTACACAATGGCGAGCTGTATTACTGGAGCAGCTCAGTCATATACATTTGACTTGGAAAATGTTTCTGAAAAGAATAATGATACAGAAAGTCCCACCCTGCAAGGTAACAGGATGGCTTAATTAGGTTTGTGAAGTTTGAAACCCTAGAAGCCAGAAACCATATTTTGAGAATGCTATCAGTGGGCGTTTGAATGTAATACAGGCCAGCATACCACCACCATCCACTATGATCTCATTAATAAACACTAAGTAGAATTATCCCCTTTCTGACAACGTCAACAAAAACTAATCATGCAGAAGCTTCGTGAAAGTAGAATTTATAGCAGAGCAGTTGTATTGGTTTGCATTAGATTTTGCAGGTATACCTGATACAGCTATCAGCCACTTCATTAAAACCATCAGCCTAATATTGTGTAGCTCACGAACAGCTCTGATGCATCAAAGCAGGGACACAAGAAATCTAGGGGTGCTTTGTGTTGTCTGACTTTTAGATGTTGGTAGTGGATCCTTTGGGTGAAGAGTGGGGCCTTTTTTCTGTGGAAACCTGTTCAGATTGGAATTTGGAAGCCACTTCAATACCCTTTTTTGTGGTGTGGTGTGGCACAATGTTTAAGTGGATGGTACGTGTCGCATTAATATCCATATAAATACCAGGACCCAAGGTTTCCCAACAAAACACTGCATTGTAACAAGATGATCAAAATTATTCACTTCATCTGTCTGCGGTTTTAATTTGTGTGAAGTGCCCACTGAGCGTATATGCAGCACAGACTCGGTATTGATGCCTTTCTTGTTCTTCTGCAGCTTGCAGAGCTCATCACTGAGCACAGGTGCCCACATGAAATACCCTCCAGATGGGAAATGCACAGTTAACCAGGCAAAAACTACAACCAGTCTACCTGATAGCTTGAAATACATGCCAGATCATTTCCTCATGTGCAATGTGCAGCCATTTCAGTCACAATTAGAGTGGAAATAAATGGCTTCAGGAAGCACCGGTCTGACTCTTCTGCAGCTACTGGGCATCCAGGTCAAATTCCTAGTCAAGGTATGTTTTAGGTTTGGTTTGACCTTATGGTTTATTGCATTTACAGATGAATGTTCCTGTCTGTGTTGCTGACTCTGTGTTATTGGTGCCCTGGCTGACAGACGTGGGTCACTGGGTTTTAGTCTGTTGTGAAACTACTGCAGCAGTGTCGGTCAGCCAAGGTAACCATATACTGTATATGTCTTGAAGTAAAATAAAGCGTGTCGGTAAAGTTTCATTTCTATTTAGGATGGAGTTTACGCTGATGTTTTGCTTCCCTTGAAATAGCTTCTTTAGTTTATTTGCTTCTATATTGTTTGTCTTTTTATTCCTTTTCATTAGCTCATTTTCATTTGTGGTTTCAAGCCATTTTAGCCTAAATTATTATGTATATACATTGAAATTACAAGTTTTGAGCTATGTTATGTTTAGTTTAAGAAAATAAAGTGCAACAAGCATGAAATGAATATCCACTCTGATGGATGGCACATTGTCAGCTGGCTTTGGGTTACACTGTGAGTTTTTATTAGTGGTGCTTTTAATTAATGTCATAGATTTTTTATTGCTGTGGCCTATTTATAGCATTTTGTCTTATTTGTGTGTTTTAATCACAGCAGTCCTTTTAATTGATATTTGTCCTTTTAAACTCTCATTTATTTGATCTTAATTCTGTTGGTTTAGTTTAATGATTCATTTTCCTATTGCTGGTAGAGGGCAGTTTTTTATATTCCTTTTAAAATGAACTTGTTTGAAAGCCTCTAATTACACATGTGGACTTGCCTGGGTTGGTGGAAGCTCTCTGGTTTACAATTCTGAGAAATTAAGTAAGATAAGTCAGTGTAATTGACGGAGGTGGGAAAGTTTATTGAGCTTTTAACAATACCCAGTTGAAACATCTTTCTCAGTCTCAGTCGCAATAGCAATACTAGTTAAGTGAATTTCCGATCCTGTCTAGCATTTTGAAGGTGAAAAACACAATAAAACTTTGTTGTCGTATTTGATATTTCAGAGTTGTTAAGTTACATGTTGCATTTTATTCTCTGCACGTATTTTGTCCACCTCTGTGAATCTCCTCGAAATAGGTTGTTACATCTCTCTCTATTGAAAGTGTATGTTTACTGCATGGTACACAACACACAAAAATAGACGTTTTAAAAGCTGAATCTTCCCCTCGAGGAGCATCATGACCCTGGACTACCTGAGCATTTGAGGAGAAGTGCACTTCAAAAGATTATTTTTACGGCATTTCTTTATCATCAGACGGTTCACAGTGATCAGCCAGAGGAGATGAGAAACGATGCAACGAAGGTTCATTGCCGATTTCGCACTGAAGACGCTACACTTGTATCTCACACATGATGAACTGAGAGAACAGCACAGGATACGTTTGTTTTCACTCGTCTCAGTCTTAAATGAACCTCAGTTACATGCAGCAACTGTCTACTGACTGGAGGTGTATTATTTGCCTCTAAACCCCCTTCAATCCCACTGACAGTGCTGAAAAGCGACAGTCTGCATTTTCTAATACAGATAAAATATCTGGTCAACATCAATAACATCTGCCACAGCATGTTTATTGATGACTAGAATCCGATGTTATATACCTGCAACCATACATTTATAGCTAAAAATAATGGCGGCCAATTTATGTCTGACAGCTTTGGATTAAAACAGATAGTGCTGTTATTCACTGTGGTGATTTAAATGAATTGCTTACTCAGTCGGGCTCAAGTAGCCCTTTTCCCACTGGCATGGATAGCAGTTCAAAGAATTGAAGCCAGAAAATATGAATAATGTGCATCCAGAAATATACTGTCACAAACTTTAATCACTTAAACGAATACACACACAATTCCCTCAATGGTCTTCAGTTAGGTAGATATAAAAATACCTTTGTAACATGCATTTATAGACCCTACAACCTGCTGCTGCAAAAAAAAAATCTGGTGCAAAATGTGATTTGATAATGTATATTTTACAATAACTATAAAATTAGAGATCAACAGGGGAAGCACTGGGTTTATTGGGATTTAAGGAAAGAGGACTCAGCTCTCTTTTTTTAATCGCTGCAGACTGTAGCCAATTTCATTGCCAGAAACACATTCCCATTACACTGAGTTTCTCTTCTCTGGCAGAGTTTGCACAGGAAGAGGGTATTTCCTCTATTTAATTCGTCAGATAAAAAAATTGTTAAGGAGTTTCTCACTGTGTCTGAAAGGATTGCACATTGCATATTTATGTAAAAAGGCCAGTTCCTACCTACGAGTTAAAAGAAGCACATCCCAAAACAGCAAAGAATGAAGTGCTATTGAAGAGTCATTCAAATATGCTTCACACATGAGGGCTGTAAAAAGGCTCTCAGTCTCAGTCTGCTTGTAGTAATTTCGCCTTCATTTTCGCTCAGTCAACTCTTCTCATGTTTTATATGCTAAAATATGTGCGGGATTTTTGGTGTCATTTGATTTCATGGGAGAGAACATTTACATTTCACCTAATGTCACGTTACGGAGCAGCCGGTCAGCATTTTGTTAAAGGCCATTTAGACGGATCACATCCTGTTCAACACATTTTTATTCCAAACCTGTGACCTTCCGCCTGCCGCTGGCACTCACTCACTGTTGGTGTAAAGTCTGCTGCGGTCCTCAGTTTGGCAGTTTGAAGAAGATGCAAGTGTTTGTGCAAGCTGAAGAGCATATATCACTAAAAACTGCTACAGAACGTGGAAGCACAACGAAAGTGACATTCTAAGGGAAAGCTGAAGTCAACTGGACAATCTACAAGATGACAAATACATACAATCCAAGTTTCTCTATTGATGTCTGCTTGCCAGAGGGGGTTGCTGAATAAATCACTGAGGCAAAATCAATCCATTTTGCTGAATAAATCACTGAGGCAAAATCAATCCATTTTCTATTTCACTGTTTTGCTGTTTTTATTGTGTAGGGTTTGGGGTGTAATTCCACACAAAAGGCCTCTACTTAACACATAAAACGAGCTAAATGCTGATGGGCTGTCTGCTATTACTGAATTCTCCTGACTAGACTCATTAAGTGCCTTTGAGCACTACAAAGTGTTAGTAACCACTGGTGCTGCTTGCTTTGATGGTGCTGGGGCTGGATTATTTCACAGAGAGCAGTTTGCAGCTAAAATTAGTGAAAGTGAAACCTCGCAGTGGACAGCTGCCTCTGCTCCCAGCTGCCTTTCATTCGGTGCGCTTTGAGGTCAGACTCAAGACAAGCGATCTTCTCCACAGAAAGGTTGCAGCGAGTCACTCACAGTGATTTCAGTTTCCACGAGCTGAAAGCCACAATTGCCGGTACTTCTCACATGTGTGACTTTATCTTGTGCTCTACAAGGAGAGTGTCAGTCCTCTCATGTACCGTCCTGTAATGTCACCTACAATTATCTACACCAGTTTACAGCTGCACCTGCTCTGTTAAAAGGAGAGCAGGGATCTTCATTCCTTAATGTATTCTAGCTGCTCCAGAGTCCTATTCACATGTGATTAGTCTTACCTGGGGACCTCATGTAATTTGGAAATTACCCTCTTATATCTGTGTTTCATGTGGTGCATTCACACACCGCAAAAGCAGTCTGTTTTTTTTTACTCAGATTAACAGATATTAGAATAGACAGCCACATAATAACAGTGCCTGCTGAAAGAAAGCACAAAGTTCTTTACTACATCTTGCAATATATGTCATCAGTTTCATCATCCTTCCAGATTTTGCTCTTCTGAATGATTTGAGTTTCTTCTTCATGTGAATGGCTCTCCATGCTGCGTAGCAACACGAATTTGCAGCCAAAACGCTCCAGACTTTCATTTCTAATTGCCATAGCCGCCTCCTACACTGCAAAAAAGAGTAGCCTAAATATAAGCTAAAAACACTGAATTTGAGAAGAAATTACTTAAAAGCAGTGAAATGATCTGTCAATGCAGCAAGTAAATTTTACCTGGTAAGAAATCTTGAAATAAGTTCTTTTTTTCTCAAATCTAAGATTGTACTGTAAAATCAAGGACTAAAAATGAGTAATTAACTTTTAAAATGAGCTGAATTATCTATCGTGTCTGCAAATAAGATTTTAAGCTCACAGATGACCTCTGGAATTATTATAATTACATGAGGTCCCCAGGTAATACTGGTCTCATCCAAATGGAGCTGAGGTCTGGAACCACACTGACAGTTCTTTGAGCATCAGAAGTTTATGTTGACAACTTTAGCAAGCATCATTTTTCATCTTAGTTTAGTGATCTAACATTTGTTACTTTGCTAATTTGCATCAAACGAGTATAATTAAGGTTCAGAGGATTGTCATTAATTTTCAAGTATTTAGTCGTAGTCTGAAGGATTAATCAAATAAATGTTGGTCTGATGATGGTGGTAAATTAAAAGTGGAGGAATCACCAAAGTGATGAATGTATGTACTAAATTTTATGGCAGTGAATCCAAAAGTTTTGAAACAATTAAAAAGAAAAAACATGCTGGCAGTTGAGGAAACATCTGGGAATATTCCAAATCCCAGGAATACATTTCCTGGGAGCTGTAAAAGTCTGTCTGAAAATGTGTCCCAATCTATCTTTTGGGATCTTTCACAAGACAAGTGAAAACTTTGGGCTAGTGAGGCACAATGGATATCTCTATCCACCCATCCAGTAGCTACACCTATTCTTTATTGTGGTGCTGGAACAATGGATACCAGTTCATGGATATCCATCAACTTTTTTACTGAAATCTAACCACGTCAGGATCGTGGTGATGCTGAAAGAGCAGTGATGCAGGTGATCACCAAAATCACGACGACCTTTCCTTTAGGAATCACAGATGTCTATGCAAATTCTATGCAGTCCATCCATTTGGAACTAATGGTTGTTCGACAGAGTAACAGACTGTCGTCGTCATCTCAAATGAGCCTTGCAGCCAACACAGGTAAAAAACTGAACAGGTGGTGGTTTTAATGTACCTGAGAAAGCCATCGAAGTCAGTTTGAAGGGAGCCGCAGGACTGAGGTACAGCGGTGATAAACCCTCACTGTACCAACACTGTCTGCCTGAACTTACTAACACTTCAGCTCTAACATCACAGCCAGTAACCTGCCACATTAGTTCTCTGACTAAAGACATGATTCATTCATTAATCCCCATACATAACTCAGCAAAAAAGAAAGACTGAGGCACAATCTACAACTTTGATTCTCACCTAAAACCTCAAAATGAAAGAGAAGAGGGGACATTTCAACTCATAATAAAAACTGATTGAATTCAGAAACACCTCATTTGCTTTTACACCATCCACGGCACAAAATTGCTGACGGTTAACCTCAAATCAAACCAAAAAAGAAGTTCAGACCACCAATTTAAAATCCTCCAGGTGTGCCTGTTCACTTGAGGAGCACCAGCTACTTTTTAAACAGACAACTAATATTTCTCAGCCACCACACATGCCGTAACGGAGGGACCCAGCTGACATAAAGAACTCAAAGCCAGCAGGGATTGCTTTAGGCTTGATTAATGGATATTAACATTCTCAGTGGAAAGTGCAGCAGATAAATCATCCTGATTATACCTCCATGCGTAGGTCCCGCATTTTACTGTAAGTCACAGCAAATTACAAACTCGCCTGTGAAAAGTGCTTGCAGGGTGAAAGAGGAGGAAAAAATAACACTTGGCGTAGCGGAGGTTTGCACAGACTAAACAGCTTTATTTCATCACCTTAATTGTAGCCTTAGAATTCCACTAGTCCACACCGAAGGAACTACGTGTACGAATTTGGAATCTATCTCAGCAAAAGCAGCAAGGTCAGTTATGTCCCAGTGCAACGTCAGAAGGTTTAAATAATCAATGGAACTAAATTCCTCACAGTATGTCGGCTGTACAGAAAAATTTAAGAGATGTTTTAATTTGCACCTTTCCTGGATGTCTGCATCTCGTGGACGCGCACAAGGAACCTTTAGGCATCTGTCTCTGTTATAAATGCACTGGGTTTGCATTTGACTCCAATATTAACTGCTGCACTGCAATATTACACACACTCCTGCTGCCGATTGACTCCAGTGTTTTAATCCAGCCACATCAATACTAGATGCTTTCACATTCCCACTGCAGAGTCAAAGCAGGACACAGACTTCTTGTCCAAATAAGAGATTCAGTGAGAGGACCTGCCGTACAGAAGTACTGTCTCCACTCTGGATTCTACTTTCCAGTTTTTCTTTTAAGAATAACATCAATATTACCTGAGATAAAAACCTTGGGGTCCCTTTGATATTTAAACCAAGATTTTTTTAGGCTCTGTCTCACGTTATCACTGTGCCAAAACAAATCTCGCACCAAATAAGAGACAGGACGAGGCCCCAAAGCTGCTTCTTCATAAAAAAAGATAGTTATAGGTTAAACTGACTTTCTCTGAACAAAGAACAAAGTCTGAACATCAAGGCCTTTTTCCACATTTCAGCATCAACATTGGCCCGCAAACATCACAGAGAAGCAAAAAAGTAGACACAGTTTGTATGGTTTTAGTTGCTGGAGGCGCACACACGGACATCTCCAAAGAAATCACAAAACACCTTTCATGTATGTTGAGTTTCGCCTCGTTCGCTTTGCACCCCAACTTTACATATATTACAAAGTGAAACGTAAAAATGCAACTTTCCTGCGACAGTTTGATGAATGAGAATCACAAATAATGAATTCCTGTGTGCCAAAACGTAAACAGGCGCTTAAGTTTTGTTTGCCGCTTTCAGCAGTTTGTCTCCTCGGAGTTTATTAAATACCTGCAGCACCAGAATCCACACGAGCATCTCCAGAGAAAGATGCAAATATATACGAGCACAACAGCAGCAACTTTGTTAATTATCTACATTTTATAATTTATCCGCAGCACAGAGAGAGGATCACTCAGCATCTAACGGCAAATTCCAGTCCGAGCTTTTCTCCACCTCAGACAGGTGAGCTGCTGCACACACAGTCGCACTTTATCAGCTCTACAGTCAAATCATTTGTTACACAACCGCCGTCCTCTGGTGGAGTCCGGAGCTCCATCAGCGCTGTCGGGACATTTTTTATGCGACTGTTAGGAGAAGTCAGAGCCATTCGTTATGGGAAGGCAGACTTTTCTGTCATGTCGGGTTTGTTATTACAGAGATTGTTCAAATGTTTTGTCTAAATTCAAAGTCTCACAATGTTAGCAGTGTAGTGGGATCTAAATATGGGTGTCTTCCCTTTGCTCTGGCTGTGGCCTCTCTGTTAATTTGAGCCACTAACAAAATACGGCTTAGTAACAATGAAAAGTCATTTTATTGTACCATAAGCTGTAGTAACATATGGTTTGATTACACATGGACAAACATTTCCTTTTTTCGGAATTCATAAACTAATACGATTTTTTTCAGCAACGCCAACAACAGATTCGGACTAAATAATACAAGTAGATTATTTAGGGTTATGGTTGTGTTATGAGACTATATAAAAGCTGATCCTAATTTGTCATATTTCTATTGGCCCCCTAAAATGGCCTAACTATCTTAAAGGACTGTGACTCTCATAGTGATCAGATATAAACACACTCAGATAAGATTAAAGTGAGCACCTAAAAATCAGAGTTAAGGTTTTCTTTTTAAGTAAATGTATGACAGAACCAATGCAACAAAATGTCACCCTTAAAACTTCAATAAAAAGCTTTCATCTGTTAGTTTTCATGCACAACAATTTAAATAAAGCTTATATCCTAAATAATAATAAAAAAGCACTAGTTATCTCTCTTACTTAACTTTTGGTTTCATTTGTTTTTTTGTTACTCTGGCTTCCTCCCACAGTCCAAAACATGCTGAGGTTAATTGATTATTCTAAATTGTCCGTCGGTGTGAATGTTAGTGTGCTTGGTTGTCTGTCTCTATGTGTAGCCCTGCTCAGGGTGTCCCCTGCCTTCGCCCTGAGTCGACTGTGATAGGCTCCAGTCCCCCCCGCAACCCTACAGAGCATTAAGCGGTGTACAGACAATGGATGGATGGATGGTTTTTTCTTTTATTACCCACATCAGCTTGATGCCACCCCTGCAACATACACCAAACACATGGTAAAAGCCCAGATACACACCTATCATCTTCCTACCATCGGTCTTCTCCAAGACATTGTGCTCTACTGCAGTCTGGGAGTAGAAAAAAAAATATGTTTTTTTTCATTTTGTTTTTGTATTTTTACAGAAGCCCACATTGCTCTTTGTTCTGTTACTGTTTCATCACATTATTTTCATCACATTACCTTTGCCGCCTTCTCCTGAGCAAAACAAATATTCCTTTGTTGTTGATATCCTCATTAATTTTAAGTTTGCAATACAGTAATAAAGGGCGAAGGGAAACTGTGACTTCTGTAGCTTTGCAGGCTTTTCAGTCAGATGTAAATATAAATATAATCTACAGCCAATCTTTAATATATAGCCTTGGGAAATAAAAATTTTCGAAAGTGTAGAGCCAAAGATCAGAGATATATATGTATATTTTCATTAAAGAAGAAGGAGGCCAGTAGAAGCACTAGTAGTAGTTATGGGTTTAGACCACTCCAATGTGTGTCTTGCCATCGAGTCAAAGTTTCAGATTTTTTTTTTTATTCAGTTGCAAAGCCAGCAAAGCCAAAAAATGCAGAATCATAGCCACACTGCTTGTAAACACACACACTTACACACATAACCTGCTCTAAGTCATATATGGATTGAAACAGATGAGTCTCCTAAATGATAGTTCATTTTTATTAAGGTATCATTAAAAAAACTACTGTCAAAGAAAAAAATGCCTCTATCTGGTGTCCAAGCAGCAGCCCTCTGATTACTAATCCACCTCTCTAACTTCTGGTCAACCCACCGCCTGTTTGCCCAGCTATTATTTCTACCAGCCCAGCAGGATAGAGCCGGGCCCAGAAGGGAGTGTTTTCCCTGCAAGATATTGAAGTGGGGGTGTAATTACAAAGTGAGACATGGGAAACCATGTTTCTTTGTGGAAGACTATAGGTATAAATATATAGCTGTGTGGTCCCACTTTTCCCAGCTATTGAGCCTTCCTTTTCTGAATTGAATCATGTGTTTCTTGGATGAAAGGCTGTTTCATATCAATAAAATGACCGTATTCAATCACGGACCGATGCAGATATTGCTGAAGCAGACCTGTAGGTGTTTTTTCTTCTTTTAACTCTGCAGTAGTAAATTGCATTCTCATAGAGATTCCACACTGGTACAGTAGGATGTTTGCCACACATGTTTAATAGTGTGTCTCAGAGTAGGATCCTTCCCAAACATGGTACTGCACACGATTCACTGTAGCAATAGGTAGAATGATATGCAGTGTTACAATATTACTGTTACTTTAATCATTTACAAAGTGTCGAAATTAACAATTAAAATGACCTGAAGAAGCTGCAGAATGTCACCACAGATAAATTGTGATTCAAATGAGAATATTTTGAAAAATCTCTGAAGAAAAATTTGCTGCTACTGCTTTCCTCTGATTTCCTCTGTAAAATAACAAGCTGAATGCTACATTTTTCCCAGCTTGTCACATGGAAATGAGGTTCATCATGTCCTCATCAGCTCATCATCAAGCTCTGCAGAAGCCTGATAATGATCCTGATCATTTGAACCAGGTGTGTTGGAAGAGGGAAACATCTAAAACATGCTGGATTGTGGCTCTCGAGGACCAGGATTGCCCACCCCTGCTCTAAACCCTAAAACCCACCAGCAGGTTTGAAAAGCATTTTCCCTTTTTCAAAGAACTTACACTATTTATCAAAGCAGAAATTAGTAACATAGTAATAGTACAAACAGCACAAATTGTTGCATTTTTAAATTTTCTGACAGTACTTGAACTACTCATGTGAGACACGCAGTTTATTCTACATGTCTCATTTGAAAAAATCTGACTAGATTCTGTAAAATACAAAAAAAAAAAAAGTCTAGCCTCCTCAGCGAAATCAGAAAACCATGACAGACTCAGCTGCGACTAACAGTGACATGACAAAACCTCAGGATGTTTTGGCTGAACTGGGTTGAACTGCAGGCTGTGTTCACACAGAGCTGATTAAAGTATGGAAACAAATTAAAAATGTAAGTAGTTAAATACCTATAGTATGAAGAGTCACCATTTTGTCCAGTATTGGTAACACCTGTCGGGATTTGGAAAAATGTTGTGGATTTCAGTTTTTTTTAAAAACTTTTGTAAAGTAACTATTTAAAGAAACTCAACTTTCTCTTTGACAGAGGTGTGGGACTTGTAATGCAGAGATACACGAGTCCACAGTGAGTAAAAATGTGACAGGAGAAAAAAAAAGCGTTGAAACTGGATGGAGAAGGTTAAGAAGCTAAAGCTTGGATATTATTTATATACAAATATACACACCTTTATATGCCATTATAGTTCAAGACTATTGTAAAACTTAATGACATAAAATCCTTTTAAAAAATTAAATCATTAATTGCATTTATAAAATGTCAAATATAAGTTATCAATTTTTTAAAATGAATTATAATATCATTATTAATTAATTAAGAAATCCAGTCTGCTATCCCAACAAAAGCAGCATTACATTCCAGAGTCCAGAGTCTACGTCAAACTACATCCACACCTGTCCTGCTACAGGACTACATTTGCTTCTCGTACATCCCACTCTTTTGTTTTGGAAAAGTACATATCTCTTTGCTCTACACTGAGCGCATATTTACATTTGAAAATCCTTTCTCACTTCTCAAAATTTCAGGAGCCCAGACAGCAGACAAGGAGAAGACTCTGGCAGAGAGCGGTCATGACCTTGGCTCTCACTGTATAATTTCAGTCTCAGGGGCTGAGAATCTGATAGGACGTTAGAAGTATAAACTCTGGGTTACTGAGTTCCCAGTAAATAGTGAAAATGAAATAACACAGAAAGAAGTGGCCTTTGACTATGATTTCCCAGACAGATCTTCGCCAATCAAAAGTGAAAAGAAATCAAGTTTAAACAACCGCATGTAAGCTTAACTTCAGCTCTGCGGCTTTCCACTCAGGATGTATAACATTTACCAACCAGCACCAAGTTGTGACGACTGTCTGCTGTGCTTCAAACTAAATGGACTTTTCTGACCATGAAGCACACTGTTTCTAAACTCACTAGACACAAAACATTTCTTTTCTTGTTTCTGCTTCATCCGAGTTCTGCCGAAACTAATTTTTATCACCATGTCTGGCATGCCAGCAAAGTATTGAACCTGAAGCTGAACCCTACAGTGAACCTCTGCCTGCCTGTTAGAAGTGGAGACGTGTCACCAGCACTGAGCCCACAGCCTGTTTCTATGAAGTCAGATGTTTCAACATAAGCAGGATCATAGAGCAAATGAAACAAGCAGGCCGGTAACAAAAGTAGCCTTGAGATTGAGAAGGTGTTGGTTTGATTTCTAGAAGCAGCTGAGAAAGTTTGACCAGGGAAAGGGAATCAGTAATGCTTTCTCAAGCCTTAGTAAGTGTTCACAAGCTGACAGTGGCAGCGGGTGGACAGCTCCCAGGTGTGAATATCGACAGTGTGATATATCGGAATGAATGATGAGGAAGGATCTGATTCAATAAGCATCGGTGCTCATCCTTCAACGCAAAATATGACATTGGTATTCGCTGACACAGCAGATATGTTTACCAGAAACCACACTGAAAATTACATTTTAAGTCATCATAATAAAGAAACTTTGGTAATGAACAGAAGAGAGTTCATAGTCTTTATAAAGGAAAGTGTTGCCTGGCAGTGTATTTTAAGTTTGCCAAACATATCCACTTAGCTAAAGCACAATTAAATGTTTTATGGCTTCATGAGTAACAGCATTTGACAAAGCTTAGGGGACGATTAAATATTGAAAAAGTGAGCAGTGACCTTAAACACAAGGCACAGTGTGTTTTCTTTATTAAAATTTCACCAAATCAGTTATCTTAGCACTGTTCTTGTAAACATCTTCCCACACAGGGTGCTTGGGATGTAAATTCAGACTCTCTGAAGTTAAAATCTGTACAGTTTCTTAACATGGTAATAAATATTTGGTTTTTTTTCCACTCAGCAAATTTGTTTTATTTGAAAGCGGATTTGGCAAGTAAACATAATTTTAACTATATATCCCTAAAAGTAGCCTGTCTGCACCTGATTGTCTTTCTGCTGTAGGAGAAAAAAATTGCTTTAGCCTGCTTGTATTTTGTTAAACTAATCACAGTTGTCTAAGGCAGTGCTGAGTGCAGGAACCAGCCTGTGCAAAACAGTGGTGGGGAAACTGCTTTGGTGAAAGATTTGCATGCAGGAGGTCAAGCACTGTGGTTAGAATGGATAATTCATCCAGAAAATCTAGCAGGCTTGCCTTATTGCATGATCCAGATCTTTAGCAAAACTTGTTGTTGTATCCTGTAATGAAGGGGATTTTGATAACGGTAACAAGCAGATAGCAATAGGAGATAAGAAAGCCACGCGAAATGCAGGCCGGAAATGGCTGGATTATACTGAAAACTTGCATCCAGTGACCGAAACTACCATAAAAGTGCAATGGAGTTACTTCAAAGGAGTATAATAAAGTTTCTTGGCCCACCTTGTGGCTCCAGAGTGCCCTTCATAATACCTGCTTTAATACCAGGCTTAAATAGTCAAAGCATAATAGACTCGCATCTGATTAGGAGCTGATTAACAGTAATAGAATGGTAATGTGAATTTTTAATGACTCCATAAATGGATCATCATTCGTATCTAACCACACAGACAGGAGTTTACTTATCACAGTCATTTTGAGGACATCAACACGGAGCTTACAGTCAGACACAAATGCTTAAATATTTAATCTTAAATATTAATAGCTACCCTTCATTAAAATTGAATGCAAAGCACTTATGTTGAGGGAATCATACTCTGCTGCTTAACGTGCTACCCAGTAGGTGTATATCATAAAAAGACAAGAGACTTGGATTCAGCTGGATAAGTTTTCTATGCAGAAACATGACTGAAAACTAATGACTTCTTCAAATTCTTCAAACTTAGAGCACTCCACTCAAATTAAATTGTGTTCAACAAAGACCACTCACTTAGTTCATTTACAAATCAGAGACATAATAGTAAAATAAAATAAAAAAACTGGCCACGGATACCGAACAAATTCAGCCTACAGCCAACTTATTCCACCAAATGTTAAATGACAAAAAGGCAGTTCCATGCAATGCTGTGCAACTTTCTTTTATATTTTAATGCCAAGACCGTCAAGTTTAAAATGTGCTGCAGATACTTCGATGTGACTCCAATTAGTGGTTCTTTGCATGGCAATTACAAGAGAAAGCAAGACCTTCCTTCAACCACTTCAAGAATACCATTTAGACTCACACTCACTTGCTATATAGCTTTTCATTAAGTCCAAAAGCAAACCAACAGAAAGTCCTGTATGCAGCCACAGTGTAATGAACTCTCCTTTTGTTAAAGCTCCTCCTGAGAAGCTTTAGTTTTGTTGAAACAGCTCAAGTAATCAGCAGGTGGATTCGCAGATCTCCTCTCTTATGCATTTCACTCAAAGTAAACACCACAGCTGGTATATATTCAGTATATGCAGCTGACTATATAATAAAGAAGAGCCTCCCTCTGTCTGACAGGTGTAAGGCACAGCAGCTCTGTGGTAGTGAGATGAGATGTTATGATACTGTTTGTCCATGAGTTGTTGCACATGAGAGCTCCTGAGTGTAAGAGTATGATCATGAGGTAAGTGTGCCAGGTCACCATCATGCATTTGCCATTTGCCAATTTTCAGCTGTGCAGTTGCCGGTCTGCATTTCACTGATGGTCCTCGACTCGCAAAATTTCATCCAGAAGCAACAAGTTAAATCAGGCTGAAGCTTCTCTTGCAGACACCAGCTCTGAGTGTGATAAAAGCTCAATGAAGCAAAATGTAGTAAATTGCAATTAATCTCACTGCAGTTCTCCAGCAATAAGAGATGCTGGTGGTTAAAGATCTTCAGTCAGCACAGAGGAGGGTTTTTTGATTCATTCCAAAAGCTAGAGAGAGTCTCTTTCAGTGCTTATTTAGGGGATTGTAAGGGGAGTATCCAGGCTTCAACTCTAACACACACCATGCCCACACTTTTAGGTGACTAATTTCCATGCGGAGCGAGAGACTGATAAATAAAAAAACTTCAAGAGGACTTTTTCTGCCTGCACTGTGCACAACTGGTGCACAGTAAGAATTGTGACTACTTGTGGCTGCATGGGCTTTTGGAAGATCAAAGTGTCTGGCTGGGGTGAGGTGACCAGCTGGAAGCATCACAGGGGCTTTCAGGACTGACTTGAAACCCCGTCCCTGGTCAATACATACTCATCACCCCCCAAAAAATCCTTTAATCTTCACTGACTATACATGCCTTTCTGAGCAGATGATGGGAAGTAGACACAGATGTGATTTCCCAGGGAAAAGAAATCAGGTAAGTGCATTCATTAGTCATATGAGGCTTCCTGCAGGGTCAAAAAGGGCAGAGACAGTGGATAATTAAATGTGGTAAATGAAACACTAATTGAATGAGCGACCTTCTGCCTGTGGTGCTTGTTTAATCTTATGGAGACGCAGATAACAAAAAAAGGGATTCATTTTGTTTCATGAGGGTGGATGTAATTATGGTGATGCATGGATTGATCACTTAACAATAAACATAAATAACAATCAAGGTAGATGTGTTTGTATCGACTCAAGAGGAGACTCAGCAACTGACAGATTAACAGATTAACAGTAATATATATATATATATATATGTGTGTGTGTGTGTGTGTGTGTACACCACTGTGTGTGTGTAAACAGTGAATATATATAATTCAATAGTAAATATGTGTAAAATGCATGCTAAATATTACTGTGTGCTTTTTTCAATAATTACTAAAGTAGTACTGGCCTATTGAATTGCTTTGACTCAGTACGTTGTCAAGGTGTTGCAGTATTTGACGGCTAAATCTGAAATGTTCTATACTCTGTTGACACCACAAATATATTTCTTAGTTGATTTTTCAATACCAAGTCTCCTTCTGTTGTATACAGCCACAGAATGGTCATTCCTATTGTAGCATCATGATCTGAAGAGTGCATGGTATGAAATTAAAACCTTGTGTAACTTGTACGTGTAATGCAGACTATACAGAAAATATATAATGTAGTTATACAACATACAAACAGACAGGTGACAAATTAAAGTAAAATCCTGAACTTTCCAGTGAGGGGATCTGGTGGATCTGTTGTACTGTGGGGAGCATTTTGCTGGCATGGTTTTGGTCTGTTTGTCTTCTCAGAGGAAAGAGTCACTGCAAATCAATACAAGCTGTTGGTGATCATCTTTATCTTGTTATGAGCATCCTGATGGGAGTGGTCTCTTCTAGGATCATAATGCTTCCATCCATGGGACATGAGAGGTTATTGAATGGTTTGATGAGCAAGAAAATTATGTGAATCATATGTTGTAGCCCTTTTAGTCTCCAGATCTCAGCCCAGTTCAACACCTATAGGAGATTTTGGTGCAATGTGTTAGACATTGCTCTCCACCACCATCATCAAGAGCCCAGATGAGGGAAAATCCTTTGAAGAATGGTGTTCATCCCTCCAACAGAGTTCAGAGACTTAAAGGATCAATGCCAAGGTACACTGAAGTTGCATGTGGCATGTGGCAGCCGAGAACCTCACTGAGACACTTTGTTGTTTTTTTCCTCTCAATTTATTATATACCTGTAGTTTCAAGAAAAACTACTTTGATAAAGGTATATTGTCAAATACAATCAATCCTTTACACAGTATGCAAAACTGATATTAGATTTTTAAGTGACAGAATATGTCCTTGACAATTTGATCAAATCTGAATACATTTATTAAATTAAAGCCATTGTTGCATGATTATTACAAAGAGCAGTGGGAAGTAGCTGCTGATTAGAAGGTTTTAAAATTGTATTTTTTAAGGGATTGTCAATAGTTAAAGAATGTTGGGAGGTGGTTAATGAAATGCATTCACCACATCTGACTAATTTCACGAGTTCTTCTCCTGCATATAAACTTATCCACCACCACAACTTTGTGGATCTGCACCCAATTTTTTTGATATACTTTGTACCGAGAATTTTCAAAGCTTTTACTTCAGAACTTAAAACAAAATTGAATTGGGCAGAAGCCATTTCAATTTGACTGTAAAACTACACTAATCCCCTAATTGGTGTTTTTGTCTGATTGCTCTGCTGAATATTCAACCCATTTGGGTCCACCTACAGCACAAATTAAGACCTCGTCACTGCTTCCAGAAAGACTTGAATGAGTTGCCAAGGCTTTACTGACAATCCTAGGCAGAGTAAATTAGTGTAATTAACTTGGGCTTCAACACTCTGGCCTAATTGATCAACACCCTAGCACCCGGGCAAGAGTGGTTCCAGAAGAGTTAACATTTTAAGAGCCATGCAGTGAAGCGAGACACCAGCAGCAAGTATGTCCTTGTCCTTGGTCCTAGACCTTCCAGGCACCACGCTGTCTTTGAACTTAAAGAGCACCTGGCTTGGCATCAGCCTCCGAATAAGTCACCTTGTCAGCCTGAGAGAAAAGGCTGCTCCTAACCCCTGAGTTTCTATGAGCTAATCCACGTCCTCAAACTTTTACAGAAAAGCTCCGATGAAACCTGCTTCTGCTCAACCACTTTTTTTCCCCTGCTCCAAGATAAACGAGTGTTGTCACTTCTCTGCACATAGCATGGTGGCAATAAGGGCAGCGTCTCTAGAGAAATACTGATATCACAAGCCAACCCCTGAGCATCAGTGTCCCCAAATAACATTCTGTTTTCATTCCCCAATTCATCACCCTGCATCCAGAACTGAACCGAAGTTCAGGTTGCAGGAAAGAGTCAGCTAATAATTTTAAACTCGCGCACTTTCGACTTGACACACAGCACTTTTCCCCTCCACTCAAGGGTTGTGATTTAGAGCCTGCATGTTTACATTCACTTCACCAAAACACCACAGCAGTAAGTGAATTGCATAGTCAAGTACTGAGACAGATTGCTGGTATACAAATTTAAAGAAGGCCTTGATTTACTGGCAGAGATAGCATTGCCTGGCATAATTATATCTTTATTGTCTCTATTGCGGAAGGAACTAGCCAATTACATCTGTCTTCTCATGTCTTAACACTGCCGACAATTGTATGAAACCACTGTGACTTCAGTGGAAGAATCCTTTTATTCAGCTGAATACTTAAGTACCTCTAACGCAGCTATCGATCACTTTATTCTATCTATAATTTCCGTTAATCTCTCCTGCCTACATCGAGTGCCACAATACAAACAGCAGTAGCACAGTGGCCATAGGAAGATAGGAGCATTCATTGCATTAACAATGACAAACATGGTTCTCATCTGATTTTCTCTGGGCAGCCTGCCATCCGTTATTTGATAGACATGTTCTGGATCTATCTGTGTGTGCTTCTGTTATTGTTCAGAGATGGCAGAGTTAGCCTAAGCGCTCTCTCTCTCTCTCACACACACACACACACACACACACACTATTTCTCACCCTCTCTGTCTCATCTGTCCCTCACTTTCCCTCCTGCCTCTCACATAACAAGATGAACATTTTCACTTTCTCTCCGTACTCAGAATCCTCTCCATGCCGCCTCCCTCTAATCCCTCCATGGAAGTGACTCACATTACAGCATTCTTCAGTTTAATGCACTTTAATAGCATTAATATCTGCTTTTGCCTCTTCAGCTGCAATAAACACCCCTTACATCTTAAGAAAGCCGCTTAAGAGCAATTGACATGGCTAGTGTACCAAAACAGAAACGTACCTCGGGTGAAAAGCAGAATAACTCATTGTAAAAGAGTAATCTGCTTTTTTTAATACATTGGCACCCGCGCAGCGCAGCGTGGCACATAGTGTACTGTAAACAGACACTGAGGGAACTTAGACGAGGAGCAGCCAGCTCCCTGTAGTCCTTCCTACTCACTCTCCCTGTGTGGAGGAGGCCTGCAGATATGGGAAGAACAAGAGTCCCTGCCACCTCCTGTGCCACCCGTGTTGCCGCTGCAGTGACAGCCAAGGTCAGCTCGGGAATGACAGAGGGCTCCTGCACCGAGATAAGACTCTCACAAACATCTGAGCCACCGTTCCGCTCTTCGAAGGAAAGAGAATCCTCCACCTGAATTATTCATATGGGTCTCCCCCACCCTAAATAACAGCCGGCAAGCATTGTTTGACATCCCGAATGAATAATTAAGGACTGACCTTTTGTTCCCATTAGAGGTGATAGGTTGATAGCGCCATACTTTGTGGGTGAGGCTGAAAGATGATGTGAAGGTGCTGTGTAGGAGAACTAAGAATCCTCTGTGTTAAAATCAGCCAAACTCTCAGGCATAAGCATTGATGCTAAGAAAAGAAACACACCACATCCCAGTAGGGTGCATTGATACACAAAGACATAGATGCAGTCTCTGTTGATTGTTCCTAAAGCACAGCCTGAAGCCACTCTTTGTCACTACTTCCATGATCTCCTAAGAACTGTACTGTAGTTTGTTCCTGACACATCAGAGGCATTTTGATTATGCCAGTCCAGAGCCTGTAGTCAGCTCTGTGAATCAGAAATGACGTATTAACACAAAATCAATCCCGGCCTGGCTGGCAAGTTGCAGCTTGGTGGCATTCCAATGAGTGATGGTCGGTCTCCCAGTTTTGTTTTTCAATGAGGCAATGATTAGCACCAAATCTATAGAGGAAATCCAAAATGTAAATACGTATGACCTTATAATATATTATAGTTTTAATTGGCCATATGTAAATGCTACTTTATCTCGACACTGGCCGTTAAAGCTTCACCAAGACCTTTTGTAACCTAAATTACATTGTTGGAGACATTCTATATATTTTTTTGGGTTGTTGACAAACAAAAACCACAAAACCAACAATTAATTCATATTTACAAGTACTGACTATCCAGTTCCTGATAAAGGAACATTTTATTTTATTCGTCTGTGCCACAGAGCTCTATTGTTAAAAAAGGATTTAAAACATATCAGTGAGCCACTCTGTTCCACTGGTGGGTGGTATGTCACT
Organism: Dascyllus trimaculatus; assembly: GCA_024666655.1. Classification (NCBI taxonomy): domain Eukaryota; kingdom Metazoa; phylum Chordata; class Actinopteri; family Pomacentridae; genus Dascyllus; species Dascyllus trimaculatus. The sequence continues at coordinate 9,991,674 of CM045445.1, read as the reverse complement.
TTGTTACTATAAAGGTGGGCACAGACGTATGAACATGGTTGTTGCTTTATACTGTTACAATGTTTTTATGTGAGCATCATCCTTTTTATTGATTGAGACACACAGGGAATCTGACTCTACTGACAGAAAGACATATTGCTGGTGTTGGTATTTTTATGGCGTTTGTCATAAAAGGGCAAAACATGCAATAACAGCAGCTTCAGTAAACTGCTTCAGTGGTGTCTTATGGAACTTTTTGCACCAGTAGTGCGACTGCTGAACTGGATTTAAGGTTTTCACTGAGGTAGGGCTTCTGGTTCCTTCACAGTGTGGGGAAGAAAACCAGATCTGCAGTACACCCGCAGTGACACACTCAAGGAGAGAGCTACTCAGAGGCGAGCACAGATTCCTGGTTTAAGGAGCAAGCGAGAGATTGGGTGCTGTAGACAGACCATATTTATAGCCAGGGATAGGAATAATTCATTGTGATCAAAGTGCAGATCATGCTCCATTCCATCACAGAGCAGATGTGGCAGAGTGAAAAGAGCACGCTTCCACTCCCTCTGCTCTCTAGCGGCTCTTTCAAATGGAAACAGTGAGGCGAAGTTATCTCTGCGAAGCTGCTGTGTGTTTTGTTGTCGTGCGTTCTGCGCTCATTCTTAGGTGGTTTTTAACTTTAGAAAGACAGCGCCGCACCACCAAGATGTAAAACGCAGTGGGGAAAAAAAAGGCGGCGAGAAGCCTCCCACATGCAACACGTCAATCCGAGCGCCAACTGAAAATCAGACTCTGACCTCACAGCAGGAGGTCGTGTGCCTGAAGTCTTGCACACACTCCACTGCGCACCACACACTCCTGCACAAGCATGTGAAAAATAGTACATCACAAACTCCAAGGTAATTTTCCATGCATCCTTGATTTGTCGCTTAATAACATCAATGAACGCCAGCACTAGTATTAGGACCACACATGCGCAACCCCCTCTTCACAAACACACACTCAAGCTTCCCACTACACCAATTTCTTCTGTTTCATTTTCCTCTCACCCCTCATTCGCTCAGTTTCCCAGAGACACACACAAACACACACACACACACATGTTCCCTTTTTCTTCCTCTTCTTTGTTTTTGTTTTGTCCCTCCTGCCTTTCCTCTCCCAGTAATGCTTTCTCTGCAATCACACACAAGCCCATAGACACACACACACACATGCCTGCTTCTTCCAGTTTCATTTTCCTTCCCTCCCACACACAGACATACACATGCGCCGGTTTCTTTCTCTCTTTCATTTTCTGCGTCTCCAACCCTTTCTGCCTCTCTGTCACTCCTTCAGCACACACACACACACACACACAGAAATACACAATCGCACACACACACACACACACACAAGCACAGGCACACAGACATGCAGGCTCCTTCATCTTCTCTTTCATTTCTTCTCCCTCCTACACTTTTCCTATCACTACTTCTATGCATGTGAGCGCACACAGAGGCGCCTGTATCCCTCATTTTCTCTCTCTCTCTCTCTCACCCATCCTTTCTCTTCCCTTCATCACACACCCTCGTACACACATGCATCCCTCTTTCTCTCTGTCTTTTACTGTTTCTCTCATCCCGTCTGCCTCCCACAATCACGCACACACACGAGTGCGCACCACCGGCAGTCCAGCTTCCCGTACTCCCAGCTGGGCTTGGACAGCTCTCTTCCTCTGGCCTCTCTGGGCCATCTGGAGTGCAATGTCCCTGCTCTGCTGGTCCCCTGCCAGCCGCTGAGCCTCCCAGGATGAACGCAGCATCTTCAAGCACAATTTGTACGCGTCAAAGCTCTGCTGTGTGTCCAGTGACCCAGCTGAGTGAAGTCATTGAGTCTCGCATTTCCCACCTCAAAGGAGCCTCATTCTGCTTTGATGGCACCTGGGTTCCCCATCTCTCTGGATGGAAGAAGGCACAGTAATTGATTAAAGCTGCTGAGCAACCTTACTAGCAATTATAGCTCTGTTTATGATCTCATGGAGGGTTTGTCATCTCCCGAGGAATGAATATCAAAATGTGAGCACACAGGTCAAGTGCCTCAATGAGCTTTACAGGTAAAAATACACCTGTCGTCCGCCTCAGTGGTGAAGTCCCTCTATATTGAGGCAGAAGATAGCATCTCACGGTGCTCTGGTAGCTTATCTGGTAAAGCATGCTCGCTATTTACTTCAGCAGTCTGGGTTCAATTCCAGCCCAGGTGCTTTGCAGCATGTCATCCCCTTTCTTCCCCGCTTTCTTGTCTCTCCTTAGCCGTTCCTATCTAATAACAGCAAAAGAGCCTGAAAAAATAATCCGAAAGAAGAGAAGATAACATCTCTTCTAGTACAGACATAAAAATAAATACAACTATCTTTTAAACAGCAGCAGAGCTTCAGAAAGCTGTAATCAATAGTGGTAGACCTCCTGGCTCTATAGCTTCACAGTCTTTTCATATAAAGTATCAAAGACTGGTTGGACTGGAGCCACCAGTATGTGAAAACTGGTCTACTGTAGCATAAAGCTCTGTGCAGAGTCTCTTTTAAGCCCATGGATATTCCTGACTGACTTAATGACTCAAAAAGCAAAATACCAAATGTATTTTAACACAAAAGACTGGAAGAACGCGCCTTTGAAATTAAGGCGTGCCTTTTGAAATTAATCGCAACTTAAGTATTCCACCTCAAAGGGGCCTTGTTCCGCTTTGATGACGCCCACACATGCTCTCAGCCCAACAGGGTAATTGATTAAAGCAAATAAGTAACAGTACTTGCAATTGCAGCACTGTAAAAGATCTCGTCAACTTCTAAGTGACCACCAACATACACAGAGCATGCATTAAATCAAAGAAAAACAAATGGAAAATGTGTTACTGGCACATAGTAATACTCCAAATCCTCTTACTGGATAATCAGTTTACAGCATTTTATTGGTCTGATTTGGCAGCTTCTATTCAGATTTCTTGGGACAACACGCTGAAAGCATGTAGCATTTTAAAGACTCCACAGAGCTTAAGGTTATACTCAAGACGCTGGAGCAAAATCATTGGTGCTATAAAAGTGACATAACCCAAAAATACATGCCCGAGGCCGGTTGGTGTGCACCGGCTATTTTTATAGTGTAGTGAACACACCAATCTTATGTGACACCCAAACAGCTGCACACACAATTTCCTTTTCGATCTTTTCGCATTTCCTGATTAAATTCCGGCCACAGTTTTAAACAGGACAGAAGAAATCAAGGCTATTAGCAGCTGCAGAATGAGTCGCTGAACCGCATCACCTGTTACAAAGTTTTTTTTGTTAAAAAACACTAAACATAAATTGATCTTGGAAGTTGGCAAGCAGAGCAACAGAAAGCAAGTGGATCTGTGCTGCATGGAGTTATCAGGTACCAGCACAAACCACAGAGTCTTCACTGGATGTGATGTTCTCCGTACAGCAGCGAAGCATGCAAAATGTTATGTATTCTCACTCTAATTACACAAGTTGGAAAGAGTGAGTGATATGTGAAAACACCTCACAGCACATAAAACTAACTGCAGTACGGCAGGCAATTATACGCTTGATTTTACCACGTTTCATCATTCCTAGACTCATGTTTTCATTTATAGAGAATAAACTCTATGTAATGTGCTGCAACCTAAAAGGAGACATAAATAAAGGAGGGGAAAGATTAAGTTAAAAAGTGACTTTGACAGGAGCAATAGGAAAGAGACTATTTTCAACTGGCAGCAGCTGATTGGACCTAAAACACATTTTAGAAAGTACAATAATGAATAATGGCAAACATGAAGAGGAGCATCAACAGGCAATCTGCACATGTTTCCATTGGAGCATGTAATCCAAACCAACTCCACAGGGACTGATAATGAAACTTTGTAGGTCAATCCATATGATCCAACTTTAAAATAACACGCATGCAGCAGACAGTCGGGGGAACAGATAAAGACACAGCAGACAGAAGAGACGCTGGTGGCTTCAGAGGCTGTAATATAATATCTGAGAGACATGACTGAAAACAGCGTATCTTCATTTCGATCTACGACACCGTGCATCTCTGGACTTACCTCGCAGGGGCTCCCAAATAGCATGAAGCTGAGAAGCAGGTGGCGGAGTGAGAGCGTCCTCCTCTTGTTCACTAGTTGATCAGCCAAGTCTCTCTGTTTCAGCACCACGGAAAGCGCGTCCGCCTCTTTGGGGAGATGATGCAAGTTTACGGTTGATGCCGTGAACGCATCGGCCGCGCAGACTGTGAACAACGTCTCCTTCAAGTTTGATGCCACCTCGCCGATCCTCCGGCTGGAGCAAACATGACTCGCCGTGCCTGGTGCTTTTAGGATGAGTGCGGCCAATCACAATGCCTCTCGCTCTTTACTCTCACATCTTTGCGCATCCCCAAAGAGTCTCCAAGGACCGGTGCCTGTCTGCCTGCGGGCGGGCGGGCACGGCTGCAGAGAGAGAGACTTTATGACGGGCTTCTCCTGCTATTGCAGCACGTCTTCATTTGCACGGATCTCTTTGTCTTCACGCCGATGCTGATACTGATAATGACGGGGGGCTCCGGAGGCTCGTCCGCGCATCGACTGGCTACAGGAGCGGAGCAGCGGGAGCCGAGAGCAGGAGGAGCGTCTTTGACGATCCGAGTTCATTAAAGTCTCTTCTAATATGGATGAGCTCCGTGTCTCATCGCTTTTATGACCCTTTTTTCTTAACAAATGGCGGGAACATGGCGCGCTGCAAGAGTGTATACTGTATAATAATCTCTGCAGTGATACATGCAGCTCAACTGCTGAGTTTTAACCAGAGGACTCTCCTTTAATCAGAGATGCATCCATTAAATGAAGTCCAACGTCACTGATTAAACATAAAGTATTCATTCATTATGTTTTAGAAAACAGTGCCGCTGTGTCCATTATATAGACATGTTATTTTTCTGCCACACAGCTCTTTTGACTCAGTTCACATAAAATATTAGTTCTGATTCACTGGCCAGTTCTTTAAGTGGCTCTCCAAGTTTGGATAAAATAGATCTCAAAGACTTGTGTCCTGGCATAATATTACTTAGACTAGATATTGTGAGAAATAAGTCATGTTAGAAACACAACATTTATACTTGCATTGTAATGCTGCTCATCACATGGTCAGCTAATGAGTCCAAATGATAAGTAGCTAATTTAAAACCCTTAAAATGCTGCCTCTCTTTAATATGACCTCTGTTCCATATGGGAAGTCGTTGCACATGCAGGCTATGTTACACTAGTAACTGGTGTATTTCAGTCACCATAGACTGTAAATAAAAGATGAATTCAGCCACGGTGACATCCGAGAGTGGTCTCCATCTTGGTCTCTTGAAACGGGATGAAAGCGAGTGGTTGATCTGACTGAGAACACGAGTACACTAAACATGCTCATACAGTCGCAAACTAACTGTCCATGACTAGGTAACCCCGTCCTTAAACATACCCTGCTTCACTGTCTGTTTTACTCTAAATGTAACAATAATATGAGAAATTAACACCATGCTGTATTCAAAAAGACTTGAAACTAGCAACTGAGAACAAAAACTCATTAGGAAAATGTTTACTGAGATAACAACTCAAGAAAAAAGTAGTGTCATTTTCTCATAGACATCTATACAATTTCACTGTACTTTTCAACCAGAGGAGTCGCCCCCTGCTGGCTGTTAGAAAGAATACAGGTTTTAGGCACTTGCACAGTGGCCTTGTTACTTAGACCCAGAGGCTTTTATATACAGTTTATGGTCAAATTAAAGGTACTGGTATCTCATTCAGTCATGGCCGAGAAGTAGCCAATCTGACATTGAATTACTCATCCACTCCTTCAGTACAGGCATGTCTCAACTCCTAGTCCCACTCCATCCAAGGTCAGACTGGGGATTTAAAAGCAAACATTCATTCTTTAGGGGTGTAGACGAGGAATTTATGCCGAACAGCACTCAGAATTTGTATATTTTGTCTAGAGTCAACTAGCATGCGTCCGATGAAACAAAAAGATTGAAAAGAACTGATCTGTGCAGGGGAGTGACCGTGAATGGAGAGGTATTTTATGAGATTTGTTGCCCGGAAACAAATCATTCGTAAATGATACTTACTTAATGTGTATGCACGTCTGTGTTTGTGTCCGAGAATTACTTTCAGACTTCTAATCAATTTGGTGCAACATCTCAACTGAGAACAGAGCTGATGTTTTTACTACAGCTGAATCACATGTAGGTAAAAATACAGCCGCTTTCACTGCTGTTAGGAAGTTAGAGCAGAACAATAGAGACATGAAGTACTACATCTTCAAATGATAAGTCCCTAAACGTGTGTGTGGGCGGGGGTTGTTTTATGACTGTATATATATATCTATATATCTGCAGTACATTTTTCATGCTTCTTATATTTAGTCTGTGATATCAGAATGCCTTTGGCAGACTCAGGATTATTACATACTGTGTGTCTACCTGTTAGTTGTATATCTCTCATATGGTTTCAGACATTCAGATACTCCTGGTTAATGCTGCTGTAGGCTACAGTGACCAATTGATTTCAGCATGATCACACTGATTTAAAGTCCTGTCAGTGTTTTACTGTGATAATATGAAAGTGCCACTTAAACACGTTGGCCTACCAAATTAAGCTAGTGTAAAATATAACAGCCCCCAGCCAGTGCACACTCATCAGCCCCAGAAAAAGCACACACAATAAGCTATTTAATCTTGCACTGATTTGAACTAAAAGATTTTGCCCAGTCATTTTCTCTAAAAAAAGGATGCATAGTTGGGAAAAATAGAGCTTTAATGAAAAGAGAAAAAGCCCCGTGGGATGGATATCAAAAGCCAGTGGATGTGCATAATTCATCTCAGACTATTTCGTAAAGCCCTGCAGAAGGGCTTTCTTTAACCTGTTTTTTTTCATTAGAAAACTCTAAATATTAGCACTCTGCACTGCACAAGAGGGAGAATGTTCACTTGGCCCTACTGAGGCAGTATGTTTTTGAGTTTTGCTTCCTAAGTGACATCTAACACAAGTAAAAACCTCAATTCAGAGCCCTTGAGAAAATCACAGTACTGTTGAGAAGTAATCTCATACTGGCATCACTGCTCATCGCTGTTATCTGATATAAGCTGCTGAAGTCGGTCAGAGTTAATATAAGATGGAATTGTTATTATTTTCATCTATGTTTACAATAGAAGCGGAGTATTTCATCTCAAGGCAACACTCATCATATCATCTGACTGTGTTTGAAAGTATCATATCTGTGAAATGCTGCAAGTGTACCAGGCAGTAAACAAGGCTTATATCAACAAATATTCCACGTCACTGCACGTCATTGTGGTTTTGCCAGTACGCGGTCATATTTCAGGGTGTGGCTGCACAGAAACATCCGAGGCTCCAGCCAGCACAGCTGACACTCTCACATGCTCCTCCTGACTTGAGCACACCCCCCTCTGCTGGTGTTAGGCTGCAAAGAAAAATCTTCTGCCGACTTGATTTTGCTGCAGGGACTCTGGGTACAAGTCCAAGAACACTAATTCAGACCCACAGGAAGGCTTTACTATCCACTGCAGCACAAGCAGGGTTTATTGTGAAGCCTTTTTAATTCACAAAGCTGCTGCATGTAAGTGGGGCAAAACATCGCCCAAGTCCTGAAGATCTAAGAGGCACCAGCACAGCAGCTGCAGCATGTCTCTGGTGGGACTCTGGGCCGTTCACTGCGTGTGGTATTAGCAGACCTGACTAGAAAATATGCTGGAAAAATGATCAGCATTGCCTATTTTGTGCCAAAGAATGTGGAAAATCTGTGTATTGCTTTTGAATGTGGTTGTACAAGAATTTTTCAGACCGATTCTGGGATCAGATTTCCTCAGAAAGCATTACAACGCTTTCAGATACGATGTATCATCTTTTTGTTACCCATCAAAGAAGCACATCTCATCATGTGCTGTTAAAAGCTGGATAAAAAAGTGGAATATGTTATTTTGTGGTCTTGATCACTGATCAGTCATGTTTATTTTTTATTATTTGATGACTTTGATCAAGAAATAAAATCTTAAAGTGGAAGGAGTCATTTAACAGCATCTTGAATGAGACGTGTCACTTCTGCATGTGAGTTAATGGACATGTAGACTGTCGGACAGCTCGATTCTGATAGATTTTGAAGGTTGTGAGTCTTGACGCAATTCCCTGGCCAAAAGACAAACAACCTCCTCGTGGCACTCTCATCAGTTCCATCCTCTCCACAGCTCATTGCTCATCCAACTCTGGCATCTGGTGTTACTCATAATCAATAGTGTTGGGATCCAAAGTCTGCCCAGAGCAAGCAGTTGCCTATTATATAGCACTCACAGAATGCTGTTGCTGTCACGGTAAAAGTAAGTGGTTTTATTTTTCCTAGTTGAACTGAAAGTTTCATATTGTTATTCGTGGCTGCAGCTTAAGTGTTCAGCGAGTTGAAGCTTTAAAATCAGCCTCAGTATGTCCTCAACATCTGGCCTATTTGACCTCTGTTACTCTAAATGTATTCATATGTTCACAATTAATTCATTTTCATCTGTTACATTTGTATGCTACATAGTTCTTAAGTGATGAATGATTCATTACATTCGGACACAAACTGTGCCCTCAGGTCCAATACTTTCTTAGACAATCTTCCTCAAACTTATTAGACTCAGCAATGGCATAACTCCGCTTTGCTCTAAATTGCTCTTTTGGCCCAGCTGCCCTTTGATTGATTATGATAAATGTACATGAGCAATGGTCTAATGAATTACACCAGCCAGGATACATCCTGGATTCTCTGTCCGAGCAGGCTGTTTTTATTCTTTGGTATTGACTGGTACACAGCACACAAACATCTCCAATTTCAACACAGTTCAAAGCCTCAAAGGTTCACTGTGTTTTCACTGCGGTCACCAAGGCCTCCGCTAGAGTGGTGATTTATCAAGGAGAAGCAGCAGAGAAGAAAGAGTCGACTTGCTGAAAAATTGAGGGCATCAAGTTTTCATAGCTATATTCCAAATGAAAAATGAATTTATAAGTTAGATTTTGCAAATGATGGTGCTGCAGAAGTCTAAGTGGTTGGCTCGAACACCGACAGAAGCACCGCATAATTAGATTGAGTGAGAGAGGAGCTCCTGCAATATAGTTTCATCATGGACACAGCGCAGACATTATGTGATGGTGATAGCACTTGAAGCACTACAAATAGAGGGGAAAAAATCATCTGGTTTCAGTGGTTTACTCGTGCTATCTCTGCAGCAGAAAAACTCCCTGATACTTTATCCGGTGCTCCTCTGATGAAGATGAATGCATTTGTGCTGCGCCTCATTTGAGGTTTCCAGTGAGGGTGCACTAAGCTAGAGTCAGGCCCTGATCAATTGACAGGCAAGGCACCGCGTGGGCAGCCAATCCCCTGGCTGAGTACGCCAGTATCAGGGTGTGGACAAAAGGCATTAGGCCGAGCACGAAGATGTGCACCGTGGGTAAACCACAGGCTATACATTTTACTCTCTGTATGTCAGTTATCTGACAGAAGTCAGACAGACGGCTGTGGGTAGCGTTTAAAAATGCAGAATATGTTAATACAAAGTCATCTGACATTGCTGTGGGTCATAAACTGTGTTGTTGTCTGTGAAGTACAATGTTTTTATGCTGTTTTATCTTTTCGCTTCCTTTTGACTTCACATATTTTTCTGAGGCTTCTTTCGTTGGGAAGCAGAATAAACGGCCTCGGTGGCTCTGAGCTTTGGTATCTGTTCCAGAGCACCTGCCTGCAGATGGTGATGTGCTCCGGGATGGCTTTATTTGGGTTAGGAGGATTCATGTTTGTGTCAGGACCACAGGATGACCTGTCTTTTCCAGTGAAGTGCAAAGTGATGAGTTGTGGCTTAACTTGTCTGGCAGTCATATATTTGACTCCAGTATCCGCCAGGTTGCGCCTGGCACCCGGCTACCAATTTGCTATAGTTCAGGAGGAGACAGGTTTAAAATAAACATTAAATATTGATTTCAGGTTGTATCACAGGCTGAGACATCCTTTCTCGTTGTTCATGCACTCTATTTGGAGGTTACATGTGGTGCTATTATTTGTTGTTGCAATGCTTTATAAGAAAATAAATAAAATTACTCAACACAACAGAATTACTGTATGCTAAAACTTTGACATGTCTACCTTCTATGCTGTGAAACGGGGCAGTAAATTCAAATATGGCATTTGATTTGCAACCTTGGTTTAGAATTTTTCTTTGACTGCCTCCTTCTTTTTGCTGCGTGGTGGAAAATTGAGTCATTAGTCTGTTAAAGGAGTTCTACTTTTGTAGTTCAGATCATCTCGATGAGTGACAAATGACTCCTTGAATTGAGGGAATTCTGCGTTTCATTGCTTCCATCAACCCTAAAGGTAATGATTGATAATGCGGCTCCAAATGCACATTTTCCTCTGTGGGTCGTAAAGACTCTGTGTGCCAATGTGTGTGCGGCTATGTGATGTATTCTCACATTTTTACACACTTTTTAGACACACTTAGGCTCTGTCCAGGCATACACAGGTATTATTTAAAACTTGGCTTTTTCCATGCCTATTGCTCTTTCATCCACACACAAATGCAGATTTAGGTGACTGAAAACTGAGCTTTTGGAAAACTCTTTCTGGGAAAAGGGAGTGTTTGGCTTGTGATGCAGTAGATGTGACTGTGTACAATGTCAAGCCAAAATAGTGCAGTGGCTGACCTTACAAACTAGACATTTTACATGTTTACACATCCATGTACAATTACTTCCACTGCATTGGGAAACAGATGCATCAGAATCAGTCCACACATGCAATTTTCTCATTCAATGATGAACCACTGTTTACCAGAACCAGTAAATGTTTTATTTAAGCCTCTGTTTGGACTAAATAAGGCTGTAGGGTTAGAGACACATTGCCACCTGTTGGTTTGGCATGTTCTTAACTATTTTATTTTGAGAAAGAAAAAGGAAAGCGGTTTCTAGAGCATACCTGTTTAAGGTTGAATTAGGCCTGAATTGTCATAGTAAAGCTACTGTTTTCCTCCTCTCCCTCTTCCTCTTGTCTCTTGTTTGTCACCTGTCATCTCCTCTGAGTGTTTGTCTGTGTACCCGGCCGTGCTGACCTCTGCTTCTCTGGTTGTCTACCAATCTGCACACCTGAGTCTCATTCACCAATCCAGCGGCATCTGCAACCCAACGCTTCACCAGTTCGTTCCATCAGCCCATCCACTAGTAACGTCACGGCCAACTCTGCTCCCTGCCAAGTCTGTCGCTTGTATTTTTTGAATCTCCGCCTAACTCTCTGCTTCGTCTGCCTCAGGTCCTCTGATACTCTCGGTTACCAGTCTGCCAGCTTTGCCTTGATCTCCACTCGGCTCCCTCGTCTCTGTCTGTCAGCTGTCTCAGCCACACAGCTCAAACCACCTCGCTCAGCTCCTTTTGCTCACCTCCAGCCACCTCGTCTGCCACGTCCTCTCCTGGTCAGTCACCCAGCTTGGCTTCCACACTCAACACCATCCACCAAGCTGCTCCCCTGCCTCAATTGCTCCTCACGTTTCCACCCAGAAGCCCTAACTCATTCCAACCAATAAATCCTTCAGTCAGTAATAAATCATTCTCTGAACTGTTGCCTTTGTGTCGAGTCTGCTTTTGGATCCAGCAAAGTTAAATTGAAAATAGCTTTTAATGCACCATTGTCTCAGTTGTCCAAAAGTAAACTTTTACAGATTATAAATAATATCCTCTCAAGCTCCCTTCAAAGAACATCAAACATTAGTTTACAGTGTACAAGGCTCATAGTCTGTTCTGCAGGGATGGCATCTCACAAACATAGAAGAATAACATAATGCTTTCTAAAAGTGGTTTTGCCTTATAATAAGCCACATTTTGTTTTGTAACCTTCTGCCACCACACTGAGGACAAATCAGACATTGTCACTGCAAGGACAGTAAATCCTTGGACATACTTCCAATGTCGTCCCTGGTGTTTTCACTGTCTAACCACATTCATCACGAAGGAAACAGGAATTCTATCGATGAAAAACTAAGAAGCATTTTGAAATGAGAAAAATATATAATCCCAGGTGCTTTTCCTGTGAGACTGAGAACTTTTTCTTGTAGGGAACACAAATAACAATCCCTCCAAGGATGCAGGTTCAACTATACTTACAAATCTGTTACTGCTTTGGTCTTTTTAAAACTTCAAGAATAGATTCAAAGAGTCCTTCAATATTTCAGATGGATATTGAACAGAGTATAAATATATAACGCAGTGAGGTTCTGGAGTAAGTGCCAGCGGACCTGGTCTATCTCTGGTGAATTCTAAGTTGGAAGACACTATGGAGCAACACGTGCTCACCGCCGAAGGGAGCGCTTTCATACTGCACTGCAGCAGCTGTCTTTCAGGCGAGAATGGCACCTCTGCATATCATTACCTTAAATCACATTCTCTCTGATCACTGGAACACACAGGCCTAGGATTTAGGAAAAAAGAAGTTTTGTTTCAAAGTAGAATATCTGCTATTATCACAAAATAAAAAAGTGGAATTATAAGTTTTATAAGATTGCAAGTAATGTGCAAGTTTTTGTTTTGAAATAAAGTTTTTTGTTAGAAATTTTTAAATAGCATAAAGTACCGAAGTTTGAGAAAACTCATTCAAGTTATTCTTATTTTCACTATTTCTGCATTGTTGAACAAGACATCACAAACATATTTTGAATCTTGTAGTCCACAAAAAAAAGTGGTAAATAAGCCAAGATATACTCCTCAGGTTCAATTGTTTGCATTTAATGTGAGCTTTGCAGACTCCTGGAAACAGTTTTCGCATACAGCAAAAAGCCCTATTCAATTACTGTGGTCATCCAAATTATGGCAACAACCGCTCAACTAAAGAAAGAGAAAGAACAGTTGATTATTATGCTATGGTATGGAGGTCAGTCAGTTCAGATTTATTCAGAACTCAAGCCAACATTTAACCAACATGGCCACCATAACATCTAGCAGCGACATCACTTTTTTTTTTCAACAGGACAGTGACCTCAAGCTCAAGGCTCTGCAAAGGTCGTTTGACCAAGAAGCCAAGTGATGTAGTGCTGCATCAGATCACCTGTCCTTCACAATCCACAAACTAAACAGAGTTGAGATGGTTTTCAATGACTTGGACTGCAGAGTGAAGAAAAAGCAGCCGGTAAGAGCTCGACACATCCAGGAAGTCCTTCAAGACTGATGGAAAAGGTTGAGGTTACGACCTCATGGTGCTGGCTGAGCAGGCAAAGCTGTTATCCAACCTAAAGGTGGCTAATCCATAACATAGCTTCACTTTGTGTACACATTGTGCTGTATTAGACCAATCCAAATGCATTATTTATTTGTACTGATGTCTTCAGTATTGTTTGATAATGTAGACAATATTTAAACTGTAGAAAACAGGAAAAAAAACTTTGAGAAACCCTTGAGCATGTGTGTCTAAATGTTCAGCTGGTACTAATTTAGAGCTTTAAAATGTTGCTATTTGCTGAAAAATAAACAGTGTGAACTCTACTTTCCTCAACAACAAGTTTACCTCTAAGCTACTGAAGCTTCTCACTCTGTAAATGGATGCCAGAGAAGTATCCTTCAGGGTTCCCTACTGGCATTACCTGTAGCAGTGTTTCTTCTTCTACTTCTGTTTCTTTTTTTCCCCTCCCGGTCAAGGGCATTTTCCTCATGTCACAGCCGGCTGTGGAAAGGCTTCTGACACAAACCCCAAACTGCTTAATGAACCCAAAGGATCCACGGGGCATGTTAAAAGCACTACAGGGCACCCATGGCACTCAAGTCAGCTCCTTGGCCTGTCTAAGAGCATTATTTCAGCTCTTTCTAATGTACTCTGGGGCTCCGACTGCACGACCGACCTGACCCAAATGAAACCATTCCATCCTTTCAAGTCTCCCAATGGACCCACAACAACAAATCCTGCCTGGAAAGTCGTGGCTCTGAGTCTTCTAAGCCCTTTGAGATCACTGACACTGCAGGAAGAGCAAGTATATATGCTCTCTACTGCAGCATTGGTCTTGTTTCTTTGTCACTGGTATACGGTCAGTTGCGTTTATACCATGTTAAGCAGCTGACGGTGCAGTTTGAACACCGACATAGCTTACTGCTCTCTGTGGCGAAGAGGAAGCTCCTGCAAGTGGATATGAGTGGTGCTGTTTCTACTCTGAGCATGATGTCGTCAGCCACACCCAGTAAAGTGCCTGCTGTTAAAATCTTGACTATGAAACCTCAAGAGAGTGCCGGAGCATGGTAGATTAAACAAAGTGCTCACTGCAGTATGTATGAGATTTACAAAGTAACTGTCACCTGTACAGTAAATGGATTCAGTGTTAATTAGCACTAAGTGTATGGTGACAGCTGGGATTGTGCATTTAGCAAGGGTATTACCTGCTTTGCGAGCATGTGCTCATTCATTTCTGCTCTGGGACATACGCTGGCTACATTTGGCACTGTCACAGTGGAATGTCATACACTTGCTGACACACATAACTTCTCTGAGATCACAAGTTGTCCTATCAAGGGTTTAACTTTAAGTCCATATAGATATCTGCTGTTTGTTTGCTCCTTGTCCAGTTGTTGTTCCTGTAAACAGAATATATGAAAACAATAGGAGGACAGACTGCCAGTAGCAAGACCTCACTAGAAAGAACCTGATGTGGTGGTCAGTTATTCCCATTAAACAATCTCTGTTGCAAAGAGTTTTAGTTCTGCAGTACCATAAGGGGCACAAGAGTGTTATATGCGATTGTGCTTTTTTTTCATTCTGCAGCACACGCTTGTCAGCCTTTTCCTCGGTTAGCACATGAAGCACCCTTACTCTGGAACATTCATGGTCACAGGCTGTCACTGGCTTGGTTGTGTGGCAACCAAATGTCAGTAAGGTAGCAGAGAGCAGGCGAGAAAAGAAGACAATGGTTTGCTGCTCATAGCAAAAAACTCCTCTTGAGAACATAATAAATGATAACCCTCACCCATGAACAATCCATGTTTGTTATATTTGATTAATTTGTTAACATAAGTGAACTGAAACTAATGATAAGCTGAGGGGCAGGCGGTTGGCAACACATGGGGAACGAGTGGAGCGGCTGTGGGAAGGGAGTGGCACCCAGCAGGGCTGAGGGTGAAACCTGCATCTTGTGTTGTTGTTAGTAATCAAACGCATTCAGGGATGTCGGGCCTGCTACAGACTGATACAACCAAAAAGGCTTAGTGGTAATTAAATCCCTGGGACCTAACAACAGATGATTATACCGGCACAACCTGTGCCGTGATACCACACTGACACCCACAATGCAACTCCACAGCCAACAACTGGGCATAAATTTGGACGTGCTACGCTATTAGAAGCTAATGTAGCCTCGAGCCGATACCCTCAAACAGGGATGAGGAGTCAGCTACAGAGGTCTGGTGAGCTTACATCTTTCTAGCTTCACGACCACAGAGATTTTTCATTTTCTTGTCGTCTTCATACCTAACCAACTGTGATGTGACTTGGGGCAATTTATCAGATTTTTGTGCAGCTCCCCCTGGAGCCACAGAAGGCCTTATACAACTTTTTTTTCCACATACTGAGAAGCACTCTCCAAGACCTGTAAACAGACTTTGATGTGTAAAATCCGTTGAGTTCCCTTTAAGCTCTGCCTTTACCACGTATCATCAGCAAAGCAAGGTGTGATGCCATCGCAAATGAGCTATTTTCTGGAGCCAGATGAAACGCCAGGACTAAACTGTTAAAAAAAACACCACTGTGATGTGTATCAAAATACTCTCGTCCTGTTGAGGATGACTCGTTTTGCGCTGACCCTGTCTTCAGCTGTGAAAACATCATCCTGCTTTAAATTGGCCCAAGTAGAGAGCCTGCCAAAGACGGAAAACTTCAAGTTATTAAATAGCAGGACTCTCAACCTCTAAGTTGTCCATCACATCTCAAGTTGCACAAAACATCTGAAACCACAATGCTCCTCCCATCATAAGAGGCTATTAATGCGCTGAGACCAAGTGTCAGTGACCTCAGCCCTGATATTTACTGTGCAGCATTTTGGTGATATTACTGCCTCCTCTGTTGTCTGCTCTCTTCTCCTCACTAAATGATGAATAAGTCAGTCGGGCATCCCGCGGCTCCTCCTGGTTTCCGTCCACTCCCAGACTCCTGCTCTCTCACCTCTCTGATCCGCCTTTCTTACATTCCCCTAAGGCTCTCCTGCTATTTGACAGTGAGACTTAATCTGCACGTCTTACATTGTCTACTGCCTCAAATGACACCTGGATGTTTTACCAACAATCTGTTCTGAAAATTCTACTTGTTAACATGATTGGCTGTTTATTTATTTTCAGGTTTTAATTACTACAATTTTCCTGAGGATTGCTTGTTCAGCTGTTGTCTTTCTTCCATGTGGAAGCGTGATGCAAGACAGTAAGAGAAAAGTTTCAGTCTTGATCTAAGTAGATGACCCCTACCAGCATTGCAATGTAGCTAGAAAACTCCTCATTTAAAGTATTTGACTTCAGTTTGGATGTCAAGCATCCAGCTCGATGACTGCAGGAGACGTTTCCTCTTAATGTGAGTGTTTCGCAGCATATTTAATTCAGAGCAGGTGATGCTTGTTAAATATGCATGCTTTGGCTATTATTTTGGCAATCACAAGCCTTCCGAAAGTTAAGTGTCTGTAACAAGTGGTGCTTTCGGAGTTTTGCTCATTATAGTGTGAGATACAGTTTATATGAGACCAGTGGAGGAGAGTAAATACGCTGAATCTTTATGAAGCATGCCCTCCAAGGTATCATCCTCATCTCCCTCATCACTTAATCTCTCTGAAATATTAGCAAATAAAGGGGAAGCTATAAAAACTTTCAGGTCTGAGGGTTTCTTTTTTCCGCCGATAAGAGATAAAAATCTTTTTTGTACTTCAGGGCATTCTGTTCAGTTCTGTACTCTCTGCACCGGCCCACTTGCCCCCGTCCTATTAGTTACCCTCCTGAGAGGCAGAGCAGCAGCTGTCCTCAGCCAATCATCCATCACTGTGTCCTCTGGGTGTGGGCGCAGGAAAAGAGCAATGAGCAGCAATCCTATCTATCAGCCCCCAGAAGCAGTGAGGCAGAGTTAGAGCTGATAATGAATTTAGTCTACATGCAACAGGTTCCTCTAAAACTCACTTATAATGACCTTGCTTAAAATTTTGACACATTCCTTTTTTTTTTTTTTTTTTATTCACAACTTAATATTCTGCAGAGTTTTCAAATGTTATGTTTCCCCTTTTTGTTAGAGAGCAGGACAGCAGCATGACTTGTCATTTATCAATCAGAGTCAGTGTAAAGATTGATTTGTTTCAAAACACGTCAGAAAATAATTGCTAAAAACATGAAATTACTGTAAACTGTGTTGTGCTGAGTTGTCGAGTTACACTTGAATATCAATTTTCATCATTTTTGTGTTTGTGCCAGAAGTTGCAGCTCAATGACAGACTGGAGATGCTTTGCATGACAACTCCCTCTGAAACTATACCTTTATAAAACCAGAGCACATTGGCATCAGTGATTGTGAGTTACTACTTCTGCTCCAGCCGTGATCCATCTTCCCTTGATGCCAGAATAGAACAGCTCGTGTCTCTTTATTTAACTGTCCTAAGAATGATGAAATGAAGAAGAGGTGGACTGACTTTGTGAAAAGCACCACTGATGGAGAGCTGAGCTGCAGAGATCCTTTTACACTGGATAGTTTTACAAACTTTCATCAGAAGGAAATAGAATTCAAAGATCATTCACTGTTACTGGTGATGAATTGAGCTGAACTAATTATCTCCCCCCTGCCAGCAGTTAATGCCCAGTGAGTGTAAGTTACCTTGTGTGCTTAGTTCATTACAGTAGATAACTTTGTCCACAGCTGCAAAATGACAGCAATATTCCATATCTTCACTGTGTGTTTGTAATTTCTAATCTAACCTGTTTGGCTGGATTAAAGCAAACTCACTTAGCCTGGTTCATTTCCCAGCCTGTCAGAGCAAAAAATACAAAAATGTTTTTCACAATTTTGAAACCTAATTTTACAGCTTTCTGTGCGTGACAGAGTAAAAACACATATTTAACTACTTTACACAGACTTTATTTACAGTTATAAGTCATACATGCCAAGCTATGTAAATAGGTACGTACAATAAGACAGTGTTGTACGTACCTAGTAAATCTCATCAGTAACTTTGAAACACATGTTACCTATTAACAATAAATACAAGTATTTGTGACTCAGAAGTGAACCTCATATGGTGGACATTTGTTTAATGGCTAGATTGGTCTCATATTACATTTGAGTCAATTGAGATTTTACAAATCTGTGTAAAAATTAGACCAAATTAAAACACTCAATAATGTTTTGCATGGTTCCAGTATACAAAATTTCAAATATATTGTATGCAAATACAACAAAACTGTGTCCCATCTGTGTTCCGTCGACCGACTTAGAGACTCCTTTGTCCCCCATCAAACTGTGCAACTCTGCACTCAGTGGGAGTGGGAGGGATGTGGGGAGGGCAGGAGGTGGGGAGGATAAGAATGAGCATTAACACTAAGCTCTTCCTGGGTCTGTGCAACTTATAGTATATGTGCAATTGTCTTCCTGGTACGCAAAAAGTCTTTTAGTAATAGTTTTTATTAATGTATTATTTTTGATCTATGCGTTTGATCCACTGTTCTATTATACTGTCGGTGCTGTACCACTGCTGGAACCACAATTTCCTGAGGGAACCCTCCCAAGGGATTAATAAAGTGTCTGTCTGTCTGTCTGTCTGTCTGTCTGTCTGTCTGTCTGTCTGTCTGTCTGTCTGTCTGTCTTTTTGTCTGTCTGTCTGTCTATCTATCTATCTATCTGGTGATGTGTACCTGGTATTGTGTGATTCGTTCTTTAAAAGCACAGGTTGGCATTTTTCAAAAATTCTACAAATTTACTCTCCATCATTCACCACAGCACCCGAAAATAACACATGAACCCTGCAAACTATGATTTTCAAAAGATCACTCTGAAAATTATTAGATGTGATTCCTTGGCAGGCTTTTCCCAACATTTTCTAACATTTTGTAATCACAGAAAAAGTAGTCCATTTGTTGCTCACACAAACATTTGAAACCACGATTAAACTCCCAGCAGGCAAGAATTTGAACAATGCCTCCATCTAGGCCCCGGGTCAGATCTCTTACATTGCCTTCCTTCAGCACTGGCCCTGTCCTTGTTTTACCAGGCATCATCAAAGGATGATTCTGGTTTTTTTAACCCTGGTGTATTTGACATTCACATGGCTATTGTTGCTCTATGGGTCATGCTAACTTTGCACTCTTCACTTCAACTGTGGAGATTCACCAAAACGTGGAGGTGCACAACACAGCATGCAAGTAATTTCACTTTGACAGGCAGATATATAAATCCAAACTGTAAAATCAAATGGAAGCTGAGACCCAGAGGATGAAGGCAGAAAGACAACAGGATGGTCCTGAAAGACAACTCACATCAGGAAAGAGGTGCTGTCTCTGTTGCTGCTCTGCTATTCTGACTGAGGAGGAAAAGTTTTGCTGCAAAGAGTGGGACCGGTTAATGCCAAACTTGGAAAATCTCCATGCATGAAAGTAAAATAGCAAAGACTACATTAAAGAGCCAAGTTTTAGTTTTAATTTGAGTGGGTTTACATCAGTGTCGAAAGAACTGTGTGGGAGATTGGGAGATACAGCCGTGTTAACACATAGTGCCCAATTTGTAAGAGATGTAATTGGCCACTTCGCTACTGAACATTTACTGGGTGTCAGTGTGTGGTTTTGGTGTTAGTTTATGCACTCTGAGGTGATTGACAGTTTCTATTTAGATGGAGATGGAGTTGTCTGTCAATACAGGGAGTAAATGCAATGAAAAAGATAGAAGGTGAACGATGCTGAAACTCATGAAAGACAAATCTAACAAAGAGATATCAAGGGTAGTTAGGTTCTCAGAATCAGCAGCCGTGAGGCTTATGGATGGTGAAGAAGAGACCTTTATGAGTGCACATCAAGTCCAGCCTGCTCTCCAGGATGTAGACAAACATGTGTTCTTGTCAGCAATCAAGAGAAGACTTAATAACCTGAAGTGCAAAAAATGTAAAACTGTCCAAGTGCTTATGGTCTGGACTGTAGAAAGCAACAGTGTGTTAATATTGTCATTCAAGTATATGCAAGAGTTGCTGATGCTGATAGATGACCTTTGGTGTCGAGTGGAGGTCGAACATGAATACACATCTACTCTGCAGGCTGAGAGACAGGAGCACGAGTGATGGCTCTTGTGCTTTTATGAGGGTCTTCCGCTGTGCTTTCAGAGTGATGGAGGCGGTGATGGAGCAGCTTCTGCTTCTGCTTCTGCAGGCAGTCTGAGAGCATCCAGCAGCAGAAAGTAAATCATTCAAGGAGCCTTAGCTTCATCACACCAGAAAGGAGCGGCCTCATTTTTAAATGAAAACATTTTCAGCATGGATATGGAATCCTTTTTTTGATGCATGTGTGTAGCATTCATCCTCTTTGGTGTGTGTGTTGGGAGGGGAATGGTGGTGTTTTGAAACTGATTCCACGGACTTCAGGCTTGTATCTTTTCACAGGAGCTCAGCTGTCAGGAGCACTGCCTGATATGACTTTAATCAGCAAATTGAATAGGTGTATCCAGCTTATCAGGAAAACGCTCTCACACACTGTAGAGCTCCTGTAGATGAGTGCTTCAGCTTAATGCTGATCACAATGAGAGGAATATTCCCATGCTTTTTTTCGATTGAAGATTTATATGTATTTATTCAGCTCCTGGCTCTGATGCAGCCCTTAAAAGTTCCTCTGTTGGACTAATTAGAGCTGTGCTGGCTTATCCCTTTGACTATTGTGGTGGTTATGGAAGCCTGCCTCCTGGGACACGCTATTTCTCACACAGTAAGCATCTTATTTTCCCTAGATATCACTGCTGATATAGCTGTAATGGGAGCAACAATAAAGTATGAGCTGTTACATTCTTAATTGCCTGCAAACAGCTTGTGAGGCATCTTGCCCAATGACATGCTACGAGCGAGGTTCAAAAAATAAAAGAAAGCATGCCTTGGCTGCAGTCATTTCCATACATGACATCTCCAGTTCCCATTTCCAGAGCATTACCATGGATAAAAAGGCCAGTGTGATAACCAAAATGTTCTCACTGCTCCAACCCTGACCACAAAGTCTGTGCTGTAGCTGTCTTAGTTTCTTCGCTATATCAGAGCATCCAAATCCATTTAACTTGCATGTCTTTGAGGCGTGGGCGGCAGCTGGAGCACCTGGGTGAAGTACACACCAGCAAAGTGAGATTGTACAAACTCCTCAAAGAAGCGAAAATGTGTGTCCTTCTTGCTGTGACACGGCAGCGCTAACCACTGAGCCACAATGGCTCAGTGGCATTAAGTCACCACAGTCAAGCTGTATCATGCCGTGACGGATGGAGGACAGTTGCGCTCCTTCTCCCTGCAGTGAGTCATCCCACCTGACTCATTTGCTTGACCTTGACAACGAAGTCACCATGACTCTGATAGTGTAGATGTAAGCACCCTCGGGAGACAGCCTAACCACCACATTCACTAATCCACTCTGTAAGAAGCCTCTACCACTGCCTCCCTACGGCCTGCTCATTAGGAGAGGTTGTGTTTGCTCGTGTTGACAGGTTCTGCAGCATGTGAGCGGGGCATAACTTAACAAAGAAAAAACACTGTCAGGTGTAGTACAAATGAGTGGAGGCTTTTGTTTCCTGGCTGTGCATTGTCACCACTATTGTCTGTTTTCTGTGCTGCCGGTGATCAAAAAGACCTGACCTAATTATCAGCATGCAAACAGAAATGTCTTCCATTAGAGATTTTACATTTATTTGTTCAGGACATGTTATTTTTAGTTTTTGTAAAGGAATTTTTTTTTGGGTAAAGATAAAATCCAATCCAATTAATTATGTACAATTCTTTGTCTTTTTTTGAAAACATGATGTCAGGTAGACAGTTATAAATGGATCTATTTATGCAGCCTTCATTCTTCCACTAGGAGAGAACAAAGCCCTAAGGATGATATGTCCATGAAAACAGTCTGAATCCCTGCAGACCTGCATGTTAATGAGCTTGATGTTCGCTGCCTTTCTCCAGCATATGGCACATTAAGATTAAATATGCATGCTTTGACACTTACCCAATGTCTCTTAAGATGCAACACCTGCTTGCTGGTAGAAAATTAGTAAATGAGGGTAACTTGACTAAATGGCACAGGGATGACTGGGAGAGAGACTACAGCAAAGCAATCCACGGTAAAATCTAGTTCCATCTTGGAGCTACGCCTTGATCCTCTATATTTTACTATATTTGTTCATTAGCAAATCTAGGCTTTGCTTTCTTGTGATCACAAAGTAATTATTTTGTCTCTCCAACATCACAACATTTGAGTTCCACGTTTCCTTTTCAACTGATTTTCCAAAAGAGTTATTTTGAGCTGCTTTGTTGTCCACGTGTGGACTGCTGCTGCTCGCCGGACGCTGAGTGAATAAGTGACTGACAAATTAATTTAGTTACACTGCTGATTTATCAAGTAAGCAGGACACAGTGTGCAATAGATGAATAGTTTCTATTGTATGCTTAGTGCAAAACTGGAGCACAATCTGGGCTTGTTAAACAAGGTCAAGTAAATAGCTCCAAAATTGGAAATTTATGGAAATCAGAAGTAGGTCAGTTTTTTCAGTATTGTATTCCTTGTAAAATTACTTGCAAATTTTAACTGAACTACAGAAATATAGTCAGCTACAGCACCACACATACTTGGATATGAATCTGGCAGACAGATTTTGATTAAAAAATGATCAATTGTAATTTTCAAGCTTCTCCACAGCTTGCTCTATGTTAGGCTGTTTTGCTGTTGTCCAGGCTCTTGTTGGATGTTAAGCTCCTCTGGCTTACTGTCGCTTAGCAACAACAACCGTGTGTTTGTTTTTGTGTGACGTCTTAATGCCATTTGTGTTATTTCCAATGTTTTAAAACAACAACAACAAAAAAGCCATTCCATTTGTATATAAGGCACCATTGTACCGGGGGGCATGTCTGTAACATTTTATTTTGGGATGGGTATCAGGGGGATTATGTGGAAAAGAGGTGCATATGGAAAAACAGAAAGTTATTAATTTTACATAACAGTATCACAAGTAGCTAAGTGTTAAATTAAAAGTATTTAATTTAACATTGAAAGATACAAAGTCTTTTTCGTATCCTGTCTGATCCTACTGAATGAGGAGGCACACCAGAGATGGTTATGTAAACTTGAACTTGGCTGGAACAGACCAGTACAAATAACATCCAAAGTTAAATCTAAAAGGAGTATGATTTTACATCATGTTTTCTTCAGTACAGCTTGAAGTATTTTTTTTAAACTTCGCCAACCCTAGTCTGAATAATCTGTATAGGCTCGTCAATAATTCAGCTGCAGTGCAACAGGGTATTGTGACTCACTGCAGGAGGCGGCTGGATACAATTTAAAGCAGTCTGCTGTATCTTACAGAGCTGCATGTTGGGAAGGGACTTATTTGGTTTGTTAAGAAACGAACACAGCCATTAAAGTATTCAGTTGCAGCATGACACAAATACTCTGGTGGTGCCACAAAAGAAAAAGGACCACTTGGTTTCTTACAAGCATTGTTCGACATCCTGCGCTCCAAGGGAGCCCTGTGCTGGTGATGAAAGCTGAGGTGTTGTCTGCTCTGCCCCCAGGGTGAACACTCCTCTCACCGCACAGATCCAGGCATGGTTTGATATCTCCCCTCCACAGCTTTTGATCCTGCTATGTAAGCAGTGCAATATGAGCAGAAAAAGCCCTGCTGTGAATATGAAAACAGTGCTGGTGTTTATTAAACAACTGCAGAATGCAAAGGATTTCCAGTTTGATTATTACCACATGATTATTCACTTTTGGGAAGAGAAAGAGCTGCTTTATATTCAGAACATTTTATAGATCTATAAGCTATATATAATGCAGAACTTATCTGACCTATCTAAGGGATCAAGTCTTGTTCTACTGCAGTTTTTATACGCTCTCCGAACAGAACTGCACAAAATGATATTATCATTTCAAAAGAGAGGCACCTGCAAAAGCTCAGTGAAAATCCAGAGTATTTTGAAAGGTTAAGAAAAATAGTTGACAAAAAAACAACATTTCCACAGACAGCTTCTGACTAAATGATAAATACACTGATCAGTCACAACATGAAAAACATCTAGTATTGTGTTGATCCCTCTTGTGCTGCCAAACAGCTCTAACCTGCTGAGGTGAGAATTCCACAGACAAAGGTGTCCTGTGGTATCAGACAACAAGCTGTTAGCAGCAGATCCTCGAAGTCCTGGAAGTTGCAACTCAGGGTCTTCTTGGATCAGACTTGTTTTTCCAGCACATCCCACAGATGCTTGATCAGACTGAGATCTGGGAACTCTGGAGGCTGAGTGAACTGTTTGTCTTGTTTTCAAACCATTCCTGAACTGTGCTTGTAGTGTGTCAGAGCACATTATCTTGCTGAAAGAGGCAACTGCCATGAGGGAACATGAAGGAGTGTCTGTGGTTGGCTACTTTGTTTAAGGAGGTGGTACATGTCGAAGTTACATTCCCACAAATACTAGGACCCAAGGCTACCTTGTGAAACATTGCCCACAACAGCTCACTAACTCTGTCAACTTGCCTTTTTCCCCCAGTGTGCATCCTGCAGCCATCTTCTCCATAAGTAAATGATACACACACACCCAGCTGTTCACATGAGGTAGAAGAAAAAGGCCACCTTCTTCCATCACCCCATTGTCCAGTTCTGATGCTTGGTGCATTTGGCACTGGACAGGGGTAACCATGGACACTCTGATTGGTCTGCAGCTACACAGTCCCTTACGCAGCAAGTTGGGATGCACCGTGTGTTCTGACATCGATCTGTTTTGGAAAAAGTTTCCAGCTACTTGTGCTACAGCTCTTATTGTGTGATTGGACCACAGAGGCCAGTCTTTGCACCCCACACCCATCAGTGAGTCTTGGACACCCATGACTCTGTCACCAGTTTACTAGTTGTCTTTCCTTGGACTACTTTTGATAGATACAAACCACTGCATTCTGGGAACACCTAACAAGACCTGCTGTTTTGGAGATGCTCAGACCTAGGCGTCTAGCCGTCACAATCTGACCCATGTCAGAGTCTCTCAGATCATCACGTTGACAATTTTTCCTGCTTCTGGCACATCAACTTCAAGAACTGACGGTTCATTTTCTGCCTGATATGTCCAAACTCTTGACAGCTGCCACTAACGAGATAATCAATGTTATTCACTGCACCTCTCAGTGGTTTTAATGTTGTGGCTGATGCATTTTCTGTATTACGGCTTGAAAAGGAAACTCACACACTGCAGTATTGTTTCTGATTGCATGGGTCTAAAATAGTGACATGGTTTTGGTTCATATGCAACTTAACTGGGTGAACCATGATGTAATGTGTAGCAGCAAGAATGTCAATCAAATGCTATTTTATCCATACAGAATTATCAAACATCAATATAACAAGATACTGTACATTAATGTCAGCATCTCAAGATCACATGTTCACTGTTTTACATGACTGCATCATAAACATAGGTTAATATAAATCATCTATCTGCCAATAAATACCTCTTTTACAAAAAGAAATTAATGAATCAAATTTGTCGAATTTGAAAAGGCTACATTTAAATATTATTAAACAAACACAAAGAATAATACAACAGAAAGACAAAGCTTTTCAAGAGTGCAAATCAGCGCTCACAGAAAAACAAATCTGACCTAGATTTGATATCTGAGAAAACAACAACAAAACACACAGATCGTCGACACATCAGGTACAAAGGATCTGCTAGCTAACAAACACTTGTTTAGATGGCTAGGACAGTTGAGTGACATAAAAGTAGACCCTTCAGGCTACTTATTGGGCAAAAAATCACGTTGAAAATATTTTCACAATTCAGAAAATAACCTGTCTTCATTCTAGGATCAAACCTCACACGCATGTCATCAAGTTATGATTTGTTCAAATAAATCCTCTTGGGACACAATTTGGAGGAAAGCTATGATGACAGTAAATACAAAACACAGACATCTAATCTGTTCTGACAACATTCAGCTATGCGCACTGACCTGTGACCTGTGAGGTTGGAGGAACAATGAAGTCAACAGTGAATGTTTGTCACAGAGACACTGCGAGATTACAGACTTCGTTGCTGCTGTTTTTTTGTGAGCAAGCTGTCATATATTATTTCAGAGTCTACAGAAATCCTGTCAGTTTGATGAAAAAACTCAAAAGGATATATATCTTTTGCCAGTGTGTTTTTGCACCTTGGAGCAATCAATGCAATGAGGTTCGGTTCTGTGTTTTTAAAGGTCTGTCAAAAATATCTACCAGTGAGCCAGTGTGCAATATGATATGAATATGAAATGCAAGAGAAAGAGCAGTGTGTTGTGTTGTTAGTAGTGATAAGATTGCTATCTAAAATGGCATAAAAGTTATGAATAAATTAATATAACAGATGAAAAACCCTGTTTAAGAGCAGCCATCAAATTTTTAAAAAAACTGTGGCTGAGGTTTTAAAAGTTCTCTACATGATATAGGAGAAAAGTAAAAAGGGAATGGAGCTCTTCACAGTTCCAGCTTGAATCCTCATTTGAATCATCCTCTTCTCATCTCTTCTTCTTCTGCATGTAATCGCTTCAGAAAGGCCTCTGTGCCCAGTGCTGTAATTACAGCTTCTTAACTTATCTGCACTATGCAAACAAGCCCATCTTGATTGCTTGTAATGATCATCATTTTCCACTTAACTGGTAATCAGCTTTTCAGATGTTTTTCATCCAGTAATAAACTTGCAGATTTCAGGCCTCACCAGATTTAATATCTGCACCAAATAAAAAACGCAGTGTGTGTGGACACGGTGTGATAAAAACTACAGGTCAGATCTGAAGTTGTACAAATAAGAAACTCAGTTAATAGTAGAAACTCCCTTGAACCACTTTGATAAATCATATTACATCAACAAAATGTAATGCCCACAATGCCACCTGAGTAAGATATTAAAACAAGCCTCACTCACAGTAGCTCACTGTTCCACTAAGAATGAGAGGGGTCATAAGGAGATGATGGCCTACACTTGCATCCCTCTGGGTCATTTAAGCAGAATTAAATGACCATCACTGCCCATACATCAGCTTAATAGTAGGGATTTTCTCATGCACTTAGCCCCCTGATGTGTTTTAAGTATGTTGATAAATAGGAGTCGAGTACAATGTCTCCAACATGGAGGTGAGCTCTGTGCCGACACACACACATCGCTGGATGCTGAGTAATGCTGAAGGTCTTGTACTTTTCTTCATGCCATTACCCACTAAAGCTCTGGGGACCCTGCTCCTCAGCCGGTAATCAAAGGGTTAGAGAGGCAGACCTGGAAAGTGCTACAACGGCACAGTACCTGCACACATCACATATACGTTAAATTAGCATCAGCTGTTTTGTAACATATACCAGGGTTTTTAATGTGCTTAATGTGCCCACTTTCCTGTTTAATTATTGTTGCAAGACAGTCTAAATTAAAGAACGCATAGATGGATCAGAAAAGGCTGCTGGTGTGGTGCATTTGTTAGTGCAACATTGGTTAGAAGTGTGAGTAAGCTCCTAAACAGCAAGGTGTTTCTTTTTCTAATACAGGAAACCCTAAAGTAATTTTATTGCTTATACCAGATCAGGGGCTTTCAATCTTGATGACAGTTTCCATAATTTGGGGATTCTGGAGAATGTTCACAAGAGATCTATGTTGCCATGGAGTCAGTCAGATGTGGGCTACACCTGGAGTCACATCTTTTACCTTATTTTTGTTTTATCACACACAGTATGACTTTTAGCAGCTACTGTTCACAATGGATGTTCAGACCATCAGTGTATAATACTGATACTGAGGAAAACGTCACAATTCCCATGTGAGCTCTTAAGTCATAAGGAGTAGAGCTAGACCGATTATCAGCCTGGCCTATTACTGTGGCCGATATTTGGCATTTTTCCGATTGTTGGTATCGGTATTTTCACTGACCGATACCAACAAATGAAATGTTGAATTACTCCTATTTCTATTTTACATATTCAGTTATAGTCACCCTTATTAATAAAGAGGCCTAGTTATGAATGACAGGTTTGTGCTATCACATGCTGTTAAAACATTACATTTAATGTATATTGGTTCCAAACACTGGTTATCAGCCTTTCTTGATTACCAGTAACTGGCATCGATATTGGCCTGGAAAAGTCCATATCGTTCAATCCCTAGTAAGGAGCATATTCTTTTATCAAGTCTAAGCAGATTTAATTCACATGGATCACAGGAAAAATGACATTCCCCAGAACTGTGATTCATCTGAACACACATGTACAGTATGTGTGTGTCCAGATTGAGTTATAAAGCCCATGAAGGACTGATTTTTGGTGTAAATTGCAGCAATCTGACACAAAGGAGTTAGCCAGCCATTGTTGTCATGGTTACAGTTATAACCATGACTATTTACAATGGTGATCATAGTCATGCCGACCCATCCATCCACCCCAGCTTCCTACTGCTTATGTGAACTTTGCCATTTTATAATGGCAAAGTTCATTATAACTTCATTATATATGTAAGAATGTCATTTTTGGACACTTGCTGAAACATGAGTCCATCATGCATCTTGAAAGGGCGCCATGAATTTACCATGAGAGAATAAAAGTAGACATGGCATTCACTGTGATGAATGATCAAACAGAATATATATAGACAACTGGTTACCTTAAAAAGATGAGAAACATGCATTCAGAATTTTTACACTGTTGTATAAAAATGGTTGAGAGTTTTGTTATATATGATTTATACCCTATTTATAGTCAAAGGGTTATTACATTCAAAATCAGGGTGGACTGTTTCTGTGCTGATGCTTTGTTGTTGATACGGTTTGTGCCTGCAGCAGAGTATGTCCCGCTGTGAAATCAGGAAAAGCTTAAGGGCTCTCTTATAAGCTATGTTAGCTGTTCATGCACACTTTCCATAAGACCGCCTAAGACTTTGCTCGAAGGTAGTATCATTGAGAGATGCAAATATGAGGTTCATTTTTCTGGCCACAGAAAGCCCTCTCTGCCCAGGTAACTCTCAGAAGGCATTTCAAGCCCCTGCACCCCTGTTGCATTCTCACATTTTTGCTGAGCACGCATGTGGTGTTAATTAAAGTGTGTGAGGGTTCAGTGCTTGGGGTGTTGTGGGGGCACTGGGACTGGAACTTGTGTGTTCAAACACATCGCCTTCCTAAATACAGTTTCAAATGCACAAACTGACTGAATCTGAGAGTACATCAAGATTATGTTGCTCCTTGTGTGCTGTGGGAAGTGAAGAAGTGGCACTAGTCTCAGCTGAAACTCAATTTGCTTTGACAAATCACCTTTGAGTCAGAGAGGCGCTGTCCTTGCGGGTGCCGGTGAACATGCCCTACATGAAAATACCACCGTGAATTTCGAAATTATCACTCGAAGCTGAACGACATTTTCCCGACCTTCAAACTTTGAACTGAAGTTAGATTGTCGAGAGCATTACTTATCAGCTGCATGGTGACACATTCAGGTAGCTATTCTGAGGAGACTGGACTGACAACTCAGAGTTGGCAAAGTTAAAACAGGACCTCTGCTGCTTGTTAGAAGCAAAAACTATTTTCACAAAACACTCCCAGAGCTCTGGCTGCTTTGGTATCTTTATTGCCTGCAGGCAAGTAGTGCATCCTCTAATCAGTCAAACAGCAGCACTGGAATGGTTGATTGACGGCAGGACACCCATGGTACATGTACTGTAACAGACCTGTCATAACTGCCTATTTTTATTTCCCAGAGCATTTGTCAAACTCACATTCATATTTGTACCATTTATCTTTCCTCAACAAAATCTGTTCCAACTGACCTTAGACTATCTTGACCTGAACACTGTGGCACTTGAACTGACTGCAATTTTTTTCACAGTGATGGAGTTCTCTGTCAAGTGGTGAGATAACCATCCAGTCAGGAGTCACACAGTTAATGTTTGTATCTAAGAGGAAGAAACGACAGAGAGGCAGTGAAATATGCCATGAAGATTACACTCCTCCTGCTTTAACAAAGCCATGTACATTCAAATCTTTTTCTTTTTCACTGCAGTAAGTGACTGTGAACCAAAAATGGTCATTTTGCAGCATGGTGGATAATCCTTGACTTCAGTGAATTCCATCCACCACACATGTAATTTAAGGACCATTATCACAGTTCAAGCACAGTGCACATGTAGAATTATATTTTAGTACGATGCAGCAAAATATTGTTTTAACCTTTAGTTTGAACAAGAGCGTGGCATTGTTTGCTTATGTACCACCTATGTGTGCTTCTCAGGGCTAATTGCCCTCATCTTTCAGTATGCCTGTGAACATTACCAACTCAAGGATGTGCTGCTTGACACTTAAGCTGTTTGCAGATGGGTAATAAAGTGTGCTAAGCTCATTTGAGCCGTGCCTTTTAAATGTTCCGCTCTGTGCCAGGGGAGCTATAAAACCGCATCGCTGCTCATGTGAGACACGTTCTTGTGCAGCGCCAGAAATCACAGCTTAGTCTTTCCATCAGATTAGTTTGTCCCTGAATGCCTGTAAGATATATTAGAGCATGTACTATGGACAGATGGATGGAAGGACAAACAGATAGATCAACAGATCAACAGATCAATAAATAGATATATTTGCACAGGTGAATGGAGAAATTGTTAAAACTGTTCCCAAAAAAGGTTAATAAAGCACTGTAAACTGCTGAATAGCCAAATGC
This sequence comes from Dascyllus trimaculatus, assembly GCA_024666655.1. Lineage (NCBI taxonomy): Eukaryota > Metazoa > Chordata > Actinopteri > Pomacentridae > Dascyllus > Dascyllus trimaculatus. Next base: position 9,960,761 of record CM045445.1, on the reverse strand, counting down.
TTAAAGAACCCTTCAGAAACCAAACAGGCTACCACACACTGACATCAGACAAATTAAGACAGGCAGTAATATCAGTCATCTAGGAGGGGAAGGAGTGCAGTTTGTTCAGATCTATACTGGATGATTCTTCTAAGCTGAGCATGTTGTTCAGTTTGAAATTGGGCTCACGCGGTTACAGAACAGGATGACCTAAACTACACAGATGTTAAAATAACAAGCAATAAAACTACATTAAACTTGCTTTACGTGTCACAGATACAGTAAGGGAGAAAAAAAGCTCCATTCTGAGGAATTATCCACCTTAAGTTGTTGATTGCTTTCAAAAAAAGATACTGTTAGATGCTTTCAAAGCTTGCATCTCTCACACAGTCCCAGCATAAAGATTAATGGACATCTTTCTCAGGTTTTCACCTTGGAAGGAAATTGCCTGCAGGTCTGCCTGCTTAGCTCTTCTCTTCTCCGTTTTTTACAGTGAGCGTTTAGCCTTCATTGGGGTGAGTTGATATTGTAGGTGAACCCATGTCCGGGGTCAAACACAATCTATAAACCGCACAGTGTGTTATAACAGAGCTGTTTGTAGCATCAAACGAAAGAAATTATCTCCTGATCAATATGTCACAAGGCAGATGATGTCACCCTACAACATTCACTCCATGTAATCCACTCACTGAGGCGACACAGACTAACCAGCAGGATGAGTTTTCTCACTGGGAAAGACATGAATTATAATGATTTTGTTAAATCTGTTGGCTCTGGATATTTGAATGCGCTTCTGATGAGTCATAAATGGAGTTTAATTCAAGACACTGATTTTACACCATTTGTTTAATACGGCGCCAGTCTGAGTCAGCAGCTATGTTGTCTTAACCAAGGAGGAAGCCAGCACATCATTTGTGCCACCGACCACAGATTACAGTCTGCTATTGCAGCTTAATGCCACAGGGAGATCAAGATCATTACTGTAAGTAGACAACGATCAGATGTAACCAGTCGTCTCAGTACCAAGTGTAACTGGTCGTGTCTGACCCTGCGTTGTGTGTGTTGTGTTTGAAGAAGGGACTCAGATGGAGATACCTTTGGAGCCAGTCTCCATTTAATCTTTGCAGCCCTGACGAAGCAGCACAAATACAAAAAAATCCTCCGGTCAGTTAATTCCATAAACATGCCCTTATGCAAATCACACAACACAGACATATGTTTCAGTACACCATAAGCAGTTCACAGCAGGTTTCAGCTAGCCAGCAAACTCAAAATTGCAACTAGCAGAGGCTAAAGCAGAAATTCTCTCCAGACTGCAAGGCCGCTTACCTCTCCCACGGAGATCAGCAACAAAAAGGAAGAGGTAAAGGTGCGGGAATGCTAGATATAGAGGGCAGTGTCATACTAAAATGTGAACGTAGGGGTACAGACTTAGAGTGGAGGTTCGACATACTGACTTGGAGGCCCAGCTTGTCAGGTAACAAAAATAAATGTAAATAAAATAAACTTAACATTAGATTTTGTGTAATTATAACAATAACTAATGTACAAAATATTTTACATACATAACCATACTGACCCTGTGACACAGAAACATTTCTCAGTTACACAATCACTTATTTTGCATTTTATAGGCTCAAAGGCCATTTTACTCTAAATTCACTAAAGTATTCACAATATGGGTCAGTTCTGAAATATGTGCTACAACAAGTTATCATACCAAAACAATAAATCAGCCACTTGTCTTGCAGAACATCAAATCTGGACATTTCACAAACAGTGTTGCCCTTTCCATGATGAAGGCAACTGAATGAACTTTAAAGTTACAGGTAGTGTGGTGGTCATGGTTACAGACAGGACTTCTTGGGCATTATTATTCACTTGTTTGCTGTCTGTTTATCACTGCTATCCCGTTGTCGCTCTTCTTTACCCTCACCCCAGCTGGTCAAGGCAGACATCCGCCCTCCCTGAGCCTGGTTCTGCCTGATGTTTGTTTCTGTCTAAACCATTATTTTTTTTAGTGGTCAGGTAATTTTCCATAGAGCATAAAGGATCTTAACTACTAATAATTAAACTTGCTAGACAAATTTGCAGTGTTGGAATTGGAAAGCACTTTGTTTTAAATGTGCTTTATAATAACATGGACTTCTCTTGGCTTGACTTGTGCCTTTGCAAAGAAACATATAATTGAACCTACACATAGAAGAGTATAACTGTGGTGACTGTAGATTGAGACGATGAGCCAACCATCACGACTCATGTGAGTCCCCCAGCAGTCTAAACCTGCCATAGGTAATGAAATACCTGAAATGCACCTACAGTGAAATGAAAGGTAGCTGTATTCCATAAACGTTAGAGAAAGAGATGTAATCTGATTACTGATACATTTAGTAAAAATACATTTTCAGATAAAGAATGAAATACCACCATGTACATAAGCACAAATTACTATTAACTGTTGTCATCATTGAAGGATTCCACATTGTAAGGCAACACCAACCATTAACATTCACTACACAGAAATCCAGCTAGCTAAAGTTAATGTTACTTAACTTGCTAAACTGTCAATGCAAAAACTATTTTAGGAGTGGAGGTATTGATGCTGGTGAGCACGATGGTGTGTGGATAAAAACGCATGCCTAAAACTAGATTAAGTTTGTGGCAATTTGCCTAAATTTGACTGTGAAGTGTACACTGCATCCTTAATAAAGCACATTCAGTGATTACCACTATTAATCTCAACCACGTTTGCGCATAATAGTTAATTAATAAACCTAATAACGAGGATCAAATAAAATATTAAGCTACATAATTTCACCAGCACAAGTATGGAATGAAGAAAATGAACTCTACTCTGTGGGTCATCTGGGAGGTTGTTCTGTATTAACCTATTATTTCTATTTACTTTGCAGGTGCAGGTCAGTGTGATCAGGAACACCAGTATTTCTGAGTTACTGATGTTCTGGCATCAGTCCAGTCACTAGCTGCAGGTGCCAAATTATTGCATGCTGTATGTACCACCTGGGACATACACCTTCCTCAGATTATTGCTTCTAAAGCTTTGACTGTGTTGCTCGTATATCTATCACAGACTGTGGTGTGATGGATATACAACCTGTCACTGGTCTGTGTGCTCTAAATGGCTCTAACGTTCTTCCTAACTTGTGTAATTTTATTGCAACCACAACTGCATAATGTTCACATCTAAAAAATACTTGGCATAACTATCTTATTTTTATACATTCTACTTAAAAAATATGCTCTGTGATGGAAATTGACTTTATGTGGCAGAAAAGACCACAAGTGGTAGAAATGACACAACAACCCACAGCGTTCAGTTATATTATCACAGACTTAGTAAAATATGTATTTAAATTCAACTTAAAAAAAAAATCTAAATGTGAACTTAAAATTTAAATCAGATGCCCAAAAATCACTTCCATCCTTTTCTCAGAGCATTGAAACTCACAAGCATCTTGCAGTGCTGATGAAAGCCCAATAAGTCAGTCTCAATGGTCATTTTAAACTGGACTGCTATGAAAAATGCTTAATGTGACATCCAAACTGGCTAGAGCTGCAATTCCCTACTACAGATCTGCGTAATATCCCATTTCTGGCATGCAATTTGCTATATGAACTGAATAAAATGTGAAATAAATGTGTGTAATACTGCATAGAATAAGAGATGTGGATTTTGTCCCCTATCACCTACAGTGGAAACACTTTTGACAGGATCCTTTCTTAAGTTCACTAGAAAACTTGGGAACCTAAAAAGGAAAGTGTGAAGTTATTCCTCTGCTGTGTACTCGGCTCTTGTTGTTGACCTGTTGTATCATTTGTTGTACTTTCCTACATACAATGTATTGATTAGCTACGTACTTTATTTCATTTTAGATACTGTATTATAATATAAATTGCTTTTTTAGCAGTGGACTAGACCTGTTTCACTGCACACATGTTTTCTTGTAGTAGCAGAAAAAGCACAGGTGCAATTCATAACTTTAGAAACAATTGCATTCCATTTAGGTGAGCTAGTTGAAGGGTCCTTGTGTTGTGCGATCTAGCTCACTGTCACGGCTTCCTGGGACACTTAATGGAACTGAGCCATCATTTACAAAATTTGTCTCACCTGCATGTTGTTGCTTTGACAAGTCAAAAATATCTGCTATGGAGAATGTCTGCATTTATTTCCATCACAGCAAATGAAGTGGCAGAAATGACTTTTTGTCGCATTTTTAAGAAGCATCTCATGACATGAGGCAGCTGATGTTAGTTTTAAGGTTGCCATTAAATATGAACAAAATACACAATATCATATGTTATTTTTCAAACTATTTTTATATTGAATGATTCTGTTCTCAATGTACATGGTTCACATGAACTATTTCTATGGTCATTAAGTATATGTGTTGGCTGTCTTTCAGCCTGACTGAAGAGACAATGGCCATATAGCTAGAATATATACATTTTAGATGAAAAAAACTGAGCTCCTCTTTATTTTTGATATATTCCCTTTGATGTCAAGTCGGTGTGACAGAAATAAAAATGGGGATAATGTTTTTGTTTTTCATTTTTAGGCCGTGGCGGGGACACTAATGTGCCAATTTCTGAGAGATCACCATGTCAGGAGGAACAGTAAGTCCTCTCCATAGCAGCTCCGTAAAGATTGATTTTGATTGCAGTAACTGGATTGTAAAGAGCAATGGGATTCATTTTAATCAGAGCTGCTTTGTTCACGACTCTGTGTGGGTAAGGACAAGTAAGGCTTACAGCAGTGCATGTACACTGACATTACAGCACAACATGTTGTAGCAGACTACAATCAGTCTATTAATGTGATTCTGCAGAGCGCAACTATGTATTATTATTTCACAGTGAAGCAGTTGAATCAAAAAAAAAATTGTGCAATTGAACAAAAGACTTGCTCTTTAAAGCTGAGTCATGGTTTCATGGACACACCACTCCATGTTGCCTGCTGGGATGCAGCTCTCAGTCTGTCTCCCCCTGTTTGACCCGTGACTAACTGTAAGCATCTCCATCAAAACTCTGACATCCTGTTCAAATCCAAAAAGAAATCTAAACCATGACACATCAGCTAATGGTGTTGGCACAGTCGCAGATAAATAGATGGCATTTGGAGGGAAGCCTAATTGAATGCCAGCTTTGATGTTAGAGCTCCTTTGAAAAGAATTTCGTGTTCTCGGGCCACTAATTTTATTACAGTGAATCAAAGCGCACACTCATGGAACATGCCGTCGACTTGAGGATACTTTCGAGGAGAAAATGAGAATGGTTTTTCTTCCCTTTGCAAATATGTTGACTTCACTTCAAATTCATCCCAACATGGTCCAAAGTATCATCAGGCAAACTCCTCTAGTATTAGTAAGTAAAGATAAGGAAAGAAGTGCTCTCATAAGGCGGAGGAATTACTTGATGAAAGATTAAATATCACACTGCTCTTTCTAACAAGCAGAGACATTAGGAAATAACTTAATCTCTTTAAAGCCTTCCTCATGTCTGTGGAGAGTGGGAGATTCTCTGAAACACAACCAGAATCTTTTCATTAGCACATGTGCGGCATGTAATGGTCTGACTCTTCATTTAACATTAGCGCACTCTTGGCTAAAGTTAAACAGACAACCTCTTGCCATACTGCAATTAATACTGACACAAGGCCAGCGGTTGATCAGACTTTAGACCACAAACAACATTAATCATTAAGAATAAACATGAATATAATATACGTTCACTAATGCATCACTGCATACTCAAGTCTGATTAGTGTATAGGCTGCAAGCTTTCCTTTCCTCCACAGATTAGTATTTATATTCATCCCAGAGTGCACTGAGATGTACTCAGAGTATAGTGACTGGAATGAAAAGCCTAAGAACGAGAGGAGAAGGACATAATACTATTCTAGAGGCTGTAAAATGGCACAGGCCAGATGACAGGGGCCTCTGTAGATGTTGTAAAGTAGAGCAAAGCTTGTCTAAGTACCATAATAAAGAGTAAGATAATGATGATATATGTGCGATAGTAACAGGTTTACAGTCGCTGCAGAAGTTTGGAAAGAATAGCACAGACGTGGTGTAATAAACACACACAAAAAATCGACCTATGTCATTTTTTTTCAGCTGCTTTTTAAAATATTTTTCTCCTCTTAGTTTCTCCAGGCCGAGTCAGGAATCACAGAGCCTTACATCAGCAGCCCTCAATGTGACCTGTCTTTAGATTTCTATATGTGGAACCCTGATCTAAATAGAAGCAGTTTGTGACGGTTGAGTTAAATTTAGAGCTTTTTCCATATGTCGCCCATACTGTGAAGTGAAACCAGTTTTGACTCACTACAGTACAGTAGCAATGAGTGCTGTCAAAGTCCAAGCAAATTAAATGCAGAGTTAATGGAACTTCTTAACAAATCACCGTGTGCAATTTTCCTCTTCAAGCCTCAGTGCCATTTCAAATGACTTCCCGCATCTCATTTTGTGCAAATTATTTTTGCTCTGTGCTGAAAAATCTCAGTATGACTTTTCATTGCATCTCTCTCCCTTGAACAGCCAAGAAAAAAAAATGTTCCAGCAATTAGAAATTGGGGTGCTTTTCATGTTTTGTGATTCATCAGCTTAGAAAATGCCTGGCCTCAAGGATTTATTTCCACTAAATACTATCAGTTAAAATTACATTACATCCTGCAACAGGGTTACCATTAGTTATAAGGAGGGAGTGAAAAACCTGCATCCAGAGAGCAATTATTTTTAATGATAAACAGTTGTGGCATTTTGGCATTTTTCTGTGCTTTTATTTAACACGGCAAACAGCAACCTGAGAAAGCACATGACCCACTGCTTGGAGCACCAGTACAAGTCTCTTTGTGGCCTGTCTGCCCTGCTCTGCCTCTCTTCTCTGTCCTGCTGTCCTGAAGAAATGCTCCGGGGAGTGTACTCACTGCCTGTTCTTTTGCTGGGGAAAAAAAAGTATTTAAAAAAATGACATTTCTAACATGTCCTCACCTTTGGCACCACAAGGAAGTATTGGCTGCAACTTCACAAGATAATTGTGTCTGCAGTCAGAAGCAGGTGGGGGTGGAGGGGCTTTCTCTGAGCTGTTTTTGGCCTCCCAGTCAGAGCTGTAAGCCAGCACGCTCAGCTGTAATGGTCTTCGTGCTTGCCTGGCTGCCCTTGGCATTAGATGCAGACCTTTATTACCCTGCAGGAAGCCAGTTCATTATGACCATGCCTCTCTCCTCTGCAAACTTTCTATTTTGCTCCCCTCACTTATTACCAAAGATTATCAAAGACAGTTCAATGACTGACTGGTGATGTAACATTTCTTAAATGAGCCAGGACGCCAGTTAGGCACATCTCCCACAGGAAAAAAAAACCTGATTTATAATTCCAGGGTTGGATGGCAGCAAATGAATTGAAAACCATTTTTTTTTGTTGTTGTTTTATAAATGAAAATGACTTCACTGAATGCATCCTGACACCACGGGTTGTCGCCTCAGATTAATTAGAACTTGGGAACGAAGTGTAGAAGAGATCAATGACACCGAGTGACGTAATCCCTGTAACCATGGGTTACTGCCTGTGCTGTTATTTCTGTGTAACTATTTTTGTAAAAACATTAATAATCTCCGGTGTCTGTTGCTCAGTGAGTCATCGGAGGCGGTGTCACTGCTGAAGAATCTCCGAGCAGGAATCATAAGAGAGACTAAAGATAGATCGTTAGATAGAACATCTCGCTAACAAGATAACAACTGATTTCCCTGACATTTTGAAGGAATCAAAGGGGGCTTGGCAGGGGAAAAAAGTAACATGGATCACATTGCAGAGGAGCTGATATGATGATAACACAACACAGAGATATGTGGAAGTATAAGTCAGTGTAATAAATGCACCAATAAAGATTAATGTCAGCCTAAAATTGAGAAATAAACAAAAGCAGAGGAAATTAGTTTGATGGGCTTTAATTAATGTTAGGTCAATTTTATTTATGTACCATAAGTTGCAAATTTGGTTCACAGTGCTTTATAATCTGCATATCATAAAATCCTTTATCCTTATGATCACATATACTGCAAATTTGCACATAAAAACACAGACACAAACAAAGGACAACAAATGAGTGACAGTTTTGTCTTTCACAGCTGTCCTCAGTGATGGATTATTCATGGCACACCTCCATTTTAATCCATTAATATTGCCAGAAAATATCCTGCTACTTGGTATTTACCTTTTACTTTGGCTCACATCACACTGTAGCCCTTTTTCCTTGTTGTTGATGAGGAATAAAGGTCTACTGGGTCTACAGAGGAACTAAGCACCAGTGAAGTAACTGTTTAAAAGGCAATTTAACTGAAATTTAAAGTTCAGCCGCAGCGTTCCTCGGCTGTATTCATGCATGGTAAAGCAGAGATTTGATAAATATTCAGCTAGCAGGGTGAGCAGCTGATGTAATGATCAGAGAGAGCGGATCTCACACTTTCTTGTTGCTGTCTGTTCTTGCAGTCTCTGATTAAGACAGATAAGGAGCTGGAGGTCCTGCGCTAACAGGATTTCCAGTCAGACCCACTAAACTGTAAAACCTTGTGAGGTTGGACAGACCTGCCACGGGAGGGGAAGAGCTCCTTATTCAAACTCATCACATTTTTCAAAAACCCATGATCTGAGCATTTTGGAGACGGGAGGTCGGCATCCTCTGCGGCACTGTGTTTAGGCTGTTAGAGATTGGTGCTGCAAATGCAGGAAATAGATTGGAAGTCAGCCCTGCAGCAATACAAACAGACTTGTCATCTGTTAAATGTCTTATTAGAAGTGTGCGTGCAAATCTGTATGGTTAACTTAGGGGTTTATATGTATTTATTAACCTCTACTTATCAAGGAAAAGGTAAGGTGAGTGTATGTGATAAGACTTCAAATTTGTAGTCATATATACTCTCACTGGACTGAGTAGCTCCTTCACAAGAGCTGAGATTAGGGCCGGCTCTATCTCCTTGGCTTTTGTCAAACAAGTCATCAGAGGCAAGAACTCTTTGTAACTTCAGGGTGGTACTTTTAATAGCATCCACCAAGATCTTCAAGCTTTCATGTCATGGCAAGAAATGTAACATGAAACTAGTTACATGATATTGCTGGACATCACTGTGAATAATTTGATTAGAGTTATTTGCCTGCCTGTAACACAAGACTGGGATTAAAACCAATGTGGAACTCTACTACAGGAGTGGCATTAAAATTTTTGGCATCATTTATTAGGCCAACTGATGAAACTGAGCCATTGTTAATGATACTTATTTCACTTGTGTGTCTGTGTGAAGAAAGTCTGCTGTGTTCATTATTTTCAGCTTTCTTTATCTGGTCATATTTTATTACTTTGCGGTTTGAGCAAAGCTGGATTCATAGTTTTGTGTTAAATGGATGTGGTAAAGCCATATGCAGTATATAAAGATGGACGTAGCCTCTGGGTCTGAAAAGGGAGACCAATGTGGAAACCTGCCATCAGGGCGCTGCTCCTATTGCTGCAAAAAGACTCCTGATTGTTTAGAAGTCTATGAGAAAATGATCCAACTTCCTACTTGATTTGTTACCTCAGTGAACATTTTCCATTTTTGAGTTTCTAGTCTCATTAGTTACATTCAAAACCTATTCCCTTTAGCATGATGTTCATTTTGTTATGTTCCCATTAAGAGACAAATAGACAATAAAGCAGGGTGCGTTGTTAGGCAGGGCTTGTTACAGCCCGATATGTAACAACGACCTGAAATGTAACAACGACCCAAATTGTTATAAAACAAAATGTAATGAAACCCAAAATGTAATAACTGGTCCATAATGTAACAAAGTTTCATTTCAGGTTGTTGTTACGTATCAGGCTCTAACACGGCCGTGTTTACGGGATGGCCGCTGGTGAGGCGTTAGTTTAATGGATAAATGATTGGGGACCAATGATATAATGTTAAAATAAAGGAAACAACAATATTCTTACAATTACAGCAAGAAAACACTGTTTTTGAGATCAAATTAAGACATTCCATCTATGAGTTTATTAGACTTATTTACAGTATTTACAGTCTATTCTGACAAACTCCAAGACTATGTGGGAGGCACTTTGTTGAACATGGTAGTCCAGCTTTTCTTGCATCTCTAACCCTGACCCTAACCCTAACCATAATTAAAAGACTTCTATCTTTAAGATTTATATTGCATTGTATTGTTTTTATTTGTGGTTATTGTCCTTGTAGAATTATCGTTTGTCCTAGGACAGATCAGCAATCAGCAATTATCCTGGACTGCGATTTCTACTGTGACACATATATATATGATAGGGGCATTTGTGTATGATACTCCACTCTACACTGAAGCAATAGGCCCTTTAATCCATAAATTACTGACTCACTTTCTGATGTAATAAAATTATTACAGTATTACAGGAAAAATATTTTGCCAGCCCCATAATGTAATAACAAAAAGTTTTTACGTTTTGGGCTCAGCATCTTGTTACATTATCGACCTGTACTACATTTTGGGTTTTATTACATTTTGTTTTATAACAATTCGTTACATATCAGGCTCTAACAGGGCTCCCTTGTGATTGACAGGCCACTACCACATCACTGTGCTTAGTATCCTTGGGTTCTTCGTCAGATCCACCACTTACTCATTAAATCTGGTTTCAAAAGACCAAGATGGTCCAAATTTCCCAACTCGGGGCTTCAAGTCAGCAGTCTACAAACCAACAGTTCCTACGTCCATTTTTTATACGCAATTTACGAGCATTGCAGTGAGGCTTCTCCCCCTAAAGCTTCACTGTAGCTAAAGTCAACCAAAACCAGAATGTGTATAAGCTGTGTCGGTACACGTTGCAAAATGAAATATTGCCACAAAAAGGCTGTAATATTGTGGGATGGTTGTGTTTTATTTACACTATTATTCCAGCACAACCAATAATCCTATAGTAACTAAGAAAACAATACATTTTTTCATGGGAGTATTTTACCCTAACCAAATAGTTTCAGTGCCGACACTTAATTATCTTCAGACTGAGTATTCCTGAAGCCAAACCAAAGCAAACAGCAACACAAAGCAGTGACTGAAAATGTAATGAAGTGTAAAAATACTATAAAAAAGAACCATCTTGCACAAGACTTGAAGGGTTATAGAAAAGAACAGACAGAGAAAAAATGTAGGGATCCCACAATTTTACAGCCTTTACTGTGAAAGGAATTAGTTTTGCAGTGTGGACCAACATAGCTTTCCCACATTTTGGTGTGAGATGTTTACCTCCTCAAAAATGTAACATGTCAGAGCCTCTGCAGTTATGGAGCTACCAAAAGAAAATGGTCAGATCCTTGGTTAGTCAGCTTCCTTGGCTTATGTTTTGTATGACAAGGTTCTCAAGCCAGTCGTTATATATGATCGTGATCATCAACAAAATCAAAGAATGACCCAGTAGTCTTCTCTTAAGTCATGTCTAACAAAGCCTCTCTCTGCCTGTAGATACGTGCATAGCCCACCATCACAAAGTAATAAAAAATATAAACACACTTCCCTCTGATAATAGAATTAGATCACAGCAGAGCCTGATCCTATTCAATATATCTGTCGAGTGCTGTGGTGGTGCTATCAGTGGCTGACATCAGATGCTCAATTATAAATCAAAACTCACGCTGCAGCACCAAACCCCAGCCCGACATAGACTTTGTCACTGAGCCAGATACATATTTTGCTCATCTGACACACAGTGATTACCTCATAGGGATTTACTATCCTCCTCTCAGCCAACTCCGATGCAGCTTCAAGTGATATTGCATAATGAGATATGAGGTGAACTTTGAAACCTCTAGCTGCTCTATTAGGGCAATGTTAAAGTTTCTTGTTGGAAAGTTTCAACAAGAACATTCACGCAGAAGAGGTCAAGTGAAATGTGCATTTAAAAACTGAGCATAGGCTAATTGGACAGTCCAGATTGATAGCGTGCACTTTAGCCATGAGAAATAATTGCTTGTCGTTGTTAAATTGATTAATGAAAGGCTTCAGAGACTTTTTTTCATCTTCCTTTCTTTACTGATTACAGTGAAGACATTTGTTAATTGGGCTGTGGCAGAGAAAAAAAAAACCTGAACTACTTTATTAGAAGATTCTGCAAAAAACACTTGATTTCAACAATAAATCACTTTAACATGTGACAGTGAAACACAGCAGGGACATCGACTTTCACAAGGTATTCTGGTGGACAAAAACAAGATGTTTTTTTCAAACCACGAAGCACACGATGTCTTAAAGATTGAGAACAATAGCGATTTAGTCTTTCTTTCATAAATTGTTGCTTTTTGGAGGAGACTGAAGATCATTTCTTTGCAGAAGTGGCCTTGAAGGACAAGGCTGATTTCTTCTTTTGCGTCCCGGCTGACCCAGCCTTGAGCTGCCTGAGGCACTAGCTTGTGCTTTGTGCTCCCATTTTATGCTGGTGATGTATATTAAATGACATAGGTCTTCATAAGCGTCATTGTCTCACTGGTCTGATGAAGACTAATATCTGCACTCCTTTCACCAGCTGTGGCTTTCTCTTTTATCGCTGCAGGGATTCTCGGAGAAGTGCAAGGCTCTGGGGGTGGCAGTGGAGTAAAAACCAATAGATTCTACATGTGAGGGAAAAAAAATGTATCTGCTGTTTTCAAAAGTGTCTGGGGTCAAGGCAAGTGCATGCGAGCAGGCCTGTGCATATTTATCTGAGCAAGATATCCCTTCAGGGAATTAGAGTAACACAAATAACAGTGGATGTCTGAATGTCTGAGTGGACCAAAGAAGCAGAAAGTGTGCTTTGTTAAATGCAGCACATCAGTGAGAAGGAATAAAATTACTGTTAGTAGTTCACAGAGTCCTACGATGTTAGTAAGATTTCATAGCATCTGTTTCTTTCCTTCTCATTCACTTAATTGGTCAAACATGTTTTAGTGCACTTTTCATGAACACCTGGATGCCTTAACTGGCCTGTCTGTGTACTACACAGTGTTACTTCTGAGAACAAACTCAGCATTCTGTGAATAGCAGAGGTTTAATAATATGAGTTGACTCTAAAAACTTTTCTAAGTGGACTCCAAACAGTGTTATACAGAAATTAATGGATGCTGCAATGGTTAGACTGCAGTTCACTTAATGTGGTGCTGGGGAAATGGAAAGGATATTTGTAATCAAAGTATGATGCTGCAAATGTCTCCACTGAGGTGCTTTTTTCTGTGTTTCTTCAGAAAACTTATAGATGCACAGGTCTCCATACAGAGAGCTGGCATCTTGTTTTTCTTCTTCATTTGGTTTTTATTTCAAATATTTCTCCTATACTGCTGAAACACTGGTAGTTCTTTTATGTGAGTAGGTGTGGAGCTAGAGAACTTCCTCTCAGGTGCATTAATTCTCTACTGACAGCTGAACACAAAGTATTTTATATAGAGACACTTTAATGCTACCATGGAATCCTGAGGCCAAAACACCACCCGATTTCTCAATCTTCAGATTTTAAACCTTAAGGACAGTTGTGTCAGATGATTCTTTGTGCTGTTTTTAATGTCACTGCGGAGTGCTGCCAGTTTTCTCCGACCTATTCAGTGATTTCCGTGGAATGGAATCTCACAAATTTATAGGGGCAACTGCTTTCATGTGTTTTTATATTGCCGACTCTAGCCAGCATCCTAAAAGAATCAAGGAGCGTATCTAAAATGCCAAAGGCAACTAAAAGAATCAAAATATTGCAACCATGATGTCAAAGGTCGTCAGCCATAATGAAGCAGTCATTTTAACACTGATTGTTTCCTGACCACTAGTTTTAATGCCGGAACTCAACCAAATCTAAACCAAAGCCCTGTCAATATATTGCCATTAAAACTAATGGATGACCAAAACAATTCTCACATCTGGACCCATGTGACAAGTCGTTTTACATTTGACAGCTGAATATATACAGTTTATATCTGTGAGTCCGGTTCTGAGTAGTAAGAAAATCATTTTGACGAAGAGAAATGGTATTCTGGAAATCTAAATTGTGAGAGGAGTGTGGTTCAAATAAATAAATTGCCATAGTGACCAACTGCTGCATGAATTCTCTGTGCAAATACAAGCCCTGACATGAAGCTGTGAGGGGGAGGGAGGTTCAGATGCCGTTCAAGCTTTCCACTGAGTGACTTTTTAGATTGTATGTTGTTTAAGAGTAAAATAATTTCCCAGAAGAGATAATAAAGCTTCACCTTGAATCTTTCACCTTAAGCCTTCTGTCAGATAGCATCAATTCAGCATATTGTGAATATCATTGAAAGCATGCTCCACAAAGGGGGGTGCACTGTAAAATAATGCATTGCATATTAGCCTGAAGAGTCACAGTTAAAGGTGACTACAGATGGGCTGTACATAATCTGAGGTCGACATCGTTTCTGCTGTATTTAATTGACACAGTGAAGCCGGGAGTGTCCTCAAGGCCAGTGGGGATGATGGAGTTGCATCTCCCAGGAGGGGCCATACCCAGTCATGTACTGGGCTGAGAAAATGTAAGAATGTGTCTCAAGGTCTCTCATATGTTGTAAATCTGACAAGAGGCGGGCCGCGCAGCCATTTGACCCTTGCACCCGTTTGATGAGAGGGTGCTGTGCAGGGTTTGGTCTGGGGAATAGAGACACACGCAGTGTAAAGATGATGTAGTGCATTATAAGAGAGGCCCAATGTGAGGTCGTCTCACTTGCACTCACACTAAGTCAATATAGATGGAGGCGGGGACGTTCCATGACATCTTGGCCGTGTGTCCTTCACCACTGTTTTCAAGCTGACCGCACCATCTGTCACTGTAGAAAAAGCCTGTACGGCTCAATGACAGAAACACTGTTGCATGTCACCAGTGTGTCTGATTAGTGTTTGCTCCTATTCAATTCATTGGGATGCCGTCGGAGGAATCTTGTCTTTTTGACCCCAAATTTCGGCACATTTGACACCAAACAAAAGTGCTCAACTGCCACACACACGCCTGCCGTAAACCGGTTACACAAACACTTTAATGAGGCAGAATATTTTGGCTCGTTGAAATGTCAAAGCATGAAGAGGGACAAACCCATTTACATGTCCCGTGCCCTGGCAAGGTAACTATCCTTGGCTTTGACTTGACAGGGTCAGCCTGCTTTGGCTTTGTCTCCTCTTGGGACATCATTAAATTCCTGTTTCCAGCACCTGAGCCTCTTTTAGGCATCTGATCACGTTCCTCCCTATCTCCCTGAGCTATAATGTGATGTCCTCTTTCCATGCCCTGGCTCAAATTTTTAACACATAAAGTTTCTTCTTTCTCCCAAGACTGGTCACTTTTTATTCAGCCATTGTGGAGCTCAGGCTGTGTTGGAAGGCCAGCAGAGCAGACCTTTTCAGATCGTTGCAGTGCTTGGCCTAGTTTGTGCCACTAAAGGACAGCTGCATTAAAAATCATCATGATGAAGTAGTCTACTCCACACAGCCAAATAGAGTTTAAAAAAGAAAAAACACCCTTGCTGTGTTTTAATGGTCAAGGTCAGAACTGCTGTCTGGGACTCATTGGAATGAAAACTGCAGTTATTAAATAACATGTGCTTTCAACAGGACAATACTTTTACATAGATGCAAATGAACTTATACCACAACATATGGCATACTGTTCAAAGTCACTCCACATACAACTTACTGAATATGTTTGTTCATTTTATTTGTAAGGAGCCATGTACATTTACATATACAACATATATTTAGGTTGAACATATGCTTTCCATAACACGTGTTACCATTTTATGTACTGAACCAGTGTTAGCCTAGTTTTTTTATCTGCAATCCCTTGGCAGGTCCCAATTAAAGCATATGCACACTGACCATTTAGATTCTTCCCTAGTAGTTGATTCAGCCCCTAAAGACTTAACTCTGTGTATCAAAGTTACATATTTAGGAGTTCAGAGCATTAAAAATAATCCTTGATGCCTTTAAAATGGCTTCGATGTAACTCGACACTGCTGCACATTAGTCAAACAAGACAAGATACATAACACAAAGTTACATGTAGCTGTATATCATACACACACACACACACACACACACACACACACACACAGCTGGAAAATGTATTTTGATCATAGTTAAGGTAAAGTATTAATACCGTATTGTGAAAATATTCCACCAAAAGTTGAAGTCCTGCATTCAAAGCCTTGCCTAAGGTCAATTATTTGAGTGTCATCAGCAAAATTTACTTTTGGTACAAAAAGTGAAAAAATATGCTTTTGGGCTGCATTGATGTGTATGTTGCATTACACTGCTGTAGATATTTCTGGATATACGGTTGCATATCCACGAACCGGCCACGGATAAGCGGAAGATAATGAATGGATGGATGGATGGATGGATGGATGGATGGATGGATGGATGGATGGATGGATGATGGATGGATGGATGGATGGATGGATGGATGGATGGATGATGGATGGATGGATGGATGGATGGATGGATGGATGGATGGATGGATGGATGGATGGATGGATGGACAGTTGCATATCCACAAATGCATCAAATCCTATAAGATTGTCATGTTTGTTCCACCGCTGTCCTGTGAGAACCAGATATGTTCAAAAGGTCACCTTTCCACGACAAACAGCCCTGTTTTTAGTGACTGACATTTTCCAGCTAATCCAGTGAGTTATTAAATAGTTTATTTGGCTTAAGAAGTAGTGGAATGTCCCCAGCCCACAAAGGAACATTTAATCCTTCATTCAAAATCACCAAATTTGGAGATGTGGTTTAAAACAAAGAGCATGAAAAAAATGCAATCTAGTAACTATAGCTGTCAGACAGATGCAGTGGAGTAAAAAGCGTAGGATCAAGACTGTAGTATAAGGGATAATACTCAAGTGAAGTACAAGTACCTCAAACGTGTACTTGTGTACAGTACTTCAGTGAACATACCACACAAGTGAAGTGTAGGTTAAAAAAAACATGGGTGTTTGTATACAAAGCAAAACCAATAAAATGCAGAGTCAGCAGTTAGAGAGTTGAGAAGCTTTTAGCAGATTTTCCTATGTGGCTTTAAGCCACTGATAGAACTGCAGGTCTTTATGTCGTCTGGTAAGACGTTGCTCTGAGCCGTGGCTTTCACACAGAATGCTGACTGCCCAAATGCAGTGCAATGAAAGAGGCTACAGTACAAACTCTAATAGAGGATATTCTTGAGGATTCTGTAGAGTTCTCGGAAACAAAGTAAACAATGGCACATAATGGAGAAGAGGGAGGGGCCGAGCCATTTAAAATTCTCAAATTGGATCGTAATCTATAATTAAAGAGCCCAGCCCTCTGTACATATTGTACAAATCCACCTTCCAGCATATCTAAGCTTGCTAATTAACATGTGATTTCATTAGTTTTGTTCATACAAAAGTGTAATAATGACTGTTAGCCTTTATGGAAGTTAACTGATTCATATCAAACAGATGGATGAGAGTGGTTTTTACATCCAACCGTATATGATGTTGTTTATTGCAGTCATCAATCAGTGCATTTAAAGAAAAAATATTAAAAATAAAGAATTATTTTTATTGTTTCAATAAAATTGCCTTTAGAAAGCCCCTTGAACCTTATTTTGCTGCGGACAAGCACATCTATCACATTGTTGACAGTTCCTTGGACAACACAAACACATGTCAATCAAAAGGAGCAAATTGATCCGCGGTGATGATTCAGCATTTTCTGTGTGTTGTCTTTTGTCCTGCAAAAGCAGTGTTCGGCATGCTGACCTTGAACAGACCAGAGCTGGGAAGCAACAAGTTCTGTTTTTCACTTTAAACATTTAGCTGAGGCTGTTATTCAGGGGAAATGTTAGCAGAGCAAAATGGCATTCTGATTTGAGCATCTATCTGACCAGCTGAGGAGAAGAAGAGCCTCAATTCCAGCTGTCAGTCATCGACAGACCCATAAGCAGCAACACAGAGCACAGTTGAGGGACAAGTTAAGTGCATTCTGTGACAATGACAGGACTACCTCCCCTCTCATTCCTGCCTGTGTTCTTCATGCTATATTATGCTTGACTTTAGCAGAGCTACAGGAGCATCTGTTATATCTGCAGTCAGGGCTTGAAGATTTACTGCTGCTCATACTGTGAGATTCAGAATACGCCTTTTCTTAACACCGAGTGAGGAACTGACCTACCAGCTGAACACATGAAATGTGAAAAATGTGTCTATTGTAGAGTAAGTCTTCACAAAAATGCATTGCTCTGAGCGTCACAGTGTGCATTCACTTGACAGGACGAATAATCAGATTTTTTTCTTTTCATTTTTGCCCGATTTGTATGTAGTGGCTTCTACAAGCAAATTTTACCCAACACAAAAATCTGAGGCATTTAAAAGAGGCATGTGAGAGAGTGTTGGATGGAAATAGCTTCTGTATGTTATTGTTAGTTAAATGTGTACTACCTTTATCCCACTGAAGTAACATTATGTTCCTTATCAATGTCAGCATTTGTTCTGCAACATATTTATGCAGACACAGATAAGACATTCACGGTGCTTCTCCTACAGCTTCCCTGAATTCCTTTTGCTCTTCAAATTGAGTCAAGATAGGATTGTGTTTTCATTGAGTGGGTGATTCCAAACAAAATGCTACAGGGATGGATAATTGTTGTAGCCGATCTGTGGCAGTGTTGTATCTAGAGCCATCTGCTGTGTTAAAACTGCTGCTACTGACCACAGATATGGCTCAGTGCTGCAAGTCTCATCTCCTGATCTGACTGATCTCCTCTGATACTGTTGTCAGATTCACTAATAAGTGTTCAGCTTGTCCTATTTGTGTATTGGAGCATGATGAAATGGGATTCTACCTATCTGTTTCTCTTATTGTACTTGTGAGCCTGTGGGGTTTCAGCATTTGACTTGGGGGCGGATGATCATAAAAGAAAAGGCATCTCACCAGTGGGGGTTTCTAAATCTCTCATCAGTTCCATTCGGGCACTGAGATATTGTACCAAGCCTTTGAGAGGTCTAATGACTATGTGCTAATTAGAGAGGCGACAGGTTGTGGTAAAGCAGGTACAACTGAAGGAGAATGACTGTGGACACAGAGGGACTGCAGGGCTCTGTGAAAAGGTCATGCGAGGCAGCTGTGTGCCCATACTGAAGGATAGTACGTGACACGAGGACAAAGCCAGTGACCCAACACTCTGAGAGTGTCCTGACACACCACGCTCTGCTTAGCACACCCTTCATAAGACACACCTGCTTTCTGACCTGTTTTCAACTCAGCAAATGGCAAAAAGAGTCACGATTTCAAAAACAAAAGTGAAAGTTATAAATGGATTTTTTTTCAAATGACTAGTTGAATCACTTTTAATAAGAAATAACTTTTGGAAAATTTGGAACTTCATCACATAGAATAATGTGATTAAACTCCAGACTGCATTGTCCTGCGGATGAACCGAGCACAGCGACTCTACAGCCTCAGTTCTGTGGCTGCAGCCCTAATCTGGCTGATATGATGAGAATCCCAATGCTTCAGTGGCATGGCTATTACTGAGAGTCCGTAGGAGAGGTGGATCATTAGTTTGAGCTTATTGTTAAGTGAGGTCTGTTTAAATGGTTTTTAACTGCTGGTGAGGCAGAGGGAGCTGTCCGAGCCTGAAGAGAGGGCAGGTGAGGAGAACCGAGAGAGGCATTTGAAACAAACTGCCAGCCAAAAAATCCCCTTGACCAGTAGGTGAATTTACATATAGGCCAACAGCCAAAACACTTGTCTGTTTTTGTGCCATAGATGCTGTTGAGGTTTTGCCAGTTCAGTCACTGTAGGAAGAAACATCTATGCATAATGCTTTCAAACATCTGTATGCATATGCGTGAATGTGACCTAATGAATTGCATGTATGCGGTAAAAAGTGTGTTTCACTTTGAAAAGGAAGTTTCGGCTCCTCAACTGCATACATTTAAAGTACGGGTGGACTCAGTGGAAATCAAAGCAGTGAATCTGAAAGTGCACCCACTGAGCTGTGCTAGATGTTCTTTGATTCTGTTGCGACAATGGGAAAAGGAAAAGGGTAGGATATTTATTATCCACGGGGATTCAATATGTCGAGATTAGAAAGCATTTGGTGATTTCATTAATGAGGTTTGTTGCATTGAGTGATCACAGTCAGGGTCTCCACCGTCAACAATGCTGGAAAATGTAATTACTCTGAAACTAATTATTCATTCGTGCTCTGTTTGGAGGATGACTTTGGAAAGATGGTGGCTGCCTGATGGTGGTGGATGCCCTTGCCTCAAGTTTTCACAGTTTACCATAGAAGAAGCCCCTGTTGGTGTAGCTAACCAGTATTTATTCTGCCCTGCCATATCAGATACAGCGTTTTTGTTTGTAAGTCAGGTTTTGTAACCCACACATCATTTAAATGAGCCACTTTCTGGACCAATTTTTCTTCCTGACTGAGAGAGAATTGATCTTAATTGAATTCCTCTTGGGGCCGGAGCACAAGTGAAGCTTAGTACGGTTCACTAAGCAAACAGCCTTTTTTGAATTTAGATTTGTTAACGTTTGTTAAGGTTTGACAGGAGTCATTGTCCGAAAGGGGAAAATTAATACCCAACAGAAATTTAAATTCTCAATACTTCGGTGTAAAGCAATATAATTTAAATTTATACTGCAGTTATTGTACATAACTTCTTATTCTTCCAAAGAGAATAAAACTGTTTGTTTGTGAAGAGCGGCATCGAGGCTTCAGGACTCTGAGGAGCATTTCTCATGGCAGCGGCTGTCTGACATTTGAAGGCTGATGTTGTGTCTGTTTGCCTGTCGATACACATTTGCCCTAAGCTAACCCGATCCTTGCACAACCTTTGCCATGACTATTTGTTTTTTGATATACTTAACCTGATCCAGTTCTTATCTAGTTAGTTATCCATGCTATGCCTAAGTCCAGCCTAACCAAAGTCCTAACAGCAGGCCACCACAGCAGATGTAAGGTTAATGGGAGGTATAGGGATGCAGGGATTTTTCTGATGATTGATGAATCTGGACAGGAATCAGCCTTCTTGATGGTCTTAAAAGAACTCAAAATAGCGCTTTCAGGTACGGGGAGGGCTAATGTCAGATAAAGTTACGCTGTGAAGTTATTTTCTAGTTGTTTGCATACATACAAAACGGTACAATACTGTATCACATCATTTACAGGGGTGTATTCCTGACACTCAGATAATCAAAACAAGACTAAACACAGTATATCAGCTAATAATTAATCCCTATGTAGACACATACTGTACATACTGTGTATCTGATCATAAAGACATTATTAACAGCAGCGTTTAGTAGTTCTTCTGGTGAGTTAATATAGAGAAAAGTTGAGTTCTAGAAAATAGAATAATTGTCTCTCTTTGTGAAGATATCAGTTTAGTGTGAGCTGTGGCACTGTCAGACCAACACTCAGCTCAGGTTGAAGGTTCAGTAACTAAAGGTGAGGGAAATTGTTTATCAAGATTTGAAGCCCCATTTCCTGCAGGGTCAAAAGATGGTCACGCTGGTTCTGGAGGCCATTTGGTTCTTGCAACACACATTTTGGTTGTCCTGTGAGTCGGGTGGCCCCTTAAAGGTTGTATTTTCTCTGTGAGATGTCTGTTGATCATAAGTGGACCCTGGTGTCGGCTTGAGGATTGTAAATGTCTTAAATCCCAGAGTCAGAGTAGGGAAATGAAAATCTGTGGTCTCTTTGTTCAAGTTAGTTATGGCTGGTTGATCCTACAGAGGGGAACACTAATTAAGAACAGCATTTTTATTGACAGAGAAAGAATGAAAGGGGATAGAGGGGAGTGACATGCAGAAATGTCTTGAACCAGACTCAAACTCATGACAGCTGCTGAGGGACTGTGCCCATGTGGTATCACCTTAACTCAATGAGCTAAACGGCTGCCCCATAATGCCCATTTTTTAATCAACAAACCTACATATAGGTGCAGCTCAGAAAATTAAAATATTGTGAAAAAGTTAATTTCTTTTCTAATTTAATTCAAAAATGTAAACTTTCATATATTCTATATTTATTGCAAGTAAAGGGAAATATTTCAATCCTTTTTTTCTTTCAGTTTAGATGATTGTGGCTTCTAGCTCATGAAAATCAGAAATCTAGTTTCTCAAATTATCAGAATTTTTCCTAAAATGAATTTTAAAAGAAGAAAAATAGATTTACAACACATTTCTGAATAGTATGTTCGTTTATGCACTCAGTACCTGGTTGGAGCTCCTTTACCATGAATTACTGCATCAGTTTGGCATGACATGGAGGCCATCAGCCTGTGGCACTGCTGAGCTGTTATTGTTACTTATTGATAATACCACACATGAGGCTCTATGGGATTCAGGTCAGATGAGTTGGCTGGACAATCATGGTCAGCAAACCATTTGTGGGCATCCCCACAAAGCTCGTCAGCAAATGGAAGCATGAAGTGCTCTAAAATCTCCTGGTAGACGCCGTGTGGACTTGATAAAACACAGTGGACCAACATTAGCAGATGACATGGTACCTTAAGTCATCACAGACTGCTGAAACTTCACACTGGACTTCTGTCTCTCCACTCTTCCTACAGACTCTAGGACCTTGACTTCCAAATGAAATGCAAAATTTACTTTGATCTGAAAAGAGCACTTTGGACAATTTGGCAGTGGTCCAGTTCTTTTTCTCCTCAGCCCAGGTCACACGTTTCTGACATTGTCTCTGGTTTAGGAGTCTCCTAATATTAGGAATGAGACAGCTCATTTCTTGATGACATCTTTGCTTGGTGGATCTTCTTGCACTGAAAACAGCCTCAGTTCTTGTGAGACTCTCCCAAGTTCTTGAATCAACTTTTCCTGACGAACCTCTAAAGGCTGCAGTCATCCCCGTTGGTTGTGCATCTTTTTCCTACCACACATTTACATGTTTACTCTGCTAACAGCCAACTTTTTCGGCAATGACATTCTGTGGCCTAAACTTCTTGTTGAGGGCACTGATAATCATCTTCTGGACAACTTTCAAGTCAGCAGTTTTCCCCCTGAGTGTGGTTGCATGTACTGAACTAGATCAGCTACTACAATAGACTGAATAGCAATTTACTCAAACTCAGAATAAAGTATTGTAGGATTTTGAGACACTGGATTTCAGATTTGAATGAGCTATAGGCCATAATGATCAAAAGTGAAACAAAATATTACAAAAACAAAATATTTCATTTTGTGTTTATGAACATAGAAAATATGAAATGTACCTTTTTGAATTAAATTACAAAAAGAAATAATATTTATGATATTCTGATTTTTTCGAGCTGCACCTGCAGTGTTAGCACAGCTACATATGGCAATTTTTATGTGAACACCTGGCTTAGCCATATATTATATTGCATACAGGAGAAGAACTATATCTGGAGATTGTTTTAAACAATCACTGTCTAAAAATGTATCGAAGCAAGAAACAGTAAAAGTTCTTTGTGCTTTGCCAACTGCTACAGCATCTCTCTGTGTACTCAGCTGACGGTTATTATCTAAGATGGTAAGAGGACACCAAGTCTCTGCATGTCGTCTCTGTTCAAGACACATAGTTTGTCTTCCTTCTCCACGCTGCATCAGACCTGTGATGTCGGATTGGGTTCTGTGATTCACATCACACACTGAACAATAAATATCCTCATCATCCCGTCATCACAGCTGTTCAGTGTCCTTCTTACCCATATGTCCTCATTGCTTTGTTCTTGTAAGGACTATGAGCTGGGCATGTGGAGCACATGGACTTAAGTTCAATATGCTTCATGATTGTTTTTGCATCACAGCATGGACTTGAAATATCTCATCAACAACACTTGGATAATGGCAGCTTTTCTGCAGTAGCACATGAGGCCTCGTGGCTTTTATTTCTGTATCATGCTTTCAGGATTTCATACTCTTAAAACATTTTTTTCTTGTTTTTGCCTTCGCATTTTGATCAGGGAATACTGGACTGGCTAGTTGCTACTGTTTAATGTTGATCATATCTATCGGTTCTCATTGGATGGGATAATGCATGAAAGTTCTTTTTTAATTTTTAAAGAGTAATACAAATACTGTAAGGTGACACAATTTGGAATCATTTGACATTTAAGTGATACTGCACAGGGGTGTCCTCACTTCAGTCATATAGTTACCTCACCACCTTATTCAGACGTTATGAGCCTATTAAATGGCCGTTATTAATACACCTCACAGATATGAGCCAGTAGGGATCTCATCCACCTTCTAGTAGGTTCAATAAGCACATTTTCATCCATTCTGATCATGGTTCACCCTTCAAATGCAAACTCCCTCATTAGTCCCTCATTAAACAGGTTGATAATTGCCTACTGAGCCTACGAAAAGGTGGAAGAGGTCACTGCATAAACATAAGTATGGAAACGATGCACACAATGATAGCCATTATTAAATGGTAGGATAACATTTGAACTGGGTGACTCTACACAACCCTCCCTAACCGCTAACTGTCGTTTGTTACACTTTTGTAAGAACAAAACTAATGAATAACCTGTAATTCAGTGAGCTTTAGATGCATGTCAGGTGGATTTGTACCATATACACAGAGAGCTAGGCGCTTTAATTATATTATAATCAAATTTTGGTGTGTGAACTTTCAAATGGGTTGGCTCCTCCTACTTCTTTATTAACTTGTGTTGTTTGCTTTCTTTCAGAGAACTCTATAAAGTCCTTGAGATAAGCCACTATTAGGGATTGTACTGTTGCCTGGGTAGTCAGCATTCTCTGTGAAAGCCACAACTCAGTGTTCTTACAAGATGATGATGAGGTCTCAGCTGTTAGTTTTTCATTTTATTTCAGTTTAGAAATATTGCAGTTACTGTAAGGTAATACATTTTTGAAGCATTGCTGTTTTTTCTTTTTTACTCCCATTGTGCTGTTTGCATTTTGTCTTTTGTCAGAATGAATAAATGCTGCTGAAAAATGTCAAACACAGAAGAGTTGTGTTCCATTTGCTGTGCTTTTACTGATAAAAAAATAATTACAAAAATGTGTATTTTCAGACTTCAATGTCAGAAAATGAATGGATTTGTTGTTCCTTTATTCCTACAGACCCTGACCTTTCACTTTGGGCCGACTTGTGAACACGGTAAACACAACCCGTCACCACACATCACCACTTTGCTGCTTTGTAAAGATACAAAATAATTGAATAGTACTGGTTCAAGCAGGGTATCACTATGGAAACTGCACTTCCACTGTTTGTCGACCTGCTGGCATAAGGTGGAACATGCTTCAGTAACCCAACTAATATTGTTATATCCCAGGTGCCTTATTAAGGTTTGTCATAGCAAGCATATGAGCTTTCCCCCACACAGCGTAAACAGAGTCCAGATGCGAGAATTTATGGGCAGAAAGTTATCAAAAATATATGTAGCATAGCAAATACAGATTTCTAGTTACACACAATGCTCATAACCCTGCAGCAGGTAATACGTGATCATAATACTGCACACAGGAACATTGTGATTTGATAGCAAAATGATGTGAATGTACTTCTTTTGTCAGTAAAAAGAAATAACTAAATAGTCCAGAGTGATATACATGCTGAATTTAGAGGACAACGGGAGCTCACAATGGGAGCAAAGAGTGGAAGATATACAATGGGCAGATTATTGGTTTAGAGGGAATGCTTGTGTTGCATCAGGTTGTTAAAGCAAATACAGGGCAGGCTTTATGAAAGTAAACTCACACAATGTGGCTTACAGTATGTGCTCACTATAAGTTAATAGCCTTACCATATGCTACATGGAGGGATACTTCAGATGGACAACCGACCACAATTTTTTGAAGGCTTTTGTACAGTATGTATGGCACTCAGAGAAAATAAATCACATTTACTGCCTTCTACGACTGAAACAGTACTGAATTGATTTTCAGCATGCCCACACTAAGTAATCCTGTTTGTGTAGCCTCTCGTGCTTATTGCTGTAGCAATTCTTAGAGCATGGAGAGGAATGGAATGAAGTGACAAGGAAAGGGGAGATTTTTGGAAGCTGCTCCATTTTAAGCTGATACAATTCAAAGGGAAGATTATTTACCTGCAGCAAGCAAACAAAGAGCTCTCAGATAAGAGGAGAAAGCCTCAACTACACTCCTCCAGCTCACCTTCTCCAGAAATACACCCACTATGTTCTTGAAAAGCGTAATTACATTCAAAACAAGTTCTTTTTCTGGTCTCATTAGCCTGCTAAGAACATGTCAGTTTTCATATCACCTGCCTTTTTTACTACAATCTTACATCTACAAACAATGGAGTTACCCAACAACATCCTTACAACATGGTTTATATAGACCAAAGGTATCTTCTTTATTCCTAAAAGCAGCGGGGGAATACTAACATCATCGCCTCTTCCTAGAGGTGATGATGTGTTGAACTTGCCTATTGTTTGTGTGTACATCTGTGAGGGTATAATGCTGTAAAACTAGCTGTTTTTTCTCAACACTGATAACAGGCTGAACTCATCTCATCAGATGATGCACTGTTCTGCTGCTTTTGAGGTCTTCATTCATTGTGTGGTTACTCTCACAGTGCAAACATTTAAAAAAAAAAACTGCCTTCAGAACAATTTATTTGGCACCCCTTTGTGTAGGATAACATAATCTCAGCGCCTTTCAACACTCTTTAGAAATGGCTACAAAATAAGTTGTTTTATGTTGTGACAAGGCTATGGTTAAAAGATAGGTTTAGACATAAAAGGACTTGGTTAGACATGCAAACAAAAGACACTTTTTAGGAAACTTGTTGAAATAACCTTTTGCCTGAAAGGAGACAGCAAAGTTTAACTCCCAACTCATCACACACTGCGTTCTGTCATGATCCCTTGATGTCACATTTGAATGCAATGGGTGTATTATTTTTCAACATTAAGAAACAGATGCCAAATTTCCTTTCCTGGTGTGGTTGCCATCACTCTGTTTCAGGTAATGAAAAGTTTGCCTTGTAACATATGATTAATGTTGCAAAAGGAAGACCATTAGTCACAAAATGAAATATAACTAAGTGAAAAAACAACAGTCCAACATGAAACTCAAACCTCAGCCTTTAGGTTTAAAGTCCAGTGACTTACAGTGCCACCACCCATTCACAAAGCATGCACTCTACTCCAACCAGTGAAGAAGGGATGCTTCCATCCGGCTTTTTCTTTCCTAATATTGATTTGAATATGTTAATTAATCAGCTGACAACAAGTAATTGTAATAGACTTTTTAGTAAACTGCACTGCATGGAACTCATTGGCATACTCTGATCAACCACAACCTTAAAACCAGCCTTTAAAAAATGAAGTGAATGGCATTGGCGCTCCCTGACAACAACAACTTCATCCAGCACATCTCAAGAACTGCTCAGGAGCAGCTTGAGGAACACCACAAAGAGCCCAAAAACATTCACGTGGCCACAGAATCCCCAGGTCCCGCATCATGGTGAGCCACAACAAGACTGATCCATAGAGGCTCCACCCTGCAGCCCACAGGATCTGCAGCCTTACACCACATGACACCCCCAGAGGTCCTGTGTGCATGACCTGCCAGGTCGGCAAAAAGAAGACCTCCACAACAGAAAGTAGGTGGTTTTAATGTTGTGGCTGCGTAGTGTAATTTTACAGTGGCAAGAAAAAGTATGTGAACCTTTTGAAATTTAATGTTTTTCTGCATTAATTTGTCATAAAATGTGATCTGATCTTCATCCAAGTCAAGGGTACTGACAAATATAATGTGCCTAAAATAATAACACAAAAAAATCTGATCTTTCATGTCTTTATGGAGAACAACCATAAAAACTTTATAGTGCTAGTGGAAAAAGTATGTGAACCCTTGAGTGAATGACCTCAAAAAAGCTAATTGGAGTCAGGTGTTAGTATACCTGGAGTCTTGTTAAGAAAATGAGTTTGGAGGTGTGGACTAGAGCTGCTTTGACTGATAAAAACCACTCAAACTTTTTGAGTTTGCTCCGCACAAGAAGAATGCCCTTATGTGAGCCATGCCTCACCAAAAAGAGCTTTCAGATGATCTATGATCATAATTGTTGATTTAAGTGATTTCAAAGACTTTAGAAATTCACCCGTCTACAGTTTGGCAAACGATCTACAAATGGAGACACTTTGGGACTGTGGCTACTCTACCAAGAAGTGGGCGCCCAGTTAAAATGATCCCAAGAGCACTACGAAGACTCATCAATGAGGTAAAGAAACAACCCCGGGTGACAGCCAAAGATTTAAGGGCATCATTGGAACTGGCTAACCCCTGTGTTAATGAGTCTACAGTACATAAAACATTGAACAAGCAGGGTGTCTATCGCAGGACACAATGAAGGAAGACACTGCTCACGAAGAAGAACATTGCTGCACGCCTGAAGTTTGCGAAAGAGCACACTGACACTCCACAGCGGTATTAGCAAAATGTTTTGTGGACTGATGAAACTAAGATTGAGCTATTTGGAATGAACACACAGCACTACATCTGGCGTAAAACAGGGCACTGCATATCATCATGAAAACATCATCCCAGCCATAAAGTATGGTGGAGAAAACATCTTGATTTGGGCCTGCTTTGCTGCATCAGGGCCTGGCCATCTTGCAATCACTGAGGGGAAGATGAAAAATTCCTCCTGAACGATGTGCAGGTCTGATCCACCAATACTGGAAGCACCTGGTAGAGGTTATTGCTGCCAGGGTGGGGGGCGGGGGTCAACCAGTTGTTAATTCCAAGGGTTCGCTTACTTTTTCCACTATCATTTTGAATGTTGAAAGAGTGTGTTCAATAAAGACATGAAAGATCAGAATTTTTTGTGTTATTATTTTAGGCACATTATATTTGTCAATACCCCTGGCTTGGATGGAGATCAGATCACATTTTACGACAAATTAATGCAGAAAAACATTAAATTCCAAAAGGATCACATACTTTTTCTTGCCATTATATGTGAGAAAACATGAGGGTTGCTATGGCACAAAAACCAGGTCTAACTAACAGCAGAAACCCTTGTTTCTTTTACAGTAAAGTCAAAGATATTGACAAGGAAAGTGTATAAGACTGTGCTAAAACAGTGATAACCTGTCATGATCCCCGCTCCTGCCCCTGTCTGTCTGTCTTCAGCTTGGTTTTTCTTTCATTCTCCCTCTTCTCTCTCACCCTCACACCTGTCTGTTTGCCCTCACTTTCTCCCTCAGTCACCTCAGCTCTGCCTGCAGCTTGATTATTGACTTGAATCAGCTGCAGGCAGAGGCTCACCTGCCACTAATCACCTCCCTCCATAAAAGCCCAGTTCTTTCAGTCACACCTCGCCAGACCATAAAACTATGCTTCCCGGTACACAATCTGTCTCCCGTCTGCCATTTACCTGCCTTCATTTACTTGTCATCCGGTTCCTGTTGTTTCAGTTAAGTTTTGGTATTCTGTTTAATGCTGTTTCTGTGGCTTTTGTTTGTTAACTTTCCTTATTTCTGTCGTGGGTGTTTTGAGTTAAGTCTGTTGCGTGTTTTTGTGTGAGTTGTTCTTGTATGGTGTTCTTAATGTCGCCTTTGAGGTTTGTTTGAAGTCTTGGTTGATTTTTGTTGTTCTCTAGTTCATTTACTTTCCCTGGACTTCGGTTCTTCTGTATTACCTTCAGTTTTGTATGGTTTCTATGTTTAGTTATCTTATTCGTAGTAAGTCAAGTTCTTCTTAGATTCTGTTTGTTGTGGGTGTGTGTTATTGTAAGGGTTTGTTGTTGTTGTATGTTTCTTAAGAAGCTTTCGTTTGGTAAGTCTGTACTGTATGTTTTTATTTATTGATAAAATTAAATCCTCAGTTGACTGTCACTAATTCCATCTGTCTGGTGTCTGCGCGTGGGTTCTCTGACCCCCACCTCGTAACAGTATGGTCTGGCCAAATCAGAACCCAGCAGACACAGAGCTCAGCTCTAATCTGTCACCTGACTTTTCCATGAGCCCTTTTGACAATGACGAGAACTATGAACATTTGGGTGTACTTATTAGTTTGTTTGAATCATGGAAAAAGACTGAGAACCAAGACTTCAAGGATACAGCTGTATCAATGGCGCGCCAAGTAGCCGCTCAAAAACCCTGGCTCCAGGTGGCATTACCACAATTCATTTTGGATTTTCTTGGCACCCCAGTTTCCCCGCTCACACCAGTCCAAGCCAGTTCCCAGCCTGCAAACCCTGAGCCCACTCCACGGACTATCAGAATGGGTGTGATGAGTCTTCAGCCTGCTAGCATGCCGTGCACACCCAATAGCCTTTTGGATTCTTCCCCTTTTGACACCATGTCAGATGTTGATAGGGAGTCTCATTTTTGGGGAACTCGCCTAGCTTTTAAATCAGCCCCCAAGGGTCAGCGAGGTTCCCTAAGGAAGAAAGGCTCACACTCTAAACCCATCTCCATTTCCTCCAGTGAACTGTGTACCTGGCTGCTCGATAGAGCTCTAGGACTGGACAATTTTCCCACTAACCAACCCAGTAACCTGCATGAACCAGTTCCCCAGCACCCTGACGTACCACCTTCTGGAAAACGTTCCAGAAGGAAGCGTGGTTCCAAAGGGCGCCCGACCTCGCCGCTCCCCAGCGTCCCGACCTCGCCGCTCCCCAGCGTCCAGACCTCGCCGCTCCCCAGCGTCCAGACCTCGCCGCTCCCCGGCGTCCAGACCTCGCCGCTCCCCAGCGTCCAGACCTCGCCGCTCCCCAGCGCCGCGGAGGTCCAGCTGCCGAGCGCCGCGGAGGTCCAGCTGCCGAGCGCTGCGGAGGTCCAGCTGCCGAGCGCCTGCATCCTGGCGGCTCCTGAGGGGGTCGACGACGCCTCTCCACCTGGTCCAGTTCCGGTTCCGGAAGGGGTCACCGACACCACATCATCCGATCCTGATCCAGTTCCAAATCCTGTTCCTGTCCTGGTCGACTCCGCCTGCCAGGCTCCTGTTCCTGTCCTGGTCGACTCCGCCTGCCAGGCTCCTGTTCCTGTCCTGGTCGACTCCGCCTGCCAGGCTCCTGTTCCAGTCCTGGTCGACTCCGCCTGCCAGGCTCCTGTTCCAGTAATGGTCGACTCCGCCTGCCAGGCTCCTGTTCCTGTAATGGTCGACTCCGCCTGCCAGGCTCCTGTTCCTGTAATGGTCGACTCCGCCTGCCAGGCTCCTGTTCCTGTCCGGCAAGGTGCCACCTCACCGGATCCGGATCCCGCTCCTGGTCCTGTCCCCGAGGGTGTTGTAAATGCCGCCTCACCGGATCCTGATCCCGTTCCAGAGGGGCCCGATGCTGCCGCCTCACCGGATCCTGATCCCATTCCAGAGGGGCCCGATGCTGCCGCCTCACCGGATCCTGATCCCGTTCCAGAGGGGCCCGATGCTGCCGCCTCACCGGATCCTGATCCCGTTCCAGAGGGGCCCGATGCTGCCGCCTCACCGGATCCTGATCCCGTTCCAGAGGGGCCCGATGCTGCCGCCTCACCGGATCCTGATCCCGTTCCAGAGGGGCCCAATGCTGCCGCCTCACCGGATCCTGATCCCGTTCCAGAGGGGCCCGATGCTGCCGCCTCACCGGATCCTGATCCCGTTCCAGAGGGGCCCGATGCTGCCGCCTCACCGGATCCTGATCCCGTTCCAGAGGGGCCCGATGCTGCCGCCTCACCGGATCCTGTTCCAGTTCCCGAGCGGGTCGTCGACGCCGTCTCCTCTGTTCCTGTTCCCGTTCCCGAGCGGGTCGTCGACGCCGTCTCCTCTGTTCCTGTTCCCGTTTCCGAGCGGGTCGTCGACGCCGTCTCCTCTGTTCCTGTTCCCGTTTCTGAGCGGGTCGTCGACGCCGTCTCCTCTGTTCCTGTTCCGTTTCCGAGCGGGTCGTCGACGCCGTCTCACCCAGTAGTGAGCGCTGGGGTCTGCCCCAGTCAGCTGACTTTTCCCTGGACAGAAAGACTGTTCCGGAGTCAGCTGACAAGTTGTCTGGCAAAGAAAATGACTCAGAGACTTTGCCCGCAATGGCCGCCACTGCTTTGGAGCTTTCGTCTGCAGTGGCCACCCCTGCTTCAGAGTCCAGGCCTCCCGAGGGGTCCCGCCTTCGCCGGTCCCCGGTCCGGCCTCCCGAGGGGTCCCGCCTTCGCCGGTCCCCGGTCCGGCCTCCCGAGGGGTCCCGCCTTCGCCGGTCCCCGGTCCGGCCTCCCGAGGGGTCCCGCCTTCGCCGGTCCCCGGTCCAGCCTCCCGAGGGGTCCCGCCTTCGCCGGTCCCCGGTCCGGCCTACTGCCCGGCCTCCCGAGGGTCCTCGTCTCCTGTGTCGCCGGCCTACTGCCCGGCCTCCCGAGGGTCCTCGTCTCCTGTGTCGCCGGCCTACTGCCCGGCCTCCCGAGGGTCCTCGTCTCCTGTGTCGCCGGCCTACTGCCCGGCCTCCCGAGGGTCCTCGTCTTCTGCTAGTCTGTTCGTCCGTCCGTCTGTCCGTTCGTCAGTCTGCCCGTCCGTCAGTCCGTCTGAGAAAGGGAATCCTGCATTGCCGGAATCCTGCATTGCCGGCCTCCTGCCCGACCTCCCGAGGGTCTCCGTCCTGCCCGACGTCGGCCTCCTGCCCGACCGCCCGAGGGTCTCCGTCCTGCCCGACGTCGGCCTCCTGCCCGACCGCCCGAGGGTCTCCGTCCTGCCCGACGTCGGCCTCCTGCCCGACCGCCCGAGGGTCTCCGTCCTGCCCGACGTCGG